>OY757910.1:27134398-27236898 GCA_963585895.1 Sepioteuthis lessoniana | reverse complement strand
TCAAAGTTAATCTGATGAGTCAATTAAAAATTCAGTATTTTCAACTATTGTATGAAAATATTTTTTAAAACCTGTTTTGTTTAACCCTTTCACTCTCATTGGGACATCTATATCCCAATTGAATTTCATTTTTAACCTTTAAAATGTTATACTCAAAGGCATAATTTTATATATCCAAAACTTGAAAAAATTTATTTTTTTGATACAATTAAATGAAGTTTGTTATATCAATTTTCTTTCATTGTTCCACTACTCATTTTTTGTGTATTCAAAATAGATTTTTGCTTCCATTATAAAATGAATTTTTATCTTAATTCTTCTTTAACTTACCATTATTTGGAAGATGCTTGTTTTTTTTGGGGGGGTAAGATTTTAATTGATCTCATCAAATTTGTTTAAAATGTATGAAATAACAGAAGTTATTTAATAAAATCCAAGTTTGAAAATTGATCAGAGTGATTTATTTTATCTATATAGATTTATATATCAAATTCTACAAATAAGATGTATTTTTACTTCAGAGATTTCTTATTTTTACTGTTAATTGATGTTTCTATTTTTTCATCAGTTGTCTGATTTTGTTGAAATTTATAAAACTGCATGTTCTGATTATGAGTTTACATAAAAAAATATGCCGTGATTTAACATATTTAGCAGTTCAAAATACTAACCTATTTATCAAATGGTACTAATATTTATAGCCTAATTGTGTCTACTGTTTTATTTTAATTCATTTTTTTTTATTTCTTGCATGTTTGTGTTTATCTGTTTATAGAAATATTTGATTTTTTTTTAAATTTCGAATTTACTAGCTTTTTTTTTTTTTTTAAGTATTTTTATTTCTTTTAAGTTAAAATTTTTATTACGATAATACAGAATCAATACATAGTAAAGGGTTTGTTTATTAGTGACATAAGTTGGCCAAATGCTTCAGTTTCAGTTTTTTTATTTAATCTATCATTATCATTCAAATTATAATTTGCCCAGTCAGTGGGGCCTAGAATATTCTGTATCCCCCTCAGGGGGTAAGACACTCCTCCAAAAAGTGCTGTCTTGAGTATGATGCAAAACTGCATCTAACAATGAGGCTCTAGTTCAGGAGATTTGGGGAGTGTAAAGTAAACCTTCATTGCCATTACTACCAGGTCCATTCTGATACAGAGTGGTAGTACCTATTAGGGTCTGATCTATGGGTCAAATAAAACTGTTCAATCATTTACTAAAGACTGTTATTATTAGTTACTTGAAATCATAGAACTGTGTGTTAATTGTTTGTATTAGCCATATTTACCAACCCCTCCGCTAGGGCAGGATATGACACAAGGTCAATTTTTTTTTAGCGGAGTTTAACAGGTTTGAATTCAGAGTTTTCCTTCTAGACTAGTTGCGTCACCAAGGCTGAAGAACCCAGTCTGTCCTACTATTTACCCATAGCTGGAGGGAGAATAATTGGATTCATACCTTTCCCAAGGGTATTAGTGCTATGTGAAATGCAATCAGTCTCGTCCAGGATTTGAACTTGTGTCGCTGTGTCCATTTCCTATGACGATAACCATTACACCATGGGCACCTCCACAAATTGTTTGTATTAGATCGGAATACTTTATATCATATAACTGTATACAAAAAATATAAATATGAACATATTATGAGTTTGATTCCCTTACTTCTAGGCATGAAATAACCCTAGATAGGTTGACATGCTGTTAAAAACAATCTATCAATCCAATGATAAATACAAACAAAATGAAAATGATAATTGGCCACTAAAATCAAATGGAAAATAAAATTCAGGTTTTACTACAGAAATTAAATGTTGTATACAGTATTCCCATGAATAAAAATAACCCTGCCAAATTTTCTATGAAAAGTTAATTTTCTTCTAAACAAATGATACCAAGTAGATATTATTTGTTTAAATTTCTGAGATGATGCTTGAAAAATTGTTATTACTTAGAATATTTGGGCTATTAAGCTCATTTATTAACCGAGTTCAGCATGAAACATTTGAAGAAGGTTGAAGGACATATTGGCCAAAACATTGTGAGTATAACAATAATGATGAGGTTAATAGTTTGAATATTCTAAGTAACAACAAATGATAACAAGACTTTATTATTTCTTGCAGAACATTATACAATCAGAACAGATATTCAGTATTATTTATTACCAAACTATATAGCTTTGATACTGTTTAAATAAAAAAAAAATTACATAAATGGTTGTATTTATTTGTTTGACTGTTACATATTCATATTTTTCATAAGAGTTTTGGTGTTGTAGAGTTAAGTTATAAATAATACCTAATAATTTCTATTTTCATAGTGTAATGCTTCAGTGGAAATCATAAAATCTTGGTATCATTGATATTTACATGAAAATTAACTTTAAAAAATTGTTAGAGGTTTACTAATTTATAGGTGATTCTGTATACTTATTTATAAGTTGAATTTGGAAAACAATTTTTAGGCCAAAAAATGGCATTGACATACACATAAATAATAACTTTGTAAACTTTAAATTCAGACAAAAAAAAAAAATGAAAAATAGGAGGGAAAATTTTGGCTTCAAAAATTAATCACCAGCATTCTATTTTCAAGGTACATCTCTGTTTGCTTGGTAAATATTGCGCATGGTTAAACCCAGATTCCACTATATAAGAACTTGGAAAAGCAAGTAAGGTGGACTCAAAAGTGGCACAAAACTTGGGATATTTTGCTACAGTCTTTTTGTTCATCCATTAAATCCAATTCCATTAAATGTATATATAAACTTCACTTCACGATTGAAAGTCATTCCAATAAATTCTTCTTTAAGAAAAGTGTCTAAATTTGCGCTTTCCACTCCAACATCATTTGTTCATTTGAATAATTTATATGTTTTGAATGGATCATATGTGAATGACACATCACCAGTGACCATCACACTCAATCAAGCATTTTGCTAGCTGGATGATATTTGGCAACTAGTCTACATGATTCAGTGAATTTTTCTTCTCCTGTCCTGAGATTTATAAACACAAACTAGTCAATTCATCCTTTGTTGACCCTTATGCTTTTATTTATCCTGCTAAAATTTTATTCACCCTCAGGGGTCTATATAGACAACTTTCATAAACCCTGCTCTACATGAAATTAACTTATAGACAAGTATATACAATATTTCTCATATTTATTATTTCTCAAGTGTATGTTAAGAACAAATTTAAGAATTGTTCCTTTTGCTTATTCAGACAAAATAATACTACAAATATTTTGTCAAGCAATTAGTCTTTTCATTGTCATATGCAACTATAACTACATTCCTCTAATCACAGTCACTGACTGCATCTTTGCCTGATATGACTCTAATCAATCTGATGACGAGGCTCTAGTTCTGAAGCTTTGGGGATTGTGGAGTACCCCTTCATTGCTCCAAGGTCTACTCTGACCCAGAGTGGTAGCACCTGAGAGGGTCTTATCTATGGTTCAAATAGAACTGTTTGACATATAAACTGTGTGCAAACAAATCACTTATGTTAAATCTCATCATCATTATCATCATGTCGTGCCGCTAGCACGGATATCCCTGACCCTCTCTCACCACTTCTCGCTATCATTCATCGCCTCTGGCAGGTCTTCAGGCTACATCCCGTATCCTCACATAGCTGCTGTATGTATGTTCGAGCTGGTTGTCCTGCTTTTTCTAAACAAATGACTGATGTTAAATTGAATTCTTAGTGATACATAGCAATACATATAACCATTTAACTGTCTGCTAATGAATGAGTAATGTTGAATAGAATTATTGGTGTTAAATAGCAATACTTGAAACTCTTTAACCATATGCTTAGATTGAATTGTTAGTGTTACATAGCAATGCTTGAAACCATTAACTGTGTGCAAATAAAAGTATTTGTTAGATAGTAATATTTTAAACCATTTAAGTGAGTGCAAACAAAGGATTAATACTAAATAAAAATATTTGTGTTAAATATTTAGAACCATTTCACTGTGAGCAAAGAATAGTAATACTTGCGTGCAAACAAATTAGCTTTGACTTATTTGAAAATAAGTTTACCTACAAACTATTGACTTACAAATTATATGTATAACCATTTAACTATGTGCAGACAAATGAGCTCTGGTTCATTTAAGTATGTTATCTACAAACTATTTGTTTACTAATCATATATGAATAAAGAGGATTTGGCATTAAATAACCTACACTGGTTGATATGCCATAAACCCTACCAAACCAAATATTTGATATATATGTATAAAGAGAACTTGACATTAAATAACCTACAAGTGTTTATATACCATAAAACCCGACCAAACCAAATTATATGTGTTTAATATATATATGTATAATGAGGATTTGCATTAAATAACCTACAATGATTGATATACCATAAAACCCAACCAAACCAAATCCTATATATTTGATATATATGTATAAATAGGATTTGGCATTAAATAACCTACAATGGTTGATATGAGATAAAATCCAACCAACCAACCATGGTGTGTACAACTGTAGTTGAATTCCTAGTGCTGTGCAATTTGTAAACAAAAACCATACAGGAATTTTACTTATTTAATGAAGGTGTACTTCGTGATTTACTCAGATTTTCACTTAGATGTGGCACAAGGCTGTATGAATGAATCACCCAATGAGACTTGAAGTCACTTGTGAAGGTTTGCTTGTGTAACGGTTATTGTCATAGGAAATAACATCAGCAGCCCAAGTTCAAATCCTGGACAAGACTTTTTGTGTGTCACATAGTGCTAATCCCTTTGGGAAAGGCATGAATCCATCTATTTTCCCTCCACCTATAGGAAAATAGTTCATTAGGTAACCAGTCTAGGAAAAAGAAAATTCAAACCAGCTTTACTCCACTCAAAAATTGACCTTGTAGCATAGCAGAGGAAGATGCGGGTTAAATGCATATCTATTTGATTTAGAAAAAGTTCTTTGTACTATTCAAACGTCTCTTCATAACATTTATATCTTTATAAAATCTCATGATAATGGTATAATGGTTATCGTCACAGGAATTGGACACAGCGACACGAGTTCAAATCCTGGACTGATTGCATTTCACATAGCACTAATACCCTTGGGCAAGATATGAATCCAATTATTCTCCCTCCAGCTATGGATAAATAGTAGGGCAGACTGGGTTCTTCAGCCTTGGCGAGGCAACTAGTCTAGGAGAAGGAAAACTCTGAATTCAAACCTGTTAAACTCCGCTTAAAAAATTGACCTTGTGTCATATCCTGCCCTAGCGGAGGGGTTGGGTAAATATGATAAAATCTCATGATAATTTTTTAAAGTTAACATTTTTGAAAACATTTGGGTTTTTTTGGCTGGAAAATATATCACTTGAAACTACCAAAAATTGGAAAATGTAGAAGTGGTGGATTCAGCTATATTTGGTTCAATATACTTATATGAATGAAAAACAAAACAAAAACAAACCAATATTTTTTAGCTGTTTAAGTGCAGAAATTAGTCCATACATGTAAAATCTTAAATTTCGATTCCATGTGAACTAGGTTTCAAACAAAAAAAATAGACAACTGTGAGTATTTGATAAAAAGGAAAGCTCATTTTTATTGTATGTATTATGAAGGCAACTGGTCTAAAATGAAAAACTGAATTTAAAACCTGAGAAGAAACTGTGGCACATTAGTGTACAATTCTTCTGATATCAGTTTATCCAAAAAGTCTGGTTGATTCTACACAAGCCTTTCCACCCGTAAACAAGTCACTATGTTGGTAGTATAATGGCTCACATCTTTCATTGAACATGTGGCAAAATAACTACAGTAAAACATATCCTTCTGGCCTGCTAAAAGTTAGCCACAATCAGAAAAAAATACCATTCAGGCAAAAAACCTAACAGAACTCTTTTCAACTAAAGAACAGCAAAATTGTTGACTTTCTAAAGAAAACATGACTACAATGAAATATGAAAATAAAAATATATCAAAATTACAAAAATAAAAAAAACCTTGTACATATTTTTTATTTTTTATGTAGAGGAATTAATATTGTGAATTGAATTACCATGACCAGAAAATCCGCCGAACACCTACGCACGATATATGGGAACACTGGACAGCTGTTTCGACCTTATTAGGTAGCTCAGTTGTAGGGTTTTGGCACTGCAATCTGTGGTTGCTGGTTCGATCTCCAGCAGTGGAGATTATGGTATACACTGCTGATGAGACCTAATAAGGTCGAAACAGCTGTCCAGTGTTCTCGTATGACGTGCATAGGTGTTCGGCGGATTTTCTGGTCATGGTAATTCAATTCACAATAAAAAATAAACCTTATAAAATAATCTTAGAAAGGTAATACCTAACAAACACTCAACCAACCATAAACTGTTGGATCCTCATACGTCAAGATCAATGGGTGACTATATATATATATATATATATAACCTAAAATGAATGAATGTTTACTCACCCCTCTGTGGCAATCTCATTACTGCTAGTTATATATATTAAAAGATTATAATCATCAGATAAGACTTGCAAGTCTCTTCTGATGATTATAATTTTATAATTTTTTTAAAGCACATGAAATAAGCAGTAATGAGACTGCCACAGAGAGGTGAGTAAATATTCATTCATTTTAGGTTTTCTTCAGTTCTACTGGCAACTATTTTGCCCTTTTTGATTCATAATAAAAATGCTTTTAGATCGATTTGTTTATTCCATTATATATATATGTATATATATATATATACATATATATATTTGAGAACATGGTTAAGAAATATAACTGAAAGTAGCTGATGAGTTGTTGAAAGCAACAAATTATTTGTATAACATGTTTTCCATAAACTGCGTCCACAAGTACTTCGAAATTGTTTTTAAAATTTGTTGACATAAATGCAAATACTAATTATTTGATGAAAGGCAAAAGTCATGTGTTATATAGGTGTGAGTATGTATATATTTATGAGCCTTTATACTTTTGTATATGTGTATATATGTAGATGTCGACATTTATTCATTTAAAGATAGATCTAGGGAAATTTTTCCTCGTGCTTTCACCAGATAGATGCCAGATGAAAAAAAAAATCAATGAAAAAAGATAAACATGGTGTGTGCTGTGATATTTTGCTGTTAAATTCTCACTATTTATTGACTGTAGAATTATTATTCAAGGTCAGCAGAAACCTGAGCTAGTGATTTATACATAAAAGAACATAAAGAAAATCTTGCTGATAGAAATATTGTTTAAAAAAGAAGAAATACAGCCCCCGCCTGATGAGAAATTATCGGTTAAAATGGGAATTTATAATTCCTAGAAAAAAAGTTTCCTGTTATAATAAACTCTTTACAATGTTCAATAACACCCTTTTCCCAGTAATTATTGTAATCTGAGCAGATTAAAACCTTACAAATTTTCTCCATTTCTAGGTGAAGACGTGATTTACCTCCCTTGAAATAAACAAGCCTCTGACCAAGTAAACATTCCCCCTTGTAATTAAACTGCATTTCTTTTCCCTTATATTCTGTTTCTTTAGGGCTCACAAAATTATTAGCCCTGAACTGCTGATCTTATTTCTTTTCTACTTGCTCTCAAACAGTGGTTCCCAACCTTTTTATCCACTTAACATAAAATTGTTTTCTTTATATTGTTTTTTTTTTCTTAATTTCAAATTTCATGTTTTTTCTTTGTTTTTTTTTTTAAATTCATACAAAAAATTTAATATTAATTTTCTATGATTTTTGCAAGTCTCTGTGTTAAAAAAAATATCTGCCTAGCAATATGGTAATGATTCAAGAATGAACTTTTTCATTTATAAATTATGTGCAGTATTTTACTGCAATAAATGAAAATTATAAAGCAAGTTTTATGAAAAATAATCTAGTTATATGGGATTATTTAAACATTACAAATTTCTGCTAAGCAAAATAATTTTGTTGTAGTACTGAGGTGAGTCAAAAGTTTTGCAATATTTCAAGCTACCAGGTCGAGTCAAAAGTTGTTTTTTTAAAAATTTTCATTGATGTTATTGGCAAATTGTATCTCTTCCATGTTATATCATCAATTTGATACAACTTGTTCAATCATTGCTGAAATATTTATTATAAAATATAAACCTTGTTTATTCTTTATTTTACACCTTTGATAATGAGTGATGAAAAAATTGTAATTAGAGCCATTTTATGCTACCTTTAGAAAAATGAACTGAGTGCAAGGGTAACAACAAACGAAATTAATATTGCAGAAGGCCCAAGAAATGTCAAACATGTATGGCACGAAACTGGTTCAGATGTGACACCAACCTCAAAGACAAACAAGGTCAAGGCAACTTTCTGGTATGGAAGATGAGGCCTTGCTTGAAATGATTGAACAATTGCTGAGCACATTGTCCGCAGAACTTGGTTCTTCACAAAGCACCGTCAATCGACGCTTCTCTAACCTTGGCTTTGCAAACAGAAGCTAAAATACCTGAAATACAATATAGCTTGAAATATTGCAAAACTTTTGACTCACATTAATATTACAAAATGTTATTTTGACATAAGTCTTTTCATAAAAAAGTAAAAACTAAACAAATTTGAAAGAGGAATTAACTCAAATTTCTCTTTGTTAAATGAATCATGTTTTTATTCAGGTACTTTCTGAATTTTTTGTCATATCTCAAAGAATCCCAGTATTCTTTTCATAAATAGTGATGGGTCTAGGGACCCCTGGCTGGGAATCACTGCCTTGTTATAAGCAGTAATTTACCATTGAGATGTTTTTATACACAAATTTTTAAGAATTCTGTTTGCTTTGTAGCAATTCTTTCTCTCTCTCATCGGTCTGTGCCTCAGTTTGCAATGAATTTGAGAAAAAGAAAAAAAAAGACTCAGCTTAACTCACTAAAGTTGGCTAATTTCTTTCTTTCCTTTCAAGCTTGTTCTTTGTTGCTAGATTAATATTATTTTTACCGTTATTATTTTTTATAACCGTATTATAACATTTTTGTGACTGTGATAGCTATACTCTTGTTTCTAGTAATGTAGCATACAAGTGAATTACTGAATGTAAAACATTAGTAGATGTCACTCATATCATTATTTCTATGTACTAAAATTTGGCATTATTTTTAAATACAAGGGTCATTCAATAAATAAGAGAATTTTCTTTTTTTTTTTTCAAAAAGCAAAAAAAAATTTTTTTTAGAATTTTTTTCCATAAATGTAAGCTATGCATTGTTTGGAATTGATTTATTGCAAAAATTATTTTAAACTTGCAAAAATATTTGTTTTGAGGCTATTCAAAATGGTGTCAAATCAAACAGTCTTGCAGACTTGAACAGAGGTCTGTCATCAAATTTTGGGTAATTGGGAAGTATGAACCATGTGTAATTTATAGAAGAATGTATGATGTGTACAGAGAAGCATGTTTTAATCAAAGAATGTTTACTACAAATGAGCTAAACATGGGTTTGCCACTATGAGCTTGAGTTAAAAAGACAATCTATGGCGCAAAAACACACTGTGTGGTAAAGAAAAAATTAGGGGCACATTGGCATTAGCCTAATGAGTAAAGTGTTTGCCAGTGGTTCAGGAAACTGGGGTTCTATCCCAGGTTGAGTCGTACCAAAGACTCAAAAAATGGTACTTGATGCTGCCTTGCTTAACACTCAGCATTACAAGGTGAGGATCAAGGATAAAGTGGAGCAATCCAGAGAACAGAATAGCGCCCTCCCTGACACCTTGGTGTAGTAGCTATTGAAAAGGGAGCCTTTGGGTCACCCTCGACTAAGGTCGCCAACTTTACAACTTAAAGGACCCATCAGTATTGATTTCCAAAAAGAAAAAAAGCAGCACCTATAAACAAAGCTTCCTACTGCTGATACCTCAGGCAAAATTCACCTTATTTATTGAATGACCTTTGTATATTTATAAGAATTATTTATATTATTTAGACTACTATCCTCATTTTGATTGTTGTTATGCTCCCAACATTTCAGCTGTAATACTCTTCAGCCTTCTCCATTTTTTTGTAATCAGTAACATTCAAGGAATTTCAAACTGAACTCTTTGTTTAATCCATAGGGGAAGATTGTGTAAAAAATGTAATTAATAACACCTCCACATCTTGGAAATTTAGACAGGTACATTTATAGAAATAACATGTAACATTCTTGTGTAGTTCCTATCTAACTTTTTCTCCATCTATTTTGTTAGTGTCTGTGTTGTGCATCCATACTGTAGTATTGCCATAACCACAGCTTGGAAGAAATTTCATTTTATTTTATTGGAGAAATCAGATTTCCCTATGTTCAATAACCTGCCAATAGCAATAAGCACCTTCACAAGGTATATGTTGAAATTACTTTCAGTAGATGAGATATTGCTGCCAAGGTATGTGAATTTGTTTACTTATTTTAGTGGCTTGCCACTTTAAGTGAAGATGGTTCTTTTTTCTGTTTTATTTGTATTCACATAGAGGCCAATGCCTTCTGCTGCTTGCTCCAGGCTATGCAGCTGTGATTTGGCTTGAGCAGGTGTATCTTCAAGAAGTGCTAGATCACGAAGCAACACCCATTAAAACAGCAGCTGTACAGCCACTTTTCTCCCATCTAAAAACATCATTCAAATAAGACAAACAAGATGTGGGACACAAACTCATAAGCAAAATTTTTCTATGAACCATTGCATATGAAAGTGCCTGTGTTGGCCAACCAGCAAGAACTTACTTACATCAGCTCTGGATGTAGGTTGGAGGACCTGCCAGGAGCAATGAATGTTAGGGACAAATGGAGAGAGAGGGTCAGGGAAATTCATACTATCAACATGACTTGATTAGACAAATTGATGATGATAATATTTATAAGAAGTTTTGATGATATTAATAACAAATAGACATTTAGATATATATTATTTTCTTCCAAAGATAATTAACATTTATTTAATATTACTCAGCTTTTTCCAAAATTAATGTTTCAAGTTTATTTTTGCTGAAACTTTAACAAATACAGAAAGCATAATAATACCATTGGATATAGAAATTTTTCAGCTACAAAACACTGTTTTTGTATATAGCCACCCCCATTTTCTGTTCCTCTAAAAAGTGCTTGTATTTTGCATTTATAGAAATTTGCGCAAGTAGATTTGACATGTTTTTTTCATGGCTGCTATGACAGCGTCATTGTCAAGAAATAGTGCCTGCATAGTTTATCTTTCTTTGACCCAACTGGATATTTTATTAATTGACAGCTGTGTTGAATGTGGCTTCTCACTTGCATAACAGTTGCCACTGCTAAAATGCATTACCCACTTCCTGTAACAAAATTAACTACTTTGTGTTGTAAGGTTAACTTGTTTTTAAAGGATATTTTAGTCATGGTAGTTTTTGTAGTATTAATTGTATGCTGGTTTGGAATGAATTGGGTGAAAGAAGGAAAGGAAAGAAAAAACTTTAGAAATAATTTTCTCAGAGAATTGATTCAAGGTAAGGAAAATAGCAGGTGTGACCTCTAGATGAGATGATGTCAGCCTGGGTCATCAAATCAGGATGATACAGATGTCTCGATGCACATGAGAATAAAGTTTATTTGAGTTAACAAGTGCTCAAATAAATAGTAATCACATTAGGACCGACCCTCTCCACCTTGGTGTAAACTGTAACTCATTTGAGAATCTATTCTCAGCTCATTGATACTTAAAGCAAAATTTGATGTCATGAATTAGAAGTTGGTTGGATGAAATCAAAGTGAATACTTTGGTTCACAGTTTGAGGGTCGGAAAGAAATGAACACACGGACTCTCCATAACTTGACATAGCGGTCAACCAGAGGGGAACATACATTCATAGGAGAA
Organism: Sepioteuthis lessoniana; assembly: GCA_963585895.1. Lineage (NCBI taxonomy): Eukaryota > Metazoa > Mollusca > Cephalopoda > Myopsida > Loliginidae > Sepioteuthis > Sepioteuthis lessoniana. Next base: position 27,225,073 of record OY757910.1, on the reverse strand, counting down.
TATGTATTTCTTGTGCATGACTAACAGCGTATAATATTCAATTTACTACCATTTTTCCTTTCAGCTGAACTGAACTCAATAAAGCACAGTTCATGCTGGTGAGAGACATTGTATTTTTTTATTACATGTATAAATTAATTAAAGTATTGTATGTATATATATCCAACTAACATCTTTAATTATTTGGTATCTACTGAATTACTGTTCAGATCACAAAACACCAAGAAAGGAACATTACCACAACCCACCAATTAGAAATAAATCTGTATCTTGTTTGGTGAGAATCACAACATTTCAGATAAAGGGAACTAGACAGTCAAGCCCAAAGTTATGTCTTACAACTTCAAATGTAACTACCCCACCACTTCAATCATTGAAAAGAGAGTTCAAGGTCCGAATTCAGCAAAGACGTCAACCCAAGAGATTGAATGATATGTTGAAGTGAAGAGGTCACAATCTATTGATCAGACTGAATAGATGTAGCTGAAGGAAGAGAGGGTTGGGTTATATGCCTAACTGTGCTCACATCCACTGTTTGAGCTGTAAATGTTCAGCCAGTGTCACTGAACGTCAATGGTTGCAATTTTTCCACATGGAGTAATTCAACGACATTCCTCTGCTTTCCTGTCAGGCTTCATTTTACTAAACTGTCACTTAGCTGCTGTGTATGGCAAAAAAAATAATTAGTTGGAAGGTTCAACTTCTACTGCTATACTATCAACATTCACTTCAGATATTGAGGGATAACATAATAAAGTTAAAGGCACTACTTCTGAGGATAACCTTGTTTGAGCATGGCATGGCTGTTGTTCATTGCAGTTACATAACCATTAGTGGTAGATATATGAAAAAACAGTGATTGGTTGCTGAAAATTTGATCAATCCAATGGTATTATTGTGTTTGCTGTAGTTTCTATAGAAAAAAAATAGGAAGCATTGCTTTTGGAATGCTTCACTTAGTTATACAGAAATATTTCATGTCAGGGTCCATTTTGCCAAACTGTCACTTTGCTGCTCTGAAAAAAACTTTTTTTAGTTGGAAGGTTTAACCTCTGCTGCCATACTACCAACATTCACCTTTGATATTGTGGGATAACATAATAAAATAGAAGGCATTACTTCTGGAACTCTCCACTTGGTTCTATAGTAATATTTCAATGTTATCAATATCTTTTCTAAGATTATTATTACCTTATGAATATTACAAAATGTTATTCTGACTAAGATCTTTTCGTAAAAATATGACCAGAATAAGTAAAAACAAAATGGATTTTAATGACAATTTAACTGAAGTCATCAATTCTTAAGATGAGTAATATTTTTATACTGGTATATCGATGACTTTTAGTATTTTCATTTTTCTAGATTAGATCTTGGGGCTCCAGGCTGGGAATCACTGCTTTGTTACAAGCAGTAATTTACTAACAAGACATTTTTATATACAAAACTGTAAGGATTCTGTTTGTTTTATAGCAGTTTTTTCTCTATCTCATCAGTGTGTATCTCAGTTTGCAATGAATTTGAGAAAAGGGAGGGGGACTCAGTTTAACTCATTAAAGTTGGCTAATTCCTTGCTTTCCTTTCAAGCTTGTTCTTTGTTGCCAGATAAATATTATTTTCCCTATCATCATCATTATTATTTTTATAACTGCGATAGCGTACTTTTGTTATTTTTATAACAAAAGTATGCTATCGCAGTTATAAAAATAATAATAATAATGATGATAGTGAAAATTAACAACATTATAGCCTCTGTGATTTAAAAGATTACTTTTGCTCCTCCTCTTGGAATATTTACTAGGGTCAGCTGAAAAGATCATAGGTTGCCTAATGATACTCTCATGGAATATGACCAAATGAAGTTTATTTTTCAACATCGTTCTCCTTGCAGTCCACACATTTCTTCCATCACTGTTGTAGTGCTGTGATCCTATTCATCAAAAAAGTCATCAATTGCAAAAAATGACTTAAATAAGTGAACTTTTTAGGCAACCCTCATAGATCAGTGTTTTCTAAACTTTTTTTGGTTTCACGAATTCCCACCCAGAACACTTGGATACCTTCTACTACCTCCAAGTCACAGTTCCTTCATAATACCTAATGCCTGTCTTGCAGTAGTACCGACTACAGTGTAGTATCAGTATATGTGAATTGATCAGCTTCACTTGGCTTGTTTTAAAGACGATGGTTGCTATTACTTGAATCTTAAATCTTGCATCAATACATTCAGTGGATGTATAGAGAGAGGTTAATTCTTATTTTGGACTGATGATACAAGACTTATGGAATTTGTCTTAACTCTTTTGTTGAGGTACATTTGGCTACAAATTTAATGGCTGAAATGCACTTTTGATCTAAAATAAAGCTGACAAAAAAAATTATTAGTTTCATGATTACAAGAAACCCAGTTGGCTTGAACTGTAGAATACACCAACTGCATCTCTGCAGAGGGATAAGGACCTCCCTCCCATTGAATGACTTAGATATAACACTAAATGATCTGATGGTGAGGCTCCACTCTTAGAACTTTGGGGAATGTGGAGTATCTTTTCATTGCCATTAGGTATAACAACCAAAGCTCAATCGGCTTGGGCTGTATCTCTGTGGAGGAGTAAGACCCTCACCAATGAGTGTCTTATATATTATGCAAAACTATCTGATGGTGAGGTTCTAATCCTGGAGCTCTGAGGAATGTAGAGTACCCCTTCATTGCTATTACTCTCAGGTCCAGTCTGATCTGGAGTGATTGTACTTGATATTGTCCCGTCTATGGGTCAAATAGAACTAGTATCTTGGGTATGACACTAAACTGCATCTGATGGTGAGGCTCCAGTCCTGGAGCTCTGGCTAATGTAGAGTACCCCTTCATTGCCATTACTCTCCCATCCACTCTGACCTGGAGTGATAGTACCTGATAGAGTCCCATTGGTGGATCAAGTAAAACTGTTTCACCATTTAATTGTGTACAAACAAATGCCTTAAATTGAATTGTTAGTATTACATAGCTATACTTGGAATTGTTTAACTGTGTGCAAATGAATGGTGAATAGAATATTTAGTGTTGAATAGCAGTTGAATTAATGGTATTACATAGCAATACTTGAAATCATTTAACTGTGTGCAAACAATAGCAATACTTAATTGTGTGCAAATTACTATTCATTTTTTAAAATGAAATTACCTACAAACTATTCACTTACAAATCATGTATATTCCCTTAACTGTATTCAAACAAGTAACGCATGTTAAAACTGTTTAACCATTTAACTGTGTACAAACAAATGACTTATGTTAAATTGAGTTGTTAATATTAAATAGGAATACTTGAAATCATTTAACTGTGTGCAAACAAATGAGCACCGGTTTGTTTAAAAATGTTACCTACAAACGATTTTTTTTTACAAATCATATATTTGATATATTTATGAACAGGGTTTGGCATTAAATATTCTACAAGGGTTGATATGCCATAAAAATGATCAACCAACCAATGATAACAACCAAGATAAAGACACTGAGAAAATCTGTGTATAATATTAAAAACTGCATAAGTTAAATCTATCTGAATTATTTTGAAAAACATTCACTATATTAAAACTCCAATATCTAGTCAATATGCTTTTGCAATTTAAATTAACTATCCATCTGTTCATGAAGAGGCACACTTGATATATCTTCATAGGAAATAAAATCAGTGACCCAAGTTCAAATCCTGGATGAAACTATTTTCATTTCACTTAATGCCCTTGGGAAATGCATGAATCCATTGGTTCTCCTCTCAGCTAAAGGTAAATAGTTGGTCAGACTGAATTCTTTAGCTTTGGTAAAGCAACCATTCTAGGAGAAAGGAAACTCTGAATTCAAACTCCGCTTAAGAATTGGCCTGAATTCAAACTTCACTTAAAAATTGTGTCACATTTCCCCATGGCAGAGAGGTTGACTAAATACATAAATCTTCTGTTCATGACTTCCTTTTTAACCTGGTACAAAAAGAATGTTGCCTCTTGGGTTTTTATATTTTTTTTAATTTTTTATTTTTATAGTTAAACTGTGAGAGTCATCTCTGATTGTAGCTTATAGCAACATTTGTTTGAAATTAAAAATTTGATTGCAATATTATTATACCTAACACTGAATTCATTGAAAACTATATAAAATGAATCCCTATCCTGAGAAATATTCATTAATTTAAAAAAATCAACTTGATATCTACTCCACATGCATTTGCATGATTTCCAACTTAATTTTTTTTTCTAAATTAAAAAGACATATAATATCAGAAGTGTAGTAACTAAAATGCTTGGAGAAAAGGCTAGAAGAGAACTACATAAGGATGCTGCATGCTATTTTGAATAAATCCTGGAAGCAGCTCCTTACTAAACAGTAGCTGCATGGCAACTTACGACTCATTTCATAAACCATCTAAGTAAGACTAACAAGATATACTGGGCACTGCTGAAGAAGTAAGGACTAACTCAAAAGTAATGTTCTATGGACTCCTACACATGGACACACCAGTGTTAGCTGACCTGCAAAAACTTACATTTATTAGCTCTGTGTGGACACTGGATACCGTCCAGAGAACTTACTAAATGCAGTAGCTAATAGGGATAAATGGCAAGAGAGTGCCAAGGGAATCTGTGCCATCAGCACATTTTGATAATGATGATGATGAATATAATATATTTTGGTTTCTCTTTGAGTTTTAGAATTATCAAATGAAGTGTCCACTTGTGGTTATGTAGAGTCTATTTGTAATAAGAACAGGTAATTAGGCTTATATCCCAACCAGTGAAACCTTTGAAAAGCAATAAATAAGTTTATTATAATAGTTAATCTGTAATCTACTGATAACATATATTTATGATGTCAGCTTGTCACTGTTACTTTATTGCTTGGGTAAATAATTAATCAACTTTATTTTCTGTCTTTAAATGCAAAAATTATATAAGAGGTAGCAATCTCTATAAACAAAGAGGGAAAATCTTGTCCCTATTCAAGACTTTATTATAGAAATTTTTTCTTTAAAATTAATTTCATTAAGTACTGTACAATTCCCTGTGTTCTGACTTGCAACATCTTATCTCTTTCATGTGTCCTGTAACCTGGTTTTGGTTGTGTGGTTGCTAAACATGTAGTGTGTCTTGGGCAGGAATAGCCTGGTGGAGCCCATCCCTCTCCAGGTCTACAACACGTTTGAATTCAGTTTTTCTTTTTCTCTTAGACTGGTTGCCATATCAAGGTTAAAGAGCTCAATCTGCTCTACTATTTACCTATAGCTTGAAGGAGAATAGTTTGTTTAATACTTTGTTTAATAGTTTGTTTAATCCAAGGGCATCAGTGCTATGTGAAATGCAAATAGCCTCATCCAGGATTAGAACTCTGGTAACCAACTCCTCTTCCTATGACAAAACTTTATAAACAGAGAATGAAAATCCTATCCCTATTCAAGACTTTATTATAGAATTTTTTTTTTCTTTAAAATGTAATTTTATGAAGTACTATTAAATCCCTGGAGTTCTGGCATGCTACATCTTATATACTTTCTACAAATGAAAATTAAAGAACCATTTTATTACTCTACTAAGGAATTTGCCTCTAAAAATTAAAGAGAAATAATTTTAAATTTGTGTATGAAACAATATCATTTTTCTCTTCCTAAGATCATACATTTGCATTGGAAGATAAATGCTTTGTTTCTTTTCCTTCTGGCTTGGGTTTAAGCTAAAAACACACATCAAGCTTTTATACACTCCTCTTCTCCTACAATAAACAATCCTTTCAGGAAGTCTGCCGAAGGCAATTTTAAATTGAAATGTTGATATTTGTAGGGCACAGCTTATCAGTAAATCTAATTACAAACAAGCTAGAATTACTTTGCAACCTTCAAATTGAGTCAGCCATAAAATATCTAACTACTTTTTACTCAATTTGCATATCTAATTTATTATTCATTTATTTTTTTAAAAGAATATTTTATTTCAGTTTGTTAAAAAAACTTTTTCAGAAAGAAACTATAAGTTTAAAACATTGTATTCCAAATAACAACTTTTATTCAAATAAAACTATTTTTTTTTTCTATTTTACTGTTGGTTCTAATTAAAAATTTAATATTGAAAACTTACTTTATTAAAAGTACAGTATTTGGAGGAGCTCATTGTGTAATGGTTATCTTCATAAGAAGTGAACTTGGCTACCCAAGTTCAAATCCTGAATAAGGCTGTTTTCATTTGATGTGGCTGCTGGGGAAGCCCAGTATTCATGTCCCACGTGGCTGACACTCCTCGAGCCTATCCCTTGGGCTCCAACCCTCCTCAGAGGGGCTAGGTTTATTGCCTGGCACCTAAGACACTTCTTTTTTTGGGTATGCCACATTAAAAATGATCTTGTGTCAAATCCTGCCTGGTGGGAGGCACGGATAAATATTAGGCTATTTCTATTTCATATCATTCTAATACTTATGGGAAAGGTATGAATCAAACTATGAATAAATAGTAGGGAAGACTAGCCTCTTCAACCTTGGTATGGCAACTGACCTAAGAGAAGGAAAACTCCAAAATCAAACCAGCTGTAGACCTTGAGAGGCATGAGCTCTATCAGGTTATTCCTGCCCAAGACATGCTGAATAAATAGCGCTTCTACAACCAAAACCAGGTTACAAGACCAGTGACAGAATGTATTTCTTGGCATTGAGGATATTCTGGCTTCGTTCATACATCACATATTTTATTTGTAAAATTTAGAAAGAAAAAAAGTTAATTGGGCAAAAAAAAAGGAAAAGAAGTAACCTGTGAGAAACAGGAGAAATTTTGGGGATATATTTCAGAGAGAAAGAAAAAAAAATGAAATCATTGTCTTCATCTCTAAGAAGTATAATGATTCAATCTTTAAACAAATAAACATGAGCATCAATCCTTAAAACTAAATATAAAATGAACATCTTTGATTCTTTTAAGTAGTCACTTTTATCTTAAATTAAACAAAAAATCTACTCATGAAAACACAAATGGAAATACTAGTAATAGATTTTGTATTCATTTTTTATTTTTACTAATTTTACCAAAGAACTAATATTAATCAGAATTAAAATTTCAATGAAAGACACAAAAATGTCATTTGACTCTGGTAATGAATGATTTTCAAATTTTCTACTAGAAGTAAAACTTTTGATTCACACTATATACACCATACTTCTTGCTTTATGTCAAATCTATGTTATGTTTAAAGCACCTTACATGGTATAATAGTTAGCAAACTTGACTAGCTAACCAGTGTCAATGAGTTTGACTCTTACTGGGTACCTCATACGTCTGGCCTTGTGTCACATCTAAGCTATGATACGATAAGCTAGGCTAGTAGACCATTGTAAAGTTGGCGACCGTAGTCGAGGGTTACCCGAAGGCTCCCTTTTCGATAGCTACTACACCGAGGTGCAGGGGAGGGCACTACTCCTTTCCCTGGATTGCTCCACTTTACCCTTGATATGTACCTTATAATGCTGAGTGTTAAGCAAGATAGCATCAAGTACCATTTTTTGAGTCTTTGGTATGACTCGACTTGGGATTGAACCCATTGTAAGTGAATTTAATTCTCACTGAGTGCTCCATACTTCTAGCTTTGTACCAAACTAAGCTAACCTTAGTAAGCCTAATCAACTGGGGCTGTAGAATATACCAACTGCATCTCTGCAGAGGGTTAAGACTCCCCCAACAAGTGTCCTGGATATGACACTAAACAATCTGATGGTGAGGTTCCAGTGATGCTGGAGCTTTGGGGAATATGGAGCATCCCTTTATTGCCATTGCTTCCTGGTCCACTCTGACCTGGAGTTGTAGCACCTGATAAGGCCCTATCTATGGGTCTGATAGAACTTTGACTATTTAAACTGAGTCCAAACAAATGACATACTAAATTAAATTGTTTAAAATAGAACTGTTTTATCATTTAACAGTGTGTAAACAAATGACTGATGTTTAATGGAATTGTTAGTGATACATAGCAATACTTGGAATCATTAAACTTTGTTGACTTACATTTACAAATCATATATATCTAATATATATGAATAATTCGCATTTGGCATTAAATAACCAACAATGGTTGATATGCCATTAAATAAAACCAAACCTAACCTTAGTAAATGAGAACCATTGTATAAAGATGTTTGTATCATGTAATATTTCAATATTTTCAGTTTGAAAGGTTCAGAATTGAATTTAGCCAGTCATAAATTTAATCTGAAAACTTAAGATATAGCCATATTAAAGCATTTTTCACTGTGTCTTTATGAGTTCCATACGTTACTGTTCTTTATATAGAATCACCTGTCTTCCAAGTTGTTGTAGGTTTATCTTTTGTCTATGAAAGCCATCAGCAGCAGGTGTGAAACATAGTGTTCAAACTGCTGACCAGCCAATCATATCAGAAGATTATTAATGATTCATAATATTCATGTCTCTTTAATTGTCATGACTTAAAAAGAATGAATAATCAAATATGTTGTTATTGCAGAGCTTGTTACTTTTTTTTTCTTTTTCAATTGTAACCATGTAAACCAACCATATAGACAGGCATCATTTTGACCTAATGTGACTCATCTTTGTGAGAATGAGAATCAGCAATAAGGTCAATATTTGGTCATGGTGATTGTTCTTTCTTCTCCTTATAATAATACCACCACCATCATTACTACAACAAACTCATGATAGCTTGATTGATTTAATTGTTGAATATTACTGCCTCTCTAGTATTTTTAATTTGATCTTATTTTGAAGGAATATTTTCTCTAGTTTACAAAAGTATCCACCATTATAATGTGAAATGAACTCCAAAAAGAAGACGGTCAATGAGGCTGGGAAATTTGTGTCCCAACCCTCATGTATATTTTAGGGGACCCACAGTAAACTTGAGCTTGTAAGTGGGGGGAATTAAATACCAACTTCATTCTTCTTAAAGTAATACAGTTCAGAGACTGATGTTTTCTAAATTTTAAATAAGAAATTAGATGACCTTTGAATCCATTGGGTTAACATTATAACAGCAGTCCATGATTATATTGATGCTTCTATTTAGGAAAGAGTGAAGGATTTTAAGTATCATCTAATGGTTAACAACTGTCCATGATAATACTGATACTTCTATTCAAGAATGGGTGGAGGTTTCTAATAGAAAATCCTTCACTCTTTCCTAAATAGAAGCATCAATATAATCATGGACTGCTGTCACAATGTTAACCCAATGGACTCAAAGGTCATTTAATTTTTTATTAGCATTTCATAGTTATATGTTATATTGAAAATTTGGATGATTCAAAAAAGATATTCAACGCAAAAGCAGACCCCACAAAATTATCAATCTGTTGAAAATTTTACTGGAAATTGCTTTATTCTCTAAAAAGATTTTAAATGTATTGCTCTCATAAAAATCTTTCTATGATGTGCTATTTTTACCGAGTTACAGTTATATATAGAAAGTGGGTTTAAAAAAAAATTATTGGGATTGAAGCTGTATTTACCAAGATAGAAATTAAGAATGAATGAAACATTATTTTTCTTCAAAATAATCCTCTTAGCATTCCAGACACTTATTCCAGCAAGTTTTCTATTTATAAGAACACTTCTGAAACTTGTATTTTAATTTTAAGCTTTGCCATTGTATTTCTTTTTATATTCTCCACAACCTCAAATCTCTAACCTATTTCAATTTAGAAAGCAAGAACATGTCTTAAGGAAAATAAGAAATTTATGAAGACTTATGTATCAATAAATAACTATCTCCAGAAAACTGAATCTTCATATTCAAATACAGTTCAGTGTTCATATCCTGGATACCTTCTTTTTTTGTTGGGGAGGGAGTCTTAACCCTCTGCAGATGATACTGACTATAAAAGAGGATAAGATATAGACATTTCTTTTATGTTTGAGTCATTCTTAAACAAGAAAAATTAAGAGAAATAAATTCACTCTGAAAAGAGTTCATTTTCAAAACCTCACAAAATTTGGAAAACAAATGTCATTTAGTTTTAAAAAAAAACTACAGTGCTCATTTACTAAGCTCAGAAGTATAGAGCACTCAGTGAGAATCAAACTTACTAACAATGGTCTGCTAGTCTACTTTGCTAAACATTATACAGGGCTGGAGTCCCCATGGCATTGTGGCTAACATGTTAAACTGGAATATCATTGTGAACAAGTTTGAAATCCAGTCATGCTATTATGATCACTTTCAGACTAATGCTCTTTGTGAAAGGTATGAACTCCTTTATCTTCTCAGCTCTGGGTTAAATAGTACTTCTACTTTTCTTCTACAAAAATGGCTTTGGCATTAAATAACTCATCAAGTTTGATATGCTATTAAACAAAGAAACCAAACCATTACACAGGGTGTTTCAAAAATAAAGTATTCAAAAATAAAAGAACATGCATTGGGGGGGGGTAATTTGTTTATCATTTTGTATTATAGAAACATTTATACAATGGAAATAAACATCAATTATGAAAAGCGCCATGGTTTACCTCATGTTCTAAAAAGGAAAACTATAGATTTATAAAAAAAAATTTTAAATTTAATTCTTTTTTTAAAACCCCTATTGGCTTTTGGGACACCCTATGTAACAAGAGGTCTTCCTTCAGAATACTGCAGTTTTCACAAAAAAAAACCAATAAAATAACACATCGCTCATTAAGTCCCAGGCCTGTCATATAGATGGCACCACTACTAAAAGAATCCATATGATTTTTATAAAGTAATAACCTTCCAATGGCATGTGTCAAAATTTGAGCCCAATCAGATTATTAGTTTACAAATTATAGTTATTTAAGTGAAGCTACTGTTGCAAATTTTCAAAACAATGGAAAAATCTGAATTCTGCGTGTTGATAAAGCATAGCTTTCTGATGGGAAAAAATACTGTTCAAGCAAAGCAATGGCTTGATAAGTGTTATTTGGACTTTGCTCCTTTGGAAACAATAGTTAAGAGGTGGTATGCTGACTCTAAATGCGGTCATACAGACACAAATGATACTGAATGCTCAGGTCACCCAAATTCGTCAGTTGTCCTGGAAAACACCAAAAAATTCCACAAACTTGTTTTGGTTGATAGTAAATTGAAGTTGCGTGAAATAGCAGAGGAGTTGAAGATATCAGAAGGCAGTGTATTCACCATTTTGCATGAACATTTATCAATGAGAAAGCTGTGTTCAAAGTGGGTACCGCGTTTGCTCACAGTTGATCAAAAACAACAACACATTGATGATTCAGAGCATTGTTTGCAACTGTTTCAATGCAACAAAAAGGAGTTTTTGTGTAAATATGTGACAATGGATGAAACATGGATCCATCACTTTACTCTGGAGTCAAATCGGCAGTCAGTTGAGTGGACAGCTGCAGGTGAAAGCCGTCCAAAGCGACCAAAGATTCACACATCAGCAGGCAAGGTTTTGGCCTCCATATTTTGGGATGCGCAAGGTATTTTGTTCATCGATTACCTTGAGAAAGGAAGAACCATCAATAGCAAATATTATATAGCATTATTGGTGCATTTGAAGGAAGAAATTGCCCAAAAATGGCTGCAAATGAAGAAGAAGAAAAAAGTGCTCTTTCACCAAGGCAATACACAGTGTCACAAGTCGATCGCAACAATGGAAAAACTACATGAATTGCACTTTGAATGCTTCCACACCTACCCTATTCTCCAGATCTGGCCCCTAGCGACTGCTGGCTGTTTGCAGACCTCAAAAGAATGTTTCAGGGAAAGAGATTTGATTCAAATGAAGAAGTGATGTTGGAAATGAGGTGTATTTTGAGGCCAAAGACAAATCGTTCTACAAAAAAGGCTTCAAATTGTTAGAGAAGCACCTAGATATGGCAACTGGTCTAAGAGAAGGAAAACTCTGAATTCAAACCTGCTGTAAACCTGGAGAGAAGTGGGCTCTGCCAGAATATTCATGCCTAAGACATGCTATATGATTTGTGCTCCCCCAACAAAACCAATTACAGTCATCATCATCATCATGTCGTGCCGTTAGCACAGATATCCCTGACCCTCTCTCGCCACTTTTCCCTATCGTTCATCGCATCTGGCAGGTCTTCAGGTCTACATCCCGTATCCTCACATAGCTGCTGAATGTATGTTCAAGCTGATTGTCCTGCTTTTGCCCAGCCATATGTGGGGGTCCATTGGAGTACATCACTTATGAGCTTGTCCCTGCTTCTCCAGCAGTGTCCTGCATGTCTGGTTCGTCTAACTTTGGTCATATCGATACTGCTGTATGGATGCACTACTTGGATGCTAACTAAACGGCTAGAAAAGAAGATAGACGGCAATTACACAAGAATGCTGTGAGCAATATTGAACAAGTCCTGGCGGCAACACCCTACAAGGCACCAACTATACAGCCACCTGCCTCCCATCATGAAAACTATCCAATTACAGTCATACCTTATAAATACTTACAATATTTTAATTTTATTTAGCCCATAATCAAATATATATATAGAAAAAATATTATACCAAGTGGGAATGGTTTGACTACCTTGAAAATCTACTTAAAGCCTTAGTTTTTAATTCAGCTTGAACACAGACCACTGGTTTTGCTATAAATAAGGTAACTATTTCACCAAAGAACTTCAATGCTATATGTATGTAAGATATATTATCTATAATATTAGTAGAATAAGACATTAATACATTTACTTGAATGTTACATCCTGTCATCACCTCAGATAAATGATGGACCATTCTGTTTTGGTTGTGAGGAAAGAAAAAAGAAAGAACATACTACATAACAGAGAGGAAAAGAAAGCAAATGTAATCAGAAAGAAAGAAAAAATAGGGAGGAAGATAAAACACTTATCTGCTTCAATGAAATGGAATGAAGGAAAGACAAAGGAAAGGAATGGAAGATAAAGAAAGAAACAGAAGAGATTGATAGAATGCAACAATATTTGTAAATTTATACAATCTATGCTCCTCCTAAGCTAATTAATCTATAATGATAATACAGTAAAACATGGATGTATGTGTTTAAATGTTACAGATAAATAATAAACCATTCCATTTTGATTGTGAGGAAAAAGAATATGCTGCATATCTGAGAGAATGGGTTCTGAGTTGTTATTTTGGGGGAGGAGGAGGAGGGAGGTATGCATATTATTCTCCTTTAATTAGTTTCTTTATAAAAAAAAAGGTGGGGTGGATTTTTTGGTATTTTTGTAGTGGATTACAAAACTTAAGGCATGTTTAATATTCATCGTATTCTTATGATTTATATAAATTGTCGGAATCCTAATTTTTTTATAACCTCCATCCATTGTTGAAGTCATTGTCAATTATTTTTAACCTAATGAATCAGTATTTATAAATGTATGTATCAAAAAAAGAAAAAGAAACCTTTCAAAAAGAAAAGTGGAATTTTTTCCCGACTTTTTCTTTTTGTGTGCGTGTGTTTATTTATGATGAAACTAAAAAAAAGTTCATCAACTTAATTACAAACTCTCTTTATCTCCTTTAAAATAATTCCCTTGAGAATCCAGTCACCAAAGAAGACATTCCCACTCCTGGAAACCGTACTGGCTATCTTCATAATATTTGCATAATTTGCGCAGTCTTCAGTTGATTTGCACAACTTGCTGAATGTTCTCATCCATTTTCAAATAGTGAACTCAGCTGAGTTTTGGTTTTTGAAAAAAAAATAGTCACAAGGACTCACATCAGGAGAGTAAGGGAGCTCTGGTACCAAAGAATTAAACCTTTTTTGAGCAAAAATCTATTCACAGAATTTGATAGCTCAATATTATTGTTTTTTCATATCACACTTAATCAAACACACTTGTAATTAGTCAAGATAACTGGCCTGAGCAAGAATTCTGAGAAGCAAACATTGGACTGCTGAGTTTTAATCAGGGTTGCCCCCCACCCAATAAAATTGGTCTCATTACTTATTCAACAGACTTCATATATGATGTATATCATTTTGTAAACACAAAGGAGAGAATTCAAAGTATGGAGTGAAAGTATGGCAACATTAGTCAAATAATCCAAATGGATATAATTATTTTGTTGGCAGCGATATTGTGACAACAGACTGTTTTTATATTGGGCTTCATATTGATTTATCCACATTGCTGGCTGCAGTGTTTGTATAGAGTTTTGCCATGTGGTCAATAATTCCTTTATATGGCTTTCATTGCCTCCTCTTTAAATCTGTGGTTCATGATAATTTATTGCAGTGTGGATCAAAAATATCTCCCTCATTTTAAATTGTCACCTGTGTGGTGCAAGTGAACTTAATTAAGTGGCAGTGGTAGCTCCATCTAGCTAATGTCTTAACATTTGTTTTCAGATACAATCAATTACAATCATAGCTTGGACCAGTGCATTCTATATGTTTGCTGTTGAAATGTTTTCTAAGACTGGTGATTCAGTAATTACTCAGCCCAGCCGACTGAGTATAGAATACACTGACTGCATTTCTGCAGAGGGGTAAAATCCCGTTACTCTGATGAGTGTCCTGGACATGACATAAAACCGTCTGATGGTGAGAGTCCAGCATTGGAGATTTGGGTAATGTGGGGAATCTATAATTGCTACACAGAGAGCTTTTTATGCTCATTTCATGTTATGCCAGAATTATGCTGTTCCTGATAAAATTTTCGACTCATAACAATATCAATTTTCTATCCATCATTCTGACCTAACATGAATGGAGCACAAAAAGTTCTCTGTATAGTAATTACAGTTGGTTTGGTTGGGTTGGGTTTTATGGCATATCAACCATTATAGGTTATACATTTTTTTTTAATCATACAACGTGTGAAAGCATGTGCGATACCCTGTCCTCATCAGCCACCAACCAGGGGTGATAACACATTTTCAGTAGCTCAAGGCGGTACTGCCACTCCTGGTGCTACCTAGCAGCTTTTGCTACCAAACAGGGTATTAAGAAAATTATATATATACGCCAGATCAATTAAGAGCAGAGACTACATTGGACATTAATCTTCCTTTTTAGTGTGCAGTTTGTGATTTAAAAAAAAAAAAAGCGTTTACTTTCGTTGGTTGATGTTATTACGCATTTACAGTAACCATTTCTTATGTAATCACACGGGAAAGGTGGTTCCGCGTGTATTTCCTTCATGCTGAAAACTTCTCACTTTCGACCAAATCCAACTTGATGCATATTGCGCCGCGGTCTGAAGACAATTAAATATATATAATTTGAAAACATACTTTGTAGATAACATTCTTAAACAAGCCTGAACTTTTTTGCCCATAGATAAATGGTTTCAAATATTGCTGAAAGAGAAAAATTTAACATCAGTCATTTGTTTGCACACATAGTTTTTTCTATTTGACCCATAGATAGGACCCTATTAGGTGCTACCACTCTGGGTCAGAGTGTACCTGAGAGCAATGGCAATGAAGGAGTACTCTACATTCCCCAAATCTCTAAGGCTGGAGTCTTGCCATCAAATGGTTTAATGTCATATCCAGGACACTTATTGGGAGTGTCTTACCCCTCTGCAGAGATGCAGTTGGTATATTCTACAGCTTCAGCCAACTGGGCCTTGTATGGTTTAAAGTTCCATGTAGGTTCCCAAGATCAACAAGAAATTTCTGAAGAAGGCCAAAGATCACATCGGCTGAAATATTGTGAATATAACAATAAAGAACACTCTAGATGATAAAATTATTAAGCTTCATTTCAGAAATTATGATATGGGTTAATATTAGGAAAATATGAGGATTACATATTTGTGAGTATATAGCTTCTTTTAGTGTGTGCACATATAATATATAAGATAAGGAATATATACTAGAATATCTGCATAATATTTGCATGCATTTAAACTATAAATAACATTCTGATATAAATTGTCAATTTTTATTTCTATTTTAAAGTTTGCTGAATTAATAACAATGTACATACCTTACAAAAATAGATTAAGTTTAATTTAAAAAAACAAACATTTGAAATGAAAGAATGAAGATTCTATTCATTTGACAGTAGAAGGTCACTTTTGTATTTCTTATTTTTGAGAGAAATTTAGTTAATTTTTTAAGTATGTGGTTTCATTTTCAATAATGCTAATATTGTCAGTTCACAAAGAGGCCAAAGTTAATAAAAATACTATTTAACTTAAGAATAATTATAAAAGCTAACAACAAAACTATTACTTATTTAAAAAAAAAAAAAAAAAAAAAATTGAAAATGAATAATAAAAATAATTATTTTCAATCTTTTTTTTTGTGACCAGTTTTCTAAGCAATTTTTAAAACCAAATTTGCAAATAAGCTATAAGCTCATTTTGAATGTGGAACTCGACAAAGAGAGACATACTGGAGCTTATATATGTCAACAATTAATATAATTCTAATATATATGACTGGAATATATATATATATATATATATATATATATATATATATATATATATATGTTAAAAAAATTTAAAGAGTGAGAATAAAATTTAATTCGAAGGCAATGACACTAAAGCCAAGTTTAGTATTTAACTGGGTAATGTTTTTAGGGGGCTTTAGTTTTTAATTTTAAACTGTAAATTCAAATGGTAAGTTCCGCAGCTTTCTAGTTTGGATACTGATTCAAAAAGATAACACAGATAATAAAGTTTTTAAAAAGGAATTTTATGCAAAAGAAACAAGAAAGGGATAGAAATGATAAAGTGTTGCAAACTTTAGTGCAATTTGCTGGAACTTATCTGAAAGAGTGTCCGGGAAACAAAGTTCTTTGAATTTGAGTAATTTTTGCTTTTTTGTTTTGTCAAAATATTTAATTTCAAGTCTTCTTTAAAGTTCTTTTCAGCAGAATTCGCAGTTGAATTTTCTTTCAGTCATTTAACTTGGTAGAATTTCAGTAGTCGACTTTTGTTTAATTTTACTTTTATTTCTTGGGAAGCTTCTTGCCTGTTGAACTTACTGGCTATTTAAGAAGTGAGTGATGAAACCTTTCTGCTGGTTTAAGTTTTTGTGCCTTCAGTTTGGTCTCCGAATTCGTACTGAGGGTCTCAATAGTAGTTCTCGAAAAAAAGAGGAGGTAACTTTTTCGTGGCGTATTGTCTGGGATTACTTCTCCCTTTTCCACTCTGGTTGGCTTGATTTTTTTCTTAAAACAAATTTTATAATATATATATATATATATATATAAAACACACACACACACACTCAATAACACAGTTCTCATATCTATTGCTGGAATATATATATATATACACCATAATACAATTCTCATATATATGATTGGAATATATATACCATAGTAAAATTCTCATATATATGATTGGAAAAAATATATATCTATACCATACAGACTGTTTTGTTGTATCCTGACTATTCAGTGTGGCTAGACACATGAGATGCTCTAAGCCAGGATTGAAACCCACCTAACTTAACATCTGCCTGATAACATACCCCTAGGCCAAGCTTGCAACTCAATGTTGACTAATGAATTAACGCATATGTATCAAATTTCGTTTGTTTACATTTTTGCTCTATCAGATACTGGAGTGTTACTTAACTCATATTATCATCAAATGAATGTAATATTTTCAAATAATTTTTTAGAATTAATAAATAATAAAGAATATAATAATAACAGAACTAATTCTATTTTATTGCATATGGATATTTAAAATATACCTACATGTTATAAATGAATATGCTACATTATTAAATTTTT
This sequence comes from Sepioteuthis lessoniana, assembly GCA_963585895.1. Lineage (NCBI taxonomy): Eukaryota > Metazoa > Mollusca > Cephalopoda > Myopsida > Loliginidae > Sepioteuthis > Sepioteuthis lessoniana. The sequence continues at coordinate 27,207,378 of OY757910.1, read as the reverse complement.
TCCTATCAGAATAAATAAAATGATTTTTGTTTTCATCAAATATATGTAAGTATTCAAGAGAAAAGAAGGGGGAAAAAAAAAGAGACCAGCAAAATGTTTTGCGCAGTACTCTCAAAGTTGTTGGTTATAAACTAACCAATTTCTAACTGTAAACTGTAGTTAGTTTTAACTGATTAAATTAGAATGATTTTATAAAATAATTTGAATGATTAAATTAAAATTCCACTTATGAAAATATTGGTCATCTTCCTATATTGTTCACATTTTTCAGGGGTGGCAAAGCATATATTTAACAATATAAAATCTTTAACCTGATATAATTAATTTGTAGATATTCCAAGTACATATTTTGTCTATATTTCCACTGCTGTTAGTTTACTCTGTATATTTCTAAAATCCATTATCTCCACTCATACTATTTTTTTTCCAAAATTTTCTTTTCTGTTTTTCTCCAACATCATTCTTTTTCTTTAGCAGTGCCTACCAAGATGTCTGTTTGTCTCGCCTCTTGCTCCTCCTCCTCCTACTGACAGATTATGATCCATAGTATTTAGGACAGCAACCTATACTTTCTCCTTCTCCTCAAAATAAAAAGGGAAAAACAAAAACTAGAAATTCCATCCAGCTTTGACCATGTGCAGTCATTGCCAGTGGAGAGACTAGATTGCCAAAAGTAGCTGTAAAAGAGGCAAGAGGAATTAGCAGTCCACGAGCCTGCAACTTAGTATGGGAATGTGGTTGTGATTATACATTAGTTCCAAAATATATCTGTTGTAAAGTATTGAGAGTGGATATTAGTTTTTTTTATTTATTTTTTATTTTTTTCCTCCCTGTTATGTCTGTTATCGGCATTTGTTTCAAATCAAGAATAATGGACTGGTTCTGTCTTGTAGCCTTGAGTTGTCGATTCTATTTACAAAATACAAGGAATAATTTGGGTTTGATTTTCTTAAGATTTAACATGATAGCTAGATTTTTATAGGTATTTCAAATTTTCCATTTCTCTTTGCTTTTTTTTTTTAAATTTCAATTTTGTGTGTGGAAAAACAAGTACACTATATGAGTTTAAAATTTCTGTTACATAAAACTTTTTTTGCATTATCAGCAGCAGTTACCATATTCTTTGCTCTTTTTTTTATTATATTTTTTAATAAAAGTTTTGTAACTTTTTTGATTAAAATAAATGTGTAAAATTTTGATTTGTTCTTTTGGTAAAGAAAATGGTACAGTTTTGATTCTTGGACAGTTATTTGAATGTAAGCAGACGAGATAAAACGGTTATCATTGTAAGAAATGTACTTGATAAGCTGAGTTCAAACCCTTGATAAGGCTGTTTGCAGTTTACTTCATGCTAATGCCTTTGTGAAAAACATGAATCCTTTTTTTCTTTCTTTCTTTGATTTTTTTTTTTATTCAAAATTTTTTTCTTTTTGTTGTTGTAAAAGTTTTGTGACTTTTTAATTAAAAGAAATGTGTAAAATTTTGTTCTTTTGGTAAAAAAAATGCTACACATTTGCTTCTCAGTTAGATAATTGAAGTATAACAATACCATTGTAAGAAATTAACACAACAAACTGTGTTGAAATCCTGGAGAAGGCTGTTAACCTTTCACTTCATGTTAAAAGACATGAATCATTCTCTTCTTCCTTTAACTATGAGAAAATAGTGAGGCAGACTGGGCTCTTTTTGCCTTGATATGGCTACTGCTCTTGGAGAAGAAAAACTATGAATTTAAATTCAATAGGTGTGAGGCTAGCAACTCCCACTTCATAAAAATCTACTTGCTACTGAAATCCCTGACTAGAACTATCATCATTAGATGATTTTTGTTTTTACAAGACTTCAACTGCCCTGTTATTTACATATAGCTTGTTTGGGAAGAGAAGCATTCGCCCAACCCATTGGCAGGATATGATGCAAGGATTGACCTTGCATCATATCCTGCCAAACCTAAGCAAAGTAAAGTTGGTTTGAATTCAGAGTTTTTCTTCTCTTAAACTGGCTAAAGAACACAGTCTTCCCTACTATTTACCAATAACTGGAGAAGGGAGAAGAGTTGGATTCATGCTTTTCTTATTTTGGTAGAGTTTTTGTGTATTATGATGTTTTACTCTGTACAAGCATTATCAGGTTATAATTCGGAAAAAATTTCAGTTTTTGGAAAAATATTGAATGTTACAACTGTCAATGAAATTGTCATGGCAATGTAATTAGGAACACTAATTGTTATAATATCTTTAAGAAGTGGAGAAAAACCATTTGAAATCATGCTTTTAACAGTTATTTAAGCTATGAATTGAAGAATTTGAAAATATTACTGTTGTAAAATATTATTAGAGACTGTTGTTAGTAAATGTTTGATTAGAAGAACAAAACCTAACCCAATCAAACCTATGTCAAATTAAGTTGAATATTGTTTTGTTTTAATGTTTGTCGTGCAAGTAAAGTTGATACATGTTTGATATTTTTATTTATAAAGTAATATATGAGCCTCTTTTGGTATCTTTTTATTTTGCTTATATAGTAATACACAAGCCTCTTTTAAATCAAAATTGTAGTCTATTTTGAAATGATGTGATGAGTGCATTTAAATTATCTCCCTTTATAAAAGCATAGCCATCTTTATACAATCACTTTTTAAAGCTTCTCTAAGTTTCATGGAAGTAAACATTTTTACAATTCTTACATGGAATAATATAAATACCTGCCTTTAAAGTAGTTTCATTTGGTTTATTGTTCCCCACTTTTTATTATAATTGGCATTCCTAATTACATTGCCATGACTACCACAGACAGTTGTAAGATTCTTCCAAATTTTTCCAAATCATTATTTGAAGAAGCCTGTACACAGTGAAACATCATAATAAATAAACACTTTACCAAATCGGTTTTCTCATAAAACCCAGGGTCACAGACACTACTGTGTAATATTGTGTGTGTGTGTGTGTGTGTGTGTGTGTGTGTGTGTGTGTGTGTGTGTGTGTGTGTGTGTGTGTGTGTGTGTGTGTGTAAGTGGCGGATTTTCTTGTTGGCATATTTTTATTGAAAATAACAGACAAAGATTTGGTGTTGAGCTTTTTATTGGCCTTTTCATTTTGGCAAGTGAGATGTCACCATTATGAATGAAGGCAGTTTAGAAATTGTCCAAAATCTCTAATGTCATAATTTTATTTAGTACATACACTCAGATTATAATATCAGAGATTTCAGATGATTTTTAAACTATCAACATCCACAGTTTCAACATTTCACTAGCCAACATGAAAAGGCCCATAAAAAAAATTCAACACCAAATTCTTATATTTCACTTTATATATATATATATATGTGTGTGTGTGTGTGTGTGTGTGTGTGTGTTTGGTTAAAGATTGCAGATTGTTTTCTTTTCAAGATCTTCAAATGAAGACATTCAAATCTCCTTGTTATTTTTCTTATATCTGGGTCAAGATGGTGAAGAAGTGCCCCATACTAGCCCAAGTGCTTTCAACCATTTCATTGGTTGTCCTCAGGGGTTGTGTTAGGTTGTTTGTTGCTGTGAGTTTTATTTATATTTATTTGGAGTTCTTTTTTGTTTTTGTTTGTTTTTAATATGTGGTTGGCTCATTCTATTAGGATGGGTAGTAGGGTTAGTTATTGAATATGTTTAATATGTTAATACCTGTTTTGAACATCTTCACTTAAAGATCTTGAAAAGAAAACAATCTGCAGTCTTTAACCGAACGTGCTTAGATAATCACTCGCTACCTAAGTACACAATATATATATATATGGTCTGGTGGGTAGAGTGTTTGTCAATAGCCCGAGAGACCAGGATTCAGTCCCAGGTCGCATCATACCAAAGACTTTAAAAATGGTACTTGATACCTCCTTGCTTAACACTCAGCATTATAAAGTATGTATCCAGGGTAAAGTGAAGCAATCTGGGGGAAGGAGTAGTACCCTGCCCAACCCCTCAGTGTCGTAGCTATTGAAAAGAGAGCCTTCGGATCGCTCTCGACTACAGTCACCAACCTAACTTAATTATATATATATACACATATAAGGATCGTTCAATGAATAAGAAGTTTTTTGGAAAAAAAGTAATTTTTTTTTTTTTCATGTATGTAAACTCTGCATTATTTGGAATTCATTTATAGCAAAGGTTATTTTAATCTCATGAAAATATTTGTTTTAAGGCTATTCAAAATGGTGATAAATCAAACAGTGCTTTAGGCTTGAACTGAGGTCTGTCATCAAATCTCTGGTGGGTGGGAAATGTGAAATTTACTGAAGAATGTGTGATGCTTACAAAGAAGCATGTTTTAGTTAAAAGTCTTTTTACATATGAGCTAAACATAGGTTTGTCACTTTAAGCCTGAATTGAAAAGACAGTCCATCAAGTGGAAACAGACTGACTCTCAGGTAAAGAAAAAATTCCAAGCACAATGGTCAGTAAAGGTCATGTTGTGACAGTATCATGAAAATATCTATTACTATTGATTTCCTTGAAAAAGGTGCAACTGTAAACTACTTCCTATCATCAAAGATCACTTCATGACTATATTTGGCTCCTGAGTCCGGCTGGGATGGCCTTTGGGTGGATGAAGGATCAATGACAAGTATAACACTAGACCTTGAGATTAAGTGAAGCTATGACCAGCAAGGTCACCTGGCATACGTGCTTGGAGATTTGGTTAAGGCTAGTATAGTTCACATTGCTCCTTGTGATCCTATGACTAGCATAGTCCAGCAGGGCATGAATTTTGGCTTGTGCCTGACTTAACCTGCTCCTAAATAAAAAAGACCTTGTGTCAGATCCTGCTTGAGGAGAGGCACTGATAAATACAACTTCCTATCATCAACCCCTTATGTAAAAATTTATCTTGTTTACTGAATCACCCTTGTATAATAAAATATACTACTCAAGCTTTTGTACTCATAATCGTAACATAATTGTCCAATCAAGTTGATAATAGTTTCTCAACTAACTGAACCTGTATTAAACATGAATGTCTTTTTAATTGCATGACTATTTGTTTCAGCTAATAATTATGAAATTTAGTCAGTACTGGCTCAATTTGAGTAACTAGGAGATAGAGAGTGATAATTACTGAAAATGTTTTTCAAAATCTTAAATTGTTAATCAAGTTAATAAGGTAATTGTTTTCTTCTGTTTGGTTACTTTTTAATGTTTATGTAAAATAAATTTTTAAAAAAAGTTCCTATGTTTAAAAAAAGAAATTGCATATATTAAATTTTTTTTGTTTTCTTTTTCTTTTTCTTCAGAATGCGAGAATTAGATCGGGAGCAAACAGAGAGTTTGATAAATGCAGGTGACATGGTTCCAAAGTCCGAATCCTGACACTTGTCCCTGGTGCGGACATTCTTTTGTAAATATATTTCAACTTGTGTAGATACCAAAAATTTGTAAGAATTTTAATGAGATGACCACTCAGATTGTTAGCACATGGACATCAGTACAAAAAGTGAAAAAAAAAAAAATTAACCGAAAAAAGAAAAAAAAATGTAAACTTTTCATAATAAAATGCATATGCATTCCTCCTGATTCTTTGAATTTTTAGCTTTATCTAAATGTTAATTCCAAGAATATAAAGATAAAAATAAAATAAAAGATTTGAAAAATGAGCTAGTTTTAAATTCAATTCTTTGGAATTTAGTGTTCTTAATGACCTTTTTTTATCATGATGATGATGATGATGATGATGCCTGGAACTTATATTCCATATTTTATTGTTCATTCTAATTTTTTTTTCTCTACCTTCTCTCTCTCTCTCTCTTTTTCTTTCTTTTTCCCCCCCTTCTGTGTCCCTTTTCACTCACTGCTCTTTTTTGTTTTGTTTTTTTCTCTCTTTGTCTTCTCTTTCTTTCTTCTCTTTATTTTTTTTCTTTTTCATCCTTTTTTACTCCCTACATTTTCTCTTTCTCTGCCACTTTTCCTTTTTCTTTTCACTCTCACTCTCTCACTCTCCTTCTAGTCTTCACTCTTTTATTTCATCTCTCTTTAATCTCATTCTCCTCTTATTATTATTTATTTTTCACTTCTTTTTTTTCTCCTTCCTTTCTCTCAGTCTCTAACTCCTTTTTATCTTCAGATAAATAATATTTACTGACCCACCCTTGCATTAGTGAATAATTGTTATCAATATACATATTTTATCTACAATGTGCAGTTTCTTTTACAAATAAAAAAGGCAAAATTTTATTTTAACTTATTCTTGTACCATTCCTTCAACCATAAAATATTTGTAAAAAAAAATGATGATTGATGCTTTATTTAAAACAAAAAAACTTTTTTAAAAAATAATTTTTTGTTTTTATTGAATCTTCTTTTCTTAAATGCACTTCACCCTGACAATTTCTTCCCCTGTACAAACCTGGTTGTGTGTAAAAAGATTTTTTTTCTTATCTTCTTAAGCTTGGGAAACAAAGATTATTTTATTGAAACTTTATTTTCATGGATATGCATTTCCATATTAAATAGATAAACAGACCCAATAAAAAAGAATAAAATTCATCATTCGTCTCCTAACTGATACAATTTAAAATACCAATATATACATTTCAAGAGATTTAGGTAACTAACTTGTATAAGTTATTTAGTACAAGAATTATTTTTGATATTTAGGATGAAAAACATTGCAAATCTTGGCAGACACATTACATATTTAGCATTTGGATACTATTTCTTAAATCTAATTTAGGAAACAGTTCAAATAATACACAAGTACCATTTTCAAATGTTATGTACTTGGGCGAGTCAAAAGTTTTGCAATATTTTAGTAACTTATTTGTTTTATTCTTCAAGTTACGACAAAAGCAGCTTAGCATTCAAAGAAGAAGCTATTATGTTGTATTGTCTGAACCCACCTTTCTGCCAGTTCTTGTCCTTCAAAGAAAAGAAATCTTAATGAAGCTTCCTCTTTTTCTTGGTTGTTGATGCATCATAATCACGGGAAATGAGCCATGGAGCAGAACAAGTAATAATCCAAGGGAAGTAGATCCAGACTATATACTTGGAGGTGCCTGTGGTGTAATGGTTATCGTCGTAGGAAATGGACACGGTGACACGAGTTCAAATCCTGGACGAGACTGATTGCATTTCACATAGCACTAATACCCTTGGGAAAGGTATGAATCCAAATATTCTCCCTCCAGCTATGGGTAAATAGTAGGACAGACTAGGTCCTTCAGCCTTGATGAGGTAACTAGTCTAGGAGAAGGAAAACTCTGAATTCAAACCTGTTAAACTCCGCTTAAAAAAATTGACCTTGTGTCATATCTTGCCCGAGCGGAGGAGTTGGTAAATATCTATACTAGGTGTGGCATCAGTTTAATTCCCTCAAGTTCCCAGAGTTTATTCTGGAAACTAGAGCATATGCAAATATCAGAAAACTTTTGACACTCCCTAGTACAATTATTTATGTAATATACTCAATATTTTAACGCTTATGTATGGGTTAAATATATTTTATTCTACCGCTCCCATAATAGTTTTTACATTTTCATAACTTTTATATACTAAATGTTAAGAACTATTATTGGTAAAAGATAGTATATACTATAAAATTTTATTCAAAAGTTGAATGAAGTGATAAAATGCTAGAGAGATATTCATTTATAACTTTGAAAAAATAATATCATAATAGAATAAATATAAAAAATGCCATTACCACATTAACATTGTTTTATGCCATGATAATCTGTAGAAAGTTAAAATCTATTGTGAGACTGAAATTTTTTTTTTACCAATGAATTTGTACAACATCGATGTATTTACTCATCCTCCTCCTCCTCCTACTACTACTACTACTTATTATTGTTGTTGTTCCAATTTGGTATAAAACAGTATAAATATTGAAATAAGGATATTACATAATCTATATACTAAATGTAATAACTATTATAGCAGACAAAGGTTGTATAAACTGTAAAATTTTATCTAAAAATAGAATGAACTAATAAAATATCACATAGATATTCATTCATAACTTTAAAAAATCCTATCATTATAATAAAAAAAATTAATATAAAAATAAAATTCTGTTAACATTGTGCTGTGTCATATCATAATCTGTTCAGAACAGGAATAAATTTTTAATTTATTGTGAAACTTTGAATTTTTTTTTTTTTCTTACCAGTGATTTTGTACAGTTTTGATATATTTATTTATTTTATTTTTATTTTTTATTTTTATTTTTATTTTTATTTATTTATTTTTATTATTATTATTACTACTACTACTATTATTATCATTAGAATTTTTCACACTAGCTCTAACTGCATCATCATCATCATCATCATCATCATCATTATTATTATTATGATGATGATGATGTCCAATTTTGGAAGCCATTTTTGCTGGTATAAAACAGAATGAATTTTATAAATAAGCACATTATCCTGAATAACATATTTACAATAATAAGCTTATTTATAAAATTTATACCAGTTAAAAATGCTTCCATAATTGGACATCACCATCACCATCATCATACAGTTAGACCTGGTGTGAAAAACTCTTATAGTAGTAACAGTAATAGTTATAACAAAAGTAATAATAAATACATCAGTGTGAGACAATTTGCTTTCAAATTAAATCCTTTACTCTGACAGACATGACCCAACTTGTCTATTTTAACATACAACTACAATAAATTATAAGCATTGTCTTTCTTGCACTGCTTGATCAAAAATTCATATCATTTGAAAATCAACATTTTTTTTTTTGCAAATATTCATTTTATAATCTTAATAAAAGTTACCCTGTCTATCTGTTACAATTATAATTATCAAGTTTTTATAGTTTCAACTTTGATTTAAAACCCTTCTGTGAATGGCTGGGCTTGTTTATTAGGTAGCTTAAAAAATACTAAACTTGATTACCTATGCAAACAAGATAGATTTGATTACATATCGAACATTTTAACTTCTTTCTTTCTCTAGGAAACCTGGTTTTGTATACTAGCTGCTATACCTATTCAGCTACAAGAACATGGGTGATATCACATGAGTCCAAATAAGACCTATAAACTACTCACTATCCCTGTCAGTGCAATTTGTTGTTGCTGTTTTAAATGCTAGTATGTATTTACCCAAACCCTCCACCACATAAAGGTAAGGTCAATTTTTAAGCAAAGTACAGCTGGCATGAATTTAGTTTTCTTTCTCCTAGACTGGTTGCCTAATCAAGGTTAAGGAACCTAGTCTGCCCTACTATATACTCATAGCAGGAAGGAAAATAGATGGAGTCATGCCTTTCCCTAGAGCTTTAACACAAAGTGAAATGCATCAATCTCATCCAGGATTTGAACACAGGTTGCCTATTCCATTTGCTATGACTATAATTGTACACCTTTCTAACTGTGCTCGGAGATAGTTTTCCAGCTCAGATCTAAGTCAGGATTTTAAATGATGATTTTCAAGGCAAATAGATCTTTTCCATTTGTAAAATCAGTAAAACAATCTTCCTATCATGCATGTCTGCACATTTGTCTTTATGCTGCACTGAAGCTTAGTTTAGTACTGTTATGTGCAAACTGGCTCATTGGTCTAGTGGGTAGAGTGTTCACCAATGGTCCGGAAAACCTGGGTTCAATCCCAGGTCGCGTCATACCAAAGACTTTAAAAATGGTACTTGATACTTCCTTGCTTAACACTCAGCAATATAAGGTAGGTATCAAGGGTAAAGTGGAGCAATCCAAGGAAAGGAGTAGTGCCCTCCTCTGAACCTTAGTGTAATAGCTATTGAAAAGGGGGCCTTCGGGTCGCCCTCGACTATGGTCGCCAACTTACTTTACTATGTGCAAACTGCGGCTTATTGGACACATACAGTCCACAATGCTTTCTGAATGACCCTCCTAAGACTTCAGCTTTTCATAGAAAAGATATCTTCATTGAAGAGAGAAAAAAAATCCACTTTTTCCTATTTCTAAAACTTATGTGTATGGTCTTCTGTAGTGAAAATGGTTGAGGTATTTTCAATATAAAATTACCTTAATTTTTTTTAGTTGTGCAGACTGCCTGATGTGGGATGATTTTTTAAAAAGATTGCCCATACCTGGTTTAGTGAACTTCAACAATTAAGCTACTTTTTTATGATTTTTAAGAAGGCATGAAATTCTTATGCAGCAATATTTTGAATAAATGTAGCAGAAAAATTACAAATAACTTTGTAGAAAAGCAAATAAAAGATTTTTAAATAAAAGAAATGAAGTTGTATCAAAATGCAGACAAGATAAATATTAAAAATAAATAAACCAACTTAGTGATGCAACAGAATAGGAAGAAACAAAACAGGAACAATGGGAGTAGAAAAGATTGTGAAAGAAGGAAGACAAATGCAGTGATGTACAGTATTAGACAAAAAGAAAACTGACAGTGAAAAAAACAAAAAAAACTGAACCATTTTTTTTTTTACTATTGCCATAAATTTTAATGAAACTTCTATGGCTTAGACGCACATAGGAAGTCATTATTTTCCTTGATTATTATTGTCAAAGTTCCCTTAGTTGTAGCAAAAGTCATAATTTTCTAAAAAGAAAATTTTCAGAAATATCAAAAAATAGGGAAATTTTATTGAATTTTCTTTCCTTGATTTGATATCCAAATTAGGATTAGTCCTTTGCTAATGGCCTGTAAGCAATTGTCTGAGGAAAATAATCCCTTCCAAAGTGTGTCTAAACCATTGAAGTTTCATTAAAATTTGTGGCGATTATAAAAAATGGTTCAGTTTTTTTCACAGTCTCCTTTTTTTCTTTTTTTTTTTTTCTTTTTTTCCCTCAATACTGCAAAGAGAAAAATCATGTTTGGTATAATGGACAGAGCAGAATTATTTACTTTGAAAAAGCAATACCATGAAATAGTTGTAATGGACTGACAAAAAAATAAATAAAAAAAAAAACCATATATATATATATATATATATATATATATATATAAAACTTTTTTTTCTGTTCTTTTATTTTATGAAGTGCACTCAATATTTTAAAAAAATAGAATTATATTAATGATAATTATAATTATAATTAATAATCGGTGTTTTTGTTTAATAGTCCATAACAGCCATTACATGTTCAATGCTATTATTTAAATGGATATTTCATGTTCAATCCATTTATTCAAATTTATGAGAATATGTTAAAGAGTTTTTGGACCGCTCAAGAAAATGTTAAGATATAAAATATGCAAATGAAAACTTATTATTTCAAGGAATATAAAATTTAATACTTTCTCAAAAATGAAATGCAAAATAAGAACAAACAAATATACAGAGGGTTATTTTACTTTAAATTAAAAAAAAAAGACCTAAACATTTAATTAGATTTCTGTACTTCAGTTTGGTTCTAGGTAAAATACTACAATCTCATTCAAACTGAATATACAGGCAAATGATCAAAGAAAGAAACAGTATCATGTTGTTCATTAAATATAAAGATTATTTGAGGAATAAATTTTGATTTAAAACTAGCCTATTCATTCTATGATTCTTATCAACATTTGATATTTACTTATCTTCTTTTTTCTTTTTTGCATGTTGACCTTTAGAGTAATTACAATATTTATTGTTCCTAAATGGTCACTCATTTAAGAAACAGGAAAAGTTCATCAGCAATGCAGAGCTTTATTTGAATTCTTTGCTGCAGTGAGAGCAGTAATGGTTTTTCTTTCATATATGATCCGCTATGCTTGATTTTATGCTCTATCTTCTTTTGTGCATCCCTTTCTATTCCATTTGTGTGTGTATTTATTAAGGCTTGTTTTATCCGGCACAAAAGCTAGAGGTTGCTCACAATACTTGCTGTTTCTAAGTGGTCACCCATCTAAACAGTCTTTTCTCTGCTTAACTTTGGTAATATAGCAGAAATTGTTGCTTTGATGCTAAGCTCTTCATAATTAACAGTTATTAATTTTATTGGCATAATGGTTAGAGTGTTTGCCAATGGTCTGGGAGACTGGGGTTCAATCCCAGATCGAATCAAACCAAAGACTTAAAAAATGTTACGTGATGCCTTCTTGCTTAACACTTAGTATTATAAGGTACGTATCAAGGATAAAGTGGAGCAATCCAGAGAAAGAAGTAGCACCCTCCCCTACATCCTCGGTGTCGTAGCTATTGAAAAGGGAGCCTTCAGGTCACCCAACTTACTAGTTTTTAATACTATGTATCTAAATGGAAAGGAATATCTAGATTTGTAGATCTTCAAATTTATTTTTTAAATACTTTTAAAATTCATTAATCTTTTTGTTTTCTCTCTCTCCCTCTCTCTTGTTTTATCTCAAACTTTTTGTTATTATTATTATTATATTTTTTACTCTTTTGAGAGTTTTTCACAACAGCATTAATTGATGGTCTTCCACTAGGGTTTAAGTGACAGTAACTTTCCTCTAGTCTCCAGGACTCTTCTCATTATTTTGGCCAATCTTAACAATGCTGTAGATTGGATGGTCTCCACTCATCATCTTCTTTCCAATTACTCCAGTCCCTATACCAATCCTTCGGTGATTGTATCGAGCACACCGATTACAATTGATATCACTATTACTTTCATGTTCCTTAGTTTTTTTCAGTTTCCTAGCAAGATCCACGTACTTATCTCCCTTTTTGCTTTCTTTCAATTTGACTGTGGTCTCCTGGGACGGCAAAGTCCACAATTTGGCAGGTTCTCTTTTTTTGTTAACTATCTCTATGTCTGGCCAAGATTAGGTGATCCATTTGTATCTCAAAATACTTGTGAAGTTTGTGCATCTCATTCTTCAGGACAGATTCTGGGTTATGCATACCACTTATTCGTATAGTTAAATGCAAACTCCTTGCATAATTCTCAGTGGATCACTTTCCCTACTCAGTCATGTTTAGTTTTATACCCCTTTTTTGTGCTAATTTGCTGCATTCACTAATTATGTAACAGATTGTTTCATCTCTATCACCACATAAACTACATCTGCTATTCTCTTACATCTTATTTATTTTCGCTTTAACATAATTAGTTGGTTGGTTTCTTTGTTTAATGGCATATCAACCTTTGTAGGTTATTTAATGCCAAAGCCATTCTCCCAGAAGAACAGTAGTTGTACTATTCAACCCATAGCTGGGAGGATAAGGGGGTTCATACCTTTCCCAAGGGTATTTTGCCCGAAAGTGAACGTAATAGCGCAACTGGAGTACGAACTCGCTTACTACGATTCTGTAGTCCATCGCTTTAACTATTACACCACGAGGACCCCCCCCCCACCAAACATAATTAGTCCTTATGACATTGTTCTGGGCTGCTATCAGAAGAGATTCAGTTTCTCTCTTAAGGTTTTCCTTTCTCAGCCATGTCCAAGTTTTCTCATGTGAGATTTCGCTTGTTTGTCGCTTGAAATGTCCATTCAGTTTTTTTTCCTTCCTATTTTTGTTTTCTGGTTATTTTTGTCCTGTTGATATTTGCGTTGTTTGTATCGTTTCTGGTTGCTGTAATCAGTCTTCCTATTATTATTATTATCTTTTGAGTCTATGTTGAAAAAAAGATAACTTTTAAACTCATTTATAATATTAAACAGAAAAATGAAAATCACCCACCTCACAATTTTTTTTTTTGCTAACCAGATAATCAATTTCTTGACCATTTGATAATCATCAATAATCACCAAGACTTACCAGATGATAAAGAAATCATGAAACTTAAAGTTGTGGGTTGGGTGATTTTCTTTCTTTCTTTCTTTCTTTCTTTCTTTCTTTCTTTCTTATTATTACTCCTTGTAAGTTTTTCACACCAGCATTAGCTGGTGGTCTTTCTCTAGAATCTGAGTGACAGCAAATCTCCTTAAGTCTCCAGGATTCTTCTCAGTATTCTAGCTGATCTCAACAATGCTGTAGTTTGGATGGTCTCGATTCTTCCATATGTATTTTATTATTTTACCCCTTGAAAGTTTTTCACATCAGTATTAGCTGATGGTCTTTCACTGGAGTTTGAGTGACAACAAGTCTCCTTGAGTCTCCAGAACTCTTCTCAGTATTCTGGCCGATCTCAACAATGCTGTAGTTTCTTCTAGTTGATCTCAACAATGCTGTAGTTCATTCTGGCTAATATTTTTATTATCATTATTGGCTTTATTATATTTTTATATTGAGCACTATTTGTTTCTGTTAGAACTGCTGTTTAAGCTTTTAAACTGACATTATAGTTTTTGGTTTTTGAACAAAAGTTAATTGTATGTATCTTAAAGTTATATAGCATTGTTTCATTTAACTATGAAACTTTAAATTGGAACATATTTTAAAAATTCTTCAACATACAAATGTGTCAATGTTTGGGTAAGTTAAGTCTGAAATTATTAAAAGAATAAATCCAGATATATAAATTAGTAAGGTAAGGTATAATTATCATCATCTATTTAATTTTTTTAATTTTCTTAAATAGAATTTCTTATTGTAAAAAATTAACTTATAATTATTATTTAGTGCTATTACTTTTAATTGGGTCTGTCAGGTGTTTGGAATTGTAAATGTTTTATGAAATTTCTAAATTTATTCATGTGATTGTTATTAGTAAAAAAAACAAAACAAAACCAATAAACTTAGATCTTAACATAATAATGTTTAAAGTACTTTTCATTATTAATGATCTTAGAATATTACTGTGGGCCTTCTTTTGTTTTTTTAAAAAGATTAATCATTTATATGTTTGTGAAAGTAGAATAAATCGCCATTATTATTAGTAATAGTTTGATTATTACTTTTAAGAATCATTATCATTCCATTCATTACCCATTTATTACTACTATTGTTATTTTTATTGCTATTATTACTATTGAAAGAAATATGTACAGTGTAACCCAGATATAAGAGAGTTGTCAGGACTGGAGAATACGTCCCTTATATCCGGGGTTTCTCTTATATCCGGGTTTGGTCTATTTTGTTTACGTAACACAGGCTCTAATTTGGGACCAGATACTCTCTTATATCCGGGTTACACTGTACAAAACAAAGTGGCAGAAAATAAAATTGCATTACCTCGAATACATGTTTCAACTAAGATGTATAGGTAATATAACTGGATTACAGTAAATGACCACATATAAATATTAATACATACACAGGTTCCACAATAAGGAGTGTATCATTAGTACTCAAAACCTAATGCACATACTGTATCCAGATTGAAATTGTCATTGTTTTACAGGGTGTTGCAATCTTATTTTCTATTCATATATATTATTGTTTTTATTATAAAAAGAATAATAACAATGGAAAGTTTGCAAAAAGAAATTAAATTAAAAGATAGATAGATAAATACAAATTTAGTTTTTACTGTTGCTTTTCCTTTTGGGGAGGAAAACAATGTGACATTTAATTTTTTTTAATTAAAATTTTTGGGTCTTTCTTTTTTTTCTTTAAAAAAAACTCATATGCATATCCAGAACTGTATAATATATATTATGAGCAAGTAGTAATTTATTTTTACATATTTTTAAAACATTAGTTGCTGGTAATACCCATAATCTCTTTCTCTTACATACACACACATACACACACATATGAATACATACATACATACATATATATCTCTTTTGTATTTTTATTTTTTATAAGATGTTATGTTTATATGATGTGTGAGTTTACTTGTTTCTTTGTACAAAAAAAAATAACTAAATAAAAAAAGACCAAAAAGTTAAAAGAAGAAAAAAAAATGAATAAAAAGGTTTAAAATGACTGAATGATTTTTGAGTCTTTGACTCAGTGTTGGTTTGATGTTCAAATCCAGATTGTATTTTTTGGCAATATAGATTGATCTTAGACCAGTCTTTCACTCTCTTTTGTAGTACAAAATCTGCAATAACTGTAATAAATTCTATAATCAAATACTCATGTCTTTTTTTTTCATTTGTTGTATTATTCTTGACAGTACAAAAAGTAGAAGAGTAAGAAAAAGAGCTGAATTCCCCAATACAGCTGGTGTTGTGTTTAACTTTGTCCTGGAAACTCCTAGAGTAGTGTGTGATAATTTTCACTTACTTGAAGCAAAAAAGTTGTGCTGCTTCATGTATTTTTTTTTATTTGTTGTATTATCCATGACTGTAAGAAAAGTAAGAATAATGTTATATACAAGCATGTGGTTACAAGAAAACTAAGACTGACAAGAAGATTTAGTTTATTTTGCTTACTGAATAAATAAAACAAACAAGTGGATGAAATATCTAGCCAGCTGACGGCGGGGGAGTATATATTCGGCGACAAGCGGTTGCTTTGAGCTGGTTGGATGGTGTTGTTGGGTGACGCTCTTAGCACGGCTGGTGATTCAACTGCTTGTGACCTCTGCTTGGCCTATTTACATGTTCCCGACTTCAAACACCAGCTCCAGAAAATACTACTTGTGGAAAAAAAATGATTGGTTGAAAAATAGACCTTTTTTTTTTATAACTGAGAATTTTCTGGGGATTTTGGATAGACTATGCGCGGAGCCTATGTGCAGAAGCCATGATTTTCTCAGTTTGACATTGGCCGTTGTTGAGTCAACATCCGGTAGCTGTTATTTTCTTCTGCAGTGTCAATGTCTGTCGGTCTGTGTTTTGTATCTTTTTGTAGTTAGGTGTGTGAAGAGTTAAGTGGGTGAATCAGAAGAGATTTGATGTATTTTACTATAACAGTAAGAAAAAGAGCTGAATTCCCCAATACAGCTGGTGTTGTGTTTAACTTTGTCCTGGAAACTCCTAAAGTAGTGTGTAAAGAATTTCAATTACTTGAAGCAAAAAAGTTGCGCTGCTTCAAGTATTTTTTGTGTAAGCAACCATTTGTAATATGATTCACGTACATCCTTAATATTACTACCAAGCAATAATATATTACTATTAAACATTGGCATATGAATATGCATCATAAGTTTTTGTATATATAAAGATTCCAAAATGACAGATGGCAGTCTTGAGTCAACGACTGTTGGAAGCAAATTTGAATTAGAGTGACATTTGGTTGAAGCACATACAATGAACCTTTATGAGAGAGAGTGAAAAAATGAACATTGTTGTCAAAAGAACCAGACTTCATCATGAAGAAGGTAGATGAGTTCTCTCTACCTACGCATAATTTCTCCATTTGAGTTCATACTACTCCCTTAAGGAGCTTTAGGAGTTATCAAGGAGTAGTTTTCACAGAGAAACATTAGGTTGAATAATAAAAATTTTGTATATTGTTTATAAGGACAATGAACCTTATAATCAATGATGTACATGATACAAGATGTAAGAATCATCTAGCAGTGACCATCATCTTTCAAACAAGCAAATTGATCCAACCAGTTTGTTAAAGATTTTGTGATATTTTTCATGAAAAAAAAAAACAAGTTTTATATTTAGGAAATGATCTTATTTGAAATTTGTTGAAAAAATTTACCCTCAAACATTAGTTAAGTTGAAT
This sequence comes from Sepioteuthis lessoniana, assembly GCA_963585895.1. Taxonomy (NCBI): domain Eukaryota; kingdom Metazoa; phylum Mollusca; class Cephalopoda; order Myopsida; family Loliginidae; genus Sepioteuthis; species Sepioteuthis lessoniana. Next base: position 27,189,983 of record OY757910.1, on the reverse strand, counting down.
GCTGATGGTGAATTATCACATTATTTATGTTAGGACATGCATTTTTATTGACTAAGAGAGAATAAAGAAAAATTTCTAAAGGCTTTTCACTCTTTCTTTTGTATAACAGAATGTTATACAATATAATTGAAGTCATTTTTGGTCTCACGTCTAATATACTTATAACACTACCTTCTGTTTCATTCCATTAGAGATTATAAATTGCATCATGGAAAAGAAATGAGCCATTAAGCTAAAAGATTAGTTGGCTTAATTTTTACTTAGAAGTAGTTAATAATGTCCTTCAGGTGTTGATTGAATAATTGGTTTTATATATCAACTTTTACTTATATTTTTTCTTTTTTTTTTTTTTTTTGCAAGCAGTTATAATTTCAAGTAACTATTCCTATTTGTAAACAATTACATTGGCCAACAAAATTCTTTTTTTTCCCTCTGATGTTGAGGCTCCAGCAATGCTGCAGCTTTGGGGAATGCAGAGTACCCCTTCATTGCTATTGCTCCCAGGTCCACTCTGGCCCTGAAGTGGCAGCACCTGAAAGAGTCATTTCTATTGGTCAAATAGAACTGTTTGACATTTTAACTAAGTGTAAACAAATGACTTATACTTAATTGAATTGTTTGAAATAGAACTGTTTGATCATTTAACTGTCTATAAATAAATGATTGATGTTTAATTGAATTGTTAGTGATACATAGCAATACTTGGAACCATTTAACTTTGACTTATGCTAAATTGAATTGTTTGAAATATAGCTATTTGATCATTTAACTATGGGTAAACAAATGACTGATGTTTAATCAAATTATAAGTGATACATAGCAATACTTAGAACAATTAAACTTGGCTTATCTTTACAAATTATATGTATCTAATATATATGAATAAATCAGGTTTTGGTATTAAATAACCTACATTGGTTGATATGCTATAAAACCGAACCAAACCAAATCATATAATTTTAATATATATGTGTAATGAAGATTTAGCAATAAATAACCTACAATGGTTGATATGCTATAAAACCAAACCAAACCAAATCATATAATTTTAATATGTATAATGAAGATTTGGCAATAAATAACCTACAATGGTTGATATGCTATAAAACTGAACCAAACTTTTTTTTCTGGTGACTTGAGATTAAGAGTTGTTTTGAGCTAATTTGGGGTTGTTGATTTAAAAAAAAAACTTTTTTTGTCAATCACATCAAGTTTTTGTTCTGATAAAATTATGATCCTCAATTTTCTGGTATGAGATCTCTAAAAGTTGGAATTTTAAATAGCATCAGTTTTAACTCAAAAATCTAAAAAAAAGTAATTCAGGATAAGCCTTGCATATAATCATTGTTTTGCATAGGCAATATGATAAATAAATTTATCCAAAACATTTAAACCGCCAGCTATGGGTTGAATAGTACCACTACTGTTCTTCTACAAGTGTGGCTTTGGCATTAAATAACCAATGAAGGTTGATCTGCTCTTAAATAAACCAAACCAACCAAAATATTCAAAGTGGGACTCATATAGGTCAAGGAACAGTATGCAATTACTACAGACTACTACATTTTTAGTTTTACTTTTCAAATTGATGTCTTTAAATAACTCAATAAATCAGTAGAATGACTTCAACTCAAAGAAAATATTTGAATTGCCCAGATTCTTTTTGTTATTTTTTGTGGAAGTTTTACAGCACAAAGCAATGTATAAAAAATTGGCCAAAAAAGTTAGACTAAATATGCAAGTGTAATTACAACAGTCTTACTACATTTTTATTTCTATTTTTTAAATCAATGTCCTAAAATAACACGATAAATTATCAGAATGACCTCAACTCAAAGAAAAGGTTTGAATTGTCCAGATTCATTTTCTATATTTGTGGAAGCTTTAAAGTACACCAAGCCAAAGTAAAAACATTAGTAATTTTGTAAAGAGAGCATAATTGGCTTTCTTTCAAATTAAGGTTATGCCATAGAGTGAAAAATTTGATGTGAAAGGCAAAAACAAGCCTCATTTTCAAAACCAGTAATGTCAATTTAACTTAAAACCAATCACCAAAAAATGTGTTGGCCAATGTTATAGCTTCAAGTAACTATTCTTAATACAAATAATTTGCATACAGTTATATGATTTCAAGAATTCTTATCTCATATTATCAACTTTCTCACAGTTATGTAGATTCAAGTATATATTTACACAACACCACTACCACAGGCACAAGATCAGTTTTTAAGTATAGTAAAGCTGGTTTAAATTCAGTTTTCCTTCTCCTAGACTGGTTGCTTATCAAAAGCTAAACAACCCAGTTTGCTCTATTTACTCATAACTGGAAGAAGAACAGATAGATTCATGCCTTTCTCAGTGCCATTAGCACAAAGTGAAATACAAACAGCCTTGTCACTGATTATTATTTTCTATGATAATAACTAACATAAAGTTAGATAGTTTCTAGTAACTTGATATTTAATAATTAGCAATTATATACTTTCATTTCATTATTTTCATCTAATGCTAATAATTTACACACCATTTTATAGCTCTTAGTAATTGTTTTTATTTAAGGTGTTGTGGCTAATGTGCTCAACTGCAACATCATAGTAAGCAAGTTCAAACTCCAGTCATGTTACTATCTTCACTTTTGAAATAATATCCTTGGGATAGATATGCATATTTACCCAACCCCTCCACTCGGGCAGGATATGATACAAGGTCAATTTTTAAGCGGAGTTTAACAGGTTTGAATTCAGAGTTTTCCTTCTCCTAGACTGGTTACCGTACTAGGCTGTAGAACCTAGTCTGCCCTACTATTTACCCATAGCTGGAGGTAGAATAATTGGATTCATACCTTTCCCAAGGGTATTAGTGCTATGTGAAATGCAATTAGCCTGGTCCAGGATTTGAACTCGTGTCATCATGTCCATATCCTACGACGATAACCATTACACCACAGGCACCTCCTTGCGATAGATATAAACCCATTTATTCCTCCCAATTATAGGTTAGTTAGTATCACTAATATTCTTCTGCTATGATGGCTTTAGTATTAAATAACTCATGAATGTTGATATGCCATTAAACGAAGAAACCAAACTAAATTTATATAATTCTAGTGATGTTTAAGCAATTAAATGTAGTTCACAATCATTTTAAACAGGTAAATATTTCATACTTAGTAGCAATATGAATATTTTAAAAGACAAAGTGTGAATAAAGTTCACAATCATTTTCAGTGGGTAAACATTTCATACTTAGTAGCTATATGAATATTTTAAAAACTTGGTCTTTGACCTAATGAGTAGAGTTTTCACCACTGGTCTGATAGACCTGGGTTCAATCCCAAAGACTCAAAAAATGGTACTTGATGCTTTGCTTAACACTCAGCACTATAAGGTGAGGATCAAGGGTAAAGTGGAGAAATCCTGGGAATGGAGTAGCCCTCTCTCCTACACCTCAGTGTAGTAGCTATTGAAAAGGGAGCCCTTGGTTCACCCTCGACTAAGGTCACCAACTTTACTTACTTTACTTTAAAAGCCAAAGGTTTGATAAAATTCCCAATCATTTCAAGCAGGTAAACATTTCATATTTAGTTTAAATATGAATGTTTTAAAAGCCAAAGTGTTAATAAAATTCCCAATCATTTCAAGCAGGTAAACATTTCATATTTAGTTTCAATATGAATATTTTAAAAGCCAAAGTGTTAATAAAATTCCCAATCATTTCAAGCAGGTAAACATTTCATATTTAGTTTCAATATGAATGTTTTAAAAGCCAAAGTGTTAATAAAATTCCCAATCATTTCAAGCAGGTAAACATTTCATATTTAGTTTAAATATGAATGTTTTAAAAGCCAAAGTGTTAATAAAATTCCCAATCATTTCAAGCAGGTAAACATTTCATATTTAGTTTAAATATGAATGTTTTAAAAGCCAAAGTGTTAATAAAATTCCCAATCATTTCAAGCAGGTAAACATTTCATATTTAGTTTCAATATAAATGTTTTGAAATCCAAAGTGTTAATAAAATTCCCAATTATTTTAAGCAGGTAAACATTTCATACTTAGTTTCAATATGTATGTTTTAAGAATCAATTTATTAATCTAGTCATCACAATATTATTTCAAACATATCTTATTAACTCATTGTCAGATCATAACAGATATTACCACTCCCATTCAGAGTGGACCTGGAAATAATGGCAAGAATGGGATTACTGCATACTTTCCATAGCATCAAAACTGGAGGCTCATCATCAAATACAGTTTTGTGTCATAACAAGGACACACTTTTATGAAGATATTTACTAATTAAATGTTGTGTTCTGGTTTCATGTTGATTTAAAATACCTATCGGCTTTTGCTATGTGAAGGGATTATATCTATAGGTTATTCTTTAGAAGGCACATCTTTCTAGTTGAAAGTTCATCTATTTCAAATGCTATAAATATTCTCCTGGCTTTTACATGGCTATTCTTAATACAAATAATTTGCATACAGTTATAAGGTTTTAAGTATTCCTATCTAATTCTAATAATTTGTCCACAATTATTTGGTTTTAAGTAACTAATAATAACACTGGACTGCATTAAAAAAATTTTCAAAGGTCAAAGGTTTATCAGGTGATTTATAATTATCATTTTATGTTGAAATCAAAAGTACCATTCATTTTGTTTGGTCAGGTCTGGATTTTAAGGTGTGCTTGAATATTTCACAAGTTGTACACAATAATAACACTTATTCAAAAGCCTCTGAACTCTACTTGTCACAGCTGATCCTAGGGGCGTGATGTTTAGTATAGCATATAACGTTATATGTTTACCTATCTTCAGTGTACCACCCTACTCGCTAACACCAACAAATGTTGAGAGGGTGGGATTTATTCCTCAGCTTAAAACAATTTTAATGCACTGTGTCAACGATGAGCTGAGAGCTGAATTTATGTTTTCTCTTTGACGTTTGTATTCCTGTAAGAATGAATTGCAAGTGTAAGAATAATCCTGACAGGTTCTATCATATCTGCAGTAATGTTGTTCTTCCTAGCGGTCAAGCAAAAATCACTGACTTTGTGAAGAAGGCATATTGCGATTACTTTGAAATCAAACTAAGGGATCAGGATAAACCATTTGCTCCCTACATTTGCTGTAAAACTTGAGGTATTGGAGGAATGGTAAAAGGAAGAATATGCCATTTACCATTTCAATGGTCTGGTGGAAAAGGAAAAGATCACATTACGGACTTCTATTTCTGCATGATAAATCTAAAAGGAATAAATCGCAAGAACAAGCACCATGTCCATTACCCGATGTTCCTTCTGCCATTGAACCAATCCTTCATGGCCCAGACCTTCCTGTTCCTGAGCCTGGTGGTAACATGGAATATAGGTCTGATTCCGAACTTAGTAACATGACTGTTGTAGCTGGAGAAGGTGCTTACAAGCCAGAAGAGGACGACCAGCCAGTACCGTTGACACAAGCAGAATAACGACCAAAAATGTGACCTGAACCTTTCAAAAAAGTTTGCTCAGCTGCTGGGTTTACGTCTCAAAGAGAAACATCTGTTGGCACTAGGAACAACGTTCTACTGGTATCAAGACCATGAGAGGGAATTTAGACGGTTTTTCACGTTCCAGAATAAGTCATCTTTGGTTTATTGCAACAACATTGCTGGATTAACTAAATCAACGGGCTTAGTGTATGATGCTACAGAATGGGTACTTTTTATTGACTCATCTAGCAGAAGTCTTAAAGTAGTTCTACATAATAGGAATAGTTTTTCATTTATCCCTATTGGACATTTAGTACAAATGAAAGAAACACACAACAGCATGGATCATTTGCTGTTTGCTGTTAACTACCAGGAGCACAAATGGTTGATCTGCGAAGATCTTAAGGTGGTTGGACTGGTCCTAGGGCTCTAAGGTGGATACACAAAGTATCCTTGTTTTCTGTGTCTTTGGGACAGCTGGGCTGATGACCAACATTATATCAGACAAGAGTGGCCGTTAAGATAAGAGTTAAAACCTGCATTGCATAATGTTCAGTCTCACCCTCTCGTTGAACAAAACAAAATACTGCTTCTACTCTTACTTATAAGTTAGGAGTAATGAAGACCTTTGTGAGGGCAATGGACAGGGAAGGCAATGGGTTTGCTTTTCTCAAGGAGAAGTTCACACAGATAAGCATGGAGAAACTCAAAGATGGTATATTTGACGGTCCTCAAATACGAGAACTCATGAAGGACCAAATGTTTGACGAAGCACTGAGCAAAGCTGAATCGTCCCCCCACCCCGAAAATCATTGAAGTTAGTAGTAACAAACTTCCCGGGAAACCAGCAGCGTGCAGAATACGAGAAGGAAATTGAAGCGTTACTGAAGAGTTTCCACCAACTCGGGGCATGAATGCCAGTCAAATCGCACTTTCTGCGGTCACATTTGGACTATTTTCCAAAGAATTGTGGAGATTTGAGTGAAGAGCAAGATGAGCGCTTTCACCAAGACAATAGCACTATGGAAGAGTGTTTCCAAGACCGGTGGGATGTAAACTTTCTTTGTGACTACTACTGGTGCTTGAAACAGAATGTGGTGGCTACCGAGCACAGAAGGGAGTCCCTGAAAAGATATTTCATCCATGAATAGCTTCTTTTGTGTATTTTTCAGTTTACTATGGCACAATGTGAGCTTTCGGCAAATAAATCAGCCCTAAATTTAGCATTTGTTTAATTCAACAAGAAAATAGTTATTATACATTTCAAGTAAGAGTTTGTATCTTAAAAGTTTGATCTGATTAGAAAAAATGAGTATGATTTTTGGATTCAGCATAAAAAAAACTGCCCTAAAATCGGCTATTATATATTAGAACTGGAAAACATCGCAGGCCAGCGTAATCCTTTGTAAACCATTACAGATTATTGTTAATATAAATAATTTTCACACAGTTATTATTTTTAAGTATTTGTATGATTTTCAAACAGATCTATCTGACCCATAGATGAGACCTAAATAGGTATTACTATTCCAGGTCAGAGTGGACCAGGGAGTTATAGAAACAAAGTAGTTACTCTATATTCTCTAGATTTCCAGAACTGAATTCTCACCATGAGATGCAGTTTAGTATCACATTCAGGATACCTTCCGATGTAATATCGGTTGTAATTCAGGACTGTAGAGTTAGTGCAGCAGCTTCTATACTCATGAGACCTAGCACCTGACAACTTATTGTTGTATACCCATAATACAAATACAAGCGGAAACATAATCAAACGTTATTTACGAGCTTCAATGATCGAACGAAACACACTTTTCTTTATAAAAATATCTCTCATTTTATTCTTGAAAGGGGCCTACTGTTTTTTGTTAGTTGAGAGATAGATGGAGAGACATATACTCAGATAGAGAACTTCTTTCCATATCTTCTTCCGGGAGCCAGGGGGTGCCAACGCTTGCACCCCCTTGCAAGCCGAGACACCTCTGATCGGCTGCGTGTCCCTTGCTCGACTGCCGATTCTCTGCACTCTGTCTAAATCTGACCGCGTGGTTATCACGTGGTCTCCTGGTTACATACCTGTTCGACCCGACTGCCATGACGTGCTGTCATATCCCTGTTTACTCATCACAGCGTGACAGTTTGTCAAAGCACACGGGGTCACTAGGAACGAAGCGAAAATCCATGTCATATGTTATATAACATTATATAATAAAATGATGACGTCTAGACTATTGTCTAGACAAGTCAGTGCCTATTTATTGAAAAATTGTTGTTACTTAACAAAAGGTTATTGAATGAGAAGTAACCAAAACGGAAGTTGGGAATGAAATGGAAATCTTTATAACATCAACAAAATACAATAATTGCCAACCACATGAAGAAGGTAAGCCACTATTCATAGTGACTACTTAGTCTGCATATTCATCCCCCCCCTCACAATAGTCTCCAACGTATTTATGAGGAATGGGATATACCTATTAACATTCATAAGTAGGGTATATAATACTTATAAAACCAGTCTCGGTACTTTTTGAATAATTGTTTTTGATTTAAAAAACAGTTTTGTGCAAGTGCAGCCCCCTCTGTACTCATCAGACTTAACTCTAAACTGAAAATTCATCTCAAGATTTGAGAATGTAAAAAACAATGGTGTTGCTTAATACTAAATCAAAAAAGGAGTTTTAGAGATACCTCAACCAATGGAAAACTCACTGGAATAATTTTGTTGAATGCCAAGGGGACTACTTTCTTCAAAAAAAGATTAATGTTTCTTTTGTTATTAATTTTCACCTTCATAAATACGGCTTCAGCCTGGATACTTTTAAACATACTTCATATGTGTTTCTGTGTGTATCCGTAAAAGTATTGAGATTAGATCTTTAAATGCTAAGCAGCTTATATAATAAAGTGATTGGGGCCTTTGTAAAGAAGACTCACTAACAATTTAAATAGAATCATGAATCTAGTCTCAATACTTTTTGAACGAGATATTTTTTGTGAAACAGAATTTTGAAAAAGTCGTATCCTCCATATTTACCAAATTTAGTTCCTCTTTTAAAAATCCATCTTATGGGTAAGATTTGAGGATGTGGAGAATAATGGGGCAGTTCAATATCATATCACAAGAGGAGTTTCAGGGGTACTTCAACCAATGGAAATCTCACTGGAATAAGTGAAGATGAGAAAATTGATATTTCATTTAATTCATTATTCATTTCTGTCTTAGTAAATACAGCTTCAGTCTTGGTACTTTTACTTTAACTAAAAACTTTTTGAAAATTAAAAAAAAAATAATTAAAAAAATAATTCGAGAATGTAGATGAGATTAAAAGAAATATAGCTTCATGCATTACTAAAGGAGGAGATTCAGAGTGCTTCAACCAGTGGAAAACTCACAGGAATAAATGCATTGAATTCATTGATTGTTCATTAGTGCCTTGATACTTTTTGAACACACTTTGCCGAAACTTAACATTTCATTCATAGTTCATTTTTCCCTTAGGTTTGGTTTGGTTTCTTTTGATTAATGGCATATCAACTTTCGTGGGTTATTCAATTCTCGGAGCCATCCTTCTTGAAGAACAGCAGCAATGTTATTTAATCCATAGGTGGGAGGATAAGTATGAACGTAATAGCACGACTGGAGTTGGAGCTCGCTTACTACGATCCCGCAGTCCAGCTCTTTAACCATCACGCCACGAGGATACCCTCCATTTTTCCCTTAGTAAATACGGCTTCATTTTCAATACTTTTAAATCACAACTTGTGTATATACTAATCGTGATTTGAACAGTTATATCAATCACTTTGTTAGTCAAGTTACAAAGCTCTTTAACCATTACACCATGTGGATCCCCCACCGTTTTTCCTTTGTAAATACGGCTTCAGTTTCAATACTTTTAAATCACAACTTGTGTATATACTAATCGTGATTTGAACAGTTATATCTATCACTTTGTTAGTCAACTTACAAAGCTCTTTAACCATTACACCATGTGGATCCCCCACCGTTTTTCCTTTGTAAATACGGCTTCAGTTTCAATACTTTTAAATCACAACTTGTGTATATACTAATCGTGATTTGAACAGTTATATCTATCACTTTGTTAGTCAACTTACAAAGCTCTTTAACCATAACACCACGTGGATCCCCCCACCGTTTTTCCTTTGTAAATACGGCTTCAGTTTCAATACTTTTAAATCACAACTTGTGTATATACTAATTGTGATTTGAACAGTTATATCAATCACTTTGTTAGACAAGTTACAAAGCTCTTTAACCATTACACCATGTGGATGCCCCCCCCCATTTTTCCTTTAGTAAATACGGCTTCATTTTCAATACTTTTAAATCACAACTTGTGTATATACTAATCGTGATTTGAACAGTTATATCAATCACTTTGTTAGTCAAGTTACAACGCATTGCTGATATCTTACCAAATATTTCATGCACCTCTTAGTTCTTTTCTCATTTTCTATGAATTATTTTTCTATTTTTGAAAAAGCCATTTTAAAACTTGAGTTGCCCGACCTTTTTAGACAATACTCCATGCCCATCTTTTTACAGTGGCAAGCAAAAGAAATCAGCCACTTAGCTATAAAAATCAATTGAATTTTTACTAAGAAGCTTAAGTGTTCAAGAACATACTTTCAGAGGTAGTATCGGTGATCATTCATGACTAGTGCAGGGTGTTGCATTTCCATTGAAACATTATGAGGGAAGATATAGATTTGAATGTATGATAATGTTGAAAATAGAGCATGAAAACATTATGAGTGACTTAAATAGTAATCGTCTTCACAGGTTAAGAATTGATTTTTTTATATCTTGGTGGCCCATTTCTTTTGCTTGCCACTGTATGATTCACAAAGGATTCGACCAAAAGTCAATTTCTAAGCAAAGTACAGGTGGTTTAAATTTAGAATTTTCCTTCTCCTAGACTAGTTATTTTCCTAAGAAATTCGCATGTTACTCAACATATTCATACTGCAATTTGACACACTAATTACATCATTTATTGAGCCCAGTTGGCTGGGGCTGTAGAATACACCGACTGCATCTCTGCAGAGGAGTAAGACTCCCCAACGAGTGTCGTATATATGACATTGAACCATCTGATGGCAAGACTCCAGCCTTGGAGATTTGGAGAATGTAGAGCTCTCCTTCATTTCCATTGCTCCTAGGTCTACTCTGACCCAGAGTGGTAGCATCTGATAGGGTCCTATCTATGGGTCAAATAGAACAAATTATGTATGCAAATAAATGACTAATGTTAAATTGTGACTGTTGAAACCATTTAACTGTATGCAAAAAAAGAGCTCAGCATTGTTTAAAAATGTTATCTACAAAATGTGTTTACAAATCATTTATATTTAATATATATGTGTAAACAGGATTTGGCATAAAATGACCTACAATGGTTGATATGCCATAAAACCAAACCAAACCAAACCAAACACTATTTAGCAGATTAAAAATCAATTTAAAAAACGAGGTAATCCCAATCTTCCCAGTACATTCCCATAGTAATAAGAAAGGTCTATCACCAGAATTTGATATAGAAGAGCTTTGGTGATCAGATACAATAAACAATAGCTGCCGATTGAGTTGAAATTTTAGCTTTCAAATTTTCACCAAGAACATCTCCAGACATTCCATAATTATTTCAGCATATAAATTGCTCGATCAAAAAGTATTGAAATTTCATCTTTAAATTTTAAATATTCAAATTTTGAAAGTTAAAGGAAGACATATGGCACAACTTATATGATAACGTGATGACGTCCAAACTGCTGTTTGCAGAATTTAGTGCCAATTCTCTTTTCAGTCAGCCTTTTTTGGCAAAACACAGGACTATGCAACTGCAACATCCTTCATATTAACCACACGTAATAGCATTTAATTTTTTCTTCTTTTCTAAACAGAAAATTAATCTCAACTGTAAAATTCGAGGATGTGGAAGACATTAAAAAGATATGATGATGAAGCTTCACAGGGTATGCAAAGAGAAGTTTCAGAGGTGCTTTGACCAATTAAAAACTCACTGGAATAAGGTCACTGGATGTCAAGGGGACTGTTTGAAAGGAAATTAACATTTCATACATTGTTCATTTGTGTCTTGGTAAATAAAGCTTCAATCTTGATACTTTTTGAACACAACTTAACTCTTTATGCCTCATTTGTTTTCTTGTATAGTGGACATCTTGAAAGCTCTAAAAGCAAAGGTTGCTGGAGAGAGTTAAAGAGATGAAGAGGTTCTCCATATCAGTAAAAAAAAAACCCCAGAGATATGGTTATAAAAACCCATTCATGTTTTAATTCCATTTCCACAGTCCGAAATTTGACATCCGTATATGAAAAGTATTCATGAAGAAAAGAACCAACTCCGCCGGTAGCTATAAAAAAAAAATTAAAAAAAAAAAAGGTTTATTTAATAATAAAAAATATTTCTCGGGTTCTCTTCAATAAATGGTGATTATAAGAGTCTATCTCCTTTTCTCTCTCAGTTTCATGTATGCAGCATATAATCTAGCTGTTCTTCTTAGCATCGGCAAAGAAAAGTCTTTCATTCACTGCTATTATTGGGTGTGTCTGTGTGGATCAGTGGAATTGTAGCGTACTCTGTCGCGAAAATTAATGTCCCGTTCCTATGCAGAGATTAATAAGCACATTTTCATAGACCTGTCATCAAAAAGATCAATGAACTCTATAGCCGGTTTCTCACCGAAATCCTTATTTCGTTCATCTGTCAGAGGAAAGTCAGTGACCCTCAGCTGAATTTTCATCAATGTCTATTCTTGAGAACCCTATCTGCTTAGAACTACCTGAAATAATTTTTTCTCGGGAAAATCTTAATCCTTTGTTTCGAAATTCCATTAGATTTTAGAACATGATTTGGGGTTCATTTCTTTTAACCGTTCTTCCTATTTAATTTTATGATTTCAAATCCCGATCATCAATCTGTCGTCCAGGTCACTATCCATCCGATTATTTTTTAAAGTACTTTAGAGTTTTTTTTTCAAATTATTCTACAATTAACAGCCATGCCAAATTACCATTTGACAACTAATATAAGAGTCTAGTGCATGCTACCCAACAGCCATGCCAAATTACCATTTGACAACTAATACAAGAGTCTAGCGCATACTACCCCACACACTCGTATGTGTTGCTTATTGACCTTTGACAGAGCCACCATGTTCCAGCTGTGTAAATAGAAAGTCAGCAATACGTGGGTGTAAGCAGTTCACATGCAAGTTACGTGGGTTGACAACCGGAATGCCTGGGCGTTGGGAAATTATATATACATAGGTACTCACGGTTAGACACAGTCACACAGTTACGGTCAGTCACAGAGACACGGAATCACACAGTCACAGTCAGCCATAGAGTCAGTCGGTCAGCTGCGCTGAGCTCCACCCGTGGCTGGTGTGGAGGGGCAGTGACTTTGGTGCACTCCGACCGAGAAGCAGTTGTAGTGCTAGGTATGGCCCTAACCGTGGCATAACGTGGCTTAAGAAGATATGGGTCAATATAGCAGTCCTCTGAGTTCTCCGTCTTCCTGTCTCTTTCACACTTACAACTTCGGACTCTTTCGAGAAATAAAAAGAGATATATATATTTGTAAAGAAGTGTTATGCCTCTTCGTCGTGCTTCATTATTTCTTCATTATGGTTCATTTTTCTTCATTCCTTCATTATGTACCAGGCCCAGAGCCCTATCATACAAAGCCCTTATGAACTTCATCTCATCTGTAACACTTTCGATGAATTTTATTCCATACTACTGGATAAAATCAGTCAATATTTCTATTTCGGGTTCTTTGTTTAACGGCATATCAAGCTTCGTGCGTTATTTAAAGCCAAAGTAATCTTTGTAGTAGAATTGTATGAAGTTTTAAATGTAATTTATGATATTGTTCGCTCTCTGACTCCATTCTGGGTTATTCAATTCTTACCCCACATTATCTTGCTGGTTTAACTTCTTGGATATGAAGGCTGTAAAGGAATTATATGAAAGAAGAAGATGGTAAAAGATAGGAGACGTAGATATATTTTATATTTTGCCTTTATTTCTGTGTTCAACAACCATTCAGTGGGTGAAGAAATTCTTCCTGAATACAAATGAAATGGTTGAATCTCCCAGTCAAGATGTTAAAATGTGTTAGTCATTCTTGGGTATATATGTCCAGATTTGGTATTTAAAGCGTTAACGTGTTAGACACTTTTGGAAGATATGTTTAAATCCAGTGTTTTCAGTTGTAGTCATTAAGTCCGTTGTATGGTGTCTTAGTTGTGATTCTGACGAGTTGATTATTCGGTGTTTTTAGTCGTGTATCGTTAGTAAAAGAGGCGGCTGCTACCAGTGGAAAGGCTAGCCATCGCGTCGTTTAGAGACAGATGCATGGCGCCTTCCACAACTAGCAAGAAAGATCTAGGTGTTGTCACTCCACTGGTCACTGCTGAAAGAGGACGCCTCTGGTAGCGCCTCTGGTGGTGTAATGGTTAGCAAGCTCGACTAGCAAACCTACACGAGTGAGTTCGAGTCTCATTGGGTGCCCCTTTCATATGGCCTTGTGCCACATCTAAGCAAAAAGCTTAGTAAATTACCACTGCTGAAAGAGGACGAGATCCTTTCTTTTGTCGGGACGGCTCCCTTTCTTTGTGCATGCATCGCCCCCTTCCTGTCAGGGGCTTCTGGGAGCTTCTGCACATTTTTGATAATTATTTTTAATTTGATTTAATTTTTTTATTTTTCTATTCCCTACAACAGAAGTTGGACTATTCAACCCATAGCTGGTAGGGGAATAAGGAGTTCATGCCATTTCTAAGAGTATTAGCCCGAAAATGAATGCAATGGCGTGACTGGAGTTCGAACTCATTAACTACAATATTGAAATAAAGCATGTTAACCACAGCACTACAAAGACTTATCCCAAACCAGAATCAAATTATCTGGTTAAAGTATTTTAGTCGTGAAACCAAGAACATTTTTAAAAATCAAGCTCCTCTCAGCATGGTGTCCAGTGAGACGAAGAAAATGGCAGTAATATTCAATGATTTTATTTGGAGTGAATGGAAATTAAATTTGATTACAAAGAGTGCCTCAGGTAAAAAGTGTCGGAACTCTTTTTATAACCCAACTAGAAGTGTTACTTGAACAGCTCATACGACAAAAACAAACAGAAATTGCGTCCAGCTCCACAAATCGAGACGAACTGGGGAAAAATATAAAGACTAATAAAATATTTTTCAACCAATCAGCCTTAATGCCAAAGTCATCTTTGTAGTAGAACAGTATGGAGTTTTAAAGGTAATTTATGATATTGTTTGCTATCTGACTCCATTCTGGGTTATTCTATTCTTACCCCACATTATCTTGCTGGTTTAACTTCTTGGTGTCTTAGTTGTCACGACTTTCAAGCCAGTTGATTTCTGAGCCGATTCGAGCCAGTCTATATGGATTTAAGCAATCAGAGGGAATGGATCATGCTCACGGCCACTTCAAAGAGACGTCAAACGATGGCTACGCAACTGCAATAGCAGCAGCAACCTACGCAGAGATCGCAGCAAGATCACTAAGTAAACTTATCCACTTCAAAAAGATGTTAAACGATGACTAAGTAGCGGTAACGGTCGTTCAGAAGCAGCAAACTCGGCGAAAGATACGACGACCAAATTAAATTATGCCATGACAGCTCATTTCTGTACAGAAACCGATAATAAAGACTTTCCGTTATTTATTTCATACATCTCTCGTTACTTCTCACTTTTTTACTGTTAGTTTGGTTTCGTTACGTTTCTTTGTTTAATGGCATATCAACCTTAGTGGATTATTTAACGTTAAAGTCATCCTTCTAGAAGAACAGCAGTGATGCTATGTAACCCATAGCTGGGATGATAAGGGGGTTCATACTTGATACCTCCTTGCTTAACACTCGGCAATATAAGGTACGTATCGATGGTAAAGTGAAGTAATCCAGGGAAAGGATTTGCGCCCTTCTCTACACCTCGGTGTAGTAGCTATTGAAAATGGAGCCTTCTGGTCCCCCTCGACTATGGTCGCCAACTTTACTTACTTTTATTCTCTAAGCAGGGGATAACTGTTCCCTCATCCATTAAATTTTGGCAGCAAAATAGTGAAAAGTTATTCTAGGAAATGATAACACAGTTCTTTTTCTAGGAAAGGTTCATTTTATTTTTAAGTGTGATGAAACACTCTGACTTTGAGACTGTTATAGTTATATAGGTTTTTAGGTTTTGTGGTGAATATTGTTTGTCTGCTCTTCTCAATGTCTATCTAAAGTATCTAAAACTTCGATGGTGTTATTTTTTATGGTAAAATTTGATAGAATCCTATATGATATTCAAGTTGGTTGATTATTAAGTTTTGTTTCTACCTGTGTATATGCATAGTGTAGTAGAATGGGATATAGTATTCACGACTTAAAGAGTTTGTCTTTATGATATTTGTCGTATTTGAGAACTAAAACTCACCGCTATAATTATTTGAGTGTCAGGAACACAATTCATATTGTCTTGTGGCAGAGGAAATGGTTTGATATTTCCTCGTTCTAAACAGTGTAAAAAAATTACGACATATTCGACTGCCTAAGAAAACTTAGTAGAATGAATACAGACATGAGATACTAAAAAAATGCATTATAGAGAAAAGTACTATCATGTAGTTGAAGAGTCCGTTGATATCAATTAAGGGTCCTTAATAGAATGGTAGTTGTGTGAAAAATTACGTCAAAGTATATCATCGTGCGCCAAACGACACGAGTTCTATTGAGTTTTATACACCAATAAAAAAAAGAAAGATATAGCAAAGAGATAATAGCTCTCTCAAAATCCTCTCGTGCTGTTTTGCATTTAGGAATTTTTTTTTTCTTTCTAATGTTGATTTGAATATTTGTAAAAAATGTTCTCTGTGTAAGGGTTGTTTACAAAAATTTGTTGAACAGTTCATATCTTGGAATGCTACCAGAAATATCTCTTTGAGAAAGTTGAATTCTTCTATTATAGTCAAAAGGCGCTTCTTCCAGAAATATCTTTTGAAGAAAGTTGAATTCTTCTCTTGTGGTCATAAATATTTCTTCTAGAAAGAGTGGTTGATAAAATCATCCAAGGAGACAGTAAGTCACATGGCTATATTACAACTCTTGTCAAGTAAACATTTTACAATCTTGTCAAGTAAATATTTTACTATTTTGAATCCTGCTTGTTTATGGAACAAGATGTGTTTTAAAATGAGTAGGTCCTCGAAAGGGTTTGTATTTTTTAGGGTTTATTTATTTATTTCGTTCTTACATACGTTTATGTTTCCAGATTGTTGCTTTCGTCAGAGAACATATATGGCACAAGGTCTTGTGGATGGGGTACTCAATGAGACTTAAACTCCCTAATGTTGGCAGTTTGAATGGTTTTCAGTTGGTTGTGGGTTTATATGGAGGTTACTCCTTTCTTTTTCTTAGAGTATGTTTACTTTAGCCTGCTTTATCTATCATTGGTTTTTGATATTTGATATGTTTTTGTCTTTGTGTGTGTGTGTGTGTGTGTTGGAGTGGTTTCGAATTTCATTTACTGTTATTTTTTCTCTGTGTGTGTGTGTATGTGTGTGTCGTGAGGTCTTTTTATTTTTTGCGTGTGTGCATTTGTGGTGGTTTGAAATTTATTGATAATTATTTTTTACTAACAATTTTTGTATGTGCATGATTATCAAGCGCTGCAGGCAGTATGGATTCCCTTGTCTCTTTCTCGCCATATACCCCTATCATTCATCGCTCTTGGTAAGTCCTCTTAACTGCATCTGGTATCTGCACAGAGCTGATGAATGTAAATTTTTGTTGGTCAGCCAACATTAGTGTATCCATGTATGGAAGTCCATAGGGGAACATCATTATGAGTTTTTTCTTCGTCGCTAATATTGGTCCTTGGTGAATGTGGATTCGACTATTTTCCCTACCACCAATCATACTTATGTCGTATATTGAACCGCTAGACAAACAACGAAAAAATTCGTAGATATATAAAAATATAATTTATGTTTTTATTCTTCGACGGCGACGATTGTGTGTAGTAGGTATACAGTCAGAGTGAGTTCGCACATATCTTTCTTCTGTTGCGGAGACACTTTTTGTGAAGTAGTGCTACGGCCGGAGAACACACGACATGTTTGCTTGAGTGACCCACAGGTCTCTCGCTTCGCTTGAGAGACCAGTGGACCATTCCCCTTCGCTTGAGCGACCAGCAGATCTCTCTTCTTCGCTTGAGCGACCAGCAGATCTCTCCTCTTCGCTTGAGCGACCAGCGGATCTCTCTCCTTCGCTTGAGCGACCAGCAGATTATTGCCTTCAGTCCAAAATTACAGACCTTATATTGTCTTTTCAAGTCCCATGCGGAAGTATGAACATCCTTTTCGCCTCACGTATTTTCTGTTTTTGTTTGGTTATCGGAACTTACATACTTCCGTTTTTTTCGGTAATTTATTCATCTTATCTGCAAACGGAAATATCTGTCACTCTATCCATAGGCAAAAATTATATTCTCTTTCCTGTGAAACCGCTTTGTTGATGTTATCTTGCGACCGCATTGAATCTGCTAAGTTCATCGTCGCCAACTAAGCTAGTATATTACACTAATAGATGGTTGAATTTATGGATATTTTAAGACAAAAGAGTGTGTCTTAAAATGAATATTTGTGTACAACTTAGTTGAAGAGGCAGACAAAAAATGATATTACGTTTAAGGCTTATAAAAAAGGAAAATATCTCTGAATTGTCCCTAGAGGGGAGCAGCATTGATTAGGTATGTAATGGTTTTAGGCATTGTAGTTTTAGCCAAGAACAAAATTTAAAAATCTTTTTCTAAAACGTCCAAGCAGTAAAAAAACAAACAAAAAAAACACTTAATAAATTCTAAAAATTGAACCTAAATCAGACTAACCGACGCCAGACCCTTATACAAAAAATTCCACAGTTAACGGACACATCATCTAACTCCTTAGCATCATATATATATATATATACAGAGAGAGAGAGAGAGAGAGAGAGAGAGAGAGAGAGAGAGAGAGAGAGAGAGAGAGAGAGTACCACAGAATTAGAGAAAACAAAATTTAACTTCAACAGTTACTTAGAATATCGGGGACATATATAAAAGAACTGATAGTTTGAAGGGAGTCAGAAGAAAGAGAGAAGAGAAAAGCAAAGTTAGTAAAAAGAACTCATTCAACTAATAGACCCCAAGGTATTC
Organism: Sepioteuthis lessoniana; assembly: GCA_963585895.1. Taxonomy (NCBI): domain Eukaryota; kingdom Metazoa; phylum Mollusca; class Cephalopoda; order Myopsida; family Loliginidae; genus Sepioteuthis; species Sepioteuthis lessoniana. The sequence goes on along the minus strand of OY757910.1, from coordinate 27,171,249 downwards.
AGAAGCATAAGAAACCAGCCCCCCCCACACACACACACACAAAGACAAAATATTCGAATGAGTAATTTCTTTTTCTACATTGACGCTCACTCAAGTAACGGTGACAGAAAGTTTGATTTCGATAGCAAAATGGACTCCACCATGATTAAAAAAGATAGTAAGTAAGTAAAGTTGGCGACTGTAGTCGAGAGCGACCCGAAGGCTCCCTTTTCAATAGCTACTACACCGAGGTGTAGGAGAAGGCGCTACACCTTTCCTTGGATTTCTCCACTTTACCATTGATACATACCTTATAATGCTGAGTGTTAAGCAAGTAGGTATCAAGTACCATTTTTTAAGTCTTTGGTATGACGCGACCTAGGATTGAACCCCGGTCTCCCGGACCATTGGCGAACGCTCTACCCACTAGGGAAAAAATAAGTCGCTGTTATTTGTTTCCAGCATTTCTGTGTTCACGTCATTTCTTGTTAGCCGAAATTCTTTTCTCCATTTCATTCCCAAGGCCAAGTTTACTACTCCCCACACACCTCATACAAGCAACAAGTACTTCTAGTTGGAGTCTGCTCTGAAGTTTTAGCTACAAGGACGAAAAATCTAAGACGGTAAATTAACTGATTAGATTGATTGATTAATTCTAACGGCATGTCAACTCGTCTGGATTTATTTTATGTCTTGAGGTTAGGGAATTGTGTTTTAAGTGTTTCGGGAAATGGTTAATTTCTCTAACACTATAAATTATTAGGCAACACAAATGAATAACGAAACTTCTTTTTAAACCACACAACAAAGAAAGGTTTATTCTCTTAGTAGGCGAAAAGGAGTGAGAGTGCGAAAGTATCCCTTTGGTGTCGCTGGTCAGTATGTTGGTCCTTGGTTTGTAGGAAGCGTGTGCAAAGCTAGCAGCAGCGTTGTCTTCAGCGAAGTGTTCCAAGTGGAATCAGTGGAAGTCATGTGAGAGAGATCTATTTCTGCAGCTGGTTTATGGCTCTCTGACTTTGTCCGTTCTACCAAAAGGGACTCGAAAAATAGTTCTTGAGAGGAAGAAGGAATTAATGCGCTCTGCCAGTTGATTGGTTAGTGAGTGACCGAATCTCTTGGCAGTGGCATTGATTCGCGAAAGGAAACAGATTAGTGGCTGCTACATGTCAATTAGACGTTTATATTTGCAATCTTTATGTAGTTTCTTGAGTTTTTTTGCGCATGGTTATATGATATCAAGTATTCTTATCTAATACAAATAATTTGCAAACAGATCTATTTGGCCCATAAATGGGACTTTAATATGTATTAACACTCTGTAGACCTTTTGCACAGTCATTTTGTTGTTGGTCTCGCATATTCCCCTCTCATTCCAAACCTTTTCAACAAAATATAATGATTAGGTATGGAAATGACTTCAACACAGCCAATGTTTTATCAGTAAAAAAATGCACTTATAAAGTTGTCAATTAGTTAAAGTTTACAATAATTTAAAATATCCTCAGACTTTTGCATGGTACTGTCTCTCTTTCTCTCTCTCTCTCTCTCTCTATATATATATATATATATATATAATGCTAAAATTAATGCTTCCATTAAACTCGTATGATATAATTGATTATATATATATATACATATATACGCACATATTTATACTGTATTGACATTAATATGTCAATGAAGGGGTGACTCTACGCTCCACAGAGCTCCAGGAGTGAGGCCTACGACTGGATGCAGGACATCTCTTTTTGTGGGGGTGTTTCGCAGAGGATACAGTTATTCTAGGCCTCATCAACACGGAAATTTACTGATTTGAGAAATGAACAGCAGAAAGCATTAACAGCAGAATATGAATAGTCCTCCTCCGTGTACTGAACTAAATGATTCAGGTCAAAAGCTCCCCAAAGGTTACTAACAAAGAGAAAGAAACCTGAAGATGGCCAGAGGGTACAACAGCTAAATATAAACAAAGATGAGACAATAATCCGAGACTTGTAAATAATCGAAATAACCCATAAGATATATAAACAACTATTTCATTGGATTTTATTTATTTTAAATATTTCTTAACGCCCCTTGATTTCCAACATAATACTTCTAATGACCACCAGGTGGCATGACCAAAGTAGCATTATAAAAACGCGCGGCAAAGTCAAAACTCCTTCTTTCTTCGTTCTAGCCTCAATGATAAGTAGCACGCATAAGTGGTTGCTTCTTATGACAGACGTTTTTGCCCTAACAAACTTCGTGTCGTACCACGCACGGTATCAAGCTTTGACATAAGTCTTCATATAAAAAACTTCCTTTTATAAAGGACTAGATAGGACTTTCTCTCAATAATGTACTCTTAGTATTTCATGTAATTCCTGTATCTTTCTTTTGACTTTGCTCAGGCAATTAATATGTCATTTTAATTCGCCGTGAATTGTTTTATATTGTTTGGTACGAGGAAATGTTAAACCATTATACATTTCCTTCGCTACCAGTGTCTGAACGAGATATTTATCCAATCTCCCTGCTGGTAGGATTTGACACAAAGTCATCTTAATGTGGAGAGCTATGCACGAATAGAGATTCAGCCATCATAAAAAAAAATGCTTGGTCTTATCAAAATTCCTTTTTGGAGTGCCTCAGGTGCCAAGCAATGAACTCTGCGTAGCAAAGCAAGTATAGTCCGAGGAGAACAGTCCCCTGTGATCAAGTGATCAATTTCGCACTCCCCGGCCAAGGCCTAGAAGTGGACATTTATCCGTACATCCTACCAAGTAGGATTTGATGCAAGGCCATTTTAATGTGAAGAGCCATTCACAGATCGAAGTCCATGTGCGGTAGGTGCAAAAAATGCTTGTTCCCGTCGGTATTCCCTTTTCAGGGTACCTCAAGTACCAGGCAATAAAATTAGCCCTGCAAAATGGTTCCCTGAGACCTCGCAGTCAATTTTGTTCAGTCTCGGTTAAAAAGACGAGAAGTGATATTTGCCTCTGTCTCTCACCAGACGAGACTTGACACAAAGTCAATGACCCGAAGCTCGGCTTATAGTGGGAGTTAGGAGGGGGGAAGGTCAGGCACGAGCCGAGGCTCGAACCTTGCTGGACTATGCTGATCATCGGTTCACTTGGCGCAATGTGAGCCTGATGAGCCTAGCTGGACATGGACTTAAACGTGAGTCCAGTCACGAATGCCTGTTTATAGCTTAAACTGGACCATGGGGTCCAGTGCTATACGATGGTGATAATGATGCTGCTAGCTCTCCCGGAGGTGACCCAGCCGAAGTCGGGGGCTTTTCGGCCTCGAGTCTGCCATTGATTTTTGATACCCGTCTGGCATGAAAGTTAGTCGGCTCGGCAAAAAAGGCCGAGAAGCGATGTTTCTCATTTTTTAATTATTGTGGTGGTGAGTCTTGGTACTCAGATACAACAACTATACGAAGATAAACTTTGAAGTCATAGATACCAAAGTTCACTCCATCCTTTCCCACAACTGTTATTATATCTCACATACTTGTAGTAGTTAAGGGGGTAAAAGAGAACTGTCATCTCAAAATTAATGCTTTGTTGACCAACCACAGTTAGAAAATATGTCACAGCTGTAAACATTTTTAAAAATGTCTCTGATTTATTTTAGGTTTTCTCAACAGCAGCTAAATTTCTGTTTTCTTTTTCCTTTTTTTTTTTTCATTAAGAATGTTTAAAATTTTCAAGTTCAAACCTGATATTTTTTCCTTCGGGCTTCATTTATTGGATAACTAGTTTTTAATTGGATTGAAAAGTTCTTTTTTTTTTTCAAAAGTAGCCCAACTTTTCTAAAATATAACTAGGGACTATAAAGTCTAATTATATCTAAAAAGGGAAAGAAAAATCAATCAGTCGTTCAAAGACTGCACAAAACAAGTAGGAAAAATCACATGTACGTAAATTTAAAGATTCAATAAAAAAAACAGACTGGAAACCGTTAATATTTTTATTCAAGGAAAAAGTTGAAAAAGTGGTTTTGAGTTCATGAGTCCCATGGGAGACATTAGCGGTTAGAAAAAAACGGGCAGACGTGAAAATTGTTTCCAAATGCAATAGGAAGAACCCAACCAATACCAATGCCCTAAAACTTAAAAAGGCACAAAATGAATTAGCTAACATATACCTAAAAGAACAAACAATACATACAAAATCAGATCAATAAGATTAGAAGATAGACAATCTAGGATAGCATAGCAAACAGTAAACGAAGTTAGAAGAAGGAAGAGCGTTGCGAAAGCTAAACAGAAAGCTACCAGCCAAGAAGAACGAATTCAACTATGGAAACAACATTTCGAGAATTTACTCAGAAACCCTCCGAAAGTTACACATGAACCAATCACGAGAATTATTTGTAAACAATTAGACATCAAACTAGGACTTTACGCAAGAAGAACTCGTCTCAGTTTTAAGAAAAATTAAAAATAGAAAAGCAGCCGTGCTTTGAACGTGCTTTGAACGTCTATTGATAAAATGAAAGAAAACGGTTTCAAGCTGGCAAAGGAAAGAAGCAGAAGTTACTCTGCACAAACAATACCGGACGCGGACTACGCCGATGACACAGCGCTTCTGGCAAATACACCCGCCCAAGCCGAATCCCTGTTACATAGTCTGGAACAAGCAGCTTCTGGAATACTCCACCATGTCAACGCAGACAATACGGAATACATGTGCTTTAATCAAAGAGGCGACATCTCTACACTAAAGGGTGAGCATTTGAAACTAGTAAAGTTCACTTACCTTGGAAGCAGTTTCTCATCAACTGAGACAGACATCAACACATGACTAGCAAAGGCATAGACAGCTGTCGGTAGCCTATCGGTCATATGAAATTCAGACCAGACCGATAAAATAAAACGCAGTTTTTTCCAAGCAACGGTCGTATCGATACTGCTGTATGGAAGCACTACATGGATGCTAACAAAACGTATGGAGAAAAAGCTTGACGGCAACTAAACAAGAATGCCGCGAGCAATATTGAACAAGTCCTGGAGGCAGCACCCAACAAAGTAGCAACTGTATGGCCACCTACCACCCATCACGAAAACTATCCAAATTAGACGAACTAGACATGCGGGACACTGCTGGAGAAGTAGGGACGAACTCATAAGTGATATACTCCTGTGGAACCCTTCGCATGGACGAGTAAAGACAGGACGACCAGCTAGAACCTACATACGACAGCTCTGTTTCGATACTGGATATAGCCATGAAGACCAATCGGATGAATTCTCTTTTTAATTGCTTATTTATGTAGCAGTCCTGAATTCCTTTTTTTATTGTTCGTGAAATTCGGAAGAGATATTTCGGTTCAGTAGCTGGAGTAGTGTTAAAAAGTCTGTTTTCTAAGAATACCAGACTTTTATTCTCTAAGCTCATTGGCCTAGTGGTAGAGTGTTTGCCAATGGTCCGGGCGACCAGGGTGCAATCCTAGGTCGCGTCATACCAAAGACTTCAAAAATGGTACTTGATACCTCCTTGCTTAACACTCAGCAATATAAGGTACGTATCGAGGGTAAAGTGGAGTAATCCAGGGAAAGGAGTTGCACCCTTCTCTACAACTCGGTGTAGTAGCTATTGAAAAGGGAGTCTTCAGGTCACAATCGACTAAGGTCGCCAACTTTACTTTTACTTACTCTGGGCCAGAGTGGACCTGGGAGCGATGGCAATAAAGAGCTACTCCATATTTCCCAAAGCTCCAGCATTACTGAAGCCTTACCAACAGATTGTTTAGTGTCATAACAGGACACTCGTTCGTGGGGAGTCTTACTTCTCTGTAGAAAAGCAGTCAGTGTATTCTGTAACCCCAACTGAGGCAAAAGTGGCTTTGAGTATTTAAAGATTATCTTGTTCCCTAATAAGATTAAAATTCTAATTTAAAAAATCAGTTATACCATTGTTTCTCTGCTATCTTTGGAAATATAGATCACATATCCCTCATTAGATGTGATCCATGCACAGGCACACACATATAACAAAAAGAAAAGTGTTACATAAAAAGATGCTGTGATGGTAGAGCGGGTATACAGCCTAAAAATATTATAACCATGAACTCTTGAAGTCCATTACTGGAAATCTTATTTGGTGTGTACAATCATCCGATGATTATGTACCACATATCAAAGCATAGTATTTTTTTAGATTTACAAGTATATATATATATACAAATATAAAGTTTCATTTCTTTATCTAATGGCATTTCAACTCCTGTTGGTTATTTAAAACTGTAGTCAACCTTGTAAAAGAAGAGCAGTCAAATTATAGTGACCAAATAAAATAATGTCAGTATGACCCAGTGGTCAAACCACTAAAGAATATATATATATATATATGTGATTGTTTAGACAAAGAATCATCAGCGCTTGGTGACTTTTAGTTTCTTGCCTATGTGGTCATCGGACTTATTATTAAGTCAGGGCCCTGAGCTGGCCAAACTTTCGATACGGTAACACCTTCATCTGCCAAACTTTGTTGTGTTGCATGCGATCTGTGGCATGGAGCTCTATCACGCTGAAATCCAAATCTAGTATCAAATTATCCTTCAGTTACTGAATGTATTTGGTACAATTCAAGTTACTGTCAATTCTAACCAACTTTCTGGAACCATCAATTTTTATGCATCCCTCAAAGCATCCAACTCTTTTATGCATCCCTCAAAGCATCCAACCCCCATGCCTAACTTCACTGTTTTCGCCGTGTAACATGGGTCGTTTCGCTTTGTTGGAAGCCTTCTGACAAATTTTTACTCATTAAAATATAGCTCCATTCTAGTTTCATCGCTAAACAAGATCTTATTTCAAGTGTAGTGGAAACATTTTATTGTTTTGTGGATATGTTACTCTCCAATTTGTAGTGAGTGAGTGTGAGTGAGTTCTCATCCGTATTTTACGGGTGTTACTTTCACGTTACTTTCAAATACAACACAAATTTACTTTCACGTTACTTTCAAATACAACACAAATATACTTTCACGTTACTTTCAAATACAATACAAATTTTACAAACACATAAACAAATGGAATATGACAACAACGAATATTAAGAAACAATTTAATAATCATAACAAAATAGGAATAAAAATAATGAGAAATACAGCTATGGCCAGTTGAATGAAAATAGGATTGTTCGCCCGTGCGTGTGTGTTTACACGTTAGTAAAGTCTATCAAATAAATGGGTTCATAGTTAGCCGAAGTAAAGAGGATAAAAATTTTGTTTTTACTTACATACATGGGTATGTGTGTGTATATATGAGTGTTGGACCGTAAGTATGGGTCTTTACTTTCATTAAGTCCGCATGTGTGTTTTCTTAAGATTTTGGGGACAACGTGTCGCATTGATAAAAGAAAGTCGCATGCCTTTTCCCTTTGAGTCTTATGGCGTAGCTCTCAGCTGCCCGTTCATGACCTCATTGTGTAAAGTCTTTTTGGTAGTAGGCGGAATGAACTTTTGGTCGTGGAAGAAATGAATTGAATGACCTGGTTGATTAAATTCGTTATTTATACTTTTTAGGGTCACTAAAGTGGATCAAAAATATTTTTATTGCCGGTCCTAAAATTCAAGCGCGTAGACATTTCTTGACCAATCAGATTCGTATATTTACTGATTGGTTTTAGAGCCTAAACATTTTCTGTTAATTTTCTGATCTGAATTTTCTCGAATGTTCTTATTCTATGTTTTTAGCTGATTGATTGAATAATATAAAAATGTAACTTCAATGCCAAAGCGATTTTGATCCAAAATTTCTAGAATGTTCTTATTCTGTGTTTTAGTTGATTATTTTAGGGCTAAAAAAATGTGTATTCTATACAAGCATCTGCATCCCATAGTTCATACCTCAACTTAATCTTACCTTCAAATGCTTTTTGTTTAATGAAAATTTCTTAGCTGCAATGCATCCCTTCAATTCATGTTCTTGAAGGATGCACTTGGTGGTATCTACTGAGACCAAATTGGAAAAGTTACACTCATCCGTCATTTGTCTTAAAATCTTCTATTGTGGAACTTTTGCTGTCCCAATCAGTTTCTGCACCATATTGTGCTATAGCTTTCGAGGGTGACCATATCTTGGTCGATCTGAAACACGTCCAGTGCCTTGAAACTTTTAGAGGATTACCGAGATGCCACTGCATAAAATTCCGAGTTCCTAAGCTATTGTTCACTCCTTCATATTCTTGGCCATCTTCACTCTCTTCATCTGATTTCTTTGAAAATTTTTCCATGATTTTAAATGTAAGAATTTTCACTGTATCTAAAAAAATTGGTACTGTTGCAGAAAAATATTTGTATATTAAACGTGGAACATTTTTCTGTTTTAAAACACTGTATCTTGAGTGGTTTGTGTGTGGTGGCCCAAAATATTTGCACAGCCATTTTGTTGATAGTCTTGCATATTCCCCTTTCTTTCCAAACCTCTTCAACAAAATATAATGATTAGGCATGGAAATTACTTTCCCGGCCTTTGCTGGACCATGTGGCATTCTTGCCCGATGGGGTATCGAAATCAATGGCAGATTCGAGGCCGAAAGGCCCCCAACTTCAGCTAGGCCACCTTCGGGTGGGCGAGCTGCAACATTGACACCTTTGTCCCCTATGTACAGCACTAGACCTTGCTGTCTAGTTTAAGCTATAACCCGGCATCGGTGCCTGGACCCACATTTGGGTTCAAGAAACAGCTTGGCTCATTAGGCCCACATTGCACTAAGTGGGTCGATGAGCAGCACAGACCAGCAGGGTTCGAGCCTCGGCTCGTTCCCGACCTTCCCCTTCCCTAAATCCCCACAATAATCGGCCTTCGGGTCATTGACCTTGTGTCAAGCACTATCTGGTAGGAGGCAGTGGCAAATACATACTTCAACACGGCCAATGTTTCATCAGTAAAAAAACGCACTTATAAGTTGTCAATTAATAGAAGTTTACAATTGTTTAAAATGTCCGAAGACTTTTGCATGGTACTCTCTCTTTCTCTCTCTCTCTCTCTCTCTCTCTCTATATATATATATATATATATATAACGCCAAAATTAATGCTTCCTTTGAACTCATATGGTATAATTGATTATCTATATCTATATATACACACACACATACACACACATATGTATACTGTATAAAAATATGTTGAGGTAAACAAAAAGCGCTCATTGTTTTGCTGGTGGAATTAAAGATAATTAACAATTAATCTTTAATTGTAAAGACTGAATTAGATGTATCACATGACCTCCGAAACGTCAACTGATTTTTTTCTTTTTGAGTGTTTACGTTTACAATTATTAACCTTTGAGTATAACTTTCAAAACAAAATTTAATGGATTCAAAGTAGCTTATAACATCGAATTATAATAATTCTTTTTTTTTTTTATTATTAAATAGTTTATGTTATGTTATCTTTATGTTAATGTTATATTCATCGGAATAGGCGATCTTGCAATTAATTGATCGACGAGTATTTTGTCCTCTTTCAGAGTTTTTTCTTCCATTGCTGTGAATGATATCTATTTTGGTCATTCCAGATGAATGGGTATTGAAATGAATCTTAGACTCTGTAAGTTTTAGAAATACGCTGCAATTGTCCACTTCTTTGTTTCAAAGTAATGTTACGCTGTTCATCTAGCATTATAATTTCTATTTCATCTGCAACAGTTGCATTGTATTTCCTCTCATCTTCTGTGGCTGGACATTTGTCTGCTTTGATGATATTATAATTTTTTGATTTTTTATCCTCTTTATGTGCTCTTGTGCATATTAAAAAATACTGATGTATTTATGATTTAGGTGAAAGATTTCCTGTAACTCCTATCCCAGTCAGCTGGGGCTGTAGAATACATCGATTGCATCTCTACAGAGGAGTCAGAGCTCCCTTCCCTCTGAGTGTTCTGGGTATGACACTAAAAAATCTGATGGCAAGGCTCCTGTAATACTGGAGATTTGGGGAATGCAGAGTAACCCTTCATTGCCATCGCTCCCAGTTCAGCTCTGGCCTTGAGTGGTAGCGCCTGATAGGGTCCTATCATTGGGTCAAATATAACTGTTTGGCAATTAAACTCTGTGCAAACAAATGACATACTAAATTGAATTGTTTGAAATAGAACTGTTTGATGATTTAACTGTGTGTGAACAAATGACTGATGTTTAATTGAATTGTTAGTGATACATAACAATACTTGGAGCCATTTAACTGTGTGAAAACAAATGAATAATATTGAATAGAATTATTAGTGATACAAAGCAATACTTGGAGCCATTTAACTTTATTTACATATGAGAAATTGAATTGTTAGAAATAGAACTGTTTAATTATTTAAATATGAGTATCTACAAAATGTATCTACAAATTGTATATTTGATATATATATATATATATATATATATATATATATATGAACATGATTTGGAATTAAATAACCAATAAGGGTTGATATGCCATAAAACCAAATCAAACCAATCCTGTCACTCGATGACCATGTTTAATTATCATTGGTCATAAATATTTTTGCATCTTTGTTATACTTCTGCTTGACTGCCATTCATGAAATATACCAGCACAAATTTGTGAGATTCTTTGGGGAGTGGAAGAATATCACCCCATCCAAAGGATAACATTGTCCCTGGATTTTATATATTGTTAAGTTTGTCCCATTCTTATCTGCTCCAAATGATGTCATTTGAAAAGAAATATATTTCAAAAGATTTCTTCTGAAGTGTTTTGCCCCTGGAATATCCTGTAATAAATGATTCTTGAGCAATCCAGGAGGCTCCTGTATTGTTAGTAGATAAATTTTGCCTCCTAAACAATATAGATCAGGTGCTTCTGTAAGACATTTCTTCGCACCACAATGTTTACATTTTTTTTTCAATACCCCAATAACTACTTTGGGATCACTTTTGTATTTTTTCTTGGGATCATATGAAAAGGTTTTCATCATCAAATTAATATTTGTTGCGGCTCTTACATGAACTCTGTGCTATGGTATGCTCGAATAGCATTTCTCCTATTTTGTCAATTTTTTTATGTGTCTAGTTGTTATATGACTGATAGAGATCTCTTCTGATTTATCATACAAACAAAATAATGGCAATTCCAATTAACAGGACAAGAGATCACCCACTGGATGTTGCTGGGTCCGAAATTTTTTTCAAAATAAAAAAAAAATGCATCTCTGTACGTGGGCTCTGTGCATGGTGAAATGCTGATGGAATTCATTACAAAAAATAATATTAAGAGTTATTTTTTTTACCAATCTATGACCTTCGCAGTAAAAATAGACCAAATTTGATCCGATTTGAGGAAGAGAGGACTATAAAAGACGAGATTTTTTCGAGGTCCAGACAGCAAAGTCAGATGCTAGAACATCGCCTGCAATATTCAACATCACACAAACTCATTTTAACCTTCTTGAGACTTTTGATGGAAGTCGTGTGACCTGAGAATCATCACCCTACAATCACTCCACTTCTTTAACACTGGCATTTTCCTTCCCTGTAGACATAAACTTTGGTTGATGGCGTAAGTCTGTGACTCACCCCTACCAACACAGATACTGGAACACATTCCTATCAATACAACTACTGAATATTTCACTACTCAATTTCACACACATTTTCATATTCACCAACACAATTATTTGAACAATTATTTGTTTGCTAATAAAGTTGTTAAAATTTTCTCTTGTCTTCTTGTCGTTTGATTTGCAATTCTGTTATTGGTCCATTTCTTGCAACCATACACTTGATATAACAGTTTTCTTGTAACCACTGTATTATTCCTCTTAGCAAGCAAACAAGCCAATTGATTGTGTTCAATTTCATGCTGTATTGCAGCTTCAAGTTATATGGAATCAACTATTTCTAAATAATCATTTTCAAACAGATCTATTTGACTAGTAAGTAAGTAAAGTTGGCGACCGCAGTCGAGGACAACCAGAAGGCTCCCTTTTCAATAGCTACTATGTCGAGATGTAGGGAAGGGCGATACTCCTTTCCATGGACTACTCCACTTTACCCTTGATAGGTACCTTATATTGCTAAGTATTAAGCAAGAAGGTATCAAGTACCATTTTTAAAGTCTTTGGTATGACTCGACCTGGGATTGAACTCAGGTCTTCTGGGCCATTGGCGAACACTCTACCCACTAGACCAATAGATAGAATCCTTACAGGCACTACCACTCTGGTTCAAGTAGACCTGAGAGTAATGCCAATGAAGGGGTACTTTACACTTTTCAGATCTCCAGAACTGGAGCCTCACCATCCAATACAATTTTGGGTGGGGAGGTCTTACTTTCTTGCAGGGGATATAGTCAATGTATTCTAAGCTCTGCTAAGAGTAAATATAAATATATTTACTTTAACAGAATTGAATTTGGTTGCCCTATGTTTTTCAAGTACTGTATTAAACTTATTGTTATAGTATAGCATTTGTTCTACGGCTAACAGCAACAAATAAATGAATTATTACTTCGTTTGATTCTTATAATTTATTAACCAGCACATGAAACAATGAATAACTATATATAGTCCTTCCTGTGTATAAAGTTGAGTTTAAGGGACTTACCAGTGTGCTGAAGAAGATATCTGGTATCTTAGGGTTGTCTCTCTGAGAGCTTTTAATGTCACTGCCTCACTAAACACCTGGTGGAATCTGTCTGATTGGATTTTGGTTTGGTTTGGTTTCTTTGTTTAATTGCATATCAACCTTTTTAGGTTATTTAATGCCAAAGCCATTCTCCTAGAAGAACATTAGAGGTACTATTTAACCCATAGCTGGGAGGATAAGGGGGTTCATACCTTTCCCAAGGGTATTTGCCCGAAAGTGAACGTAATAGCGCAACTGGAATACAAACTCGTGTACTATGATTCTGTAGTCCATCACTTTAACTATTACACCACGAGGACACCACCCCCTGGATTTTGGATTTTTGCACCAAGACTTCTGGGCTCATCATGTGATTAGTATGTCTAATCAATGAGAGCCTCTCCCTCACTCACTCCATACACAGGAATTACCATTTTACTGATCCAACAGACTTATAACCTAAGTAGGTTAATAACGTATACGATAGATATTTGTGTATAACACCACCACCTAACTTTAGGCTATGAAATTTAGGAAAAAAAATTGTTTGTGCATAATACACGCTTATATTTTATCATTAGTAGCATCTAAATTTAACCTAAATTTAGTATTTGTTCAACTTTTTATTGGTTCGTACTCACTAAGAATAAAAATCTATATAGTTTACATAATGTTTTGAAACACAGAATTTATATAGTATTTAGAACAAATGCATTGGCCTGTTCATACTAAAATGAAACAAGCTTGTGACAAAAATAAGCTCAAGAGAAACAAAATTAGATTTACTTATTTACTTTTGGTCATCCAGTCCTGAAGATGGTGAGAGATATAGCTGGAAAAAAGTTAACAAGAGAGTTCTCATATATGATATGCATCCATAACTTTTGTGCTGAAAAATAATATGTCTTATATTCAGATAATTATGATAAGTCATCTACATAAGAGTGACAAAAAATATAAAGAAAAAAAATGGAATGTTTGCTTACACAAGAGATTGTCAAACAAAAGTTATTTCCCTTTCTTTAACTCTATTCAGAAATCTCAAAGGAATATTGAGATGAATTTTGGGTTTAATGAAAAAACAGGATGAGTGAATGGTAAAACTACAACAAGTCAACATTAGAAAAAGAATGCTTTGTAAGAAATCATAAAAATTTGAGTGATGAATCAGCTGGAAGATTTTAAAGACTGTTCAGATTAGTCAATCAAACAAATGAGAAAGAATGGAAAAAATATTAATTACTCTATAAAGTTCATTGAGAAAATTCTGTATATTGTAGTTTCATTTGTCTTCCAGCTATCTCAGGCACATTGCCAGGGTACTGTCAGTTGGGTGGGTATTGTTGATGCATCCATTAAACCTGGAGGGAGGGCTGCGAGTACAAATGGAAAGGTGCTGGAGTAGAAATGGTTTATTCTGTAAAAATGTGTTCATATCACATGCATAGGAGGAGCTAAGTGTTTTTTAGGGTGGGTGGAGGGTAACAGAGTCAATTTTTTTTGTTGCCTCCTTGAATATGCACCTTATATATATTCAGGCAATTTTGTTTTGATTACAAAGGTGTTGCAGTCTTATTTAAGGTATCATTAGCTTTTATTTATGACCAAACTCGACACTCTGTAACCAAAAATAAAATTGCATGAATATATAAAAAGGAAGCATTTATTTTTGGTTTGCTACATATTTATATTTTAGTTTACAGAGTTTCAATACTGTAGAGTTTGGTAATAAATAATGCCTTATAATATCAGTTTTGATTGTATGATGTTCCAAAAGAAATAATAAAATCCTTTGGTTTAGAAAATGGTAACTTTTTATAAAAAAAATTGGTAGACATGTACTTATATATGGATATTTCTGTATTTGCCAGCCACTCACTGCTCTCCACCCTACCATGTATCAGGCTATGTTATGTAAAAAATATTGTCCAGGGAAACAAGAAAGTATTTTATGAGGCAGTTTTTTGGTTATCAATAGTATGGAGACTTTTTGAAAGAAATCAATCCCTATCAATTAAGAATTTCTCTTAGTTCAGTGGGTACTTTTTTTTTTTAATGATATTTCTAAAGAGGTGAAATTAAAACCTTGCAGAAATATGTTTATGCAAGTTTTTGAAATACACCATTTCTACTTGAAAATAATGTAGAATTATATTGTCTAGTATATATTTCAAGAATTGTTGTTTGAGTCTTTGAAGGCAACAAAAAAAATAAATAAATAAAACAGTACTAAAGGTTTTGAAGTTGTCTTAAAATCTTAACTTATTTTCCATTAAATAAAAGCAGGTAATGCATAAAAGTTATGATTTTATTTAAAGTTAATTAAAGTTTATAGTTAAAATTTATTTATATTTTGAATATGATAAAAACTTGTGGAATAAAAGTATTTAATATTATCAAAATTAATGTTTCTCAGCATCTGATTCTTTGTAATTTTTTTCTTAAGGTATTTTTATGCTTCATTGATGAGTATTTTTATAAAAGTTAAAATCAATTTCTGATTGATTTATACAAGTATTTTTCCTGCTTTCTGATTAATAAGAAATAATTGATTCTTTGTAATAATTATACATACTAATTGTTGTATAGCCACATACATATACATAATACATGCAGAATATAATCAAACATAATGACGAACTTCAATGAACGAACGAACACACTTCTTTATAAAAATATATCTCTCACACTCTATTCTCAAAAGGGTGATGTTTCTTGTGTGTGAGAGGTGAGTTGAAGATGGGGACAGAATGCCACATATTGACTCCAAGTTCTTCTGACCATAGCAGCACTTCTTTCGCATTCTGGCTGGGATGCTCAACCATGGGTCACTGAAGGCCCAAACCCTCTGTCTGGAACTGGTTCTCACTCCGCTGGCATCCTATCGCCAACTGGAACTTGAACTGACTGACCCAAGTCATCTATGACATCTGGTTATATAATTGTCTCATGCCCACCTGCTTCCTGTGGGCGTATGCATCTGCCACCATCACTGAATTCAACCACGTTCACAGGTCAAGGTGATATTCCGATATCTTCAACCAGATGCACCTGTTTCGCTGTTCTTCCGCTTATTTACACAGGTGCATCTCTTGATTGACGGCTCGGTCGAGGGTCAATATATAACATGATTAGCTTAATATTAGATTTTACTAATAAGTCTCTTGCTGAATATTTTCGCAATAGTTGTAAGTTACTAATAATTTAAGCTGTCATGTGTTTGTAACCTGTCAAAAACTTCAATTGCATGACTGCCAGTCTTTTAGTTAGTATTTTCTTTATATTCAATCAAAAGAACAAAAAAATAGACAAAACATTTGTCCTTGGCAAAAGGTTCAAGTTTACCTTCCTGTATTTGTCAAGAAGAAAAAAAAGAAGAATTAAATTCTAGCTCACTTCCAATTGTATATGAGGTTTAATAAAAAAGTACTGAGACTGAACCTTCAAATATGTTTTTAAAATTTAGAATTTAGATGTACTCAGTTGAGCAACTTATATAATAAAATTATAATATCAGTTCCAGTCCTTGATACCTTTTTTTTTAGCAGTTTTTAGCAAAACACAGGATTGTGCAAGTACACTATCCTTCATACAAACTCGACGACCAAACTCCATATGACTTTCTCTTGTTTCCTAAGGTGTAAATTCATCAGCAGTAAGATATAAGAATATAAGTAAGTTGGCCAACTGAAGACTCTCTTTTCAATTGCTACAACAGTGAAGTGTAGGGAGGAGTGGTACTCCTTTCCATGGATGCTCCACTGAGCCTTGATTCATACCTTATAATGCTGTGTCAAGCAAGGAGGCATCAAGTAGCATTTTTTGAGTCTTTGAGTATGACTTGAGCAGGGATTGAACCCTAGTCTCCTGGACCATTGGTGAACACTCTAGGTCATTAAAGGAAGCTTTACACCATATACAGAGGAGTCTGCTTGTTTGGCTTTTATGGCATATAAACTGTTGTTGGTTATTTAATCTCATATCCTGTTCATACATATATATTAAATATATATAATTTGGTTTGAATTTGATGCCATATCAACCTTTGAAGGTTATTTAATGCCAAATCCTGTTTATATTAGGATCTTGAATAAGTTCTCGCTAATTTTTCATTAAAAAATGTTTTATTTTCAAAAAAAGTAAGAAACATATCACTGAAAGTGTAGTCCATTGCTTGCTAGTACTTTTTCTCATCTTTCTGGCAGCATTTGAATTCCATGTCAGAAAAATGACGTCTTTTAAGGCTAACCCCAAGTCAACCCATTTTTGGCATCTTCATAAGAATAAAAGTGCTGCTCAGCCAGGCCATGTGCCATTGATCAGAACAAGTAATAATCAGATAGGGCAATGTCTGGTGAATACTTCCCATTCAAGCATTCCCAAGTAGGTTTTCACCCATTTTGCAACATGTGGCCTAGCATTGTCTCATTGCAAAATCACTTTGTTATGTCTCTGCTTGTATAGCAGTTTTTTTTCTTCAATGCTCTGCTCAAACACATCAATTGTAGTCGATAGCAATCTCCTGTGATGGCTCAGGTTGGTTTGAGTGGCTCATAAAAAACTACACCCAGCTAATCGAACCAAATGCATAGCAGAAGCTTCAAACCATGGATATTCAGCATTGCTGCTGATGTTGATATATGGCTGGGCTTACCCCACAATCTTCTTAGGGTTATCATAGTGTATCCACTTTTCATCTCTGGTCATGATATGATGCAAAAAACCTTTCCTTTTCTATCACTGAAGCAGCTGTTCACACGTGACAAGACACCGTTCAATGTCTCTCAGCTTCAACTCATTCGGTACTCAATGTCTTTCCTTTTGAATCATTCCTAATGCTTTCAAACATTTTGAAACTGTTGTGTGATCAACTTTTAATGATTCTGCAAGTTCAACTTGCACCTGATATGAGTCTTCATGAAGTAATTCCTCCAATTCTTCATCTTCAAACTTTTTTGGTGTACCAGAGTGTTCTTTATCTTCAACATAAAAATCATTATTTCTGAAGTGCCTAAACCAATCTCTGCAAGTTGTTTCTGACAAAGTATTGTTACCATAAGTCTTAACAAGAATTCTGTGAACTTTAGCTGCAGATTTCTTTGGAATAAAGTAGTGCAGTAAAATTCCTTGCCATTACACTCTCTTTTGCAAGAAATCCAACATGTTTAATGCTATAAAAAACAAAGTTGTTTACACTTCAGTGAAATGACATTCACTGAATTTCAAGTTTGCTTATAGTACTTCCTAATAGATGTGTTCCCATCTGAAACTACACTCACACAGTTCAAGGAACACCATCTGTTGGAAAGCAGCAAGAATTTATTCAAGGTCCTAATGCATATATGGTAAATATTTATGACTTGTAAACACAATTTGTTGATAACATTTTTAAATGAGCTTGAGCTCATTCTTTTTGTACACAGTTAAATTGTTTCAAGTATTTCTATCGAATACAAATAATTCTATTTACTATTAATCATTTGTTTGCACACAGTTAAATGGTTTTAAGTATTGCTAAGTAACAGTAACAATGTCACATCAGTCATTTGTTTGCACACATTTAAATGGGTATACATATGATTTGTAAGTGAATAGTTTGTGGGTAATTTCATTTTTAAATGAGTTAGAATTAATTTGTTTGCACACTAGTATTGCTATTGTTTCTACACAGTTTAATGGTTTCAATCATTGCTATCTGACACTAATAATTCTCTTCAGTATTAATCATTTGTTTGCAGATAGTGAAGCGGTTACAAGTATTGCTATTTAACACTAATTATTGTACTGAACACTAGTCGTTGTTTACACATAGTTAAATTGTCAAAGAATTTTATTTCTAACAATTTAATTTAACATAAGTTCCAGTTTAAATGTCAAACAGTTCTATTTGATCCATAGATAGAACCCAATCAGATGCTACCACTCTGGCAATGGCAATGAAGGGGTACTCCACATTTCCCAAAACTTCAGGGCTGGAGCCTTGCCATCAGATGATTTGATGTCATATCAAAGACAATCCTTGGGGTTATTACTCCTCTGCAGAGATGCAGTCAGTGTATTCTACAGCCCCAGTCGACTGGATTAAAAGAAGAGTTTCAGAGGTGCTCCAATCAATAGAAAACTTGTACATTGAAGGCAAAGGTGACTATTGTAAAGAAAATTTGAATTTCATTCATTGTTTATTTTTGTCTTAGAAATTACAGCTTCAGTTTTGATACTTTTCATGCACACCCCATAGCTGTTGCTTCTTGTTATTATTGTAAATGATATCAGTTTGTTAATTTGTGTCTACATGTATTTTTGCATTATAATTTATGTGTAGAGTTATATAATGTCAGTTGGATAATGCATTATAGAAATCAGATGAAGAAATAAAGGAAAGGCAGAGATATAGTTAGAATATTGGAATATGTTTAGCGATGAATAAAAGATAGCAAAAATATGAGTAACAGGCAGCATGGTGAAAGAGAATTTGCTTAAAACTTTACAGTAAACACTATGAATTGAAAGTAAATATATTCAATGCTTAAGATAGGCAATGATTGATTGATTGATTTTAATGGCATGTCAACCAGTCCTGGGTTATTTTATGCATTCATTAATACATTTATATCTACAGGTTTTTGTGTAGTTGTTTCCGAAGATTTTTTTTGTACACAGTTATATATCAAGTATTTTTATCAAAAACAAATAATTTGCTCACAGTTTTATGGTTTCAAGTATTCCTATCTAATATTGATAATTATATGGTTTCAAGTAATCATTTCAATTTAATAGCAGTCATTTTTGCACATAGTTATATAGTTTCAAGTAAATAATAATTGTCCTTAGTAAACAATTATAGCTTCAAGTAACTATTCTTGATAGAAATAATTTACAATTATATGGCTTCAAGTATTCCTATAAAATACAGATCATTTTTAAATAGATCTATTTGACCTATAGATAGGATCTCGGCAGGTCTGAGTGGACTTAGGAGTAATGACAATGGAGGGGTGCTTCATACTCGTCAGATTCTCAGAACTGAAGTCTCACCATTAGATGCAGTCCAATGTCATTCGCAAGACACCTTTTTGGGGGTAATCTTACCCCTCTGAGGGAGATACCATTAGTGTATTCTAAGCCCTGCCAACATAGTTGTTAAAATGGACAAGTCTAAAAACTAATTTACTTAAGATATGCCAATCATAAGATATTGATATTGAGGTGGGTTTAACCTTTGAATACACAAAGAGACTGCTCTTTGCCATTGCCAGTTTAAGAGTGAATGAGAAATTGTTCTTTGTTGGCATTTATATAAACTACCTATAAATATAAACATAAGCAAACTTTTTTGTGACAACAATTTATACATTTTGTATCTTTTTTATTTTATTTTACTTTCTCTGTAGCTGTTAAAAAATCTATCTAAATGAATCGTTGGTGATTAAATTTACATTAGATGTACAAGTTGTTCAAGTCACATTATTTTTTATTAATTGGAAAAAATATGGAAAAAAGATGGTGTAATTATTAATACACTTGTCTTGCTGATCAATTACTATTAAGTAAGTACTATCCTTATAAAGTGCTTCTTATTTGTGGCCTTTAGTCAAAACTAAGCTCTTAGTAAATAACTATAAACTGATTTTTGACATTATTTCTTTTTAGAGGTAAAAGTTTTATTGATAGTTTACAAAAAATGATTGATTGATTGACTTTAATGGCAAATCAATCCATCTAGGGTTATTTTATGTCAAGAGGTTAAGGAATTGTATTCATAGTACAGTTATATTTATATCTTTTGTGTAGTTATTTCTTATGATTTTTTTGTACACAGTTATATGATATCAGGTATTCCTATCTAATATGATTAATTTGCACACACTAGTATGGTTTTATGGGGCTAAAGACTGGTTTATTATCATGGTTGGTGAATTGCTGTTTTTTATTGGGAAATTCTGAGTTTCATATCTGACTCCTTTTTCTTCTTCTTACCCCTTTCACTTGTTGTCTTCTTTTTGGACTATGGAAGCTGTAAAAGAATTAAGAACGGAAGGAAAAAGACAGGGATACCTCTATACTCAAACTTTATTTTAGAGTTCATGACTATTGGACCTGGGAATAATGGCAATGAAAGGGTATTTCACTCTCCCCAAATCTCACCATAAAATGCAGTTTAGTGGCATACACAAGATACTCTTTTTTTTCGGGTTGGGGGTCTCACACTTCTACAGGTGATACAAGCAATGCATTCTAAATCTTGCTGACTAGGTGAAAAAAAAAAGTTACTGAGCTAGACTGACCAATGAGTCATTTGTGGTACAGCAACTGTTTATCTGATATTTTTAGTTGGGAGGTATAGAATTATTAAAGGTCTAGTTCCAGGAAGCCATTTCCATTGAGTGCAACTACTCTATTGTACTAAACAAGATAGGGTCAGGGTCAAAACCCTGATGTCTTCGGGAAATGCTGGTGAAAAAGGACAATTTTTGTTACTATCTATATGCAGGTGAGGTCTCGAATTATATTTGATCCTGTGTAGCAGCCAGTCTCTTTAAGCAAGCAAATAGTATCTGATCTAATTTTGTAAAATTATATGTAATGAATTTAAATGTACTGAAAAAGAAAATACTCAATATTTCTGCTTTTACTATTGAATCATTAGAGTATGGAATGGAGAAATTATTTCATGATTTAATGAATTTCTCTGTGTTGGTTTTTATGTTCCTCTACTAGAATACCATGGAATCATCAAAACGACCTAACAGCTATTCATTGATAAAATCATTAATGAGTAAGTAAAAAGTAAACACTATGGCAATTAGAATAATAATAATTTTTCTCTGAGTAAATGAAATGGAAGAAATTAGCCAAGCGAAAAAAAAAAAGCAAAGTGAAATGAATGCCAAATGAAAATGATTTTATCTGGAAGTGATTGACGGGTCACTTGCATGTCAAGACATTATTGCCTCAGTTGTGCATTTCGGTTCGGGACCAGATTCTTCTTTTTGGTGATGCGCCTAGCAAACCCAATCACGTGACGTCTATTTGAAAACGAGGCGTACCCCAATGGCGTACGGACTTATAACGAAATGGGGCGTTTGAATGTAGACTGTGTTTATGGCGGACGTAGTTGACACTTAAAGACACGATGCTTGTACAAGAACCAGTGCAGGTGAATTTCTTAAAAATACAAAAACAATCATCCCCACCTCTTGTTCATCTAAACAACCTCTCTTCGTTACCCACATATATACACATCTTTTTGTTCGTTTTTGTTGTGCTTCACTCGATTTCATTCAAAATAATGTGTTAAGAGCGTTATGACTTTAAATGTCGAAAGCATATAGAGATGAGTCTAAAGGTTCATTATGATTTTTTTGAAGATGTGAAGTGTCTTGATTTGTTTGTAAATAGTAGCTAGTTCCCGATCAATGTAAACTGCTATGTGAATTCGGTTATTTAATCGAACTAGATCTTGGCTATCTTTTTTAACGGATAAACGAATACAAATTTTCATAGCTACCATAAAGTTGGGGATCGATTTGTAATAGATTGTATGTTCTAAGCCGATCCCCCAGATTAGGGCCACTATATAAAAGATTTATATACATACTCGACTGCGAATCTCTTTTATCGAAATCCAAAAAGCATGTTTAATAGTAACAAACTGATGTTTCTGAGTTTATTTGCTTGAATTGTAGATATTTGATTTAAAAATTGTTTAGATGAGTTAATTTTAATGATGGGAAAGTGAGGGATCGGTTTTTCTGTCAATAGTGTATTAGAACGAAACCCTCATAATTTTGAAATATATTTCATTGGGTATATATTTTTAGGTTAGTTTTCTCTCTTCTTCCTTAAAATTGTGGACTTCTTTTATTATTTATAAATGGCTTATGCACGTAATGGTTCATATTATTTTTTTCTATAATTTAAACTTTTCTGGTTTGGTCGGATTAATATTTTAACTCAAACCCGTGTGTTTCGAAATATGGCCGCTTTTTGTGATTCTTTCTTGTTTTGCTTTAATTGTGTTGATTTTTTTTGTTGTCTGAGATTTGTTCATGTTTTGTAAATTCATTATTTTCCCTTTTTTATCTACCAAATTTACTTATTTAGATGGAAATAGTATCTAATATTCGGTACCTATTCTCGGGTATTTTTAAAATTTTCTTTTTTATAAATGCGCAATTCAACAGATATCTTTAACATCTTTTAATATTTTTTTTTACCTTCAAAAAAGTTTTAGTACATTGCCATTTACTTGTGTGTATGTGTAATATATATATAGTGTGTGTGTGTGTGTGTGTGTATATATATATATATATATATATATATATATATATATATATATATATATATATATATAAAATACAAATTGTGAAAATGCTTATTTTCACCTTTTTAATAAATTTTGTAATATCTACTTATAGCAAAACAAATCTGTCAATTGCTTCATAAAAAGTTACCCCCTTCCCCCCAAAAAAAAACCAACTTTATTTTATCTTTTTGTGACTTCCTAGATAATTATTTTCTGTACTTATTTATTTAAAGTACGATAGTTACTATATAGACACATAAACTAAGAAGACTTAAGGTTACTTTTAAAGATAGTTTTTTTCTTTGTGTTAGAAATTGGATGTTTTAATCATAACAACAAAGAAAAGTCGGCAAAAATAAAATTTATTCCACATCTTTCTATTGAAATCCTTGAAAACAAATATTAGAATTAAAAAAAAATAGTTTATTAGGTTCTTGTACGAAGTACCACAACAAAGAACATTTCCGTTATTTCTACGGTAATGTAAAAAATAGTTGGAAATCTAAATACTTATATACACTATTCGGATAAGAGTAAATTTGTTATTGCCTTCATTTCATTTCATAAAACATTTACATTTAAATCCTAAAATTATCTATCGACATCTTTGCGGTTTGACTGAATGATTAAAGAAATATGGCGAATGGGTAAATTGTAGCTAGATAAGGACGTGATTTTTTAAATGTAACTGTTCAGTAGAAAAATGAAGTAAATGATTAAATTTAGATTGTGAATTTAAGTATTATTTATTTTTGTACCTTATTCCAGACCTTTCATTGGCGTCCTATTCTGGACAAGCTCTAATTATTTTTTTTCTTTTAGGAGGAAACCTCTATAGTTATGAAAAAAAAAATTGTATTTATAAAACTTTGGTATTATTCACTAAAGAATGTCCGAAAAAATTCTCACTTAAAAAAAAATAGTTTTATTTTAATCTCATGAAATAAACTGAGCAGTTATCAGTGCCGACTAAAATAAATAAAAAAAGTCAGTTGACAAGTTCTTTAATACAGTTAGCGATTTTATGATATGAAAATGTTAAATAGTTGATCTGTGTATGATAAAGGTGTTTTTTTTTTTTTTTTTTTTTTTTTTTTTTAAATCAGTTTCGTATATGTACACGCACAATTTATTTTTAGTACTTCTTTTTTGTTGTCTTGAGCAATTGTAGTAACCGATTTTTGTTTATGTAAAACTTCAAAAATATTTTCTATTCCGTTTTCTAGTCTATTTAAAACCTGTAAATTTTATTGTATGAACTTGAAAAAAATCGAGAGTAAAATTTAAAATAGAATTTAATTTCAAACCCTTTTAAACATTAGGTTCAACATTTTTAAAGTAATTCATTTTGTATGTTTATTATATTTTTTGTCAAAAAACATTATTATTTTTTTTATTTTTTCCACTCTTTGTGGTAACTATTAATAATAAATCTTTCTATGTTAATGGTCAGTTTTAAAATCACAGCTGACAAGTTTTTGTTTTGCTCTTTATTGTTTCCCCTTATTTTCCATCTGTATAGCAGCACAAAAGAAATTTTTACTACAATGTTGAACTGTGTTACTAACACAGATGAGTAAAAATTTCTATATTCCCCTCCCTTCACCCTCTACAGTTATTCACCCACTCATTTGTATGAATCTTGTTTATTGTATTTTAGCCTTCAGTTTTAGTCACATTTACATAATTTTAAATTGGTATCTGTATATTAGTATCACTAACCTAAATAGTGATACCAAGATGATTTAAATTAGTATTTGCTGTGGAAAGTTTGAAATCTAAGATATTTTACTCTGGAAAGTCTTATTTAAAGAAAGGACAACTGATGCCTCTTCCATTGTATTTAGGCTTTCTATGTGTCATGATTTATTTACAATTAAGGTTGTAAAAATGTGAAAAAAATTAGTATTTAATAGAGATTAAGTTAGGTTTATCATTAAAAGCTTAAATTTACTAAAGTTATTTTGATGGTAATAGTTGACTTAAAAAAATTAAAACTTTTCTGAATTAGAATAATTTTTGAAGTAATAATATCTTAGTTTTCAGTTTGTTTGTTTATTTATTTATTTTTTTTTAGAGAGGACAACAAAAATATTGTCTATTTTGATTGCTTTTGTCTCAGATATGAAGCTTGTCTAAAATTCTTTTTAGTTTAAAACCAAAAATAGTTTTGTAGTTTTTTTTGTTGTATCTCAAATTCGGGACATTGGCTCTGTAGAAAATTTAAATTTATTATGTATTTTGAATATTCTTCATTTTCATTGAAGGTTTTTTTCTCTCTTGTATATTGTAGATTAACTTTCATGATTGTATAGTTATTCTGTTTCTATTTTTAAAAATACTTTGATTCATTTATATAATTTTCTTATTTTATCAAGTAGGAATATTTATTTAAATTAGCAGTTTTGTAGTGTGTAGGCATATATTTAAATGTTAATTTTAGAAATTTGCGATATTCAAATCCATCACTGGATCATTTAAACATGGAATTAAATGCAAGTTAACTTTGTGTTAGGTTGTGCACTGTAGAATTGCAGAGTCATTTAAAAAAAATTGATTAAATTCAAAGAATCTAATTAAAATATTTCCTCTAAATATCTTCCTCCCTAAGAATTCCTTATAGGCTTTTTGAATTTGATCTTGGTGGGGAAATTCTTGCTTGTTAGGAGTGTTCTAGATACTTGAAGAAAAAAAAATCCATATTAGGGGTATCGGGTAAATAGGCAGTGCAATAACATCCTTAACATCAACTTAATTTTTGTTGTATGAATGTTGATGTTCTCAAACTGAAAAATGATACTATTTGTTAAACTGGATGCTGTTATTCTTTTGGAGATACTAATTCATGCTAGTTTATATATATATATATATATATATATATATATATATATATATATATAGGTGCATTATTTGTTTACAAAGAAGTTATAATATAACAAACTATTCTTGCTCCATCAATGGTTTATCATTATGTTCCACTGATGATGGTGTAGTTTCAGTTGATGTTTCAGGTTTTTATTTTCTTCCAGCTTGTGTGTTCTATTGAAAATTCTTTAACATTTTTTAACACTTTTGATGCAAGAAGGACTCATTTCCTATTGATGAATTTGATTAGAATAAATTTATTTTTAGTTTTGCATTCAACTGCAAACTATTTATTGAGGGCGTTTTATGTAGTGTAATGGTTAGCTAGCTAGACTGGTAAACTATAACTAGAGTGTTTGCTGCAATTGAGCAAAGCTTGGAAAATAAACTATTTATTGAACTTTATTTTCTCTTTTTGGTTATTCATTACTGATTTGAAGTGATTGAGATTTTTAGATCTTTTTCTGCTGAATATTTAAAATCTTCATTGATTAATGGCCTTGATCCAGTTGATCAAGGCCATTAATCAATGAAGTTCCACTTGCAAAATATTAAAACCAAATTTGTATTTTTAATTCATGAACAGCACTGGGCCTGAAATAATGAGTTAATCTTCTTCAAAGCTTCAGTTCCATTATGACTTGGCTTTAACTAATAAAGGTATTAAAATACAAAGATCATAAATTGAAAAAACTGCTAAAAGATGTTTTACTGGATAATGTATACATTATGTATAACTGGAAAATGAAATATCATTTAAAATCTTTTAAAAAATTGTAAACAATTTCCTATTGAACAAGCTAAGAGAATGTTAGTGAAAAACAAGGTTTCAAGTTTTTAATGTTATGTAGACTTTCAAAGTAATTTCACTAGATTGATTGTAGTTAAGGTAAAATTATAGATAATAATAGATTAATTTTCTTGAATTTATTTACTTATTAATCACTTTATTAATGACCTGATTTTTATTCCAATATAAGTTGGGTGTTCAGAATTGTCAGAGGTCATTGAATGCTTTACTTTGATATTACTTTTTTTATTTTTTATTTTTATTTTGATGGATTGATTTTTCAACAGCTGTTAACTGGTCTAGGGTTATTTTATGCCTAGAGGTTAGAGAATCATTTTCATTGTATGTTTATATTTACATTTTTTGTGTTGTTGTTTTTTAAGAGATTTGCATACAGTTACGTGATATAAAGTATTCTTATCTTATAATAATGATTTATACACAATTATATTGTTTCAAGTAACTTTTCTCGTTTAAATACTAATAATTTTCAAATGAATTTATTTGGCTCATAGATGGGACTGTAATAGGTACTACCGAATGTGGAGTACCCCTTCATTGCTATTATTCCTGGGTCAAGACTGGACCCAGGAGTAATAGTGATGAAGAGGTACTCCATATTTTTCAGAACTGAAGTTTAGTGTCATATTTAGGACAATTACCTTTTTAAGTTCTATGAGTGACTAATTTATTCAACATTAATTTTAATGTGCATGCATCTTGAAAATAAATTGTAAAGCATATAGGTTAGGAAAATATAATTTTTTTTCTGTTCAATGTAAAGCAATCATTATTATTAAAGTAAAATAGTATAAATTATTTTTACTAAACTGTTTTTGTTTTGGTCAGTTTAAAGTAACTGGATTTTTGTTTGTGTTGAATGGAGGAAGGTTTTTTTTATCTTGAATTGCATTTTATTATAAATAACTTGTTAGAGCCTCTTCCTCTATTTATCCAATCTAGAAGTCTTTAAAGATTTACATATTCTACTTCAATTTTTACATATAAACTATTTAACTTGATTTTACAAGCCTGTAAACATACTGACAAATATAACATGATGAATGTAATTGAAAAAAGAGAGTTGAATTAGTGTGTATATGCATCTTGGTGGTTCTCTTGAATGTTTATGTTGTAGATGCAGAAATTTTTGTAAGAGAATTTCAGTATATATAGTTGTTAATTTAAAACTTATGGGTCAAATATTAATATATTAAAGTACAGAAATCTATTGCCAACATTAATACTATTGGCCCAATTCCAGTTGTACTCAGACATTCTCCTCGCTGCTAAAACTTAGTATGAGTCAAGAAATAGCTGAAATATCAGCTGCACAGACTGAAGAGAAAATAACTAGGTATGAATAGGTACAAACTCTCTTACTTTTTACCTATAGATACATCTAAAAAATCTGAAATATTGACAATGTCTACCAGAATAACCTTTGAGATTAACAGTATTGAAGAAACCTGCTTTAACAAATTTTCTTAGTTGAATTATTTTTGTGGGATTTAAATACTTGTAAATTCTTAAGAAAAAAAATGATAGATTTTGTGAATTTTTTTTAAAGCTCATTAAAAATTGATGCCTTGTATATCTTATTTGAATACTTGTGTCAATATTTGGTGGTTGTGGTTGACATTTGCTACTAAGGCTATAAATGTTACGTATCTGATTATATAAATACTTTCCCAATTTGGTGGATCAGCTAACTTCCAATCTCGTCAGTATAAAAAAAATGCTTATGTGGAAAACTAAATGCTCTATTTTCCACTTTATTATTGTCTGAAAAGAAGAATCACTTTTTTTTTTTTTTTTTTGGATTCAATGAATTTTCAGTGTTATTTGACTAGCTCTAACATGTTTGTTGTATTAGCTGGTTGGCTGAACACATACAAACAATAGTGTGCCTGCTACAATAAGAATGATTAATTAAAATATTTTTTATATCTATTAAGATGTGTAGAAAGGTCATAATTTTTGTCTGGATTTTTAAAATGAATTACACAAGGTAACAATATAATTGCCTCTTGAGTGTTTTTGACTAATTTTTATCCATCTTGTGTCCTTTTTGTGTATATAAGGTAAAATCAGAGCTGTGATAAAATTATATTATGGTGATACCCATGGCATTGGTCCTTCTAGATTACGAAATGGAATATCATTGTCTGAATTTCGGAATGAAAAACAGGACTATTTTTTGGGGGGTATGAAATATTTTCTGTTTTTGCTCTGAGTTTTACATGGTTTAATGTTTTGGGGTAATGAATTAGAATATTACTGTAACTTTTTAGGGGTATGGCAATGTTATACACTTTATTTCAACTTGCTGATGGGGAAATCCCTTTAAAATTCAGATGATAAAAAATATTATTTGCAGTTTTGTGATATTAACGTGAATATTTAGATATCTGCAGAACAGTATTTATATTGTTTTGGAGAATAACCTTTTGATTCACAGCATCAGGTTATTGATTTTAACATCTTCTCAATCTGTCTTGGGTTATTTTATGCTTAGAAGTTAGGAATTATGTTCATTGTATGTTTATATTTACATTTTTTGGGTAGTGAGTTTTTGCACAGTTATATCAAATATTCCTATCTGATACAAATAATTTGCACACAGTTGTATGATTTTAAGTACTTTTATCTAATACTAATAATTATTTGGTTTCAAGTAATTATTTCTATTTAATAATTCCTTTTTTTTCTCCCCCCAAATGCTAGAGTTCTAAGATTCAGTAAACTTCATTGGTGCCATACCCAGGATCTGTAACTTTTGTAAACTATGAAAATATATAAGGTACTTTATCGGTAGAAGTGTCATTTGAGTTTTACACATTTTGTATGTAGACTTAATGATGGATTTCGAAAATGTTACATTTGGATGTTTTCAGAGTTTTGTATATTTTTGTTTAAACAGATAAAAAGATACTTATTTTGCTTATTAGTGTCTTGTGATAAAATATAAAATATTTTAAGCTATATTTCAAGTACATGCATGTCTTTGTTACTTTACCAGCAACTATTTTGTTGGAAATTTGACAACTTATCACATTACTTTACATTTAGTCCAGGTTAAAAGCACAGTAAGGGTAACCTGAAACAAATTTTTAGATCTTCTTTTTCTGATGTAGGTATCATTAGGGAAAAGTTTTGGTAAATGGGCCCAAGCTTTTAACCTGGACTATTTCTGATGTTAATATTTATCATTTGGTGGTGCTTTTGATGTAACTAACTTACCTACTCCTTTCTATTATATCAACCCTTGGGTGACAATCAATTAGCTACTGAACTTTCAATACAATACAGTGTTTTATCTAACAACTTGTAAGTCTTAAGTTAGCTGAATAATTGTCACTTGTAAAATGTTGGCTCTTTAATTTATGTATATTTTCAGTATAAGCATTAAAAATTACAAGGTCCAATTGTTGAACAGGGGAAAATTTTAAAGTGTTATATTTGCTTTTGTAGAAAAATTAACATGAATATTCTGAGCAAATAACTTGCTTTGATTAGATTTTAAAGGTTTATTATGTTTGCCATCTTGTTCATGGGTAGTTATATGCAACATTTCTTCATTAATACAAATTTCATTGAATATAATAGACATTTTCTGTCTAGATATTTTCTAGTTGATCCTTTTATATTGCCGTTTTGATTTTATAGTATTCGGCAGGAATTGATTGATATATTTTCCATAACTGTTTATTTTCCAAGTACTTTCCACCCGACTTTGGGCCATCATCAGGGGAGGATGTATTACAAAAGTGATGTAACTTTTGTATGTACATTACTACTTTGTAAGAAGAACATCTGGGCCGTTGCAGTGTTTAGTGTTTACTTTTAAAATTGTTCTATAAATAGTATCAGTAGCTAAAGACATTTAAGTTCATTAGCACTGGTTTGAAAATCAATTCTGTTAAGTTTGGGTTGCATATTTCTAATATGTAGTGCTTTGAGAATCTGTAGTTTTTGTTTGTTATTTTGATGTTCTAATATTGTCTTTGGTGAGAATTTTCCATACTTCTGTTCTTGGGCATGAATGTTTTTTTTAAATGCTGTGCTATAGAATTTGTATCAGAAATCTGCATTGTAAAAGTTACATCACTTTTGTAATACATCCTCCCCTGATGATGGCCCAAAGTCAGGTGGAAAGTACTGGGGGAAATAAACAATTATGGAAAATATATCAATCAATTCCCGCTGAATTCTATAAAATTAATATGGCAATATGAAAGGATCAACAAGAAAATATGTAGACAGAAAACGTCTATTATATTCTCCGAAATTTGTGTGTGTATATATATATATATATATATACACACACACACACACACACACACACACACAAGAGAAACTTTAAAAGAAGCAGATATTACATATATTTAAATGTTTTTTTTTTTTTTTTTTTTTTTTTTTTTTTTTGTGTAACTTGCTTTTTGAGGAGAAAAAAAAACAAAAAACACTGTTGAATAACATGTAAAATTTTGAGATTTGTTCAGGCATTCCAAAGTATATATTTTAATTTTGTCTTGTACAATGCTAAGTATTTTTCTGAGTATAGCAAGTGGACTTTTGTATCAGAAATCCCCCCTCCTCTGCCCAATGATTTAACAAAATATACTTATAAATATTCATAACCGCTTTGTGGCCAAGTTGATCATGTACAACTTGGACAACCAATTTTAGTGTTTCTGTGTGGGTGTGTAATATAATATTACTATTTACTGATTTGATATTTTGTATACATATATTCTAGACTTTGATGTTTTATTTTAGGTAAGCGGGTATACATGAAAAGTTTGATTGTAGTGTGACAACTGTCATATTAGCATACTTTAAAAAATCTCATTGTTGTATTTTTGATTCTGACATTGGTGATGGAAGAAAGTAAGCATTTTTTAGAATTTTATTTTAAGAAAGGTGAAAATGCAAAAAGATACCTTTTAGTTTACAGAGGTAGTACTGGAAGTATTTTAACATGTTGAGTGACTTATAAAATTTTTATGCTGAAGATTTCTCATTGATGCTGGCTCATCAGGTTGACTTGTTGAGATTGATAGCAATAACAAATAGATAATGTGAAGATAAGCAACCCACTTATAAGATCTAATTGTTTAAAATCATTAGCATTGTCTTATGTTGTTTTAATGTGTGGCTTCTGTATAAGTAACACATAATCTATTGTACTGTATTTCCATGTGGGATTCACTATTTAAGTATTCTTTTAAAAAACTTTTTATACAAATTGTGATGAGTGATGTAAAGTTGATACTCTACAATGAGGGTCTTTTTCCTTTTCAGCCCTAGAGCCACAAAGCTTAACGTGAGATGGTCCAGGGCTGCCATCTTAAAAGAATAGAAAAAAACCTCGGCTAAATTCACTAGCTAACAATTTACTTATGAGACATGATGTTTGCCATCACAAAAAGATGTAATATCAGGGTTAAATGAAAAGGTTGACAGAAGGAGCACATTAGACAAGTGATGATTTGACAGTTGTGAACACAATATATTCTTGGCATGCTTTATTTTGGAGAACAACTGTTCACAGTAGTATGTAGTGCCAAACATGCTCACTACTTGTGTTTGGGTGATAATGTTGGGGAATCTTCCAGATGGAAGCACAGGGTTTTTATTGAAATCAAGGATGTGGTAAGCAAGAAACTTGGACTTCAAATCTTCTGAACACTGAAGATAAATGAATTTCATTAGCAGTTGTAATGGTAATTCTTTGCAGTTAACATAAAAAGATGAAGAGAAAATTTTGTAAGTTTGTGTAGGGCCACACTGATGGGGACTGGTGCTTTATAGCGACATGGAATGTAAGAGATCGCGAGTCAAGTGAACCACTATTAACTCTACCAAAAGTTGCTTTTCATTCAAGTTCATATTGTATATATATCACTCAGTTACTTCAATGTTGCATGAAACATAAGTTATTCCACTGTGGGTTGTCATCAATCAGCTGTTGTGATTTCTCTTTGACATTTTTATTTGATATCTTGTCATTTCATTTGATGCCCAGGATTTTACATAGACATTTAGTATTAAAGGCTTCCAATTTCTTCTGAGTGGTCTAAAGTTGCTATGTTTTGCAGTTATTCAAAAGATAAGTTTAATTTTGTTCTTGAGGGAAGTTTTCTGCTGTTTCATACTCTGCTCAGTAGTTTGAGTACATCTGTTATAAGGTGATATTTGTCATATGCCTCACCAGTGTACGAGTGTGGCACAAGGACGTTTTTTTAGGTGGGTCCGGTCGCAGGGCCGAAGCCCACAAGCATCCAGCAGTTCCAAAAATGCCTCAGGCCCTGTTGCCATTCCCCTTTTTGGGCTGACTCAGGTGCCAGGCAATAAACCTAACCCCTCCGAGGAGGGTTAAAGCCTGGGGGGATGGCTCCCTGAGGCTAGAGGGCTCTCTAGTGCAGAGCCACACTTGACCAAAACTGCTCGGCTTGAGATGGCCAGCTGAAATGTGACCCAGATGCTGGAGAGAGCCTTATTTTTACAGCGGGACTATCTAAAGTTCTTGGGAGATAGCCTTTTATTAACTTTTCCAATCTGGCATTTCAG
The DNA here is from genome assembly GCA_963585895.1 of Sepioteuthis lessoniana. Taxonomy (NCBI): domain Eukaryota; kingdom Metazoa; phylum Mollusca; class Cephalopoda; order Myopsida; family Loliginidae; genus Sepioteuthis; species Sepioteuthis lessoniana. Next base: position 27,138,152 of record OY757910.1, on the reverse strand, counting down.
TTTGAGATCAAGGTCATTGATGGTACATCAACTTATATACCTTCTTAACCTTCTGGTTAATGAAGATATCTGTTGGCATCTGATCTTTGCTCTACAGGTCCTGTCTTTTTTGGCACATGATAAGGTCAGTGTTTCTTGTATAACTGCTGACTCATCAATAAGTAACTGAAGAGTTTTTCATGATACAGCCACAATGGAGTGCCTTATATCTCATGCAACATGGAAGTACCTGAGTGATATATACAATATCACTTCCTTTATTGGCATGCCTAGCGTAAGTTATCGTTATAGGAAATAGAATCTGTGACCCGAGTTCAAGTTTTGGATGAGACCATTTCACTTCCATCTTATGTCGTCAGGAAAGGCATGCATCCATCTGTTCTCTGCCCAGTTTTGGGTAAGTAGAGAAAACAGATCTTTAACCTTGGTATAGTAACCAATCTAGGAGAAGAAAAACTGAATTTAAACCAGCTTTATTTGGTTGAAAAATTGACCTTGGGTCACATCTTGCCCATGGTGGTTTTTTTTTTGGGCAAATGCATACATAACCTAGAAGCTATATCATCTAGATCAAAGGTTCTTTTCTTCAGTCTACTGGATTCTCTTTCATTGATCTACATGCTTTTATCAACCAATCAATTGCAAAGAGAAGGAAGAGAGAATTATGCTTTTGTCTGACACTGGTGAGAACTTGCAACAATTTGCTGTATCAATCTTCTGTCTTGATTTAACACTTAAAATGGTTATCGATAGTTTGCTCAATGGCTCATATGATTTTCTCTGGAATGTCATGTGATTTCAGAAACTTTCAAAGTGATAATTTTTGGATGCTATCAAAGGCTTTAGTTTGACCAGTTGGCTGGGGCTGTAGAATACTCTGATTGCTTCCCTGCAGAGAGGTAAGACCCCACCAATGAGTGTCCAGGATATGACGCTAAACAATCTGATGGTGAGGTTCCAGTAATGCTGGAGCTTTGGGGAATGCGGATTACCCCTTCCTTGCCATCGCTCCCAGGTCCACTGTGGCCCTGGAGTGGTATCACCTGATAGGGTCCTATCTATGGGTCAACTAAACTATGTACTTATACTAAACAGAATTGTTTGAAATAGAACTGTTTTGACATTTAAACTACGTACTTATGCTAAACTGAACTGTTTTAAATGGAACTATTTTTGTATGCTAAATGTTTGAAATAGAACTGTTTTTGTCATTGAAACTGTACTTATGCTAAACTGAATTGTTTGACATAGAACTGTTTTGATATTTAACTGTGTAAACAAAAACTATATTTATACTAAACTGAATTGGTTAAATTATAACTGTTTGACTAAACTGAATCGGTTGAAATAGAAATGTTTTTGACAATTAAACTGTACTTATGCTAAACTGAATTGTTTGAAATAGAACTGTTTATTTGTATAAAAATGGATTTGTCATTAAATAACCTACAAAGGTTGATATGCCATAAACTCAAACAACCAAACCAAAGGCTTTAGTGAAGTCTATGAAGCTGATAGTCAATATTCTTCACACTTTGCAATGATCTCTCTCTAGTTGAAGATTTGTACTTGTCTTCTACATGATGCATTCAATTGAAAATGACTGGTAGTAGACATTTTCTGGAATTGAGAGTATTTTCTTTCTGGTTGTCATGCTCTAAAAGGTTTAACTTTTGGGTAATGCAGACCATCTTTATTTGTTGCAAAACTAGAAGTTTGTATTTATATGGTAGGATTGGAAAGGAGTTCAATTTAATTGATTCAAACAAAGTTCTGTTTTCAGTTTGATTGAGGGGGGTGTCCTCGTGGTGTAATGGTTAAAGTGATGGACTGCGGAATTGTAGTAAGTGAGTTTGTATTCCAGTCGCGCTATTACGGTCACTTTCGGGCAAATGCCCTTGGGAAAGGTATGAACCCCCTCATCCTCCCAGCTATGGGTTAAATAGTACCACTACTGTTCTCCTTGGAGAATGGCTTTGGCATTAAATAACCTACAAAGGTTGATATGCCATTAAACAAAGAAACCAAACCAAACCATCAGTTTGATTGATTGAAGCTACCAATTGAAAAAAAGAGTATCCAGAACTAGACAACTGCCCTGTGGTGGAGCTTAAAATGCACTGACTGTATCTCTTGCTGAGGGGTTAAGACTCTCCCAAAATGGAATGACCTGGGTATGACATGAAACTGCAGCTGATGGTTAGGCTCCAGTTCTGGAGATGTGTGGAATACCCCTTCATCTCCATTACTCCCTTGCCTAATTGGCTGGAGCTGTAGAATACTCTGATTGCTTCTCTGCAGTGGGGTAAGACCCCACCAATGAGTGTCGTGTCCAGAATATGACACTAAACAATCTGATGGTGAAGTTCCAGTAATGCTGGAGCTTTGGGGAATGTGGAGTATCTCTTCATTGCCATCGCTTCCAGGTCCACTCTGGCCCTGGAGTGGTGGCACCTGATAGGGTCCTATCTATGGGTCAAATAGAACTAAATTGCTTGCTTATGCAAAACTGAATTGTTTGAAATAGAACTGTTTTGATATTTGTGTAGACAAAAACTATACTAAACTGAATTGTTTGACATAGAAATCTTTTTGACAATTAAACTGTACTCATGCTAAACTGAATTGTTTGAAATAGAACTGTTTATTCGTATAAAAATGGATTTGGCATTAAATAACCTACAATAGTTGATATGCCATAAACCCAAACAACCAAATCCATTACTCCCTGGTCCCCTCTAACCTGGAGTGTTATCTGTTAGGATCCCATCTATGAATTAAACAGATTTGGTTAAAGATTATTCATATTTGATAGGAATACTTGATGTCATGTAACTAAATTATTTGTATTAAGAATAGTTACTTGAAACCATGTAACTGTGTGCAAACAAATTATTGTTAGATAAAAGTAATTTCTTGAAACCATACAACTGTATGCAAATTGTTTGTATTAGATTGAAATACTTTATAACTGTAAAAAATCTTAAGAAATAACTACACAAAAAATGTAAATATAAATGTAAAATGAATGCAGTTCTTTAACTTCTTGGCATAAAATAACCCTAGATGGGTTGAGGTGTTGGTAAATTCAATCAACTACTCATAATAAACATGAGATTCCTCTATGATTTTTGGTTATTGTGGGAAATACAAGTACTGTCACAAGGACATTTCTACCTTTTATCTTAAGTGGTTATTTCAAAGATGTGGAAATCTTCCCCCCCCCTTTTTTTTTTTTTTTTTTTTTTTTTTGTAGTCTTTGAAGCAATTGGGAATGATTTTAAATGTTTACAGAAGAAATAATATTAAAAAAACAATTGATGTTGAATATGTAAGCAGATAATGGATTACCATCATCTGCTTACGTATTCAATAGAGTTGAGCCTCTAGTAAAATGTTACATTCTAATTTCAGAGATTTGAATGACTCAAATTTATGCTACTTATTTGATAAAGCTAAGTATGTATTAAACTTATTACTCCAATTGAGTCTTAAATGATCGAGTTTATAATTTCATGTGAAATTGTCATGGAACATGCAAGAAAAAAATTAATTCAATCAATGTTTATAAAAATCTCCCTTGATAATGAATGTGCTAGATAATTGATTTTGGAATGAATTGTAAAGTAATCAGTATAAGATGTTTTTAATGCATTGTTGAATATTTTTAGTTTTCTTTTTTAATATTTCAAATATTTTGAAATGAAGTTGTTGGACATGATCCTGTGTAGTTTTTTACCCATTTGCACATATG
>OY757910.1:27026898-27129398 GCA_963585895.1 Sepioteuthis lessoniana | reverse complement strand
TTTATATTTCATTATTTTGTAATTTTCTGTCAAAAAAATTAAAATTTTTTTTTGTGATTAGAATTTGTAAAATGACAGTTTCTATTAAATAAGGTTGTTAATGAAATGTCTCTAGTATTTTTATGCATCTGCTGGTATTTTTACTCTTAAAATTGAAATTTTGTATTAGTGCTCAGTTACAGAACAATGTTTTAGTTTGATTAGTTTCACAAAAGCTGCATAATTTTTGTACAAATTTCTATTTACGATCTAAAAAGTTAATGATAACAGGATCTAAGAATTCACATATAATTTTTTTTTTTTTTTTTTTTTTTTTTTTTTTTTTAGATATTTTTGAAAAAAAAATGTAAAAGGTTTGAAATGTTATTTTATTTTATTTTATTTTATTTATTTATTTTTTTTTTTTTGAATAAAAAAAAAAAAAAAAAAGCAACAAAAATCAAAGTTCTTAATTGCCTGTTAAGTTCAAGTGATAAAAATAAATTTTCTTTTTACCCTATAAAAGTGTAACAATAAAAGCTCAATTAAAAATGTTCTTATTTTTAGGGGGGAAATTTTTGTGTATTAATTCTAATGAAATTTGTTTATTTTATAAATAGATCTTTTTTATTTATTTTTTTTTTTCATAAAAAATGTTTTGAGTTACACTGATTAAAAATAAATATTTTGTTCTAAGAAATATGTATTCATTTAAAAAAATCAGTTTTTAAGTTATTGATAAACAATGCTTTTGTTTAATTATAATTTTTTTTCTTTATTCTCTAAAAATGTAACTTTAGATAAAATAAAAAAAGTCAAATGAAAATGTAAAATTTTCATATCACAATTTTTTTTGTTTACATTTAAATAGGTACTACTTTGAATTTTTTTTTTTTTTTTTTTTAAGAAATAAAAATTTTTTTGATATGAAATTACAAAACAATTTTTGAAAAGCAGTGATTTCAAATTTTGTCTATGGGAATCCATTTGATATAGTGGGTCTTAAGAACTGAGGAGTTCCTGCTTTTTTTTTTTTTTTTCTTCTTTCAATTATTTGTATATTTATAACTAGTTTTTGCTTTTTACTGATTAAATGATATATTTAATCAGTAAAAATCAAATTTTGTACATTTCTTCATCCTAAAAATTAAAGTTTATGAGCAATTTTAATGTTCAATATCTCTTTTCTGAGTTAGAAGTTGACATATTCTTAGAAAATGGGGATGCAACTCATATGAAAAAAATGGGAAAACCTCAATTCTATTTCTTTTTATTAACCTCTAGAAATTCAAAACTAAACTTATTGTAAATTCTTGAATGTTGTCTATAGACATGTGTAATGATTCTTTGTTTTGTTTTTTTTCAATTCAATTTAAAAAATGCTGGCTTAGTTTATATGCATTTGCCCAACCCTTTTACCACAGACAGGATGTGATGTAGTAGTCAATTTTTAAGTGGAGTAAAGCTAATTTTAATTCATTTTTCATTCGAGACTGGTTGCCTTACCCAGGCTAAAGAACCTACATTGCTTTATTATTTTCATGCCTTTCAAGTATTTAAACTTTGGTCACTGATTCTGTTTCCTTTGACAATAATTGTTAGGTTAAATGCATGAGCTTGTAATATGACTTCATATCCTGTTTTATGTAGTAAGCATGTTTTTTTTTTTTTTTCTTTTTTTTATTTCTTTAAGATTAACTTCTAATCTTAACTTTGTGTCTTCAGACAAATGTAATTTTTTTTAAAGATAAACTATCTTGTTGATAGTGTTAATGGTTGAAATTTGTGTAAGCAAAATATTTCGTTCTCTGATAAACAGTTTTTACTATAAGATGATAGATTTAAAAATTTACCGTGAATAGGCTGACAAAGGATTAATGATATTTTAATAACAAATTAGATCTGTAAAGAGGATGAGTGTTTTTATATTTTACTATAAAATTTTAAATGTAATCTAAAACCTTTCTAGCCAAATTATTATAGTTAAGTATTAATATACTTTTTGTTTGAAACTATATAAATGTACTGGTCCAAAGTATAAGATTTTTTTATATTTATTCTGCATTGTGTGCAATGTAATCTGAACAATAACCTTTTTAATATCCACTTCCATTTCTTTTTGTTTTGACTATCAGAAACTATATTTGTATAACCTTTTGTTTTGTTTAATCTTGCATTAATGTTTAGTTTCTTTTTCAAGTTCTAATTTGGCATTTTTTTTTTTTTTTTTTTTTTTTTTTTTGAAACAAAAAATTTCCATCTTTTGATTTATTTATTTATTTATTTATTTATTTTTTTTCTCAGTGCTCATTGTATCTTACCCATTTTTCCATTTAAATCTCATTGATTTGTTTTTATCTACATTTGAAGATTCTTTGGAGAATCCATCCTATCAGTGGGACTTAAAATATAACTGTATCACTTGCAGAGGGGTAAGACCCCCCTTCATCCTATAAAAGAAACGTCCTGAGTATGACATTAAACTGCATTTGATGGTGAAAATTTGGCTCTGGGCAGTGTGGAATACCCATTCATTGCCATTACTCCCAGTTCCACTTTGACCTGGAGTGTTAGTACTCGTTAGTATACCATCTATGGGTCAAATAGATCTGTTTAAAAACTTTGTATTTGATAGGACCCCAGAAAAACCTTAAATAATTATACAAAAAATGCAAATCTGAATGTAGAATGAATAGGATTCCCTTACTTGTAGGCATAAAATAACCCTGGAAAGATTGACATGCTGTTAAAATCAATCCATTTTGGGAATATGTTTTTTGAATATTTCATTTTTTTTTTTTTTTTTTTTTTTTTTCATCTGTTGGAAAATGTGATTAGATCATTATCTCAGAGAAGAGCAAAGTATTATAAATAGATAAGTGCAGAGGTATTGCCACTTATGTATACATTTTTGGCACCTGATTTTCTTGATAAATAATTTACAGGGAATGTTGTTATATATAATTTTTTTTTTTTTTTAAGAAAAAAAAAAAAGGGGGTATTATTGCAATCTATTTTTCCACTGTTCTCTATTCACAAAGGGAATTCATCTATTTATTTTTATTTATTTACACACATTGAATTTACTGTTTATGACTGCTACTTGAGTGATTCATTCTTTTCTATTTGCTGAAGAATGTAATAGTACATGTCTGGATAAGATGGTAATACTTCTAAAAATAAACATGCATTTTCAGCATTAGAATTTGAAAATAATCAATTTTTTCATTTGGTCTTTTTACCTGGTAACTTTTGCAGATCATTTGATTTAGAGGAAATAATTAAAGGCTTCATGGTAATTGCATTTGGAATCATTTTATTTTCACCTATGATAAGCATTGACTCTAATAGGGTTGTTTTAATTTTAACAATAAGCTTTGAAATTTTTTTAGTATCAATTGATGTATTTTTGATTATGTCCTATATTTTAATGATTTATTTATCCAATGATTATAGCACATATATTCCGTTTTGTGTGCATTGACATAGAGGCCTATGCCTGCGGCTGCTCGTTCCAGACTATGCAGTAGTGTTTCGGCTTGGTCGGGTGTATTTGCCAGTATCGCTATGTCATCGGCGTAGTCGGTGTCGGTAATTGTTTTTGCGGGGTACCTTCAGCTCCTTTTCTTTGTCAGCTCGAAGCCATTCTCTCTGATTTTGTCAATCTATGTTCTAAGTATGTAGTCTAGACAAATGATAAAGAGGTACGGAGCCAGCGTGTCCCCTTGTAGTACTCCTGCTACAATGTCGAAGTATTCTGCGTCTCCATCTGGTGATCGTACTTTTACTTTCGTTATTGCTGCTACGGTTTCTTTAGGTATGCCGTATGCTAGTAGGATTTGTTCCATCTTTCCTCTGTGAATGGAATTGAAGGCTTTGGTAAAGTCTACAAATATTAATGTTGCTTGTAGGTTTTTTGCCCGTACACCTTCAAGGATTCTACAGATGGTTAATATTTGTGAGGTCGTGGATCTATTTCTTCGGAAGTCATTTTGGTTTTTCCTAAGTATGTTGTCGATTTTGGTTTCTATGCGGTTTCGTAGTAGGGCATTGTAGATTCTCCACTCTAGACGGAACCCCTCTTAAACTAGTAGACAAATTTACTTACCTAGGAAGCAGCGTCGCATCAACCGAAAAGGACATCGACACTAGGTTAACAAAAGCATGGACAGCTATCAATAGGCTATCGATTATATGGAAATCAGACCTAACCGATAAAATGAAACGCAGTTTCTTCCAGGCAGCGGTCACATCAATACTGCTACATGGATGCACTACATGGACGCTAACAAAACGGCTGGAGAAGAAGCTAGACGGCAATTACACAAGAATGCTGCGAGCAATCTTGAACAAGTCCTGGCGGCAACACCCCACAAGACACCAATTGTACGGCCACGTGCCTCCTATCACGAAAACTATTCAAGTTAGACGAACCAGACATGCAGGACACTGTGGGAGAAGCAGGGACGAACTCATAAGTGATGTACTCTTATGGACCCCCCTACACATGGCCATGCAAAAGCAGGACAACCAGCACAAACATACATTCAGCAACTATGTGAGGATACGGGATGTTGTCCTGAGGACCTGCCTAGGGCGATGAACGATAGGGAGAAGTGGCGAGAGAGGGTCAGGGATATCCGTGCTACCAGCACGACATGATGATGAGGATTTATCTAAAACAGTTATGACTAAAATAAAACATTCAGGGCATTACCAGGACTGTTTTTTTCTTGCCTATAACCAATTTGAATTTTATCTATAGTATTGGATTTTGAGGTGGATATGTTCAAAATTATACAGAATCCTTTTTGGCCAAACATTTGAAATTTTCATGTTGATTTTTTTTTTTGTGTATTGATTTCTATCAAGTCTAAAACCTGACTATTAGTGCTAGAAAATGTATCTTAGTTTTCTATTCAATAAACATGAAATATAATTTTAACCTTTTATTTCGATTCTTTATAATTGATTTTAAATGTTTTCTCTAGTTTTAGTGAGCATTGTAATTTTCAAGGTTTTTATTTTGTTGACAATCACAAAATTGAAATCACATGTATTTATGGTATACTGGATGAAAAGTTAGGTCTTATGAACCAATTTTGACTCTTGTAGAATGATTCATATTGGTTTGTATTTGAAACAGATGGACATACCTATATATGATAGGTAATGATTATCTACAATTTGCTTAGATATATCTGTCATCTCAAGTCATCAATAAATTTTAATATATTTTGGTTAGTGTTATGTAAAACTGAAATTGTTCTCTATTTGCTTGTTTATAATATCCTAACCAATGTTTGTGTTGAAGATGGATTTTAATGTTTGTATTTTAAAACCGTCATATTATTTATAAGTATTTTGGAGTTTCTCAAATACAAGAGCTGAGATGAACTGAATTACTTTTAAAAACTTATTGTTTAATCACAAATTCATGAAAGATAACATTTTATTATACAAAATTAACTTTGTGTTTGCAAGTCTAATAAACCATTGCTAGTGAGTGTGGTTTTCATTAGTTACTCCACATGTATAGCCTTGTGCCAGACACCTAATGGAATTTAGTAAATATCTATTCATGGTTTAATTATGCTTTTCTTAAATTTGATTTATATCTTGCTTGTAGTGTGGCATATTTTGTAAGCTAACATTAAAAAAATACTGTTTCCTGTAAACCTAAAAAATATTTAAATTTTACTTTTCCAGGCTGCTATTTGGGATGCTCTGAACCACTATGCAGTTACAGATGCAACCTTTCTTGCTGAAAGGCTTTTTTCCGAAGGTAACTGCATATTTTATCTCTGTTTCCTCAAAATTTTAAAACTCTTGATCATCTTCTTTAAAATCACTTCATGAAACCTCTTATTGATGGATCAAAATCTTATTTGACTAAATTGTCTGTATTAACAAGCAAAGTTGTCTGAAAAATCAGTCCTTTAGACACCTATGTTATTTAATGTCTTCTCATTCCCTATTTTACTGATTCCTTTATGTGTGAGCAAAATTTCCTCCATTCTCAGCAGAGCCCTCATAGGCAATATTATTTGATATAAAACTTTACATTATATTTTATGAAAAATGTAAAAATGAAAATATTGACAAGCATGCATCAGACTTGATATCCCCTATATAAGATGTCTTGGGTATGAGAATCATTCAATAAATAAGGTGAAATTTGTAATATGACTAATATTTCATACAGGAAAACACATTTTTGCTTTATTTTTCAATATGATCTCCATTTTTTAAAACATTTTCCTATCAAAAAACAAACTTAGGTATTCCTTCATCAAAGAAATTTTTGGACTGAGTTTTTAGCCATTTGCTCATGTTGTTCTTCACATCATTACTGGAATTTTTTGATGGGCCCAAACAAGTGAAAATCAGAGAGGACCACATCTGCACTGTAAAAAGGATGTGGCAGTTATTCCCAACTAAATTGACGGTTCTTGCTGCATTGATCTGGTGAAATAAAACAACGACTGACCTTAGAAAGGGCAAGGTCATCATGCACAGTTTGGTGTTCTGTACCAGTTGTTCCAAAATGTCTTCTATTGTAACTCTTCTGTCAACCAAAATGAGTGGATTAAGTGTGAATACATCATTTCAGGTGTGCATGCCATTTGGAGTCTGTCTGGCCTGTCTTTATCTTGAACACTATTTCAACCTATTTTAAACAATCAAGCACATTTGTAAATATTTTTGACTAAAATATGCTTTTCTGTACACATCATACATTCTTTTCTAAATTTCTTATGGTTTGCATTTCTCAGCCACCAAAAATTGGATGACAGACCTCTTCAAGCCTGGAGTACTGTTTGATATTTTTTTTTTTTTTTCCCTATTTTATCTAAAAAATATTCTGGAGAGTAAGATAATTTTGCTATAAATCAATTTCAAACAATGTAGAGTTAACATTTATAAAAAAAACTTTCTTAGAATAAATGTATTTTGCTTATTTCAAAATAAATTTCCCTTGGATTTGTGAATAATATATTGCCAAATGAACTATGTAAATTGTTAAAGTTTGTAAATTTTCTGCCTGAATTGTAAAAAAAAAAAAAATAGAATGTTTAATTTCCTAAAAATGAGGAAAAATATAAAATTCAAAAACTGAGTGTATTGGAAACAAGTTTTGTAAAAGTTGACTTTTTAAAAACCTCCCAAAAATAAATTCTAGTCTGAGATGGCATAGCAAGATAATTCCTTTCTGTTATGCCCTGTAGATAGAGCTTAGAATACCCTTGCTGACGAGTAAGACCTCCTCCAAAAGGTGTCCTGGGTATGACACTAAACTACATCTAATGGGGTGGCTCCAGTTTTTGAAGATATGAGAAGTACAGGGTACTCTCTTCATTACCATTACTCTAAGGTACATTCTGATCTGGAGTGGTAGTACTTGTTAGAGTCCCAGCTATGGCTCAAATAAATCTGTTTGCAAACTATCTCTATTTGTTACAACTGTATGCAAAAAAATTGTTAAACAACATCATGAAATATGTAAATGGGAATGTTCAAGAAATGTGATTTCCTAACCTCAAGCATAAAAGTACCCTGGATGAGTTAACATGCCATTAAAACTAAGTTTTGTAAAATATCCTAAATCTACCCCCTTGCCAAAAAAAAAAAAAATCTAATGAAAATTTTCTTTGTTAGAAGCTTATGAACAATCAGAAACCATTTAAAAAGTTTAATTTTTTAATTATTTTTTTTCTTGTCACTTTTTTTAAATTGACCAATTTGTTGGATATGAAAAAAAACTACCTTGTGCTATTAATTTCTTGATTTTTCTTGGATGGCTGACAATATGAAAACTTTAGTTTGTACTAAAAATTATTTTAGTTCACCAAGTGTCCTCATGAACAACTTTGGCTAAAGTAGCATTTGAATATCTATAGAATCTCTTTTGCACTAAATATTTTTAGCATTTTTTACCATTTAAAAAAACAAACTTTAATTTTTACTAAGTTGAATTCTTATTTTTATTTCAGTGGCCAATGAAGAATCTTTATATCTTCTAGCAACATGTTACTATCGGGCAGGAAAACCTGTCCAATCTTACCTGCTGTTGCAATCTCGAGGATGTCATACAGCGCAATGCAAGTACCTGTTGGCAAAATGCTGCCTCGATACTGATAGGTTAGTATATTTTTTTTTTTTTTGTTGGTGGGAATGAATGGATATTGGAATTGTTTGTTTTTCTGAACACTTCTTTGGTCTGATGGTTTTAATTCTGTATCTTCTATTTTCCTGCAGCCACTTTTAAGGTTTTTGATGCTGTTATTTCAAGTAGGATTCATTCTTTTGTATCATTTGATCCTTGTTTAATGTTCTTACTGATTGTCATCAGTCTAATTTTAATGTTGCTATCAAAGAATTTGAGCTCTTAGATAAAAAAAACCCAAAAAAACTTATTTCAGTTTTCTCTTGGCAATTAGTCTGATGAATATTTGACTGATTTTATTGCAGTGCTGTTTCAAGGGTTTCTATTGATTAAAAATATATTGGAGCTGTATGATTAGTATATCAAAGCATAAATATGGCATTTTAATGTGGTATACCTTCTGTAGGTTTTACATGTTTACTCAGTAGAATTTATAAATAAACTTATCTAGAGTAGAAGTTGAAAAGCCTAAATTCAGTAGGTCATTTGATGATATACTTTTAAAATATTTACTATTACTATGAAACTCAACTTATTGGGATTTCAATTCTCACTTAGTTTGGCACAAGGACAGAAGTATAGAGCACCAAGCTAAATGACTACTATTCAACTTTCCTTCATAACCATGTATTGAATGTATATTGTCAATGATAAGATGTTGATTTTGTAGAAGCCATTTTCCCCTCTACCCACTTTCATTCTGAAAAACTGAAATAATAATGAGATATCAGGAGTAAGGGTAAAAGAGCAAGTCTAGTAGATTTTTACTAATGTTTTATGATGAAGGGTGAGGTTATACATTTGTTGCCTTGTACTATACTAAGTTGAGCTTCATTTATTTGAGGATTCAAAGTCTGATAAATGGCTATTAGGGAAGCCATGTTATTAAGCTATAAAAATAACTACATAAAAAAAATTCTACCTTTTTTAAAATGACTTTATATATGGAATTTTATACTTTTCATGCTTTTTATTCATCTCTTTCTCTCTCATTTTTTTATTTAAAAAAACCAAAAAAAAAAAAAAGATTTGTAGAATATTGTTAATGCTTCTATCAATTTCTAAGCTTATATTTTTTGTTAATGCTTGGATTATCTGTTGTCAGGTTTTATCCAACAAAAAAAACAGTTGGTTACTATTTTAAGAAGTCTGTTAAAAAAAGAGAAAGGCTAAGAGCAGATAGATAAGTTAGCATGTCCTGATATTTGCAATATTTAATAGTTAATAATTCAGCATTAACTAATAATTTTAGACTATGCATGGGAAAGGTAAAAAAAAAGATTTTGTATCATGAAGATTTTTTTTCTTTTTAAAGTTTATGAAATATTTATGCATACTTGTGAGCTTGAATAATCTTTCCTAAAAGCAATCTCTTATATCCTTTTGTGATTGGATTTTATAAATAACAAAAAACAAAAATGAATTATTAAATATTTGTTATTGCATTTTTCTATATAAGTTATAAGAACTGATTTAAGAACACTAGTTTAAAAAGTTTTCATGTAAAAGTAGATAAAATCTTTGTATTAACAAAAAAAATCTTTTCATATTTTCATTCACTTTTATCAAAGTGAATGAAAATATGAAAAGTTTTTTTTAACTTAAATGCAAGTTCTTTGCATGTTTTTATTTTTTATTTATTAGGTTTGATGCAAAATTTTACACATTTTTTTACAAAATTATATATATATATATATATATATATATATTCATAGGATCATTCTGTCGTTAAAGTATTTTCTCTGGCTTTTGATGACTGTATAACTCTTTTCGAGGAGTTTTTCTTTTTTGAATTGAATCGTTTGATGTATTGAATTTGTTATTGCTGTGACCAGACAAATAGTGTTTTATGAAGTTGAGGGATTGTTTAAAAGGGACAAGTTTGGAAAATGTGGGACATGGGATGAACGTTTCATTTAATGATTTTGCAATATTAGGACGGGTCTTGTCATGTCACAAAATTACTAGTCAAATTACTTTTCTTTTTAGAATTAGGAATATATAATTGCAAGAAAAACACCTTAGAAAATGTGTATTTTGGTGGAAATAGTTTTAAAGAGTTTAAAAATATTCACAAGTCCTCAAAATATTTAGTTTGCTTTTTAAACTCTTGGACTTGTAATAGTCATTTAACTGATACTGAATCCTTATTGAACTATTGTAATTCTGATTGTTCATTTGCATGTTATGCTTGTCCACATATCCTCCCTGTAACCAAGTGGGATATTCAACTCCCCCACCCAGACCAAGTGATTGACCTAGCCCATGGCTTTTCTCGAAAGATGGTTGTAAATATTTTACTACAGTAAACAAATACTCATACCTCACCTCCCCTCAAAATTTGTTTTACAGATTGTTTTTAGAAATTGTTCAATTGGGGGGGAAAAAAGTATTGTTTTTTTTAATTTAATTTTTTTTACATTCACACTTATCTTAGTATATAGAAAATAATGGTTTTTGTTGTGAAGCTGGACACAATTTTTTTTTTTTTTTTTTTTTTTTTTTTTTTTTTTAAATGACTCCTAAGATATTAATAGGGTTCCTGAACCAATAATTTTACATAAAATGATCTAAATTATTTTATGAAAATTTTGAAAATAATTTTCTGAAAAATATTTTTAATTTGAATGTTTGTGTTTGTTTTTTTTTTTTTTTTTTATTGTGTGTGAGTGATGGGAATTTTCTGAAAGCTTAAAAATTGAAAATACCACCTGTCATAAACTCTCATTAATGGCCATTTATGCATTGCTTGCAAATAACAGTGAAAGAGCTGGAGGCTGTAGAATATGCTGACTGCATTTCTGCAGAGGAGTAAGACCCCCCCCCAGATGACTGCCCTAGATATGACGGTAAACTGTCTAATCATGAAGCTCCAGTCCTGGAGTTTTATGGGAATGTGAACTACCCTTTATTGCCATTACTTCCTGGTCAACTCTGATCTGGAGTGGTAGTACTTGTTAGGGTCCCATCTATGGGTGAAATAGAACTTTTTGATCATTTATTATACTTGAAACTATTTAACCATATGCAAACAAATAAATAATATTGAATAGAATTATTAGTATTTGATAGCAATACTTGAAACCATTTAATTGCATGCAAATAAATGACCTCTGGCTTGTTCAAAAATTCTTACCCATAAACTATTCACATACATATATTTAATAGTATATATGTATAAATTGGCTTTGGCATTGAATGACTTACAAGGGTTGATATGCTGTAAAATACAACCAACCTAAAATGATATTCTCTTTTATGAGGGAACATAACTTTTTAACACAGTTTGATTTTTTTTTTTTTTTTTTTTTTTTTTTTTAACAAGTGGTTAAAGTTTATTTTAATATTAATTATTCAAAACTGTTAAACTCTGCTTAAAAATTGACCTTGTGTCATATCCTGCCTGAGTGGAGGGGTTGGTAAATATGAATATTAATTATTTAATTTGTTTATTCGTGATGCAGTATAGTTCTTTTTTGAGTTGTAAACTCTTTCCTGTGTGAGCAAAGTTTACTTTATTAACATGAAGTAAAACTTTTTGTATACATTGACATTCAAAGTGGTTCATAAGACTCTTTTGTATTTTTGACAATGTTATCTTTCTAAAATATTTTACAGCAGTCGGCCATTACTTTTCATACTTTTAAACTACTATTAAACTTTGAGAATATAATTTTTATGAATTTTTTGTCATTTAGTGCAATAAATGTGTATGTCAATGCATACATGTACACATGCATATAAAAATGCACATAAAAAAAAAAGCTACAACATGAGCATGTTTTCTTTGCACAAGAAATTAAAGTTACCATTTTTAATCAACCCTGTTTAATCTTGGAATCTTTGTCTAATCATCTTATTAGATTGAAGAGTAACATGAAATAAGTCCAAAATTTAACAAATATCTTAATACAGTAAATCCTTTTCGTGCACTGTTGGCAATGCTTAGAATATGTTGATTATATGTCCTAGGTATGACACTTAACTGCATCTAGTGAGGCTCCATTTCTGGAGAGTGTGGAGTACTCTCATATTCATTGCTTTCAGGTCCACTCTGACCCAATGTGTTAGTACCTGTTAAGGTCTCATCTATAGGTGAAATTATTCGTATTAGATTAGAATACTTGATACCATAGAACAGTTATTTAAAGTTTATAATTGTTTATTTAAGATGATAAATAGTTACTTGAAACTAGATAACTGTGTGCAAACAAATGACTATTACTAAATAGAAATAATTATCTGAAATCCTATTTATATTAGATAGAAATACTTGATATCTTCTGTGTGCAAAGAAACTCTTAAAAAAAAACTATGCAAAAAAATGTAAATTGTACAATGAATATGAAACCCTAGATTGGTTGACATGCCATTAAAATCAATCATAAATGCTTCTCTTCATCAGAAGTTGTATAAGACTTTATTAATAAATATCTAGAAAATGAAATGTTATCAGCTTTATATGATATAATATTTTCTGATTATCAAAGCAATCGGCTGGGGCTGCAATATTGTGTCAATATACGAACTACATCTCTGCAGAAGGGTAAGACTCCCATAACAAGAGTCTTGGATATGACACTAAACAATCTGATGGTGAGGCTTCAGTAATACTGGAGCTTTGGGGAACATGGAATACCCCTTCATTGCTATTGCTCCCTGGTCCACTCTGGCCCAAAGAGGTAGCACCTGATAAGGTCCTTTCTATGGGTCAAATAGAATTGTTTAATATTTATACTGTACTTATGCTAAACTGTTTAGAATTGAACTGTTTTTACATTTAACTGTGTAAACAAAAAAATTGTACTTGTGTTAAACTGAATTGTTTGAAATAGATAAGTTTTTACATTTAACTGTGCATTTATATTAGAAATAAGCGAAACCATTTAACTGTGTGGGGAAAAAAAAGAGCTCAGGCTCATTTTAAAATATTAATCATATATTTAATATGTAAGTATAAAAAGGATTTGGCATTAAATGACCTACAATTGTAGATTTGCCACCAAACCAAACCAGATTTTTTAAACATTATCAATTATTAAAGATTAGTATTGCTATTACTCTTTATTAATTACCTGTTTAAGACAATAGTTGCTCACTGGTGAAAATGCTAAAGAAGCTTTTTACTTATAACCTTGACCTGATCTAGTTTGTGAAATGTGACCAAACAGTTTAAAAATTTTTTTTTTAACCCTTTTGAAACTTAATGCATAAAGTAGTTATGCCTAGTTAGATTACCCCATATAGAAATCATTATACCAAAAGACAATATTCATATTTGAGATTTTACTGGGTGGGGGTGACTTTCTTCAAATAGTTTGTTATTCTGATGCTTTTTATATAATTAATGTTAATTAAAGCCACCTGTGTGTATGCTGTGCAGTTTTCAGATATTTATGAATTTTTATAGATTTTTTTTTTTTCTTTCTTACTATTCTTGGTACCATTTAAAAATTTTTTATTTTTATTTTGCTATTTCCTTATTGATGCCACAAGGTTCTAATTTTTGGGAAAGGGCACTTGGTTATAACTTAACAACATTTAATGTTTGTAAAGATTTTTTTTAATAATTGATATGAACATTTTCTCCACACAGTTTATCAGTTAAATTGCTTGTGTAACAGTTGTAAATTTATGTATATCATTTTCCCCATTTAGTAAAGTAATAGATTTTACTTTGAGAAGCAGCCATTTCTGCTTTTCAACTGAAGACCTGCTAACCTATATCCTATATGGATGTATACAAGTAATAGTTGCACACTACTATTGTTACTGATACTATAACTTCCATTTCTACTGTTGACAGAATCATCACTCCTACAATCATTATGTAATACTTTCTCACGGTGGTACAATATTGAGATGGTAGGGTGGGTGGTGAGAGTGGTAATCTAAACTATTGAATGCTATGTTACTGCACCCTGTTGAGATTTAAAAAAAAATTATTCAAGGTTGTTTTTACATGTTTGCTATATAAGAGCTGGCAAATATCTTATATTCTATTGCTTTATTCTAACAAAATGAATGTATGAACTTTGTATACCTAATTTAAATGGTAAATATATTGGTTTCCAAACAAAAAGTTGCATCCATTTTTACATTTTGAATTGTCTAACAATTAAAAAGAAAAAAAAACATGGCTACTAATTTGTTAAATTATTTGTGTCAAATAATTAATGGAAATTAAATTTTATTATCTAATTTAATAGTAGTTTAACATTTTTTTTCAATTCTTAATTTAAAGGCTAAATTATGTTATGAGTCTTGAAATTTTGATTATTTTAAATCTTTACTAACAATTCAGAGGCAATAAATAATAAGGACATAATTTGTTAGATTATGTATATTATTTTCATTTGCACATTAAATTCTTTTAGTTGTATATACCATAAGTTAGGAGTACATGTTTTACACAAGTTATTACTTGTGTAAAACATGTACTCCTAACTTTGGACTATGAAATTCTGGGAAAAAAATTCTCAAATACATTGACTTTTATTTAGAATTTGTAACAACTAAATTTAGCTTTTTATTGCTTTGTACTGACTATAAATAATTCATAGTTTACACTGTCTTAAAACACAAAATTTACACACTATGTAGAGCAAATACATGGACACAAAAAAAAATACAAGCTTGCCGTAAAAATAAGTTCACATTTGGAGAAACAAAATTAAAAACAAACATTCTAGTGGATGTTTTTCTGTAATGGTATTAAACACCTTTGTTTGGATTATAGATATAACTTACTTTTGGTAATCAAGGTAATTGTATAGTTTTTGTGTATAATATGCACCTAACTTTGGTGCTGAAAAATCTTGGAAAATAGCGTGTCTTATGTATGAATAATTACAGTACTTAAAAGGAGTTAAGAATATAAACTTTGTAATGGTATGTAACAAACATCATAATGTGTAATTTTGTAGTTTTTATTTATCTTATTTTTCTTATGTCATGTAAATTTAATTAGCATAAGTTGTAAAATATGATTCTGTTTGCTGTTCTTATTTTTTAGCTGCTGCTTTTTCACTGTTGTGATTTATTTTCTTTGACATTAGTTCATTCCTCTTTATATCCCTCTCTAAATGTTTGATACACTTTCTAATTTATCTAATGTGAAGAAATTGAAATGACTTTAAGATAATGGAAAAGGAAATTGTTCAACTTATGTATAATAGAAATGTTAACTTTATATTTAGATTTTTTATTTTATTTTGCTATTTGAATGATTGCACATGTTACCAAAGATGTGAATGTTTTTTTTTTCTTTCTTCAGATCACATGAAAGAATTTGTGTGCTAAAAAAAGCTATTACTTTGAATCTGTTGTATATCTAAACAGTATAGTAGGAATTTGAATTTGTAATATCCTTTTGATTGATGTTATCGATATAACTTTATATTAATACTGCCTTTTTGGTATAAAGTAGATGGTAACAGCTTCCTCATTATTTCTATACATTCTACATCCTTTTCATATCTCATATTTCAGAAGCCATTTTGGTTTTCTGTGATTATGTAATTATCTTTGGCTCTTTCTCTCAATCTCCTTTTTGGTGCTGAATATTTCTTTGACACAATATTTTCTGTCAAGTTTATCTTAAGATTTCAAATTTTTTATTTGTCATATGATAAACAGAAATTAGGTGGTGTATAAAAAATATAGTATTGTCAACATATAATATTAGGTGGTCTTTGGAAAAAAATTTTTTCTATGAATATTAAAGAAATTTATTTGTAAAAACACTAGAGGAATTATTGTAAACATGTTTTGTCATGATTTTCTTGTGTGCTTTTACTTTTCATTTAGGTTTTAGAATTCAAGATTAAAAAAATGTTTAAGAGAAATGCTAAAAATTTGTGTAAATAAACTAATAATAATATAAATTTTAAGTTGGTGTGGATATAAGTAAGTAAAAAAAAAAAAAAAAAAAAAGTTGGCGACCTTAGTTGAGGATGACTAGATGGCTCCTTTTTCAATAGTTACCACACTGAAAGCACTACTCCATTTCCTTGATTGCTCCACTTTACCCTTGATCCTTACCTTATAATGCTGAGTGTAAAGCAAAGTGGCATCAAGTACCATTTTTTTTTTTTTTTTTTTTTTTTTTTTTTTTCTAAGTCTGACTTGACCTGGGATTAAACCCTGGTCTTCTGAACCATTGGCGAACACTCTACTCATTAGGCTAATGATATTAGAACTCACAATTTTTATTTTTATTCAGAAAATAGATTGCATTAAATGTAATAATGACTTCATTAATTCTTTAAATTTAAAGAATTTGATTGAACCAATTAAAATGAACTCCTAATTTATTCCATTTCAAATTGAATTTTAATGCCTGATTTTCAGATCTCAATTTTGAACAACTTGGAAAAAGATTCTGCACATCAATGTGAATCTCTCAATGAATAGTTTGTAAAATATTGTATATTTCATCAATTTTATGGATGTCATTTTAGAGAATATTTTATTGGACATATTGCTTGAAAGTTGTTGAAGATGCATGCATTTTTACTTTATGAAAATATATCTGTAATACATTATACCATTTTCAGTGAGGCAAATTTTAATGAATGCTTCCAGAGAGATGCTTCTCTAGTGGAACCATTTCAATTTGTACTAACATGGTAACCAAGGGAGAGGAGGCAAAAAAAAAAAAAAATGGTTTAATTTTTGTTACAGTTGTTTAAATTTCTTTTTTCACTAATTTCCCCATTATAAAAACTTTTTTCTAAAAGATTTGCAGTCCTATTGTAATTTTAAAAAGTTATTAAATGTTTCCTTGTTAATTTGTCTTAAACTCTGTTATTTAAAACCATTTTCTAGATAGTCATAAAAAATATAAAATTCATTTGATGTGTCTAATTTTAAAAAATTGTTGTATATCTCGAAAAGCAGTATTTGTAATATGAAATTTTGATTTGTTTGAAAAAAAAATACTGTAAAAAAATAAAATGTTCGTGTATTGAATATCCTGTAATTATCGCATGAAATAAAATTGTCAATTGATATTATAGCTACTTGCTTCAAAAGATATCATACAATAGGAATATTATATCTCTTGATGTATTCTTTGAATAAATTTGAAAATAAAATTATCTTCTGAAACAACACAAAGATTTTCATTCCTTTTGAAATTTGGCAAAATGAATAAAGTAACTTTTAAAGAAATATAAATAAAGGTTCAAGATGAATTTGCCTCCAAATTGTTAAAAAAATCTGACAATTACAAGAGTAATAATTTTTCATGTAGCAAAGTATTACATAATCTTATTTCTTAAAATAACATTTTCCTCAACATGTTTTAATACAGTCGAAAGTGTTTATGAACATGATAGGTTTTTCATTTTTTTAAATCTAAATTTTGCGATTATAGTATTTGTTTTCTATTCTGCTAGCTGTAATGATTCATAACCAATCTTAATTTCAGTCTGATGGCATAGAATTAGCTGTTCAGTTTATTGTTTCCCTTTGCTTAAAGCTTAATATTTATTCTAATGCATTTAATATCTTGATATGATTTTAACAACTTAGATTAAGCTGTTGTAACGGAATCATGAAGCTTTGATTTATCCTAAATATTTGGAGCTTTTATGGTACTGGGCATTATATAGGTATTGAATCAAATGAAATTTTATGTGGAAGCTTGTGTTTACTTGACCAGCAAGTGTTTAATGTTTATTTTTTAATCTGATTTAGTTGCTTTCTCTGATATGGTGCTTTATTTTTCAATGCTAAAAAGTAAAAAGTTTAGAGCAGAATATCAGTTTTAGCTCTTGCCACTCTAATACTGCAGTAATTTTTTTTTTTGGTCCTTGAAGGAAAATATATTTGAATGTGGAGCTTTTAATAATGGTTTCATTAGATAATTCTTTCAAAGAATGTACAGTGTTTGCTATAAGAAAAAATTATTGGCATATTTTCACATTTTAGTTTTATTCACTTCTATTGAATTTGTAAGATATCTTTATTATTTTTTTATTTTTAATTTTTTTTTAGTCACGATAATCAATTTATAATTGGATCTAACCTAGGATTGTTTAGTTCTGCCTTTTTTTTTTTTTTTTTTTTTTCATGATTTCATTTTTTAATTTGCCTGTATTTTTTTGCACACACAAATTAAAAAAAAACAAACCCTAATGAATTATGAATTCTAATCCTGCATAAATTTATGTAAGATAACAAAAGGACAGTTTAATTGGCTCTTTAACTTTTCAAAAGTAAATGATTTTTATTTGTGTGTGATTCATCTGAAAGGTTGAGATTTAAAAATTCTTTTGATTATTTTCCAGGCTGTCTGAAGCAGAGGAGTTACTGGTTGGAAATGCTGTCTCCAAAAGCAAGACTTTAGAAGAAATTGAAGTGGAATATGGTCCGGTGGCATGCCATGTATTCAGTTTATTAGGTCATCTATATAGGTAAACCTTATCAAGCTTTTAAAAAATTTTTGGAATGGGTACAAATGAAAATCCGCACAAGTTTTTGTTATTTTGTTACATAGTGAACAACCTGTGAATATTTTGTCACTTAAATTTATTATTACTTGCTAATAAGGAAATTAATTTATTTAAAGCATTCAAATTTTTCTTTTAAAATTTTATCTTGATGTTTTATTTTTCAACCGATTGAAATATAAGATGATCAGTTATAATATTAGAATTATCTAACTTTTTGATATGTACACAATCTTAAGATTTTTTTATATAAAATTTTTTTGGTTTTTTAAAAAAAGATGAATCTAACCAGTAGATTTTATTTCATAAATTCTACATAATCAAAAATAGGATCTATATCTTTGAAAAGCTTTAGTGGTTGTCTTCCATAAATATATATTTCCAGACAATTCATTGAGCTCCAATTGTATGATAATAATTTGCTATTATTATTAGTCTTTTGCCAATTTTAAAATCCTGTTTCCAGTTGTCATTTGTTGAAACCTGGGATGAAAACTAGAATTTCCAGTCCAACATGATACCATATGGTTTCCTATAATTGTTAGAAATACTATATAGTTTTACTATATGATTATTTAAATTTGCAAAGTCTGTCAGCAATGTGACTGTCACGCTTTTTATAGAAGTTTGATAAGATAACAAACTGGTTCATATATTGTGGGTTTTAGGCAGGAGATCTAACTACAGTTTAGTCTTCTATCTACACTTGGTGTATTACATACACACTGGTCTTATAACTTGGTTTGGTTGTGGCAGTGCTGCTTGTATAATAGCATGGGCAGGATAGCCTAACAGAGCCTGTCCCTCTGCTGATTTACAACTGGTGTGAATTCAGTATTTATTTCTAGACTAGTTGCCATACCAAGGCTAAAGAGCCTAGTCTGCCTTACTATTTTACCCATAGCTGGAGAGTATTAACACCATGTGAAATGTAAGCAGCCTAGTTTGGGATTTGAACTTGGATAACAGTCCACTTCCTAAGATGTTAACCATTATCCTACAAGACCCTCCTAAATGGTGTATTACTGGTAAATATAAATACTTATGACTTAGAAGCTTAAAGTCCTAGAATTTGACATTCACTTGTAATTTAAATATATGGATATGGCATTTGAAATATAATATAGTTAAATATATATTGAGGTGTATCAAAAGTGTCTTGATTTTTTTTTTTTTTTTTTTTTATAATCATCCTTAAGTTTGAGGAGCTTCGAGAATTTCTGTATGTTTTTTGAAATTTATGTAATGCTTTCCATGGTTCTACTTTTGAAAATCTTTAGTGCTGGCAATCTGGTTGGTTCATGTACATTTTAAAACATAATAGACAACTGAGGGTGACCCACTTTTGGGTTTTATTTTAAGGGACAAATCATCAACCTTAAAATGTTTAAACCAGTTTTGGGCAATATGGTCAGATAGTTTCGTTTCTTTCCACTTTTTGAATTCTGAGCAACTTCAGCAGCTTTAAGACCCAGTTTAAAATAGTGCCTCAAAATTG
This sequence comes from Sepioteuthis lessoniana, assembly GCA_963585895.1. NCBI lineage: Eukaryota > Metazoa > Mollusca > Cephalopoda > Myopsida > Loliginidae > Sepioteuthis > Sepioteuthis lessoniana. The sequence continues at coordinate 27,109,297 of OY757910.1, read as the reverse complement.
CCAAAATCTCAATAATGCAATACTTATATTTGCCATTCTAACAGCTGAAACAAAAGGTAGCTAAATAATACTGGTAATGTTATGATGTATGTATGATATATGTATTAATGATATGGTGGAAATATAATCTTAAATATGCACATGAAGTAAGCTTTGGAGCAAGGTCAGTAAAAAATGAAAATACTTTTGGTGTACTCTAATAAATATTAGTTGGGTTAATAAATATATCAGTGGTTTATCCATAATTCTTGGTAATTTGTCTAGCTTTTTAGATAAGGTGTGTCAAGTACATGAACCATATTGTATTTTTAGTAGCAACTACTGAAATGCCTAATTTTTAATCTTTATTTTTTATATTTTTTTCAGTAAAACTGAAAGGCTTGTGAAAGCCTCAGAATGTTATAAAAAAAGTTTAAAATTGAATCCGTTGTTGTGGAGCTCTTTTGCTAAACTCTGTAGTTTAGGTAAGCTGATTTTTAGTTTATTAAAATTTCATGAATCTATTTTTTTTTTTTTTTTTTTTTTTTTTGTCATGTTTTATTTTCCTGTTTTTTTTTTAATTTGTAGCATCCTCTTAGATTTTTGGATAAATAATTCTATGATTCATTAGATTATATTTTATTTAATGAAAGATATAGATCATTTAGATAAAATGCATTTCTTAATTTCACTTCTAGGTGAGAAAGTTGATGCTACGAATATCTTCCAACCACCAAAAGTACCCCTGCCCCAGTCAACTCCTGTCCACAACCCAAATCCTTTCTATCAGCAGCTGGATGGGAGATTGAAACAATTGCAGCTGCAACAGCAGTCACCACAGATCATCCCCCCAACTCAGGACACTATCTCTCTTATGTCAGAAAGCACACCTGGTGGTCTGTGTAAGGTAAATTCTCATTTCTTACTTTAGTAACATTAATTGATTGAAAACTTATCTAACAAAAGTTAATCACAATTATTTAGATATATTACTCCTAAATACACTAATCTTATACATTTTCTTGAATGTTTGGTTGTTCCTGAAAATATTAAGATTTTTGTGTTGTGGCAAGGATCAAAACAACTTTATGAATAAAGTATGTTATGCTTTATTCACTACCACCACCTCCCTAATTTTCTTTTAGAATTGATAGTTTCATAGATAAGTTTGATATATATATATATATATATATATATATAAAGAAAACTAATCTCCCAGTGGAATATTGTGAGAACTATGTATTTCAAGACTGAACCCTTACTGGCATTGGACTTTGTACAAATGGCACCTTAGCCACAGTTTTGTTTTGCATATGCCAACATACCAAACATACATCAGTCTTTTTTTTAATTTTTTTTCTGTAACTGGTTTTAATCTAAAAAAAACAACTTTATATCTATGTCATTATTAGAAAGTTATCACAGAAAAACTTTTTCTATTTATTTATTTTTATATAAACTCTATTATAAGGTAAAAATTCTATTTAAAAGACATTTAGTTAATTGTTTAAGAAAGTGGGGGGAAAAATACTTCAACTTTTGTACCATAAAATTTATTCTGATTTTGTTTTGAAAACTTTAAAATTTTTTAGGTATTTCCATTTTAATTTAAATTTTTTTCAAATTTTAGTTTGAGTCTCCCCTACCAGCAGACAAGCTAGCTATGACGCCAGATGCCTTGAGTCCACCAAGTAGTACAGATAGTTCTTTACACCAAGGGAGCCAGTCTGTACGTGCCAGCCGGGGTCAGTATTTTAGTGGTGGCAACCGTACCAATTTAGTGTTTCCTAATCTCAGTCCTTTGACTCCAAGGTAAGAAATGTTGCCATTTTGCAATCTTTGGGAGGGTGGAAAAATTGAAAACTCAAAATCCAAACCTAGGTTCTAACTTTGGGAGTTTTAAGGAAAGGTCTTTATAGCAATGTAAATTTAATAAGTTGAACTCAAATGTTCAGTTGAATGTTGTATCAAATTGCTAAGTATAATACAAATTTTTATGGTCTTTACTAAATCTGTTATGTTCAGATTGATTGAAATAATTTTATCATTGTAGAAGCAACCATTATTTTTATGTGCTCGTGTGTGTTTGATTATCGTTAAAAGGGCAGTAAGGGTAACCCAAAGCCAAACTTTTTGACTTTATTTTCTTAATGCAGGTATCATTGAGGAATGAGAAAAATTTTTTTGTCTGTTTATTGCACTTTTTCTTGTTCCCAATGATACCTGCATTGGAAAAATAGTCAAAAAAGTTTGGCCTTTGGTTACCCTTACATTTTTAACCTGGACTTATTGCTTCTTGTTTTTGTTATTTTTTTGTTTTGTTTTATGTGAATGTCACAAAGACAAGAATACATTTTTGTTTCACTTGCAGATTTGTAAGCAAAATACAGTAATATTTGACTTTAGTTTTGAATCAATGAATAATTATTAATGTGAGATTTTTTAATGGTAGTATAATTTCCGCAAATATTAGAAGCCACTGAGGTTATTATTTTTGGACTTGTATTTTTTCATTTTAAAGTTTAGTTGTTTTTCATCACCATTACTTAAGCTTTTGTTTTACTGCTGTTAGTAATAAGTATTGATTGGAAGTAAAGTATAATCTCTTGATTATTAAAAATGAATAATAGTTAAGTGTCTCACTTAATAAAATTAGATATTGATATTATTAACTTTGAAATTGTTGTGCTCTTTACTTTGATATTCATTTGTCACCTTAATATTTAAAAAAATATATTGAAGTTGTCAGTTTTAAATTTAAGGTAAACGACTGCTGCTAACAAAACTGAATTTTTGTTTAAATTTATTGTGAATAAAATTGGGGGAGAGGGAAATTTAGTCTCCTATAGTTTTATGAATGATGCTGTCTGAAAGTATGACGAAGATTTCTTGAAATTAGGTTCAGCGTGTTGAATTTTAAACATATTTGCTTTAATTTTCAGTTTTGGAGTGTTTCCTTTAGAAACACCAAGCCCTCAGGAAGGTGTCCCATACATTTCCCAGGTAACCCCTGTTGCTCTTTCAGAGAACCTTGTATCTGAAGCTCCTCGTGCTCCCCGGGGACCAAAGGTAATTGTCACCATTATCAATTTAGCTTTGTGGAGTATTTATGAAATTCTTAAAACTTCAAAGTTTATATATTTTTTTTATAAGAATCTGTAAGTTCTGAAATAGTTCAGAGTATAAAAGAACTTGAAACTCACCAACAATTTAGAATTTTTTCTGCTCTTCTCTTTTTTTTTTTTTTTTTTTTTTTTTTTTTTTTTTAAATCTTATGTTAAAATTGTTTGATGCTAACTTGTTTCTGCAACTTTTTTTTTTTTCCTAAAGAAATAGATAATTTTCTCTTATGACAATTAGAAAAAACAACTAACTAGTTAAAAGTTAGGCATTATGTAGACCCATTTGGAAAATTAGGTTATTTATTTTTCATTTTTAAGTTTGCAAAAAAAACCTCCCCCCCCACTGTAGCTTTATACATATTGTTCAGGTTAAGTGTAGTAAGGGTAACCTGAAGCTGAGCTTTTTTAGACTATCATTCATCATCATCATCATGTCGCGCCGCCAGCGCGGATATCCCTGACCCTCTCTCGCCATTTCTCCCTATCATTCATCGCCTCCGGCAGGTCTTCAGAGTTACATCCTGTGTCCTCACATAGTTGCTGTATGTAAGTTTGTGCTGGTCGTCCTACTTTTGCACATCCATATGTTCTTTTATTCCCCAATGATTTCTCCATTGGAAAAATAAAGTCTAAAAACGTTCAGCTCTGAGTTACCCTTACTATGCTTTTAACCTAGACCAAATATTTTTTAGAAAAATGTCAGAATCCCTCCCTATAGAATACTTGTATCTCTCTTTATTATGTGGCTTTTTATTTATTTATTTATTTTTTTAAATTATATTTTCTAAACGTTTTTAGCATCATATATAACTTTACTACATTATTTTATTATTGTTTGCCATAATTCATTGCTTTGTTTTTGTTTTCACCTTACAGATTTTGAAAAATACCACTGTATTATTATTATTTATTTATTTATTTTTTTTTCATTGGTAAGTAACATTAGTTTCCCAAAACTTACTGAGGTTTACTCTATTAAGTGTTTTGTAGAAAAACTTTAATGATTATTAAGATGCTTTATAGTTTTGAATATACAAAATATCTTTTTATTTTATGTTACAGTATGAATCCTTTTTAGTCAAATAATCGATGCATTGCAAACTCTGGCAAGTAAATTATTTTAAGTGGCTTTTTTATTTTGATGATAATTTTGGTTTGATTTCAGCCTGTCACTCGTAGAAGTCAGAATCAAAACCAGAATCCCTCCATGCCAAAACCAACAGTGTTTAGTCAATCAGGTAACACAAACACTCGGGAATTGGCCACTTCCAACCAGCAATCAGGGTAAGTAAATGTACAAGACTTGTTATTCTGTTTGTGTTGTTTTAAAAATGTATTTATGATTCTTAACTTTAGCTTTTGTGGGTAAAGTTTAGGAATTTAAGAAGTTGGAGGAACAAATCTGTAAGATAAGTTTAATCTTACTCAGAAAATAAATTTCATGGATACATTTTGCTTATTTTAAAATGATGAGGGATGTCTAATATTGTATTTAGAATTTATCATAAAAACATGAAATATTTGAAAAAATTCTAATTATGAAATTGTATATAATATAAAGAAGTGAAAGCATTTGAAAAACTGGCTAATGGTGGTAAGAAAATCAATAGCTGGGGATTCAATGTGAAGTACACTGCATTCAAAAATGAATATCTTAGTAAATCTTTCTGTACATATTTCATCAGTTAAATTTATAAAGCTTTTACTGTTAAAAAACAAAGAACAATTTCTTTACCTGTTTAATTTTACAGACATTAATCAGTTGACCATTATATCTAAATGTTTTGTAAGAATTTTTTTTTATTCTTTGCTTATACATGTCATTGAAAAAGCAACAAAAATTGGCACTAAAGATATTCAAGTAAATGACTTTCAAAAGAGTTGTCAAAATTGTACTAAAAAGGTTCTTGATTACCAGTCATCGGGGGGGGAAAAAAAAAAAAAAAAAAAAATGGATCCTGATTGAGAGATATATATATATATATATATATATCAAGGTGTACTGAGAGCATAGCATTCCTTTGACTCTCTCTTGCCATCTATTCCTATTGATTATTGTTCTTGATAGATCTGCTAGACTTGTATAAATTTTTGCTGTTTGGTCAATGCTGGTGTCTGTGTTGGAGTTTGTTGGAGAATATCGCTTAGTTCATCCTTACTTCTCCAGCAGTTCCCAGCATGTCTTAATCATCTTACTTGGATAGTTTGTGAGATGGGAGGTAAGTGGCTGTATAGTTACTCTTTTATTGGGTACTGCTTTCAGGGTTTGTTCAAAACAGCATGTAGTATTCTAGTGTTGTTCCCATCTAGCTTTTTCTTCAAGTATTCCTTTAGTCCTAGTAGTGCAGCCACACAGTAGTACTGACACGGCTAAAGCTTGGAAGAATTCTCATTTTAAACAAATATAGCTCTTGAGAAAAAATATTTATGTTCCTCTTGATTTATCATCTGATGTAATTGTATTGGATATCTTTGAATGTCACATTCCTTATACTTAATAGTTGAAAGTTCTCCATTTGAAGCCTTTTTTCTTTTTTTTTTTTCTCTTTGGTAAAGCTTTAGTGTTACCTATCATATTTTTTATGTTTTGATATTGGTAATATATTTTTGTTATTGTAGTTAATATATTCTTAAAATCTGCCATAGAAATAAACATTAAGTAGGAAAGGTTTTTTTTTTTCCTTTTAATGTATCTCAACAATTCAGTTAAGGAATCATTAAATTAGTAACAATTTTTTATCAGATTGTTCTAATGAATACTTAAAAAGAATTTTTTTAAAGATTTATTAAAACTTTTCTATATTGATGAACATAAAAACAGTAAAATTGATCACCTAACAAAAATGAAAACATTTACTTTAGTTTTATTCAGAGAATTCAAATGTTTATAAGATAAGCTAATATACCATTCAGTGTCATATGAGCATACATTTCATGTATAAACATCAATGTTTGTTGCTTTTAACACATAAAAGATGTTATGCACAAAAATGTTGCATATCTAAAAGTGTAAACTAGCTATGCCTTTCATATTTTGCATATATAACACCAAAATATATTCAAATAAAGTAGTAGGAAAAGAAAAATTAGCCTTTGTATATTTAAAGCAGATTTTAGATTGATTTCAATTCAATATTCTGTTTTCCTTGTCAGCAGAGATTAGAATATACTAACTGTCCAGGGTATGATACTAAACTGCATCCAGTCCTGGAGCTCTGGGCTATGTGGAGTACCTTTTCCTTGATCTGAAGGTGTAGTGCTTATTAGGGTCTTATCTGTGGGTCAAATTATTTGTATTCAATAGGAATGTGTACAAAAAAACCTTAAACGACTATACAAAAATGTAAATATGGACGTGTAATGAATGTGATTCCCAAACCTTTAGACATGCAGTTAAAATATTCTTTGAATTTTGTAATCAGAAAAAATCAGAAAGTCACAATTTTTACTAGAGTAAAAAAGGCACAATTTTGTTTCTTATTAGAATAAACACAATTTATAGTAATAAAATAAGTAATATTTTAAAGTAAATGAATTCTATGACTTAGGCCTAATGAGTAGATTGTTCGTCAATGGTCCGGGAGACTGGGGTTCAATCCCAGGTCAAGACATACCAAAGATTAACAAAATGTTACTTAATGTCACCTTGCTTAACACTCAGCATTATAAGGTGAGGATCAAAGGTAAAGTGGTATAATCCTGGGAATGGAGTAGCGCCCTCCCCTGCACCTCGGTATAGTAGCTATTGTAAAGGGAGCCTTCGGGTCACCCTCGACTAAGGTCGCCAACTTTACTTTAATTTACTTTACTTATCCTGATTATCATCTGCTGACAGAAAATTAAGCTATTTACAAATCTTCCAAAAATGAAATAGCTGTTCTAGAAATATTCAATGAAAATTAGTTAATTTAATGATTACTTAACTGGATTTTGAAAACACATTCCAGTCCAGAGATTCCTTGACATCAAGAACAAAATCACCCCCAAAATTTAAACAAAGGATCAACCAAAACCTTAAAGAAATCTTATTGCATAGAAAGTATGGATATTAAAACTGACAGGAGTTGCTAACCTCAATCTATTGGAGCATGTGCTTGTGATACAAAATTTGTCGACTAACCTTTGTCTCATGCACTAACAATTCATTTAAAAACATAAATATTTACTTACAAATCATATGTAAAAATAGAAAAACACAATGGAAAAGAATTTGGCTTTAAATAACCAAACCAAACAAAAAATATTTTAATTTATATGTAGTTAAAAATACATTTTTTTTTTCTAAATGGCAGGGATTTGTTATTTGTCAACTTGATTGAAAGGTTAAGTGTTAAGTAACTTTTCCTTGCCTATAAAGTAATAAAAGCTTAAATTTATGGGCTTCTCATGGGACAGCTGAAGTATGGATATCCAAATTGACAAAACCTGATATTACCTACAATAGCGAAAGTATATTTTCCAATATGAAAACCTTTCTGGGCGTTTCATAATTTTTGGAAGGAAATGATAAAGTATAAATCAAGGACCACAAATGATAGTATTGGATGTTACATTTATTGAAAGATAAAAGGATAACATTATAGGATCTACAACCATTTTGTCTCAAACATGAATCAAAAATGTCAAGGAGAGCCCTAAAGTACATGCTCCAGATGTTAGTTGAAAGCAAGGTCTATGTGGTATATAAAGTTGTTAACATGTGGTCATTTCTACTGGGTAATTGCTTGAATCATCTTAGTGATAGCTGCCTTTCATACAGCAATAGTGAGGATTGTCCTGATAAATGATGTCCTTAAGAAATCCCCCGAAGAAATCTGGTGGGGGTTCAGTTCTGGCAATTGAGGTGTCCATTACACTTCAACTGTGCAGCTGATTAGATACTCCCTAAACTTTTCATGAAGCCCTGCCGTACTTGCATAGTGTAGAGGAGCACTATCCTGTTGGAACCACTGTTCTTCCTCAGGCTCCTTGAATTCTCATTGAAAAATGGTCCAGTGGTGCTATGCGTTGAGATGGTAACCCATGCTGTGCACTTTTTTGAATGCAGAGGGTGACAGACTTTGAAGATTCTTCTCCAAAATTCCCATTTCTTGGATTTAACATGACCATTCAAGAGGAGGTGAGCTTCAAGATATCAAGAATAACTCCTTGTCTATCTTTAGTGAAAGTCTTATCCATATCATCCTGGGTCAGTTGATACTTGATTTGATTGGAATAAAATTTTAGATCCTTAATCTGAATGCACCAAATAAAAGATACAGAGATTCCAAGATCTCAGCTCTTCTGTTGCAAAGATCTGGATGAGCTCTGGTTGACAGGCTTTTGAACCCTGGTGACATTCTTGGATGTTCAGATTGTTATTGGAGGCCCAGATTGTAAGGAACATTTTGCCCTACAATCTTAAGTGCTATAACCTTCAAAATTCTTGACTGGCTTGAAAATCTGATTCATTGGGAATGTGTTGAAATTAAACTTCCTTCTGTATCTTGCTTGAATAATCTTGAAAGACTTAATTTCGTTATGTCTTCACACAAAAAATCTTCTGTTCCATCATTCAAGGCATGATTTCACTATAGTTGGTTGGATATATCAAAATGTTAACTATTTCTCATCAATAATCTGAAAAGAGGATGAGAATAAAATCAACAAGGAAGATGTGAGTGACTGCTGCTTTGTTTCAACAATTGTGAAACACTCTGTACAAATATGATAGATGACACTCTAGTATATGAATGTTATTGTTCATCTGAATTACATTTATAGCAATTTCAGTTATTGAAAATTGGTTGCTTTTATGTGATCTTTTTGTATCTTTTTTTTTTTTTTTTTTTTTTTTTTTTTTTGTTTCAGACTGCAGACAAATGTAACAAATGTACGACGAAGCCAAAGACTTTTTGGCAATTCTAGCTCTGTTAAGGTTAGTTGCTCAAACCGGTTTCTTCTTAAAGTCTGAGATTGAAATAAACATTAAATGTATAACAGTGAAATTAATGGTTTAACTTTTATACTTAGATCTGATAAATTTATATTCTACTACATTTGATCTGGCCATTGGCCTAATGAGTAGAGTGTTTGCCAAGAGACTGGGGTTCACTCCCTGGTCAAGTCAAACCAAAGACTCAAAAAATGGTACTTGATGCCGCTTGCTTAACACTCAGTATTATAAGATGTGGAGCAATACAGGGAATGGAGCAGCACCCACCTCTACACCTCGGTGTTATAACTATAGAAAAGGCAACCTTTGGGTCGCCTTTGACTACGGCCATCGACATTTACTTTACATGAAGACCAACATCTTAGGAAACAATTATGAAATTCAAATCCATGATCATATTGCTGTTTCACCTTATTCTATACTCAGATGATGAGTATGCACATAAGTGTGCATTTTTATTTAAAAAGCTAAATATTAATTGAAGAGGAGGGATAAGATTATTAACAACAAAAACATTTTAATTGTTACTCTCTCTATTAAAAACAAAACAACAAAAACCCTTTTGAAAGATTATGTATATGTAGTTTTGTTTTATCATTAGTGGTGTTAGTGAATCATGTCTTGCATATTTTATTTTATCTGTGGAAGAAAAGTAATAGTTGTCCTGCTTTGTGTTGTAGGAAAATAACAAGAGTCAAAGTAAGTCCCGATTCACGAGTCCAAAGTCTGGCACTAGGAAGTCTAAAAGCAAACTGAGCAAGTCACAACAAGAGTTAAATGAGATCAACAAAGGAGAGAACATTCTCGATTGTAAGCAGTCTTGTGGGTATGAGGGGCCAAATTATGCACAGTTAGCCCACATGAGGCAGCAGTCATTAGGTAAGTGTATTAAATGTTTTTGGTTATATTTCTATTAGTTTTCAAAGTAAAAGAACCAGTGACATATGTACACATGCATAATTTACATTTATTAAATCCTTCCACTGTCAATAATTGAGTTTGTGAGATTTGTTAATCTGAGCTTGTGTGATTCTCACAAACTGTAGAAGTTGTAAAGGCAAAAGAATGTTTAAAAAAAATTGTAATATTTCTCATAATGGACTTTTAGAGAAAATACCCCAAATGTATTTAAAATATGACTTTTGGAATGTTTTGATTCTTCATTAACACAGTAACAGCAATATATCCCAAATGATTTGTATATTGATCTTTGTTTTTATATATTTTTTTGGTATGTATTGTAAAGGTCCTCATCAAATTGTCAACTTTTGCATTACAATTTTTCATTAGTTTCCATATTTTGTTAATTTTCATAAAATTCTTAATATTTTGAATGAAATCTTTGTCTTGAATTTGCTTAAATCTGCTAAGTACCTCCTTTTACTGTAATTTACCACTGAATTTGTAATTATTTAAAAATTAAGTGCAAATTCCAAATTTTTAACCCTTGCTTGTAGATTAAAGCTATTTTGGGCTTTTAATTTGAAAACCATGTTTCTATATATTCTGTATCCAAACTATCAAGTATCATGTAACGTTTGTAGAATTTAACTAGGAAATTGTTGGGATACAGGTGAGAATGAATTATTCTTTCATATAATTTACAACAATCGGTACTAACCATAGCATAATTCTTATAAGATGTTTGTATTAAAAAATACTGTTCATTGATGATACACATGTATAAATAAACTTTAAAGATTCATACCTTGTATTTTACTCAAATTAGAAATTCTTATGCAAATTAAAATTATACAAAGAAATGACATTTTTCATTAGCTTTTAATAAGCTTCCTAGATAAAATGTAATAGTATCAGAAAATGTATAATAATATTTGGCTTATCCAAATTCCTCTTCTAATTTTTATATTTTTTTGATAAATCTTTCTCTTAATTGAATCTCTGAAAAACTTTCTTTTATTTGTCTGCCTGGCATCTTCTCTGGACTTTATAGGAAGATGTAAGTAGGCACCTGCTTACTTTCTACTTACCTCCTCACATTTCAGTTTCATAGTAAAACTTTTAATTTGTTTTGTGTTTATCACTGTAGTAGATGTCTGAAATTGAATAACAATTTTGTGGATATCTTTGGTAAGTTTATATAGTAGAATTTTGCTTAAAAATGAAATTAAAGAAATTTTTTGATAGAACAAAAGTTGATCATGAGTAAATATAAAAATATACATGCACACATCTTCTATCTTGCCTTGTGTTGCTTTTTATACATGTGTGATTTAACTGTTAATTTTCCCTAAACTTGGTACCAATTGCTTGGAAAATATGCAAATAAGTTAGTTTAGGATTATTTGAGTTAGATCAACATGAAATATCTACTTTGTTAATAAATTAAGGTTTTATGATAAAGGAATTGGTTCATTCATCAATGGTGAGTCCAGAAAACATGACACACAATATTTTATTTGGAAAATAAATGGAACCCAATATTAAACTATGGTTAGAATTTAATTTTCCCAAGATTAAAAGGAAATAAAAAGTTGATTTTTCTGTGAAAATTGAATAAATGTTGAAATAAAAACTCTTTAAATTGTTTTGGGTAACTTTTATTCCTCTACTCAGATGATTTAAGTAAAAATAACTTGAAAATTCAGAAATATTAGTAAAAAACATCCTACTAAAAATGATCTAATCAAATGAAGATGACTGCATTTTTTAATTTAAAAACCAAAAATTATTTCATAAAAATTGTGTGTGTGTGAGTGAGAGAGAAAAATATCATTTAGATACAAAAAGGATAAATAGTCCATAAAAAAATTAAAACAAATACCGAGATTCTTTTTGAAGTGGAATATTTTTTGATATTATCAGAATTTAGATAGTTCAAATAAAATCTTTTCTAGATAGATTATTTTATATTTTCCTGTCTTTTATCATGCAAACCTGTTTAACATTGACATTATCTATTTTTCTAGGATTTTTTTTATTTTTAGCAATTTTAAGATTATTGGGATTATTATTACTTGATAAGTATGAATTATCAGGTCTTAGTGTTCGCCAATGGTCTAAAAGATGGGGGTTCAATCCCTGGTTGAGTCATACCAAGGACTCAAAAAATGGTACTTGATACTTCCTTGCTTATCACTCAGCATTATAAAGTATTGATCAAGGGTAAAGTGGAGCAATTTAGGGAAAGAAGTAGTGCCCTCCCCTACACCTCAGTGTAGTAGCTGTTGAAAAGGGAGCCTTCAGGTTGCCCTCGACTACTGTTGCCAACTTTACTTTACTTTATTGACTTATTTGGCTGTAGCTGGAAGAACAAAATATTTTTCATAGAATTCTTGAAACTAATTACTAGTAACTACTTGGATTGTTAGATTTAGTCTTTAAATTTGGACTATTTTTAAGAGTAAATTTACCATAATATTCTTATGAAGTGTTTTATGTCAATTTGAATTAGTAGTTATAATTATTCAGTAAATTTGAAAATGTTCTGGAATAATCTGTTTAGAAATTTTTTGAATAAAACTGATTTACAAAAAAAACTTGCTCAACTCCTTTAGAGTGTGTGTGTGTGTGTGTGTCTTTTTTTTTTTTTTTTTTTTTTTTTTTTTTTAATATGAAAAGAAACTGAATTCATTTAGTAAATGTTCATTTAAAGATATAAATTCAATAATTCCTTAGACTACATGGCTGTGTTTTTTGTTTTTTTTTTCTTTACGCACTAGTTTTCATAATTCTTTTATTTCTTAAAAAAATTTTTTTTTTTAAATTGAAAAAAATTTAGAAATGCAAATAATTGTGCATCTGTACTATTGCATGTAATAGTTTTGTCCGCTAGCAAAAGCATGTGAGGAACAGATTTTCCTTGTGGAAAATATCATCTTAACTGTTTTATTTTATTTTTTTATTGTGCATGTAAAATCCCAAGCTGTTTGTATTTGGTTGTATGTTTCTCTGGTTAATTGATTGCAAAAAATCTTTTGTACCAGGCTGGTTAATTTTCAGAAGCAAAGTATATATTATGAAATTGCATAGCCAATACTCACTAAGCCTTTTCTTTGGATTATTAAATATTCAGTTGCTAAAATTTTCTAAATTTCTTATAGAATAACTATCATCAAAGACTTCTTCTTTTTTTTTTTTTTTTTTTTTTTTTTTTTAAAGATATATAAAGTTTGAATATTTACTAAAATTTAAAGGTTATTTTTCTGTGTAAATTGATTTTAAGAAATCAATTGCTTTAATTACTATACATTGTTACAGTAAAGATAATTTCATTGACTCTTGACTCATAATTTTTTTAGTCTTTATAGCATTAATAATCTAATTGAATGCTCAATTTTTATATTGAAGTTTCTTAATTTCAACATGATACTTATAAAACCAACTTAATATGTATTTATTTCCATTCCTTTTAAAACTCTTAAGACTTTTCTGATTAAATACATTAGAGAATCAGGCTGCAGTCCTTGATGTATTGCTTTTTAAATAGGATCATTTAAAAAAGTCATTCATAATAAATATATTGTGATAATTCTATTTGTCATGGCAACTTTATATTAACCCTTTTACAAGCAGATATTTTTAAAAATCCAAATTGGTCAACAAGCAGCCTATAGGAAAATGCCTTCCATGGAGCTACAGCAAAATAACAAAAATTTTGCTCTACCTGTGGACTGTTGGTGACAAATGTGTCTGCCTGCAAAAGATTAACTTCTAATTGCCAATGTTTTATTGTAAAAATTGAAGCTCTAAGTTTTTTCAATGGCATAAAACCAAGAGACTTTCTTTATAATAAGATTGGTGTTTATAATCTTGTTGGACTGGATCTTTTGAATATATTGTAATCTGATCTATCAGATTTTTAAGTATTTTGTACAAGTAAAATATGATAATTGGGCTTGAACACAAGATCTTTGGTTTTCATTAAAAGAAATTTTCTTTGATTTACTCTTCTTACTAGTATTAAGGATGGTACAAATAGAATGTATAACTGCAAACATAGATTTTAAAAAAGAAATTATATGAATGTCTTAAAATCTGTTTTTTAAAATATAATTCCGAATTTGAATTATTAAAAAAAACATTTCTTTAATTATTTCTGAGATAATTTTATTACATACAAGCATTAGTACAAGGTCTGTTTGGAAATGATCCAGTTATTTAATATTACTGAAAACGTAGCATTAGTTCCCTTCAAAGTATACCTCTTTTCAAAACGGTCCGCAGTCTTCTTTCAGACTGCCATCAGCTGCCTTGTCATGTTCTTAATCTCGTCTATAGTTTGGAATTTTTTTCTCCTTTCAATGCAATTTTAGCTGGGGAAAAAACAATCTGCTGGGTACCAAATCTGAACTGCCTGACAAACTTGGGTTGGCCAGCCTGGTAATAGAGATATTCAGAAGGATTGGATAGTTTTTCAGAGTTGATGGAATCCTCCATATCTTGTAATAATTGGCACCATGTCAATCACAGCTTTCTTTTGATCGTAACCTGTATTCGTTCAGTATTTTTGGGTGTAGGTCACTTTTAATGGATTCTTGACCAAGTTTAAAGCATTGGTACTAAAAGATGATACTTGAACACCACTCATTGAAGCATCTCTTCACAAATATCAAAGTTTCACGAGAAGTTTAGTTTATATTTGCTATGATGATTTTGCAGTAGGGTCCCCTCTCTTTGGTTATCAACTTAGATCATAGCTGCACAACCAGTTTTCGAGATATTCAAAATGGTTGGATATTTTTGGACAGACCGTGTACGTGAAAAATCTATTTTTAACTAACTGTATTGAAACTTTAAGTTTTTACTTTGAAGTATTTAAGACTTTTTTTTTTTTTTTCCTTAATTGCTTTTTAGTTTTTAAACTTTACCACTTTTGTGAATTTTAGCTGGCATTTTGAAACTTCTCCAAAGTATGGGTCGTGCATTCCAGGCACTTAGCCAATATGAATGTAAACGTGCCATTGAACTGCTCAATGAGTTACCACCACATCAATATCAGACTGGATGGGTCCTCTGTCAAGTGGCTCGGGCTTATTTTGAATTGAATAATTATTTACAAGTAAGTGTTTCTATCAATGTTGGAAGAGTTTTTTAAGAAAGATTTTAATAAATTTAGAATTTTGAAAGGTGGAAAGCTTAGATTATGAAATACACTAATCATATAATTAGTATTTTGTGTGCATAATAATTTTTGATAAAGGCCACAGGAAGCTGAGCACTTTATGAAATTAATGATTATCAGTATTTATTTATAAAATTTTTGGTTAATTATAAGAGGCTCTATTAGTTATTTTATTTTATTTTATTTTATTTATTTTTTATTTATTTTATTTATTTTTTATTTTTTTATTTATATTTATTTATTTATATTTATTTATTTATATTTATTTATTTATTTATTTATTTATATTTATTTATTTATATTTATTTATTTATTTATATTTATTTATATTTATTTTGGGGCGAATAATGAAATGTTTGTGGGTGGGGGGGAAAGCATAAGATGTTAGTCTTATTTTTTTTTTTTTCCCCTCCCAAATGAAAAATTGTTTGCTATAAATCCAAAATTTTTTGTTCATTATTTGCATTAAAATTGGTTTATTGCAAAATACATTTTTGTTGTGCTGATAAATGTGTTGGGTACATTTTTAAGTCTCCAATGAGCAGGATCTGATTTAAAAAATTTATTTGAAAGGAAATAATTTTTAACTAGTTAGTTGGGCAAAAAACCCCAAAAACCAGTTAAGAATTCATAAAAACATCAATCTTACTAACTTCAAATCTTAGAATAAAAATGCATGTTTTTAGTAACTTAAACAAGCGAGTAAGGAAACATTTAAAAAAAGAATGCTAATTCAGTTATTAACTTAGTTATTAAGAGAAAAAAATTAAATAAATCTGCTTGTAAGACAAAAGTTTATTTCATAGCAACTTCTATGAAGCTAATCTCTAATTTTTAATCTTTTTAATATGAATTTTAGTTTAAAAAATACTTATTGGGGAAATAAGAAATATTTGTTAAACATTCACTGAATGTTGTGTATTATGCTTTTCTTGTCAGGCTGAGAAAGTGTTTGCTGAATTACGAGAGTTGGAGCCATATCATATGGAAGGCATGGATCTGTACAGCACTGCTTTGTGGCAGCTGCAACGAGAGGTTGAATTGTCTGCTTTAGCACAGGAATTAACAGAAATGAATAAGAATGCCCCTGAGGTATGAAATTCTCAGGTTTTTTTTTTTTTTTTTTTCTTTTTGTTCATGGAATCTTATTGCTAAGTGGATGAACTTGGGAGGATGCAAAAAAGCTTTGAATATTTGGGAGCATTCTGGGTGCTATAAATAAAATATTTGCTTTTTAGTAGAAGATGGTTTATTATAAAATTAGTTGAAGAAAATTTTTTTCTGTAACAGTAGGTTACTTTTTTGTTTTCATTTTAGCAATACTTGTTTTTCTTTAGTTACATTTAAAAAAAAAAATGATGTGATACTCTGTATTGTTTAATGTTTATATCTCAGTTTCTGTTGTTGCTGCTTCTGATACTAAAATAAAATCTTGAACTACATGTTGAAAGTTTGAGCTAACTGTAAATGAAGTAAAATAAATTTGGCAATAGAAAATAATGATGTAATAATATATTGGAAAACTTTGTAATAACTTTTTCATTTATAGTTCAGTTGACTGGGGCAAAAGAATACACTGATTGCATCTCTGCAGAGGGGTAAGACACTCCCACTCATGAATGTCCTGTATATGACATTAATCTGATGGTGAGGTGCCAGTAATACTGGAGCTTTGGGGAATGCAGAATACCCCTTTATTGCCATCACTCCCAGGCCCACTCTGGCTTGGAGCGGTAGCACCTGATAATGTCCAATCTATAGGTTAAATAGAACTGTTTGACATTTAAACTGAGTGTAAACTAATGACTTATGTTAATTGAATTGTTAGAAATAGAACTGCTTTTACATTTAACTGTATCTACAAAATGTATTTACAAATCATATATTTAATATATATGTAAAAATAGGATTTGGCATTAAATAACCAACAATGGTTGATATGCCATAAAACCAAACTTTTTCATTAAAAATGTAATTTAAAGTAAGTTCTGTTTTTTTATTGAAACTATTTTGTTTTTGTTTTTTCTTCATTACCAAAAATTAAAAATTTTTGTATCATTTTTAGAAATAGTCATACGTATCTAATTATTTTTCCTTTAATTTTTAGAAACCTGTCAATTTTCTTTGGTTAAGTTTTGATCATTAGCTTGTGAAATGTATCTCTTTAATACTTGTTAGTCAACACCAACCTTTTGGTCTAAGGGAGATAACTAGTGGTTGATTTTTTTTTTCTTTTTTTTTTGTTGTTGTCTTATTTTACGAGATTTACCAAACTTTATAAGTAGTTTTATTCAATACATTGATACCTTTATTCTAGATTGTTTTTCTACAAATGTTAGATATCACCACTAAAATTGAATTGAATGTTGGAAAACATGGCGTTAAAAAATTTGATATAAAATCATTGCTACCTTGCTTTTATCTAGTGACTTGTTTTACAGAAATATTCACTTGTTTCTCTTTCAGTTACAATAGATATTTTGAACAAATGAGTATTTACATTTTTTTCCAATATTGATCATTTGTGTTGTTTACATCATTTCCTAGGTGATAGGTTTTCTTTGTTTGCTGTTTAAGGTGTAAGAGAAAAGCAAATTTTACCTAAAAATTTCCATGTTTTAGCTCATACACTCATATGTGTATTAAAAGGGCCACAATGTTAGGTACAGTTCCTGACTCAGTTTTATGTATGATGTTAATGGTTAATCATCAGATGGATAACAGTACTCATTTGGGATGTTTTCTTTTTATAGTAATTTTTACAACTGAATATGGGGAAACATACTGTTAAAAAAAGTTGCTGTTATTCATGTGATGATTGTCCATATTCACTCAACATGAAACTAGGCAGTACTCAATACTATGGCCCTTATTATAAGCAGAGCTGATTCAGAATATTATAAGACCATAAACAATAAAAAAAAAGATTTTTCTTATTCATTTTAGGCAACCACTTGTCCAAAAAGTTTTTACTAATCAAAGTTAGGAGTGAAGTTTAGCAGTTTGAGAGGGGTGGGTGAATGAAGACAGAATGGAAAATCAGATTCATATGACTTAGTATAGAAATAACATCTGAATCATTTTCTGAAAAGAAAAATCTTAATGTAATGAGAAAAGAGTGATAATTCATTTATCTCGGATTTAATTTTTTTTTTTTTTTTTTTTTCATTTGTTATGGGTTTTAATATCTTTTTAGTATCAATTTGGTGAGGAAAAAGGATATGTTGTAAACCCCCCCCCCCAAAAAAAAACAGGCTGTAAATTAACAGTGGAGGAGGAATAATCTGGGTTGTAGTGCTTTCTTTTCTAAAATTTTTAATAGGTTGCATTTCTCAAGTCAGTTTTGGTTTCAGGTTTTCCAGTGGTGTAGTGTAGCATTAAGAGTATTTTGCATTTTCAATTCTCTATTTTGTGCATCTGTCCTTTTCTTTATATTTCTGAAAGTTTCACCAATGTATTTTTTTTTTTTTATGGGTCAGAACTTACATAATGATTCAGGTAATTCTTGCTTTTGAGATATATAAAAAATGTTTTTTTTGTTGTTGCTATTGATGATTATATTTTTGATTGTTCTGAAGATACTCATTACTATATTAATGCTAAGATGGATGAATGAAATATTTTTTTAAAAGGTTGTTAATTGTATTATGTGTTTGGGTTCTTTTTCTTGATGCTGTTCCTTTTGACTCTTGTTAGAATGTTTGTTGGTAATATTATGTTGTTCTTTTTGTATTGTGTATGAAGTGATTAGAATAATATAGGGTTTTAAATGTATACATTTCTTCATCTGGTGGGTATTTAAAGTTGCTGATACTAAGGGCTCTAAGATAAAAGCCTATGACTATTTTGAATTTTTTTTTTTTTTTTTTTTTTTTTTTTTTTTACTCGCACCACTACTACAAAATAAATGAAGTAATATTTTCCCATAATCTGGTCCCTGTCACATTTAGTTACATTCTGTTAATTTTTGAGCAAGCTTATTAATCCACCTCGATAGACATTCTGTTCATGCTAAAGAATATCTTATATTAATTTGTCATGCCACTTTGTTCTACTGAACTAGGACTTGGGAATTAAACTCTCAAGCCTTCAAGTAAACTCATACACTTAAACCAATTATATCAACTATGACAATAAGGTTGTGGAATTTTAAAGTTTTAAACCCAATGTATGTTCTTTCCTGATGAAAGGGGTTCAATTCTATGCCAGAATTACTTATAAGGTTATCAGAGCTTTTCATGTGCTTTGGTTCTTTTAATATATTTATTTTGAAATAATATTCTTTATTCTAATTTAATTCCAAAGATTTTAGTGCCCCTTTCTCAATTGTCTTTCTCTTCCCACATATGGTGAGCCATATCTTACTTTATAATTTCTATTCAGACTACAACTTTTTCATGTTCTTTGAACTTTAGACAGTGGCAAATCTTGCCTTTTATATCCTCTGCTGCATCTGCAGTGAATGCAATATGTACATACTTTGTCATGTTTGTATCTTTATGGAGGCTTGTTTCTAACTTTTTCTTAAAGATTGAAACTGCTTTTGAATACTTTCTTTGTTGTATGGATAATCCTCTGAATCCTTTTTGATGTTAAGTTAACAGATTGTGGCTGTTTTCCTATTATCATCTTGTATTTTTGCTCATAGAAGCCATGTTAGCAGAGCAGTTTTTATTCAAAAGGTTCTACCTAATACTGATCGTCCCCCATTTGGTATGTGTATATTCCTGCACATGGACGTGCCAGTGTTGGCTGACCAACAAAGGCTTATATCACCTCTGTGGACACAAGATGAAGCCTAGAAGACCAACCCGGAGTGATGGGTAGTAGGGATGGATGGTGAGAGAGGGTATTTTGTGCTGTCAGCATGACTTGATGATAGTCATATGAATTCTGTGGAGATAAATATGTATTTGTTTCTACTTTTAGGTTTAGAAAAAGGGTACTTTTTAAGTTGCTATCATATAATGATTAATGACAGAAAAGAAAATTTAAATGTAAAATTATTTTTGTTGTATGTTTAATTTCAGGCTTGGTGTGCAACAGGGAACTGTTTTAGTTTGCAGAAAGAACATGACACGGCTATCAAATTTTTTCAGCGAGCTATTCAGGTAAGTGAAGACATTCTGTTGATCAAATGTTTCTCTTGTGATATGAGCTAAATACAGAAAATTAGTTTAATTGAATATTAATATTATTTTATGTTGTGAATAAAAGGGAATCGTATAGCATATGATTTATTTCAGCTGTTATTTCTTTTCATTGTAGCTGGGAATGTAAAACTGATGAGCTTGAATTAAATTTTTATTCATTTTTTTTATTATTGTTGTATAGCTGCATACATATACAAATATATGCGTAACATAATCAAACATAATGATGAACTTGAATGAACGATGAACACACTTTATAAGAATATCTCTCACACTTTATTCTCGAAAATGTGATATTTCTTGTGTGTGAGGGATGAGCTGGAGACGGGGACAGACTGTTATTTTGACCCAAAGTTCTTCTTTCGACCATAGCAACACTTCTTCCTCATCTAGGCTTGGTTGCTCAACCATGGGTCACTGAGGGCCCAAATCCCTCTGTCTGCCGCTGGTTCTCAATTCGGCATCTTGTCTCCAACTGGCTCGGGCACCTGGTTATATAATTGTCTCATGCCCACCTGCTTCCGCTGTTCTTCTGCTTATTTACACAGCTGCATCTCATGATTGACGGCTCGGTCGAGGGTCAATATGTTACATTATCATTATCTAGGATTAATCCATGTTCATTTTCTGTTGAAATTTGTACCAGATAATGTTATTGTTATCCTGGTGATGTTATTAGTTTCTACTCTACCTTTTGCTGGGACTTAGAATATGCTGACTGTATCCCATGTAGAAGGGTAAGAGCTGCCACTCAAAAAGTGGTATGACACTAAACTGCATCTAATGGTGATGAGTTTTGAGGAGTGTGGAGTACCCCGCTTTATTATTGCTATTACTCCAAGGTCTACTGGGACCTGGAGTGGTAGTATCCATTCAGATCCCATAAAAATTTATTTGTATTCAATTTGAACCACATGTAAAAAAAACAAACAAAAAAAAAACAACAAAAAAACAAAAACACTCTTTAAACAACTGCAAAAAAAATATGAATATATATAACCTCTAAGCATAAAATAACCCTGGATGAATTTACTTGTCATTAAAATCAAGCCTTTGTAACTTATTTTATTTGAACTTTTCAAACCTATAAATTTTTTTGTTATTCAGGTTGACCCAAATTTTGCCTATGCATATACTTTATTGGGGCATGAATATGTTTTTACTGAGGAATTTGAGAAAGGTTTATCCAGTTTCCGTAATTCAATCAGAGTAGATCAAAGACATTACAATGCATGGTAAGTCCTTCATTGTATCTTTTGCTTTACTATGTACACCTAAATCTGTTGTTACTATTCCTATTTGAGTTTTGGTTTTCTTGAGGCTGCAGAAATTTGTCTAATTTGCATAGATCTCCATATGTTTTAACTCTTACTCACTTTTTTACAATGTCTCTTTTATGTGCTTATAATTTAATCTTATTTTAGTAAACATTTTTCATAGCCTATTTTCTTTGCAATGTGCTATGGAAAGTCTTTTGATTTTGAAAAATTATGTAAACTGATTTGTCATATTAAAAAAAAAAAAAATTGATAACGTTAATATGAAACTGGTGTATATTAAAATGTTTTTGTGATGTTTATAAATGAAAAAAAAATTGAATATTGGTATCCATTTTCATAATTTAAAGGCTAATCAGGTTGATTTTGTCTTGTATTTAAATAAGTTTTTTTTTTTTTTTGACCTTGTATTAAACCTAGGAATTTGTTAAAAATCATTAACTATTTGTGTTTTTTATTGTGTACAATTTTTCAGCATCTATATGAATATTCTTTTTTGTAATTTAAATTCTGATTTTTTTTTTTTTTTTTTTTTTTTTTTTCTCTTCGATTCAGGTATGGTGTTGGAATGATCTATTACAAGCAAGAAAAATTCAATCTTGCCGAGTTACATTTCAATAAAGCACTGATGATCAATCCCCAAAGTCCTGCTCTGCTTTGTCATGTTGGAGTTGTAAGTATTTGACGCCCCCCCCCTTTTAATATATAAAAGAAAAGTGGTGATTATCTGAAAATCAATATCACAAAGGTCATTGTGGCAGATGCTTACTGATGTTTAAACTTTTAAGATTAGTTTACTTCAGTTACTGAAATATAACCCCTTCATCTTATTTATTTTAACAGATTCACTAGTACATATACATTTATATAATGTTACATTTTGTTTTTCATTTCTATAAATTATCATTAAATTGTCAAACTAGAGAAAAGTTTACACTACTTAATTTATTTTTTGTAAAATGTTATATTACAAAATCAGTTTTTCTTGAATACTTATATGTTTTTTAAAAATTTCATTTTACAGGTACAACATGCCCTTAAAAAGTCTGAAATGGCTCTACAAACTTTAGATAAAGCCATTTCAATCGACCCAAACAATCCTCTTTGCAAATTCCATCGAGCTTCCATTTTATTTGCTAATGATAAACATAGAGTAAGTATTGTTCATAGCTTGTATATTTTATTTGGATATGTCTTTACACATGCATGCATGTGAGAGAAGAAAGATTTGAGTCAAATGTTTATAAAATAAATGGACTGAATTTTTATTTTTTTTTTAATTTACATTTTTTTGTCTATAATTTGTTCCCCCCTCTTTCCTCAGGAAGCCTTAGAAGAATTAGAAGAACTGAAACAAATTGTCCCTAAAGAATCATTAGTATATTTTCTAATAGGAAAGGTAAGTATATATTTTTTTTTTCATTTTCACATAGCACATAGATATCACGATTTAACTGAAATATACATGAACTCATAATTTCATGTATATTTGCTATATTTATATGATCCATACCATTAATGCCAATTCTAATATGTTCATGTTTTGAAGTAACCAGAAAATATATTTTCTGGTTACCTCAAGATATAAACAGAATATTAGAATTGTCATTAATTGTATTGATCTTATAACTTAATCATGTAATGGATATATATATAAACTAAGCAAAAACATGTTTTTAGTGTATCACAATTTTCAAATTAAAGAAACTTGAATAAAAACGTTTACAAGAATAGAAAATTCTAATATGTATCCATGAAAACATTGAATTATTCCAAGTCCTGAATTGGGATATCCATCCATCCATACATACATAAAGAACTTGGAATTTAACTTTTCAATTTTGATTTATTTGTCTACTTATCGGTCAATTGATGTCAATTAATTTATCCATATTTTCGGTTCAAATTACTTCGTTTTTTTTTTATTTATTTTTTTTGTGGATAGTATTATACTGATTACTTCCCTTGGAAATCGATTATTCCTAGGGGGAGTAACTAGGGATCAATAAAGAAAAGTTACCTCTCTTAATTTAAAATAAATATATAACAAATGACCATTAACGTGTGTGTATGGAGATACACACACACACACACACACACACGAATTTACTCTTTTTATTTTGCTTGATGATATTAGCATTTTTTGTTAATAACTGTTTTTATGATCTTAATTCATTTGATATTGCAGGATATTTATCTTGACTGAAATTTAACGATTTGAATGCAATCTGTTTATCTTAATCATGTAGATTTAGGATAAGGAATGGTAAAATTTCTTATCTCATTGAATTTAAGTGATGTTACCCTTTTTTTTTTTTTTTTTTTTTTTTTATTTTATTTTATATTTTTATTTTATTTTTTTTTTTTTAAAATTTAGTTATTCATTTTTAAACCTCAGAAGACATTTGGAATTTTTTTACATTAAATTTACCTATTTTTGTTTTTGTTAATAAGTTATCTTTACTTAGAGGAAAATTTATAAGTGTTAAAGAATTGTCTGGAATAGAGATAATTCTGCCTTTGTTATTCATTTTGATTATGAAATGGCTTAGTGTAACAAATTTTTGTGGAAGGAAGAGAGAATAATACTTGGAAATAAAAATTGTATCAAGTGAACAAGATTCATTCTAATCTTTTTTTAAATATTCATTTTATAGGTTTCTATTTTAAATATAAATGTTTGATTTCAGGTTCATAAAAAGCTTGGTAATACCCACTTAGCTCTGTCCAATTTCTCTTGGGCAATGGATTTGGATCCAAAAGGAATAAATAATCAAATTAAAGAGGGTATAGACAAACGCTATGTAACAGATGATGATGACTCGCTTGTCAAGATGAATGATCCAGGTAAATAGTTTTATTTATTCAATGTTGTTGCATTTATTTTTCATTAAGAAGCAAATTTCTTTTCAGCATTCTTTAAAAATTAAAAACTGAAATGCAAATACATAAATTGGGATTGAAATGTCAATAAGATTTGTGTATGGTTGCAAGACTAACATGATCAAATCAATAAAATTTCTGCTAGCAGAAATAGTATTGATTCTTTGTTTTCGAAATAAACATTTATTATTCAAATGATTCTATGTTTTTTCTCAGTAAATGGTGCTCTAATATCTGTCTCTCTTGATATGTATTGTTCAGTTGCTTTTTATATATAAACTTCTGTTGGTTGAGTATTTTATTGGCTAAATATATAATTGGTTGTTACATTTCCAGCATTTGATGTTCTTTGAATTCTATAGTTATTTACTATGCTTAGCTTAGTTGTGGCACAAAGCTAGAAGTATGGGGCACTCAGTGAAAATCAAACTCACTAACAATGGTCTGCTAATCTGGCTTGCTAACCATTACACCATGCAAAGTGCCCAATCTTTGATCATATAAATACAAAGCATCCCTGTTCAGCCACCAAAGGTCTTTATTTTTTTCTGGTTTACCAGGATCTTGTTATCAGTTTTCAAGTAAATTAGCTATTCTATTATAAAATAACAATTTTGGTTTTGATTTGAAGAATTCTTTGAAGAAATTTTATTTTTAATGTGTTTAAACCACTGACAAGACAAGGTCTTGTCTGGAATGAAATAAGTGATAGTTCAAAGAATACATAATTTTTAGAGAAACTTCCTATCCCAGTTCAGCAGAAGTTTCTTGTTTCATATCAATTTTGTTAAAGTTGTTGAGTTTCTTGATTTTTTAATAGCTCATTTGAAAAAGCCACTTGTTCACTTTAGCATTGTGCAGTAACAGTCTATGTTCTGGCAATTCATAATAAAGAATTCTCTTTGGAATCTCATCAAACATTATGAAGAGCTTAGTTTTTTGATCCATCATATTGGAGTGTCTTTAATATTGTTTTTTAGCCAAGTTGACTATGGCTGTAGAATATGCCATCTGCATTTCTGCAGAGTAAGACCTCTCCCAAAAAGTGTCCTGGATATGACACTAAGCCATTTGATAGTGAGGCTTCAGTCCCGGAGTGGTAGTACCTGTTTGGGTCCAATCTATGGGTCAAATAGAACTATTTAATCATTTACTATACCTGAAACCATTTAACTGTGTGCAAACGAATCAGTAGTGTTAAATTGAACTATTATTATTACATTTAACTGTGTGTTGCCCAGTCGTGTGGGACTGTAGAATACACCGACTGCATCTCTGCTGAGGGTAAGACTTCCTCAATGAGAGTCCTGGATATGACACTAAACAATCTGATGGTGAGGTTCCAGTAATGAGCTTTGGGGAATGCGGAGCACCCCTTCATTGCCATCACTCCCAGGTCCACACAGGCTTGGGGTGGTAGCACTTGATAGGGTCCTATCTATGTGTCAAATAGAACTAAACTGTACTTATGCTAAACTGAACAGTTTGAAATTTTGACATTTGATTGTATGCAAATAAAATTATACTAAATTGAATTGTTTGAATTACAACTGAATAGCTTGAAATAGAAATATTTTTGACAAACTATGTACTTATGCTAAACTGAATTGTTTGAAATTGCACTGATTATTTGTATAAAAATGGATTTGGCACTAAATAACCTACAAAGGTTGATAAGCCATAAAACTCAAACAACCAACAAATTTAACTCTGTGTGTGTGTATTGCTCGATTGCAGTACTTGAAAATGTTTAACTGTGTACAAACAATAGCAATACTTGAAACCATTTAACTTTGTAAACAAATGAGCTATGGCTTTTTGAAAAATATTACCTAGAAACAATTTATAAATCATGTATATTTAATATATATGTATAAACAGGACTTAAATAAGCATCAAGGGTTGATATGCCATAAAACCAAATAAGTTAACCCTTTTAATACTGTTTTACATTTCACGGAAAAAAGTAAATGAGATTCAATTTTTGTAGGCTCGTTACCTTAACCCAGCAAAAATGGCACATTGTAGCAACCAGTTAAGAAATGTGTTAGAGCCATAAAATGTTAATGTTATTCCACAAATTCATTCTACAGCTGTTCAACACACTTTACATATTTTCTCAAGTTTCTGTAATCTTTTAAAAAAAAAAAATTTGATTATCTTTTATATAGAAGACATACCTGTTCTATATATGAACATGCTATAAAAGACTAGCCTCCTACTTAGAGCCATGAAATATACATGCTATTTTACTGTCATCCCACAGTTCATTGTCTTTCCAGTTTCTTTAAACCTTAAAAAAAAAACAAGGCCTTGGATCCATCCAGGGTTCTCTTTGTTTTCTTAAACCCATTTTTCATTGTCAGTGACTATCTTATTCACAGAATGTCATTTTTGAATTGAATAAGAAAGTGCTTTAAATACTTGCTGATATTCCTTTTTGTAAATTAATGTAACACTTTTTTCTTCAAGGTTTGTCAATGTTGTTACTGTTGTTTGATCAATCTAACAATAAACAGCTGAGTTAACTTCAAAGATACTTCTAAGATTTCCTTAATATTATACAAAAGGTGGTACTGGAAACTTCTGCAGTGACGTAATACATGAATACTTATTTATAAATTGGGTTGTTGCAAGATAATTCAGAAATCTAAAGCAGAAGTTCTTCATTCACAATATAAATTATGAGGTTCACAGAAAATTTAAAACAACTATCTACTGAGGGTGTTGGCCCTTGTAGATATGAGGTTGCATTGATCACAATCTCTATGGCATTTATTGTCTGATCTAGTTAGCATGTTTTGTTCTGATCCATCACATTGAGATTTAAACAAATATTCAGACTTTAACTTTAATTTTGAACCATAAGATAAAACAAGACTAATTCTGTTTTTATTCTTTATACATGATTAAGTGTTATTGACTTAAATAGTGTGTGTGTGTGTGTGTGTGTGTGTGTGTGTGTATATATATATATAATATATATATGTCCAGGAAGAGATTTGTATTTAAGATTTATTTATTTCATTGAGCTTATTGCTTTCATCAGAGAACATATGGCACAAGGCCTTGTGAATGGGATACTCAATGAGACTTGAACTCTCTTATGTTTGAAGTTTGAATGGTTTTCAGTTGGTTATGGGTTTATAAAGAGGTCACTCCTTTATTTTTCTCTGAGTGTGTCTACCTTAGTTCACCCCTAATTGGTCTGTGAGCTGGAAACATACACTTAGGTAAGCACGAAATAAATAAATCTTAAAAAATACAAATCTCTTTGTGGACCTATTTATTTAAAAATATTTTTTTCTCTTTGGACCTACAATGAAAATTTGTGTGTGTGTGTGTGTGTGTGCGCTCTCTTGGCTTTCCTGTTTCCTTACTGCCTCTTTTTTACCTCATTGTCTTTTTGGAGCTTTCCACAGGGTGGTAGGGGACAGTCTTGCCCACTTTAGGAAGGATTTAAAGCAGGAGTCCCTAGCTCATGGGCCACATGCAGCCTTCCATCTGACTTTCAAAATTTTCTCTTTGCCTTATCATCTTGACTATGGAAGAAGTACAATAAAAACTACAGATGGAACTCATTTATCTTAAGTGTTTAGAAGATTTGTATTCCAAGCTTCTTAGTTGCTCAGCAAGTAGTGAGCATGTTTGCTACTACCTACTTCTGTGAGTATGTTGCCCAGTCAGCTGGGGCTGTAGAATACACAGACTATTTCTCTGCAGTGGGGTAAGATCCCCCCCTCTCCCAACAAGTGTCCTGGATATGACACTAAACAATATGATGGTGAGGTTCCAGTGATGCTGGAGCTTTGGGGAATGCGGAGCACCCCTTCATTGCCATTGCTCCCAGGTCCACTCTGGTCCGGAATGATAGCACCTGATAAGGTTCTATCTATTGGTTAGATAGAACTAACTGCATATTTATGCTAAACTGAATTGTTTGAATTAGAAATGGTTTGACTAAAATGAATTGCTTGAAATAGAAATGTTTTTGATAATTAAACTGTACTTACATTTAAACTGTATGCTAAACTGAATTGTTTGAAATGGAACTGTTTTTGACATTGAAACTGTACTTACACTAAACTGAATTGTTTAATATAGAACTGTTTTTGACATTTAACTATGTGTCAACAAAATCTGTACTTATACTAAACTGAATTATCTGAATTAGAACTGTTTGAATAAACTGAATAACTTGAAAAAGAAATGTTTTTGACATATAAACTGTGTGCTCATACTAAACTGAATTTTTTGAAATGGAACTATTTACATAAAAATGGATATGGTGTTAAATAACCAACAAAAGTTGAAATGCCATAAAACTCAACCAACCAACCAAGAGTATGCTGCATTTGCATCTGTCAAATCATCACTGGTCTGATGTGCTCTTTTTGTCAACCTCTTCATTTAACCATGATATGACATCTTTTTGGGTGTATGAGATATGACCCTAAACTGCATTTGATGATGAGGCTCTAGTTCTGGAGTATCCCTTCATTGCTATTACTCCCAGGTCCACTCTGATCTGCAGTGGTGTAATACCTGTTAGGTTCACATTTGTGAATCAAATAAATCTGTTAAGAATACTCCCCACCCCCCAACATTTAAGAAACTACACAAAAATGTAACTATGAACATATAATGAATGCAATTTTCTAACCTCTGAGTATAAAATAACCCTAGACTTGTTGACATGCTGTTAAAATCAATTAATCAATCACATCTTTTTTGTGATTGCAAATAACATCAAATATCTGGACCCTCCTGAAATTCCAGCCCAGTCAGCTGGGGCTGTAGAATATACCGACTGCATCTCTGTAGAAGGATAAGATCTCCTCACCCACGAGTTTCCTGGATATGACGCTAAACAATCTGATGGTGAGGTTCCAATGATGCTGGAGCTTTGGGAAATGCAGAGTGCCCCTTCATTGCTTTGTCTACTCTGACCCAGAGTGGTAGCATCTATGAGTCAAATAGAAGTAATCTGCATACTTATGCTAAACTGAATTGTTTGAAAAAATAACTGTTTTGACATTTAACTGTGTAAACAAACTCTCTACTTATACTAAACTGAATTGTTTGAATTAGAACTGTTTGAATAAACTGAATAGTTTGAAATAGAAATGTTTTTGACAAACTGTGTACTCATGCTAAACTGAATTGATTATTTGTATAAAAATGGATTTGGTGTTGAATAACCTACAGAGGTTGATATGCCATAAAAACCAACCAACCATTCATTGCCATCGCTCCCAGGTCCACTCTGACCTGAAGTGGCAGCATTTATCCATAGGTCAAACAGAACTGTTTAACATTTAAACTGTGAAACAAGCAACTTATGCTAAATTGAATTGTTAGAACTAGAACTGATCATTTCACTGTGTGTAAACAAATGATTGATGTTTAATTGAATTGTTAGTGATACATTGCAATACTTTGAACCAATTAACTTTGTTGACTTATGCTAAATTGAATTGCGAGAAATAAAACTGTTTATTCATTTAACTGTGTATATCTACAAAATGTTTACAAATCATATATTCAATATATATGTAAAAACAGGTTTTGGCATTAAATAACCAACAATGGTTGATATGTCCTAAAACCAAACCTTCTTAGTTAATCTTTGTGGTCTTTGGGTTTAAAAGGTTGGGGGACCCCTGATCTTAAAAATTGATTCTGAGTTATTAAAACCAAAATATATTTCTTTTCAGTTGGCTTGGAGGACAATGGCGGAGAGGCTGATTCTCAGGAGGCAGGTTCACAGAGTAACTCGTCAAACATCTCCAACATTGATCATGAAGATCTACAGTTGCAAGCCATGGAAAGTGATGAAAGTTTGTGATAGATTGAAGAGTGATCGAGTGAGAGTGAAAGGATCGAGTGAGAGTGAAAGGATTGAGTGAAGCCGTTATCAGCAATGTTATATTGTCATTGTCATTCTTCTCATCCTCAGCAGCAGCGGCAGCAACAGCAGCAAGAAGTGATAGCCATGAGTCATGATGGCACAGCCACAGCAAAAAAAAACCTGAAGATGGGTAAACCACCACCAGTGGTGATGATGGAGATGGTGGTGTAGCTGCAGGGGTGTCGATGAACAAATTGATTAGTCGTTGAGTCAGCACTTGGGGATAACAGAGAGACCGTAACAGCTGATATTCAGTTGGGCTCATTTTTGCATTGTCTATTAAACAATAAAAATGATGAAAACACAACAACTTGATATTATTGGATGCTAGTTTGAGAATTCTGGCTATCTTTCCTTTATTTCCCTCCTCCTTCTTTTCTCTCCTTTTTTATCCCTTTTTTTTTTTTTTTTTAAATTTTTTTTTTTTTTAATATTATTATTATTATATGATGTTGCAATTGCTGTGTGATATTATTGCAACTATTTAATTAAGTGTGAATCTAAGTTGAGTGTGTCTGTGTTCTAATCCCCCCCTGTTTAGCTATATGAAATTAAAAAAAGAAAATAATGTAATTGAAATTATGAGAATAACAAATTTATTAGTAATAAGCAATACAGTTAGAGCAGACAAAATTCATTGTTTTTGGAGATGTTTATATATATATATATATATATATATATATATATAGGTGCTGGTTATCTTTTTGAAAGCAAACAGTTACCTGGTTAGTATTTTGATGGTTGACCACTGGATACATGCCAGACTAAGCAAAGCTTAGTAAATAACATTTAAACAGTTGTTAAGGCCAATGTATGTGATGTGTGTGTGTGTCGTTCTGTCTAGATTATGTGAGTTTAGGTAACACAAAAGTAAAGTTTTTATTTTATTTATTTTTTATTTATTTATTTATTTATTTTTTTTGTAGGTTACTAAATTTTTCATTTGAGATATTTTTGTACTTTAAAAAAAAAAAAAAGCTTAAATCAGAAATCCTCTTAAACATTCAAATTTAGAGGTCAAGGAGTGTAAAATTCACTTTGAGTGATGCTCTAAATTAATTTGAATTTAAGAAAAATCAAAGGCCCCCTACCCCCCAAAAGAACCCCACAAACTTTAAGTAAAACAATTGCTTACTGGGAAATTAACATTTTATTGCTATAATAAAATTCTCCTTTATTTTAAAAAAAATCTTTTTTTTTTTTTTTTTATATACAGTTGTTTACAAAGAGAACCTGTTTTACAAGTATTAAGGATTTTTGTTTTGTGGAATTTGTTTTATTGTTGGTAGAAAAAAAATTTAAAAGGCCCACATTGTTTTTACCAACTGTTGTAAATGTCTTTACCTAAGTCTATTGTTAAGACTCATTTCAGAAACTATATATATATATATATATATATATATATATATATATTTATATATTTGCTGGGGGCACCTTGCTGCTGATAATTATAATCCTGATAATGTTAATTGTTGTTTTTTTTTTTTTTTTTTTTTTTCTTCCTTTCTAGCACTTTTCTTACTGCTGACTGATTTTAATATTGTACATACATAAAAACACACGCGCACACACACATACACATATATATATAAATCAGATTATTTTTATCTCTTTTTTTTTTTTAAAAGAAAAGTAAAAGAAGCCTTTCAATAGTGTTTCTTGACAAGAACTGCAGTTTATGAGTGTGCGTGCATATTGTGCCTGTCCCCCTTGGCAAGAAAGAAAATTACTTGGAGAAAAAAACCCAAAATCTTACAATTTGTAAGCATAACTTTCATGAGAATATGAAATAATTCTAACAAAAACTACCTCCTCAAAAAACGCAAATCACATAAAAGCTAAAACTTATTAATTCAATGAGTCAAATATTTCTTTGGATTGCCATTTTCTCTAAATTTCTAGTCCTTCTCAACCTCTGGACAGTATTTTCTCATTAGTTATAAATTCTTTTTCTGGGATGTCCAAAAGGGGATAATGTCTTTTGGTAAAATTCATTCTCTACTACTTTTTTTTTTTTTTTTTTTTTTTTTCATATTATTATTATTATATGTTCTATGACTTTTATTTTTTTAAATTTTTTTATTTTATTTTTTATTTTATTTTTTATTTTATTTTTTATTTTTTTTACATTTCATTTATGCTTTTTTGTGGACAATTTTTTCCTTTAGGTTTTCTAAATATTTTTGGTGTCACTATTCTCCTTGTAAAATTGAATTCAGTGTGTTTCTATTTTGAAATTTATTTAAACAGAAAACAAATGTGATCTATCTATCTATCTATTTATTTATAATTTTTAGTTTTTCCCCTCTACTTTAAAGCTCAAATTAACTTTCTTTTTTTTTTTTTCTTTTTTTTAAATTCTTTTTTTAAGAATAAATTTTAATTGTTCATCTATTTATATATAAAATACTGTAAATTAAAAAAATTGTAAACACCTTAAATGGGACATTAAAAGAAATTTTAATGTTGGTTATTTCTTAATATACAAAGCTTTTTAATTTTTTTTTTTTTTTTTTTATTACAATGGTAGGCCTTACATCGTTTTTTTCTCTTTTCTCTGTGGCCTTTGTGTTACCTCTCTTGAATGGTATGATTTCTAATTAGTAATATATGTCTCTAATAGTCTAGTTTAAAAGTGTGGTAAGGATGACCTAAAGCAGAACTTTTTGGGAATTTATTTTTCTAATGGCAGTATCATTGGGGAACA
Organism: Sepioteuthis lessoniana; assembly: GCA_963585895.1. Lineage (NCBI taxonomy): Eukaryota > Metazoa > Mollusca > Cephalopoda > Myopsida > Loliginidae > Sepioteuthis > Sepioteuthis lessoniana. The sequence goes on along the minus strand of OY757910.1, from coordinate 27,076,245 downwards.
AAAGTTTTGGGGAACGAGCCAAAGCTTGGGCTGTTTGCCAAAAGATGCTTGCATTGGCAAAATAAAGTCCTAATTTCTACTTTGTGTTACCCTCTCTGCACTTTTAACCTGGACTATGATAGTTAAGTGAAAGGTTATTTCTTTTTATTTGGCTCCATCCACCCTTCTTTTATTTTTTCCCTCCCCGCAATTTATCACAATTCCTGTTGAAAAGGTATTATTACACACTCCTTGCTGGAAACCAGACAAAACCCAGTTCTGCTCATTTGGCTCTATCTGACTCTATTTGGCTGCTGATTACAGACACTTGTCAATTCACTTTTCTACATTAAACTATTAAAAAGACCTGTACATTAATTGGGACATTGCTGTCTTAACCTTGTGGAGCAAGAGGTTCATTGAAAATTGTTTTGACAAATACAGACAGCTGTTGTAAGTATTGATGATATAGTAAAACAATGTAACAGACTTTGTTATGTTTATACCAACTGTTGCTGTGTGGAGCATGTATTTAATGTTTTACAATACTTCAAATACAAAGTTTACATCAGGAAATAATAAAAAAATTCTGGAGCAAATATTTTGCTTTGTCTTTTTTAATTTGGAGATCTTGGTAAAGTGATATAGAATGAAATGCACACACCAAAAGTAAAAGCTTAACTGTTGGATAGAGCATGTTCTTTTTTTCTATGTAGTCACTACCCTTGGCTATGTATTTCTGTATAACCCTGCCTGCATGCCATGTTCATAAGAGGATCACTCTTATTTTATTACTTTGTTTCAGTGGTAGATGTTAGTGGCATGGCAGTAGAGGTTAAGTCTTCCTGCCAATAAACCCTTTCTTTAAAAAAAAAAAAAAAAAAAGTTTGATAGCAACTGAGTGGCAGTCTGGCAAAATGACATCTGACATGAATACACAAATGTCATTGAATTTTTCCGTGCTGAAAGAATTGTACTCGTTGATACCCAGTGGTATGCAAGCTTAAGTTCATTGCTGGCAAAAGTGTAAAAAATGGTGGTGACTGAAAAAATAGTATTTTACAGCTTGAATCTGTTGTAGTTTCTGTCGAAATAAGTAGGATTTATTTTTGGAGAAGCCCCTCGTAAAAAATTCCCATTGAGATACTATTATAATTTGTTTCCATTTGTGGATTGCAGATTATATTATCCATCGTTGATACCGATATTAACTAGGCTTGAAAAGGATTACAGAATACAGTAATCTTATGAGAAAATGAAAGATGAGATCCTGTGCCAAACGAAGCCGAGTGTTTAAGTCTGAGGTACCCAGTGAGAATCAATTTGCTAACCCTTGAGGTGGTTGGTAATAAAGCTGTTGAATCACTTCTTTTGGGATTAAATTGTATAAAAGTTGGGATTTACTGTGCTGGGTTTATATGTTTATATATATATATATATATATATATAAACAGAACAGATTTGTCGAAGATTTTTCTGTATTTCAAGAACTGAACTTAGATATCTATTTCTCAGATATGCATATAGATTATTATTGCAGTCCTTGCCAAGTCATTAAAAATTTGTTTTATGTCGGTACGTCCCTCATCTACTTTATCTTCGTCATAATGAAAGGACGTGAAATAATTTTCCTTTTAAAAAATACATAAAAGTTAAAAGAAATTAAGGTACACTAGACATCTAAAAAAAAAAAAAAATTAAAATATTTACGTCGAAAAATTGTAAGCAAATGTACGCCATTACGTTTTTCTTTTTTCCTCGAAAAGCTGGTTACGTCACGACTTAGGGAACCAATTTACGACGTAAATTAGGTTATGATTTTTTTCCAAGTTGGCAACCTTAGTCGAGGGTGATCCGAAGGCTCCCTTTTCAATAGCTACTCCACCGAAGCGCTACCCCATTCCCTGGATTGCTCCACTTTACCCTTGATCCTTACCTTACAACGCTGAGTGTAAGCAAGGCGGAATCAAGTACCATTTTTTTTTTTTTTTTTTTTTTGTCGTTGGTATGACTGCTCCTGGGACTGAAACCCAGTCTCCCGGACCATTGGCGAACACTCTACTCATTGAACATTTATTTTGGTGTTTTATAAGGTTTACCGATAATTGTATTCTTTCTCGAGTTATTTGCACTGGTTTTACACTCTTCTCATTTTAAGGCATTACATCTGGGCTACGTCATGGTTTTTAGAAGCGAGTAGTAAAATGACAGGGTATGACTTTTTTCTTAAAAAGACCGTTCTTTGATGTTTGTCGAAATTGTAAAATAGTTTCATCATTGAAAAAGATAAACAATCATCTAGTCGTCTCATCAGCAAGAAAGATCAAACGGCCCTGTAGGATGTAAAAGTTAAAACTTGGATCGAACCCAACACTTTCCTTAGAGATCGGTGACATTTGGTTTCTCTCGGCTTGGTTCATTTTTTTTCTTCTGGTTGTGACGGCAAATCGACTAAAATCCCCAAAACGGGACTTTATTTTTGCACGTGTGAAGACGGGGCAGGTTGGCACTTGATCCCCTATAGAATAAGTCCTAGTTCAGAGTTTTTTCTCTCAGGCATATAAGACTTGGCATATTACGTGAGGGATTAATTTAGGGCCAGACTGACCGCCGCTGGCAAGGGGTTCCAAATTTCACACTATCCACACACCCACCAAGGCCACTAAACTTCATCCCCTAGACAACAGAAGATATGGACCTATAGGTTTTAGTCGTAATAATATTATATTGTAGTAGTCGGCAACTCCGGTTTCCCGTGTGATATTTTAAAGGAATTAATAGGACAATTCTAAGCAAGATAACATAAGGCGAATAGAAGCTGAAAAGGAAATGTGACTCAACAAATTCGTAGCAGAACTGCAAAGAACAACTTAGACCACGTGGTAACATAAAAATACATGGATCCTTTACTATACAAAGAGATACACTTTCAAAGTGTCAAATATGTACAATGAATTGAACAGTCCATGGACATAAATGTCTTTCTTCTTTTCTGTTCTTTCGTTTCTTCAACTTGAGAGAGAGTGGTATATAAAATTTGGGTATAAAGGAGAAATAGCCCCAAAGTTACTTATCTTATTTTTCGACGGGGTTCCACTGGAGAATCTTTCTTCTTTCACGGGCTAATAGACTTTATGCTATTTTTAACACTGGCTTGAAGAACTTGGGTCCCTCGTGTCCAAGATATGTTTTTGTCTTCTTCACCCGGAGTAATTGGCTTTGGGTCTGTCTGCCACGTGCCCCTTCCAATAACTGAACTTTCTTCTCGTTTTTTTCGCCGACGGGGAGAAGGTGCCACTTCCGTTTTAGGGCCCCAGCCAATCATTCGGCTTCTCCCTCCTTCTCCCTGGTGTCCGGCGACCTGAGGTTACTAAGTACCAACATCTGTTGATATCCCCTCTGTGACCTACATTCTTTCTTAACGGTCACTTTTTTGACGGGTTGCCACTGTTCATTCCAACGGGAGGACAGTATTAATCTTATTTTTATCGTCTCCGTGGGATATCACGTGACAGGTTGTTCGTGATAAATCTATCGTTGCAGTACCAAAGAGAATTTCCTACCTCTGGATTCCGTTGTGACCCTGCTGTGGTAAATGTTGATGAATGCAAATTAACGACCTAAAGGTTTATTCACAATTACCACTTATAGGTAGCTGCCGGGAGGAAGACAGTATGGAAACTGAGATGAGCGTGTTAGACAAAGATAAGCAACACACCTGGGGGGAGAGCAGATATAGACCTTGAATTTTAGTCTAAGGCTTCCTTTGGAGCGCACCCCAAAAAATGAAGCTCATAAACTTTCGTCTCCTTACATCTTGCCTGCTTACATCTTTACCATATCACGTCACGCCCTCAACTGCCCCAAAACGAGTCGTCTTCCCCCTCCCGCCTGGTGTCGCTGGGACGAACATCCGCTTCCCATGAGTCCGCACATTTTCAACAAGGGCCTTAGCTTGTCCGGTCGGAGACTGTCTGCTCTTTTTATTCATTCATTTATTTTTTCAATTTAAATTTTCTACAAACCGTTCAATTACGTTACACAAAGAGTATTATTAAATATAACGGCGGCTAATTTTCACACAATGAGTTTAATTACTTAACCATATCCATCAGCCCAAGTTACGACTTGTTCAGCTTGGGAAACGTCTTCTCAAAGTCGAGTTCAATCTTGAACAAGGCTGCGTTTCACATCGTGCTCATGTTGCTTCGTACGTGTGATGAAAGCAATATATTTAAAATGAATGAAGACGAGAGGAAACAATATGAAAATGCAGACATTTCATTGCAGTTTTAAGAATTCTTTTTAATCTTGAAAATTTTCAATCCAGGTGAAAACCTTGAACAGTCTGTTTCATTTGGGAAAGCTTTCAATGCTCTTTTCTTTAAACGAAGATTTTTTACAGAAACGATTTAGATCTTCACTAGTCATCCCACAGATTTACTTACTTAGCTTTGTTTAGTTATGAAACAAAGCGGAACGTGTGGGGTACCCAGTGCAACTCGAATTCACTTGTAATGGTTTGCTATACTAGCTTGCTAACCATTACACTAATTGAGCCGCCTGAAACGTATTCATCCAACGGACAGGATGTGACACAAGGTCAATGTTTAAGCGGAGTACAAACGGTTTGATTTCAGTTCTAAGAACTCAAGTCTGTCTTACTATTTACTCATAGGCGGTGAACCGATGGATCCATGCCTTTTCCAAAGGTATTAGTACGAATTGAAACGCAAACTGCCTCGTCTAGGATTTGAACTTGGGTTGCTGGTTCCATTTTCTTGGACGGTAATTGTTACACTAAGTGTACTTGACCGATAGTCTCATCACCAGTAACTCAGTATGCGACTCTTTATTCAGCACAATTGAATTTCGATTGTATCCTTTATATGAGAACAAAAGCATATAATGAAAGCGTGTATCTTATTGGACGTTTTGGGAGCTAAGGTTTTGCTCGCTTATCTAGGTTAATATTAGAGTTCGGAAAGTAATGGCGCCTTACCAGGGAATATATAAAAACAAATGTAAGTTAAATGTATTGAAATATCAAGAATGTAATCACCTTCTATTTCAAATTTTGTAGCTCAACAAACCCAATAAAAGATAAGATAGGATGGAAATTCTTTCATAATCTCCATGCTCATCAGATTTTATCATCATGATGTCATGCCGCTAGCACGGATTTCCCTGACTCTCTCCCGCCATTCGTCTCTATCGTCCATCGCATTCAGCTGGTCCATACAGAGCTGTTGTTCATAGGTTCTAGCTGGTCGTCCAACACCTGTTCATCCATGTGATGGGGTCCACTGGAGAACATCACTTTTGTGTTCGTACTTACTACTTCAGCAGTGTCTTGTTCGCGTGATTTGGATGGTTTTAGGGATGGGAGGTTGGTGGCCGTACAACTGCTGTTTTATGCGATGTTGCCTCCTGGATGAATTGCCTTCATGCTTTTTCTCTTTCATGTGGTGCATTCATATAGTAGTATGGATACGACTGCTACTTGGAAAAAAATGCGTTTTATTTTATCGGATAGGTCTAACTTCCATATGACCGATAGCCTATCGATAGCTGACCATGTCTTTGCTAGTCGCATATCGATGTCGTTTTTCGTAGATGAGATGCTGCTTCCGAGGTAGGTGAATTTGTTCACTAGTTTCAGAGAACCACCTTTTAGTGTGGAGATGTCCCCTCTGATTTAGATTAAAGTACATGTACTCTGTTTTGTCTGCATTGACAAGTTGCCCTCTGCAGATTATGCCGTAGAGATTCGGCCTAGGCGGGTGTATTTGCCATCAGCGTAGTCCGCGACCGTGATAGTTTGTGCGGGGTATCGTCTGCTACTTGCATTTTTCAGTGTGAAGCCATTTTCTTTCATTAAATCTATTGTTCGAAGTACGTAGTCTAGGCTGATTATGAACAGGTATGGGGCTAATGTATCCCCTTGTAGAACACCTGTGACAATGCTAAAGAAATCAGTGTCACCGTCCGGTGAGTGAACTTTTTCTTTCGTGTTTTTGTAGAGCATCATTATGGCTGCGACGGTTTCTTTGGGGAGACCATAGACTACAAGTATTTGCTCCATCTTTCCTCTGTGTATGGAGTCAAATACCTTTTGAGAAGTCTACATATAAGAATGAGGCCTCAAGCTACTACAAATTTTTCTTTGTTTTGATCACGAGAACATTTCAAGGGACAGAACAGTCAGGAATAAAGAAGTTGAAAACGGTCTTTCAAAATTTTTATTTCAGGGAAAACTGCAGATTTCTTTAAACGTGGAATCAAAAATTTGCCTTCCTGTTTGGCTGCAGTCTTTAAAAGTGATAATATTTCAATAAATTCAATATGTTTTTAAGCGTCTATGATAACGAGTTAAATAATATAGTTGGTGCTCTTCTTAAAGGGTAGCTTTGGCATTAAATGACCCACAGACGTTGATATGTCATTAAACAAGGGAATTAAAACGAAATTACTTTCCGAAGACCTGAATATTTCAATAAATTTAACTTGCATTTTTATATGCTCTCTCGTAAAACGTAATTACTGTGACGCGAAAGGTTTACTTTTATCCCAGAACGGGGTTTTATTTTCGCACGTGTGAAGACGGGGCAGGTTGGCACTTGATCCCTAATAGAATAAGTCCTCGTTCAGAGTCTTTCTCTCAGGCATATAAGAACTGGCATATTATGTGAGGGGTTAATTTAGGGCTAGACTGACCACCGCTGGCAAGGGGTTCCAAATTTCACACTATCCACACGCCCACCAGGCCGCTTTCCTTCCTTCCCCTAGACAATGGAAGATATGAACCGATAGGTTTTAGTCGTAATAATATTATATTGTAGTAGTCGGCAACTCCGGTTTCCCGTGTGATATTCTAGAGGAATTTATAGGACAATTCTAAGCAAGATAACATAAGGCGAATAGAAGCTGAAAAGGAAGCATGAGGTAACAAATTCGTAGAAGACACGGTAAAGAACAACTTCGACCACGTGGTAACATAAAAATACACGAATCCTTTACTATACAAAGAGATACACTTTCAAAGTGTCAAATATGTATAATGAATTGAACAGTCCATGGACATAAATGTCTTTCTTTTCTGTTCTTTCGTTTTCCTTCAAATTGAGAGAGAGAGAGAGAGAGAGAGAGAGAGTGTGGTATATAAAGTTTGGGTATAAAGGAGAAATAGCCCTCAAAGTTACTTATCTTATTTTTCGACGGGGTTCCACTGGAGAATCTTTCTTCTTTTACGGGCTAATAGACTTTAAGCTATTTTTAATACTGGCTTGAAGAACTTGGGTCCCTCGTGTCTCAGATATTCTTTTGTCTTCTACCCGGAGTAAATGGCTATGGGTCTGTCTGCCACGAGCCCTTTCCAATAACTGAACTTTCTTATTATTTACTTCCGCTGAGGGGAAGGAGTCCCCACTTCTGTTTTGGGGTCCCAGCCAATCATTTGGCTTCTCTGTTCTCCCCCTTGGTGTCCGGCGACGTGAGGTTACTAAGTACCAACATCTGTTGATATCCCCCCTGTGACCTACATTCTTTCTTAACGGTCACTTTTTGAAGGGTTGCCACTGTTCATTCCAACGGGAGGATAGTATTAATCTTATTTCTATCGTCTCCGTGGGATGCCACGTGACATTACTTTCCGAACACCTTAATTCATTCGTTAAATTAGAGTTTCAAATACATTTACTGAATAGTTGGTTGGTTGGCTTTATTGTGTGTCAACATTCATCATCATCATCATGTCGTGCCATCAGCACGGATATACCTGACTTTCTCTCGCCACTCCTCCCTATCGTTCATCGCTTCTGGCAGGTCCTCAGGGCCACATCCCGTATCCTCACAGAGCTGCTATATGTCGCCCTGCTTTTTCTCGGCCATGTGAGGGGGTCCATAGGAGAACATCACTTATGAGCTCGTCACTGTTTCTCCAGCAGTGTCCAGCATGTCTGGTTCGACTAACTTTGATAGTTTTCGGGATGAGTGGTCGGTGGCCGTATAGCTGCTGATTGGTGGGGTGTTGCCTCCAGGACTTGTTCAAAATTGCTCGCAGCATTCTTGTGTAGTTGCCGTCAAACGTCTCCATCCGTTTAGTTAGTGTCCATGTAGTGCATCCATATAGCAGTATCGACACGACTGCTCTTTGGAAGAAACTGCGTTTCATTTAATCGGTCAGGTCTGACTTCCATATGACCGATAGTCTATCGTTAGCTGTCCATGCCTTTGCTAGTCGGGTGTCAACATTAGCTGAGTTATTTTATGCCGAAGTCAGTCTTGTTTTTTAAAGTAATCATATGTGTTCAAGAAATTAATGATTTGAATAATAGGTAAGCTAATAATAATGATAATAATAGGTAAATTAGTAGTTTCAAATAGCAAATGTTAATAATAATTTATACATAATTATATGGTTTCAGGTAGCTACGTGTTACCTTCAATAGGTTTCCAGACTTTTTTTGTAGAAGCATTTAAAATTGTCGTAGACTCTTGAAGGTTCAGTATCTTATTGCTATACAACTTATGAGATCACTGACCAATTTTTATGATTTCAGGTTCAAATGAACTGCTACAGCAGGAATTGGAATACCCCCTACTAAAGCCTGATTGTCACAGCTGGTGAATTTCAAAAATGCAATCTGGACGTAAATCACTTTAGAAGAACGATATGCAATAAAATTCTGTTTTAAACTTGGAAAAAATGTCACAGAAACGCATGGAATTCTTCAGACTGCTTTTCGACCATCTTGTATGAATCGAGCATCAGTTTTTGAGTAGCATAAGAGATTCAAGGAAGGCAGGGAGTCTGTGAGGGATGATGACAGGTGTGGGAGGAGTAAGGAAGTCAATACACCAGAGTTGATTGGCCAAAGGGTTAGGGTAAGGGTTACTATGTTGAGGTTTTAAAGGAGTTCAGGAAGAGATTCCTTGGGAAGAGACCAGCACTCTTCAAATCGGCTCAGTGGCATTTCCACCAGGACAATGCACCAGTCCACAACTCCATCCTTGTCACAGACTATTTGAGCAAGATGGGCATCAAGGCAGTTCCTCAGCCTCCCTATAGTCCAGACCTTGCTCCCTGTGACTTTTGGTTATTCCCTGAGCTCACAGGCTGTCGTTATGAGACAATTGAGGAGATGAAAGAGGCTGTGACGGAGGTCATTGACACGATCACAAAAGAGGACTTCCATGGGGCCTTCCAGAAGTTGTTGGAACAGTACAAGTGCATTGCAGCTGGAGGAGGTTACTTTGAAGGGGACTAGAGTTTCATGTGTGTACAATCAATAAAAGTACCCATACGAAAAAAGTCTGGAAACTTATTTAATGATCCTCGTATTTCAATTTAATTATAATCACACCTTTGTACGCAGTTATAGGGTTTCAAATATTCCTATAACTAATGCTATTAATTTTCAAATAGATCCACATATGGAACCATAACAACTAATACTACTCCAGGATAGAGTGAACCTGGGAGTAATGGCAATAAAGGAGAACTCCATACTCCCCAGAGCTCCAGAAATGGAGCCTCACAACAATGCAGTTTAGTGTCATACTCAAGACACCCAATTTTTTGAGTTGGGAGTGGTGTCCTGTCCCTCTGCAAATGATGTACGGTCCTATCGACAGGACACTCTTCAAAGTGTAGATATACAATGTCATGAGAACCTCTGTAGCATATTCAAAATACGCATGTGTAAAATATACGGATATGTAAATTGTTCACATGCATAGGAATCCCTTCTCATTAGGTGCCCAATTCATGCGGCCTTGAGCTACATCTAAGCAAAAAGCTTAGTAAATTACCACATTCATAGGAATCTCGAAACACTGACGACTTTCTTTAGTTCAGGTACGAAACGTTTATTAACTTTTTTGAGTTTGGGTTTTCGACACGAGGAGAGAGAGACACACACAATTTTTACTACGCGGACTGTTCCATCTGGCTCAACAAACACGCGGCGCATCCCGTAGGCCCCAACAGGACTGGCCTCGCCTAGGTTCAAAAATCAACTAGCCTCCCCCAGGTTCAAATCTCAACTAGCCTCGCCCAGAGACAAATCTCCACTCACTGCTTTTTTAAAAAATCACCAAAATTCCCAGCCCATCGCTTCCGGGCATGACGTCATTCACACCCCAGGAGCATTTCCTATCTGGGGTTTTTATTATGACATTTGTGATTGTCACATCCTCCGTGCACGAGCGTGAACACATGCGCTAACAGCCGAACAGTTCTAAGCCTAACCAAACCGAATGATAACATATAACCAACGAAAAATGATAATATATTAAAAAAAATCATTCCGCAATTATATAACAGTAGTATATATATATATATATATATACATGTGTGTGTCATGTCTGGTTGGTTGGTTGTTTTGTTTTACTGCGTATCGACCTTTTTCGGGTCATTTAACGCCGAATTAAGTCATTTTGATAAAAGTTTCAAATAATTCAGTTTAGTATAACTATAGTTTTTTTAGTTTCAAATCTTACCCAAGCCGGCCAGAGGTTTACTTGGTCAAAAACGTGGTGCGATAGACAACAACTATGGAAGGCAGTAATTACTGGGGATACGGTTACAAGACTCATCATTCCTATCCGAGGTCGCGGTAAATCACCTGAAGAAGGCCAGAGGTGAAATTTGGCCGAAACGTAGTGACAGAAGAAACAACACAAAAACTACCAACATGAGGAAAAAAGTCTGCAATAAATAAAAATTAATTCTCAGATTAAGAAACCTCATCTCAAAGTGATTCCAATTAAAGACAAGTATAGTTTTTTGCTCATGCACAGTTAAATGTCAAAACAGTTAATTTCAAACAATACAGTTTAATATAATTACACAGTTTAGTTCTATTTGACCCATAGATAGGACCCTATCAAGAACTACCACTCCGGGCCAGAGTGGACCTGGGAGTGATGGCAATGAAGGGGTACTCCTCATTCCCCAAAGCTTCAGCATTACTGAAGCCTCTCCATCAGATTGGTTAGTGTCATATTCAGGACGCTCGTTGGGAGGAGGGGCCTTACCCCTATGTAGAGACGCAGCCGGTGTATTCTACAAACCCAACTAATTGGGCAAATATATGCGTGAGGGTAAATATAACTGGGCAAATATATGCGTGAGGTGATGACCGTATCTGTGGGGATGAATATTGGTATAGGTAGTATATGTATGTATGGTTGGTTGGTTTGGTCTTATGGCGTATCAATCCCGTTTATACACATATATTAAATATATATGATTTGTAAATAAATACTTTATAGGTAACATTTTAAATCAGCCAGAGCTCTTTGGCTAGCAGACAGTTAAATGGTTTCAAGTATTGCTATGTAACATAAACAATTCAATTTAACATCAATCCTTCGTTTAAACACATTTGAATGGTTAAACAGAGCTATTTGACCCATAAAAGGGAACCTAGAAAGTACTTCCACTTTGGGTCAGACTTCGGAGTAATGGCAATGAAAAGATACTCCTCATTCCTTAGAGCTCTTGGACTGAAGCCTCACGTTCAGATGCAGTTTAGTGTCACATCCAGGACACTTGTTGGGGAGAAGCCTTACCGCTCTGCAAAGATGCTGTCGGTGTATTCAACAGTCTCAGCCATATGGATGGATGGATGGACGGATGGATGGATGTGTGTGTCTTAATAGATGAACAAAAAAGTTGACAGATTTTGATTGGTGACAAAATAGAAAGAGAAAGATTTCTCAATGGGAATTGAAAAGGATAGTTTTTTTTAAAAAAGTGTTTATGATAAACAGAGATCTTCAGCGTTAGTATGGTTAGAGGTCAGTAAAAAAAGAGCATCATTTTTTAAGTACTTTAATTTTGGAAGATCTACGCAAGAGTTGTGGGTAATCTTTTCCTAGATGCATAAACATATATTCTTGCAAGAAATCGTGTGATAGACGATTGTAACCTAAAGCATAGGGCTGATCGTGCCGAGCTGAGGTGCCCCACCTACCGTATTGTCGTCGAACAGAACATAGATGCGAGAGTGAGAAGCTGGCTGTTGGAGAGAATGGGATAATAAATTTCGTCTACTGTCCGTGGTTGCGATAATAAGGAATCCGCATCAAATTCCATTTTGTTGAGGGGTCACACGCGCCCAACCCGACCGGTGAGAACTCAAGAAAAAAATAAAGAACCAGCCCTTATATTCTTGATATTCGTTTGACTTTCTTTTATTCACTTGTCGAGTTGACTCATAGCTTTAACTCAAACTTTCCTTCAACTAATCTTATCATTCTACAGGCGAAACTATGCAGGTTTGACGAAAGATGTTCCGCAATATTTGAGTTATAGAGAAAGATACTGAATTCTTAGTATTTGGATTAAACATTGTAGAGTGTGTTTACACGGAAAGAACTACATGGGAGGTATAGAAGCGATGCTTATATTGGTGGTTTGATTTGGTTTAATTTTATTGCATTATTTAATGCCAAATCTTTATACATGTATATTAAATATATAGGATTTGGTTTGGTTTGGTTTTATAGCATATCAACCATTGTACGTTATTTAATGGTTTTATGGCATATCAACCATTGTAGGTTATTTAATGCCAAATCCTCTTTATACATATATATGAAATATTATTTGCAAACACATTTTGTTGATAACTTTTTAAAACTAGCCTGAGCTCATTTTTTGCACACAGTTGAATGGTTTCAAGTACACGGTTAAATGGTTTCAATTATTATTATCCAAAACTAATAATTCTATTAAATTTTAATCTTGTTTGCAAACAGTGAAGTGTTTACAAGTTTTGCCGTTTAACACTATTTCAGCACTATTCATTCATTTGCACACAGTTAATGGTATAGGATATACACTCCTATATTTTTAAAATGAACGTGATATAAAAAAATTCTAGAAAGTAGGATACTGACTCACTTGTTCCTGAAACAAAGATGGCGGATGTCGGTAAACTGATTAGTCACGAGAACCTATTGGTCAGGAAAGTCACGGGATTTATGCTCCCAACTACGTCCGCACCTTTATTTCGGGAACAAGTGAATCAGTATACTATTTTCTAGAACTCCCCTGCACCACGACCATTTTAAAAATATAGGAGTGTAAATCCTATAATGGTTCCAAGTATTGCTATGTAATACCAATAATTCAATTTAGGCACACAGTTAAAGAGTTTTAAGTATTGCTATTTAACACTAATTATTGTATTCATCACGTCTAATTAATTTGCATTCGTTTGAATTGTTTCAAGTATTGCTATGTATCACTAACAATTCAATTAAGCATCAGTCATTTCTTTACACGCAGTTAAATGATCAAACAGTTCTTTTTCTAACAATTCAATTTCGCATAAACCATTTGTTTACATTCAGTTTAAATTTCAAACAGTTTTATTTGACACATGCATAGGACCCTATCAGGTGCTATCCCTCCGGGCCAGAGTAGACCTGGGAGTAATGGATATGAAAGAGTACTCCACATTCTCCAAAGACCAGAATTACTACTGCCTCACCATCAGATAGTTTTATGTCATATCCGGGACACTCAATGGGGGGGGGGTTCTTACCCCTCTGCAGAGGCGCAGTCAGTTTATTCTATAGACCCCCCTCCCAATACGGCTGGGCTCTATATTGGTTGTGGTGGTAGTGGGGAAGCCGTGTTTAGATTATAGGTAAAGTCATTTTTAAAAGAGCATTTCATTAGATCTCGTATATTAGAATTTGAAATGTTTATTCCAGTAGAGTATTTTTTCTTCAGCAAGATAAAAAAAAAAAGAGTTGATCAGAGTTTCCCAACCGGGTCTATACCGCCCCATCAGGGTAGCATTATGAATTATGAAAGGGCAGTGACAAAAATTATTTCCTGAAAGTGTTTAGAAGTCCAGTAGTGCTATCACATTTACTTTCAGATTAAAACCTTAAGTTTTTTTTAAAGGCAATGTATTAATTCAGTTCACAATCATTTTAAACAGGTAAATACAGGGGCCCGACAATATTTTTCGGACACTTTAGTATTCGACTTTCCGAGTACCATAGAGTTTCGAAATTCCTTCAATAGAATAACATAAACATATAAAGTCAATACCTGTAATAAAAATGGAAGAAAATCGATTAGGTAAGGAAAAATATTTAATTTTCATCATTTTTACAAAACACACGCGACATTATTTTTCGGAGATCGTTAAAAAACTGTTAATAGTCTGTAATATCACCTTTCTTCTCAATAACTTTCATCAATCTCTCTTCATAATGATCAAACATATGCACAATAACATCTCTACGTGTTTCTATTAGTTGTTTTTGGCTCCTAGTATTCGTTACCATAGTTGAGCCTCTTTCGTTATTTCAGGTCCATCATAGACAAGTTGCGCAAGCATTTCCCAAACATTTTCTATTAAATTTAGATCTGGGCTTCTTGCAGACCATTCCAAAGTAGTCATATTCACTTTAGGCATCCATTCTTTCATGAGTTTTGACACATGGATGCTGCAATTGTCTTGCTGTAGAACGAAATCATTCCCCATCTCTCTTCTTATTCTTGGTAGGGCTTTCTCGTCCAGCAACTGTTTGTAGCTTTCGCTGTTCTGTCGTCCTTTCAGCTACTCCAACCATATGTTTCCATTAGCAAAGATCATACCCCAAACCATAACTCCTCCTCCTCCCATCTGTCGTTTGTTCAGTACAACAGGCTCACCCCTTCTCGACCAAGTACACTATCCATCGGGCCCATCAAACTTGAAACGCTTCTCATCAGTAAATATAACCTTCTTAAAGTCAACATGCTTTTTTAACCACCTTTTAGCACACTCCAGTCTTGCTCCTTTGTGTTTCTTTATTAGTGTAATTTTTTTCTTTGCCTTTTCATACTTCAAACCAATCATATGCAGCGTTCTTTGTACTGTTCGGACGTTTACGTCCAATTCACATTTCTCCTTCACTTTTCTTGCTGTAACTTTTTCTCCAGATGTCAAAAGCCGTGTCACGGTCCTCTTCATTCTCCTTTCAGTTCTCTTGCCAATTGATCTTTTCCGCTCTCTCTTCTTTTTCCGCTCGGAGTTTGTCTTCAGCATGTATTCGACCGTTGATTTCGACAGCTTCAAATCCATGGCGATCCTTCTGATGCTGAGGCCATCTTCCCGCTTCTTCCGAGCCAAACAAACGACTTCTTTTGAATGCATTTTACCTCATTAAACTTAATCATTTTGCCAAGAAATGTCCGGACTATTTATGCTGTTAGATTGTCCTATGTTAACATAGTAGTAGGGGTGTCAGTGCCCCAGAACAGTGTACAAGCAGAAAATTTGCATACAGCAACATATACATGAACATAGCTCTTAATAAAATAGGATTTTTTGTCATGTCCGAAAAATAGTGTCGCGCAAGTTTTCGCAAAAATCACAAAAAACTAAAATTATCAAAGCCAAACTAAAAAAAAAAATGATTACACTAGTAGTGGATTTTCACTCCTCAACTACATACTTACAATCTCAAAAGTTTTTGGCACTAGTGACCACTTTGAAGTACTTTTTTCAAAGTGTCCGTAAAATATTGTCGGGCCCCTGTACTACATCATCATCATCATGTCATGCTGCTAGCACGGATATCCCTGACCCTCTCTCGCCATTTCTTCCTATCGTTCATCGCCTCCGGCAGGTCTTCAGGGCTACATCCCGTATCCTCACAGAGCTGTTGTATGTATGTTCGAGCTGGTCGTCCTGCTTTTGTCCGGTCATATGTGGGGGTCAATAGGAGTACATCACTTATGAGCTCGTCCCTGTTTCTCCAGTAGTGTCCTGCATGTCTGTTTCGTCTGACTTGGATAGTTTTCGTGATGGGAGGCAGGTGGCCGTATAGTTGGTGCCTTGTGGGGTGTTGCTGCCAGGACTTGTTCAATATTGCTCGCAGCATTCTTGTGTAATTGCCGTCTAGCTTCTTCTCCAGCCGTTTAGTTAGCGTCCAAGTAGTGCATCCATACAGCGATGTCATTCAAAATTATTCTAAATATTATCTCAATCATCTACTTGACCAAGAGATGGGGTCCTAGCAGGTACAACCACAAGGGATCAGGGTAAACCTGAGAATAATGGTAATTCCCCACTGCTAAAAATTAGAGCTTCACCGACAGATATATTTTAATATAATGCATCCAACGAGTGTCCTAGATATGACAATAAATAATCTGATAGCGAGGCTCCAGCCCTGGAGCTTTGGGAAACATGGAGTACTTATTATTTGCCATTACTCCCCGGTCCATTCTGGCCCAGAGAGGTAGCACCTTTTCGCGTTTTGGGAAATGGTTAATTTCTCTAACACTATAAATTATTTAGCAACACAAATGAATAACGAAACTTCTTTTAAACAACCCAACAAAGAAAGGTTTATTATAGTAGCAGGCGTAAAGGAGTGAGAGTGAGAAAGTATCCCTTTTGTGTCGCTGGTCAGTATGTTGGTCCTTGGTTTGTAGGAAGCGTGTGTGAAGCAAGCAGCAGCGTGTTCTTCAGCGATGGGTTCCAAGTGGAATCACTAGCAGTGATGTGAGAGAGATCTGCTTGTGCTGCTGGCTCATGGCTCTCTGACCGTCGACACACAAAAAGAAGGGACTAGAAAAAATAGTTCTTGAGAAGAAGAAGAAGGAATTAATGCGCTCTGCTAGTTGATTGGTCAGTGAGTGACCGAATCTTTTCGCGGGGGCATTGATTCGTGAAAGGAAATAGATCTGTGGCTGCTACAACCTGATAGGGTCCTATTTAAGGGTCAAGTAGAATTATTTGACATCAAACTATGTGCAAACAAATGACTTATGTTAAATCAAATTGTTAGAAATAGAACGGCTTGACATTTAATTGAGTGTAAACAAATGATTGATGTCTAATTGAATTGTTCGTGATACATAGCAATACTTGGAACAATTTGACTGTGTGCTAACGAATGATTCATGTTGAATAGAATAATTAATGTTGATTATCAATACTCCTTAACTCCTAAATAGAATTGTTAGTGTTACATAGCGATACTTGAAACAATTTAACTAATAATAGTAAATAAAATACACCGACTCTATCTCTGCAGAGGGCTAAGACCCACTCCGCCAGCGAGTATCATGGATATGACATTAAACAATCTCCATTACTGGAGCTTTGGGGAATGTGGAGTACTTATTTGTTGCCATCGTTCCCAGGTCCACTCTGACCTGGAGTGGTAGCACCTGATAGGGTCTTATCTATGGGTCAAATAGAACTGTTTGACATTTAAACTGTGTGCAAATAAATGACTTATGCCAAACTGAATTGCTTAAAATTGAACTGTTTGATAATTCAACAGTGTGTAAACAAATTGCTGGTATTTAATTGAATTGTTAATGATACATAGGAATACTTAGGATCATTTAACTTTGATTTATGTTAAACTGAATTTTAAGAAATAGAACTGTTTGATCATTTAAATGTGTGAAAACAAATGACTAATGTTTAATTGAATTATGTAGTGAGTGGATGTGAGTGAGTTCCCGTCCGTATTTCACGGGTATTACTTTTAGGTTTAATTCCCACACAAACAACACACAAGTTTTACAAGCACGTAAACAAATGGAATATGACAACAACGAACATTAAGAAACAAACAATTTAGTAATCATAACAAACAGGATAAAAATAATTAGAAATACAATGTTCATGTTATGTACGAGCGGCCTTTGTAGAAAACACAGTTGTGGCCAGTTCAATGAAAATAGGATTGTTCGCCCGTGTGTGTGTGTGTGTTTACATGTTAGGTAAGTCTGTTAAATCAATGGGTCCATAATTGGCCGAAGTAAAGAAGATAAAAAGTTGACTTTACTTACATATATGGGTATGTGTGTATGTATATAAGTAATGGACCGTAAGTATAGGTCTTTGTTTTCTTAAGTCAACATGTGCGTTTTCTTATGATCTTTGGCGACAACGTGTCGCATTGGTAAAAGATGGTCGCATGTTTCTTTTCCTGTGTTTGATGGGTAGTCGAAGGATGAACTTTTGGCAGTGGAATGGCTTAGTTAATTAAATTCTTCGTTATCTATATTTTTTGGGTCACTAAAGTTGATAAAAAATAGGATATTGTTAGGTTTTATTGCAGGTCCTAAAATTCAAACGCGCAGACATTTCTTGACCAATCAGATTCGTATATTCACTTATTTGTTTTAGAGCCTAACAATTTTCTGTTAATTAGTTTCTGAGCCGGATTTTCTTGAATGTTCTTATTTTGTGTTTTTAGCTGATTGATTGAAAAATATAAAAATGTAACTTTAATGTTAATGCGATTTTGATCCGAAATTCATATGTTCTTATGTTTTTGGAGTTGGTTATTTTAAGGCTAAAAATATGTATTCAATAATTGTTAGTGTTATATAGCAATACTTGGAAATATTTATCTGTGTGCAAACAAATGATTAATTGTAAATAGAATTATTCGTATTAAATAGAAATAAGTAAAACCATTTAACTGTGTGCAAAAAAAAAAACCCTAAAAAAACAAAAACAAAACAAAAAAAAACAAAAAACAAAAAAACAAAAACAAAAAACAAAACAAAAAAAAAACAAACCTCAGGCTCGTTTAAAAATTTTATCTACAAAATGTGTTTAGAAATCATATATTTAATATATATGTATAAAAATGATTTGGCACTCAATAACCTACAATAGTTGGCCACCACTGAATATTGCCATAAAACCTTATCCAAATAAACGTACGGACTGGTGTTGACATCATTTTAGACTTTCTGACATCTTCCTTTTATTACATAAGTTTTACTCACTTGTGCATACGTCTTCATTTAAATTTTAAAATTCAAAATAAAAAAAAGTCTTTGTCTTGATACTTTCTGATCACACCTCTCAATTTATTGATGGGTCATTTTAACGAATCAGATGTTTTTATTCAGATAATAACTTCTACTTGATCTTCAAATTTTATGACTAGCCTATTTTCCCTTTAACAGTAGAGCTAAACCGTTAAGTTGCACAGTGCTAACTCTAATCCATATCAACAGTGTTGTACTTGTCCAATTCTGCATTTCTCTAAAAGAAACATTTGTTAAAAAAGTATCTATCTACATGGCTTTTTATTCGGATTCGCACTTGCTTGTCTTGACATTATCTCTTCATTATATTAGTTACTCAACAGTTCAGACATCTTCATTTAAATTTTGAACGCTAAAATATGTAGGGAGACAATAAATAATGATCTCCCTAACAGAATGGGCGTCTCCGTTAAATACCCCGTTGTATGTCAAATGACGGTCACAGAAGCCCATGCACGTTCTTTTACCTTGGTTCTTTGAACATTAAGTTAAACATGGCTCTGACCATTTGACTGTCTATCAATCTCAGGTAAGCCCTTATCCGTTTTTGTACCCCTTTTACATACTGCTTGTTCATAGAATAGTATGTACATATTTCTAGTTGTATGGGATACGTTTGTGTAATCTTTTTATTACTACTTCTATGTATACTATCTATATATTAAATGTTTCTGTACGTATTAATGATCTTTTCTAGTCTTTCATTCCATTTAGTCAATGTTTGTTTATCACATATACTCCAGTGCTAATATTGGTTCTTGGTGAGTCTGTGGAGGAATAGTAATTCCCGAGGTTCCACGAAAAACAAAACTTCGGTGTTAGTTCCATAATAGTATAACACAAATTTGCACAAACAACGTAGACACGAGAAATTTGACAAAAAAACAAGAACCTTAAAGAAAAACAACTTTATATTTTGTCAACTCGACAATGGCAATAATTATACAAAAGGTGTTCATATGTGTGTGTGTGTGTGTGTGTGTGTGTGTAAAACACGAATGTTCTCAGTCAAATTGAATATGTGTATATGTGTTAGTATGTCTGAATTAAAGGGAGAAGATAGACTTGTACTTACATACAAGTGTATGTGTATGTATATGCGTGTGCCCTGGTATGTATGAGTTTTTCAGCCTCTCTCCTAACCACGTGTATATTAGCGGATCATCTGGCATCAATCTATCGTGCCGATGTGCCTGTCTGCAGATCTGTCGATCTCCCTTTGAACTAAAAGACTTCGCTATTTATAATTTTGGATAAAATAAAAGTGGATCAAAGTAAAATGTCTTAAGTTTGTTACAGTTCAAATAAAGTTCAAATGTGCGGACTTCGGCGAGAACGCAACCCGTGATCTGTCTTAATCAATCAAATTCACAAAAATTACTTACTTATTTTGGAACCTAACTATTTTTGTTTCTGTGATAAATTTTTCTACAAGTTAGTTTTTGATTCGCTTTTTCTATAATATTCTATTCTATGTGTCCTTCGCTGATTGGTTTAAAAATATAAGAGTACAAATTCTATGTAAGTGAGATTTTGATCCTTTTTTCTGGAACATTCCTATCAATGTGTTCTGAGTTGATTTATCTAAAATTAAAAAAAATGTGTATCCTATAAGTCGACTAAAATCCTTTCCTACCTTTAAGCAACCAAATAAATGAAAAAAATAAACCGGTTTAGTCTCGATACTTTTTGATCACATCTCTCCGTAATAAATTTGTTGATGGTTCATTTTAATGAGCCAGATTTTTTTTTCAATCTGAAATTGACTCCTACTTGACCTTCAAATCTTATGACCAATCCGCTAGCCTTTCTAACAATGAAGCTTAGCCCGCAAGTTTATTTATTCATATGTAAGTAAGTGAATGAATGAATATTATTTAAAAGTTATCTAGTGAAAGCTAGAGAAATATTTCTGTTGGCGATATCTTGTCATTATAGTTCGATGTGTAATTCATTCGCTAAAAGCTGATCAAACTTCCGTTTCGAGCTTATTGGATAGTCAGACATCTTGGTCGATCAGCAGTAGACTGGTGTTCTTGTGCGCATGTCCAAACACTGATAGTCGCTTAGATGTTTCGCTGAATCACCGGGGCTTGGATTTAATAAAAGCATCTTAAGAAGTGGACGCTACTGAACGGAAATCGAACTTAGGAAACTTGATTTCAGCCAAAGGCACCCCCGTATTTTTGCCAGCCATTGGCCACCACTGAATATTGTTAATAGACGAAAGAAAAGGATATGATTTCTGCCTCTTCTTTGCACACACACACACACACACACACACTCACGCGCGCGGATGTATGCATGCACAGATATGTATATGTCTTATTCTCCACATTTATATAAAGTTTGAGTATTTTTATATTAGCATGATTGTATATACATATTGATAATAACAGCTCTACACTATTGCCCATAAATAAGTACATCCAACAAATTTTTTAATAAAAACGTTCATTTTCTTTATCTATCTGTCTAGTGTTCGCCAATGGCCCGGGAGACTGGGGTTCAGTCGGAGGTCGAGTCATACCAAAAACTTAAAAAATGGTACTTTATACTTCCTTGCTTAACACTCAGCATTATAAGGTATGTATCAAGGGTAAAGTGGAGCAATCCAGAGAAAGGAGTAACGCCTTCCATCTACACCTCCATGTCGTAGCTATTAAAAAAGGAGTCTTCAGGTCACCCTCAACTATTGTCGCCAACTTTACTTTTATTTATCTATCTATCTATCTTAGTCAGTTCATATCAATCTGCCTGTCTATTTTTCTGTTTTTCTATCTTTGAGTCTGTCTATATCTTTTTGCAGTATAGCCCATAAGTTAGTACGTTCCAAATTAATTAGAAAAAAAATCTTTTAGATAAAAGATACCAGGATTTTATCATGTTTAGTAAAATCAAAACAGATAATATTATTATTTATTAAGAATTTAACTTCTCATTCAAAATTTACAACGTTAAAAAAAGAAAATTGCATATTACCTCACTTATCCACTAAATAATTGTTAATCCAAAAAAATAAAATTGCAGAGGAAATATAATTGTTTTAGTATTATTTCATTGTACAGTATGAATAAAAGTATTTGTTTTATTGTACAGTATGAATAAAAGTATTTGTTTTATTGTACAGTATGAATGAAAGTATTTGTTTTATTGTACAGTATGAATAAAAGTATTTGTTTTATTGTACAGTATGAACAAAAGTATTTGTTTTATTGTACAGTATGAATGAAAGTATTTGTTTTATTGCACAGTATGAATGAAAGTATTTGTTTTATTGTACAGTATGAATGAAAGAACAGTCACATCAGGTTAACGAATTCTTTTGTCAGAGCAAACGTAATAGAAAGATTACAGAAGGAAATGAGCTACAAAAAAGATTAAATAAAGAATTGTATGAAGAAATTTCCTTAGTGTACCAGTATATGGTGTCGGGATCAATGCGACACGAAGCTTGTTGGGGAAGAGAATATCACTGTCCCGAAGGAATAGGCTTGTTTCAAGGTATGAAGTAAGTAAAAAAAAAAAAAATGATACTCTAGTGCGCGCTTATATACTGCTTTAACAATGTCATCCAGCGTTCTCTGAAAAAAAAAGCGATAAGAATACGGCCATTTGTTTGAAATAGCTTATTACGGAATGACGTCACAATAAATCGACACGGAAGAAATGTGTCACTAGATAGGGGCAGAAACACCTTACAGAGGATTAGACAGAAACGTTGACCTCATAGATGGGGGTCAGCTTGTATCTTCTGGCCGGAATGGGGGTCTGTTTGTATATTATGGCCGTAATGGGGGTCTGTTTGTATATTATGGCCGGAATGGGGGTCTGTTTGTATCTTCTGACCGGGATGGTGGTTCGTTTGTTTCTTCTGGCCGGGATGGGGGTTCGTTTGTATCTTCTGGCTAGGATGGGGGTCTGTTTGTATCTTCTGGTCGGGATGGGAGTTCGTTTGTATCTTCTGGTCGGGATGGGAGTTCGTTTGTATCTTCTGGTCGGGATAGGTGTTCGTTTGTATCTTCTGGTCGGGATGGGAGTTCGTTTGTATCTTCTGGTCGGGATGGGAGTTCGTTTGTATCTTCTGGTCGGGATGGGTGTTCGTTTGTATCTTCTGGCCGGGATGGGGTCTGTTTGAATCTTCTGGCCGGGATGGGGGTCCGTTTGTATCTCAAAGTCTCAGAATTTTATGCATCGCGTTTTTCAGCCTAGATCCTGCTTTGTGTATATATCATGTGTCAAAATGTCAAAATGGCCAGACATTAATCTCTGGTACAATTTCCAGTGGTTCACCTTTTCCACCCAGTCATGCCTGTTTCTTTTGTGCCAATTTGTTGCATTCACTTATTACGCGATAAACTGTTTCAATTCTGTCACCACATAACCTACACTTGCAATTCTTCAGCTCATTATCAATTTTTTGCTTTGAGATAATTAGTTCTTAAGTAATCATTTTTTGCTGCTATTAAGAAAGATTCATTTTTTTCTTTTCATGTTTCCCTCCTTAGGCATCTCGTGAACTATTTCCTTTGTTTGTTACTTGAAGTATCTATACAGTTATTTTTCTTCCATTTTTGTTTTCTCGATTTTTGATTGTTGTCTTCCTATTAGTTCATTAGTTATTTCCGGTGAAATTGCTCTTACTGGCATTTGTAATAAGTCTTTATTTTATTTTTTTCATATATTCTTCCAGTCATTGAATTGCTGTATTAACGCAAGTCACAATGTTGGCGAGTCCTCTTCTTCTTTCTTTTCTTGACACATATAATCGGTCTATATCATTTCCCGGGTGTAACGCATTGTGAATTATCGTCAACTTTCTTTTCATGGTTTAGTTTTATGGCATATCAACTATTTTTGGTTATTTCATATCAAATACTGCTTTTACATTTATATTCGTATGCTAGTAGGATTTGTTCCATATTTCTTCTGTGAATGGAATCGAAGGCCTTGGTAAAGTCGACAAATAGTAATGTCGCTTGTAGGTTTTTTGCCCGTACGCCCTCTAGGATTCTACGGATGGTTAATATTTGTGAGGGCGTGGATCTATTTCTATGGAAGCCATTTTGGTTTTTCTTAAGGATGTTGTCTATTTTGGGTTCTATGCGGTTTCGTAGTAGGGTATTGTAAATTTTGGCTGCTATGGATGTGAGTGAAGAAGCAGAAGGCACCCCACAAAAACAATTACCGATGCCGACTACGCCGATGACATAGCGATACTGGCAAATACACCCAACCAAGCCGAACCATACTGCATAGTTTGGAACGAGCCACCGCAGGCTTTGGCCTCCATGTCAATGCACACACAACGGAATATATGTGCTATAATCAAACAGGCGACATCGCCACACTAGATGGAACCCCTCTTAAACTAGTAGACAAATTCACTTACCTAGGAAGCAGCGTATCATCAACAAAAGGACATCGACACGCGGCTAACGAAGGCATGGAGAGCTATCGACAGACTATCGATCACCTGGAAATCAGACCTGACCGATAAAATGAAACGCAGTTTCTTCCAAGCAGCGGTCGTATCGATACTGCTGTATGGATGCACTACTTGGACGCTAACTAAACGGCTGGAGAAGAAGCTAGACGGCAATTACACAAGAATGTTGCGAGCATATTAAACAAGTCCTGGCGGCAACACCCCACAAGGCACAAACTATACGGCCGCCTGCCTCCCCTCACGAAAACCATCAAAGTTAGACGAACCAGACATGCAGGTCACTGCTGGAGAAGCAGGGACGAGCTCATAATTGATGTACTCCTATGGACCCCCACATATGGCCGGGCAAAAGCAGGACGACCAGAACGAACATACATCCAGCAGCTATGTGAGGATACAGGGTGTGGCCCTGAAGACCTCCTGGAGGCGATGAATGATAGGGAGAAGTGGCAAGAGAGGGTCAGGGATATCCGTGCCTGCAGCACGACATGACGATTATGATGATGACATTTATATCAAATATATGATTTATAAACACATTTTGTAGATACACAGTAAAATGATCAAACAGTTCTATTTCTTGCAATTCAATCCAGCATCAGTAAAAGTTAAAATGGTTCCAAGTATTGCTATGTATAACCAAAAATTAAACATCAGTGATATTTACACAAAGTTAAATTTACACAAAGTTAAATGATGAAACAGTTCTATTTCTAATAAGTCATTTGTTTGCACACAGTTTGAATGTCAAACAGTTTTATTCAACCCATAGACAGGACCCTATCAGGTGCTACCGTTCCAGGCCAGAGTAGACCAGGGAGGAATGGTAATGAAGGGGTACTCTGCATTCCCCAAAGCTCAAGCAATACTGAAGCCTCACCATCAGATAGTTTAGTGTCATATTCGTGACACTCGTGAGGGGGTCTTACTGCCTCTGCAGAGATGCAATCGGTGTATTCTACAGTCCTAGTCGACTTGGCTACCAACTTCCTTGTTCTTGGTCCATCGGAGTTCCTCCTTAGTCCGTTTAAAAATCTGCCAAGAGAATCTTTCCTAGTGTTTGTCCTTTAACTGCTGGTTCCACCTTCTAACTTTCCATAGTTCTCGTGATGAAGTTTATAACTTGTTCTGTTGTCATGAGTAATTTATGATATTTTGTAATCCAAGTTTGTTGGGACATGTGATTTGCCTTTTTCTTGTTTGCCCATGCCCGAGCTATATTTTTCTGCCTTGTTTCTACCTCCTTGAAAGTGTGCTGGTTTATATATTATGGGTTATCTTCTCTTCTTACTTACTTCTTTGCAACATCCTTTCTGTTCTTCTGGAAATAGCCCGCGGCTCCCGAGCGAGCTGTTGATCTCTTTTTTCATATATGCAGTCAGAATACTTTCAGATTTTAGGTAAACATGTTATCAGTCTGTAATTGCTTGGGATCGTCCCGTTTTGAGTTTTTCTGGATTGGTTGACATAATTCTTTGTGGATCACCGTTGCCACATTTAATACACTTGTCCGTTGCAATTCTTTCTTTCTTTCTTTGTCTCATTTCTTATTTTTCATTCTTCTTCTTTGACTCCTTCCTTCCTCTTCTTCGTTCTCTTCTTCTTTGACTCTTTCCCTCTACCTCAATTCATCCTCTTTCTTCTTCTTTGATACCTTACTTCCTTCTTTCTTTCTTTGTCCCATTTCTTCTCTTATTTTTCATTCTTTTTCTTTGACTCCTTCCTTCCTCTTCTTCGTTCTCTTCTTCTTTCACTCTTTCTTCCCCGTTCTCTTTCTTCTTCTTTGATACCTTACTTCACCTTCTCCCTTTTTTCTTCTTGCACTCCTTATTCAACAGATTCCTCGTCTTTTATTTCTCTCTTCTTTCTTTTTTATTCCTTTCTCCTCCTCCTTCTTCTTTGACTCCGTTATTCCTTCTCATTCTTTCTTTTCTTATTCTTCGATTACTTCCTCTTCCTTCTACTCATCTTTGTACTTACTCTTCTTTGACCTGTAGTGTGTTATTGTTGTGGGAGCCTTACCCATCTCACCATAATGGACTCTTCTCACCGTTATTAGTACTGAGAGATTTCGCTGCCAGAGAGGCAGATCAATATCGGTGTTATCCGAACAGCACGAGACTTCTTACGTTTTCTATGTAAATCTATCTTTCTTGTGTTATATAATCTGTTATATAATAACCGTTTTTGCGTTTTCATTAGTGACCCTTTCCGGGGCCACAACAGATATGTAATTAACACAAGTCTGTTGAATATTCCTGTGTGTGTGTATGTGTGTACTAACACGGATATTATAGAAAAAGAGTAAATGTTGAAAGTGTTCTGTAGACTATAAAATGTATGTGGACTAAGTATTTCATATAAGGTACTGATATATAGAAATATAGCAATGTGTCCTTGGAGGAACGTGTCTTCTCCCATGTTGATTTTTTTTGTCTCTTTCGGGGTTTGACGAAGTTTCTGTGGTTGTATTCGAGGCTGGAACAAGTCTAACTGAAAAGGTACAACAAGACTGCTGGAAGTCAAAATGTAAGAGAGAGAGAGAGAGAGAGAGAGAGAGAGAGAGAGAGAGAGAGAGAGAGAGAGAGAGAGAGAGAGAGAGAGAGTGTTGTCCCTGTAAGTGAAAATGTGAAAGAGAGTGTGTTGTCTCTGTAAGTCGCAATGGAGAGATTGAGAGAAAGAGAGTGTGCTATCTCTGTAAGGGAAAAATGTAAAAGAGTGTGTTGTCTCTGTAAGTCGCAATGGAGACAGCGAGAGAGTGTGCTGTATCTGGAAGTTAAAATGTGAAAGAGTGAGTTCTTGGAAGACGAGAGTATATACAGGCAATCCTTGTCATGCAGTCGGCTCCAAATGCACGGGACAAAATCAAAGTTGCGGACGTAGTTGTGAGCACTAACCACGTGACTTTCCTGACCAATAGGTTCCCGAGACTGATTAGTTTACCGACGTCCGCCATCTTTGTTTCGGGAACAAGTGTCATCACGACTGTTTTAAAATATAGGAGTGTAAATCCTATAGACTCCTCCCTCTTTTATATATTCCTCCGCCTTCAACTTCTTTGACTCCTTTCTTCTCCTTCAGTTCCTCTCCTTCAATTCTTTCTTCTTAATCTTTGAAAAAAGTCTCCCTTCTTTTTCTTTCTTTACTTCTTGAACTACTTCCTGCTTCTATTCCTCGACCTTCTTAGCGCTTTCCTTCTTTTTCTTCTTCTTTAACTACTCTTTTCCTTTTTATTTCGTCGTCTTCTTCTTTTCAAATCTCCCCCCGTCATGTATTTGCCAGTTTTCTTGCAGAGAGAGAGAGAGAGAGAGAGAGAGAGAGAGAGAGAGAGAGAGAGAGAGAGAGCAAGTTTTCCCGGCACTCTTTCCGACTTTTAGTAATGCTGTTGTTTAGACAGTTTCAATTATTTCTCACATTTCCAATTAGTTTAATCCGTTTTTGAAGCCTCAGTCAAACAGTCCTAACACCACAATACTGACAAACACAATTGTTAACCTCCTATTCCAGAATTTTGCTTAATTCTCTCACAAGGTGTAAACATCTACTCCGATTTTCTCTCTCCTTTGATTTTATACTGGAGAAGCTAAGTCGACAATCATTTTTATGTAATAACTAACTCTACTCTTTTGGACTGGATCAGACAATTTGCTTGCATATAAAATTTCCGAAAGAATTAACAAATTTTTTTTCTTTAAGTATCAACCTCTGGTTTGTCCTGACTGCTTTTCTTTTTTCAGTCCTTGCGAATTTTTTACATCAGATTTTATAATTATGACGAGTTTTTCACACCAATTTTAACTTGTGGCTTTTCACTGAAAGTTGAGTAACAGCAAGTCCCCTCAGATCATCAGGACTATTCCAAGTGTTCCAGCTGATTTTAATAGTGTTGATTGGTTTGGTTTGGTTTCTTTGTTTAATGGCATAGCAACTCTTTTTAGGTTATCTAATGCCAAAGCCATTCTCCTAGAAAAAAAGTAGTGGTACTATTTAACCCATATCTGGGAGGATAAGGGGGTTCATACCTTTCCCAAGGGTATTTGCCCGAAAGTGAACGTAATAGCGCCAACTCGCGTATTACGATTCCGCAGTCCATCGCTTTAACCATTACACCACGAGGACTCCCCCTAATAGTGTTGAGGTCTGGATGGTCTCAATTCTTTCTCTAATCTTCAATTAATCCAGTCTAGTTTTCAAGGTTTTTGGAGACCATTCCAAGAGCTCCACCTATTGTCTCTCTCCTACTTGTCCGGTCTGCTGTTCTTTCTACTGGAAACTGTCATCCTTCCTTCCTTCCTCTTGCTCGGGGGATTGGCCCTGTGTCTAGTCGGTCGCATTTGCCACAGCTGTAGTCTTGGGCTCGGACGCCTGCTGGTTGAGTTCTTTGCTTCTTTGTGGGCAGAATTGCTAAATTCCCTACTTGTTTACAAGACCAACCATGTGACCTCTTGCCTTCAATCATCACAATCAACTGCCTGTCCTTGTAGTTGATGGCGTCAGGAATGGTTTGGAAGCCATCCCTTTTCAGGCATATTTTCGAAACGTAATTCTCGTGTATTAAACTAGAGCTGGTAATTATTGAGGACATGTCGTCCGCTTTGCTGAATGAGCTTAGGAATGCGACTAGCACGTCTCCCGACAGGTCTGTTGTTACGTTAAAAACTGTGACTCGAATACTACGAGTGCCCATATATTCAGGTTGTAGTTTGTAGTTCTTTGTTATTAAATTTCCGCCGGCCAGTTTAGTCATTTGCTCTGCTGTGGGCAGTAGAATGTCTTACGTAGCGAAACTTCGCCTACTGATGTATTTACACGAGACGCCTGCTGCTCGGAGGACTTTTTCAAATGCTTCCTTCCTTAGACCGACTAGTATCCTTGTTTTGTAGTCTAACATCACAAATGAAGCTGTCCTGGGCTCAAACTCCTTGGTTAATTCTGGGATAAGCAGGATGGTGTTGCCGTTTAAATATTTTTCAACTCTGGTTCATAATCCTCTGGCCTCTTTTGTGGACCTCTCCATGGTGAGGATGTGTCCGGGCTATCTGCTGTGGCGGTAGAATCAACGAATCCAGCGAGTCTAGTGGTTCTGGATGGCCAGTCCTTCTGTGACGTGCTAGCTTCTAAACTGGTTAGGATAGTTCTCTTGTTGGTTTCTGTCGGGTCTGCTTTCTTCCTTGGGCTACCAGTGGTGGAGCGACTTTTCGACGATGACCGACGTTCGGTACTTCGCCGTTCGGGTCTCAGCTTGTGACTACTGCTACCATCCATGGCTGCTAAACAGCAACCAAGAGGGAGGCGGGGGTTACTGTTGAACAGGCCAATTTTAGTTGTGCTGTGGTCTGCATGGTTTCAATTCTTCCTTTAATCTCCAGTTCATCAAGACTCTTTTTCAGGTTCTTGGTGACTGTTCTAAATGCTCCAACCTTAATTGGTATCACTGTCTTCTTCACATTCGACGCCTTTTGCTATTATTATTATTATTATTATTATTAGGGTGCGTCAAAAGTTTGGGACATTTTAGTACGAGTTAATTTTCGGTGCATATATCATATGACCGAAGCTGTTCAGATCGTGTTAGTTGGTACCCGTTGGGATTAGTAGTATCATCAATGTTGGAGGCTGGAAACATTGTGCATTGCGTCGCTCCGTAGATGAATGTGCTACGTAGTCTAATTTGGGAATTTAGGCATTACGAGTTCGAATAGGACCATTACAACACGGAAGCCATAAAATACATTTGTTGTGCGAAAAGTGAAAGTGCAGTTGATTATAGTACAGTAAGTAGAGGGTTTAAGAAATTTTGCATGGGTTACGAGAACTTCGACGATTAAGCGTGGTCAAGTAGGCCTAAAAGCGTGGATGTAATATAATGGGCGAGGGATTTCGTTTTATATATTTTGCCTTTCGGTTTAGTTAGGCTGAGAACCTTTCGCTTATCGCATGGGTTAGTTAGGTGCAACATGAGCGCAGGTGTTCACGCGCGCGTGGCTAGGATGTATCATTCAGAGATGTCACAATAAAAATCCCAGATAGAGGATGTGACCAGGAATGTGAGTGACGTCACGCACTGGAGGCGTGGGCTGAGATTTGAGAAAAGTCAGTGAGTTGAGATTGAGACCTGGGCGAGGCGAGACGAATTTGTGCGCTACGGGCGCCGCACGTGATGGGGGGCAGATGGAAAAGTCAGCATAGAAAGATTGTGCCTCTCGCCTTATGTCGAAAAACCTTTTAAATCAAAGGTAATAAAAAAGTTTCGTACCTGAACTAAGAAGTCGTAAGTATTTTTTTTTTGTGTTTTGGGATTCCTATGTTATCTATATGAGCGTTATTGACATTATGAACGTTTTGCGTACCGGTATGAAGATGTCTATTTCACGTATTCATATCTGGCTATGTTACATGGATTCAGAGGCCGAGCTCCAACTCATATGAGAAAATCTGGTGAGTAGCACTTGTAGAATGTGAGGGGAGCCCAGCATATTTCTATGCAATGTTTCTTCACCTTCACGAATCTCAGAGAAAACACTCGGAGCTGCTGAATTGTGCCTCATGTTACCAAAATATTGCAAAACTTTTGACTCGCTCTAGTATTATTAAAATAATTATTCTTTTAAGCCTAATCACTTCCATCATCCATTTTGTCTCTTTTTTCTTTCGCTCAAAGTATTTTTTTTTTGGCTCAGGCCTGTATTTTAGGCCCCAAACAGAGAATCTTATAAAGAATGGCTTAAAAAATATGCTTAAATAAGAACAGGGGAAAAAAAGAAGTGTCTCTGAAGACAAAGCCGCTAAATGAATATCTAAATAAGCAACAGAAAAAAAAGAAAAAAGAGGAGAGTGATAAAGAAGACAATAAATAAAATAGAGGAAAAGAATAATAAAAAAAAAAAACTAGTTCCGATGGAAAAACACATAATTCTATATTAACCTTTAAGACACTCTTTCCCTTCAATCTTCAACGCACCAAACAGAAAATATTAACGTTACCATCAATATATTTCGCCTTTTATTTTCCTTTTTTTTTAGCAATCAATGTCATACATATATACATACATACATACATACATACATATAGGAGGTACCTGTCATGTAATGGTTATCGACGTAGGAAATGGACACGGCGACACGAGTTCAAATCATGGAAAAATTTGAATGCATTTCACAAAGCGCTAATACCTTTGGGAAAGGTATGAATCCTCTTAATCTCCTTCCAGCTATAGATAAATAGTAGGACAGACAGGGTTCTTCAGCCTTGGTTAGGCAACCAGTCTAAGAGAAGGAAAACTCTGAATTCAACCCATGTTAAACTCCGCTGTGGAGTGGTTGGTAAATTCATTCATACATACATACATACATACAACATTTGAGACACGGTGACATAAAAATCATCGTGGAAAAAATGGACACAGTGTGTCGAGTTCAAATCCCGGACGAAGATGTTTGTGTTTCATTTATCTTTAATGCTCTTGGGAATGTGTTAAACCAACCCTTCTGCCATGGTTAGGACGTGACACGAGGACAATTTTTAAGGGGTGTAAAGCTGATTTGAATTTAGAGTTTTCCTTTTCCTAAACTAGTTACCTAACCAAGGCTAAAGAACCTTGTTTGCCCTACTATTTATTCATAGCTGTGGTGAACAGAGAAATGATGCATTCATACTTTTCCTAAGCATGTTAGTGTCGTCCAGGATTTGAACTCGTGTCACTTATTCCATTTGGTAAAATGATTGCCGTTATGCTAAGTACGCCTCTTGGGAAAGATATGTATCAACCTTTTTCCCTTCAGCTATAGGTAAGTAGCTTGTCTTGGTAGTTGGACCAGTTTTCAGAGAAGGAAAACTCAGAATTCAAACCTTCCGTGATGCCGGCGTGGCAGGATATAATTGTAGGATTGATTGCACTCTATAGTATTAGTGGGCAACCAGTCAAAGAGAAAGATCGTGTTGAATTTGAAACCAGGAGTGAATGATTTTAACAGTATATCACTTCGTTAGAGATTATTATAAGCCTCTATTTAAGGAAATTGTGTACATTGTACGTTTATATTTACCTTTTTTTTGACAGATACTAC
Source organism: Sepioteuthis lessoniana (assembly GCA_963585895.1). Lineage (NCBI taxonomy): Eukaryota > Metazoa > Mollusca > Cephalopoda > Myopsida > Loliginidae > Sepioteuthis > Sepioteuthis lessoniana. The sequence goes on along the minus strand of OY757910.1, from coordinate 27,043,924 downwards.
CACTTAGTGTCAGAGTAGAACTGGGAGTAATGGCTATGAAGAAATAGTCCACACTCCACAAAGCTCCAGAACTGGAGCCTCACTATCAGGTGTAGTTAAGTGTCATGCTCCGGACACCCTTTTTTGAGGAGGATTACTACTCCGCAGAGGATGCAGTCTGCATATTCTAAACCTCACCGATAGGGCCGTCAGAGGAGAAGTCCCTAGGCCAGTCTAACGTTAGTTTCAACTTAGTACTGGCAACTCTTGCGACAACCGATACTAGGTTTTGTCAGAGCATGCTCTTTCTTGGAACAACATCCGGCTCGTGGAGCGAAGTGATCTGCTGGTCTTTCTTGTACAGGATTGTTCCAAGATATGAGCGAAGGTTTATTGTATAAAGTTACCGACGGGTACTAATAAAATAAATTGACATACATACGAGGGTTGATACGTAAGTCCGAGGCTTGATAAGGATAGAGTATGTTGAAAAAAATTGTTGTGTAAACTAAACGCTCTATTTTGAATTATTTAGCTACGGACTTAATGATACATCTACGCCTATTCTCACATGTTAAAACATACATATTTTTACACTCATTCAACCGTAAATACAAGTGACTGCTCACTAGGGTAGGTTGATTTTTCACTTTTTTTTAAATATCAAAAAGAATAATGCACTGAAAGTTGTGTATATACCCATTAAATACTCATACCAAAAATTAGATCTGAATCTTCGACGGTTTTTTGCTAATTTGGCATGAAAGATTTTGAATAAACATGTACTGAAAAGTCCTCGATTTTGCCAGATTTGGCCTAAATATTGATGTAAAAACCAAACAATTTCAGTATTTAAATTAGGAAATCTTATTTTATTTTATGGAAATATAATAAATAGATTATAACAAAACTTCAAATGGAAAATTGAACCCCTACCCCACCTTGCTTTACCTGTGTCGAATCCAAAATGCTATTATTCAAGCAGTAATATTCGAATATATTGAAAAAAACTTTTTCCTGATATGAATTGAAATACAACAAATAAACAAATATGGAAAAACAAATAATTGTTTAATAATTTTTAATATTTGGAATCAAATAGTTCCATATATGAGCCCTTAGATGAAAACACTGGTCTCAATTGTTGGCACAAAACTTTTGCAAGTATGTGCTGGTGCCTTGCTTCAAAGCCATACACGGATTGAGAAGCCTCCGTTACTAACTTAACTGCCCGTTCCACACCTTAGGAATGTGAAGGAAAATCTGGCAAGTTAATCTTTTCACCAGTTAACAATGAATTCTGTAATTCATCGTCAGAAAAGTCTAGTGTGAGTGGTGGCTCACAGACTCCATTTACTGACAAATCAATTAAATCAGTCCAGTGCACAGCTTTAAAGTTGATCATTGGGATCTTTTAAAATCTTTTCTTGACTGGCTTCCCTCTTCTGAAAGAATATAAAAAATAATTTGAGTTTAATTTTTAAATGCAATTTGTTCTGTTTTAATAATATTTGGTGAAATCAGATGTAATCTTTAAAATGTTTCAATAAATTGGCACAAGTACTTCAAACCAGTTTTGTATGAATAAATATAAACGTACCTATGGCCAAAATTCTTTTTATACCCTCTTCTCTAATTTCAGGTTCATCAAATTTCACCATTGAAAATAAAACATTCTCCATAAGTAATGCCTAGGCATTATACTGGAGGTTTTTTAATGTAATCCTTTGAACCTCAATTGGTTTCTTTCGTATCCTGTCAATCATATTGTAAATATAAATTTGCTGGTGATGGAACTTGTTACTTTTTTTTTTAATATCAAACCAACAAATAGCATAAACATTCACAATAAAATTTATCAAACTATATAGTTTGGTCGAAAGATTCTGTGGATATGCCCCACGAGTCCATAGGCACATGAGCCTGATGGCCAAAGTTAACCACCTTGCCTGGTTTAATGGACCAATTTTCCACGATGCAAATCTAGGGTCCACCTTACCTCTAGAAATACCAACTGTATATTCATAGAGTAGTCTTTGGTCACTACTAAGGCTATCTTTCATTCCAAAATGAAACTCCAGGGGATTCTCAACAGCTGAAAAAGATTTTTGGGGTAAATTATGGCAATCATTTGCACATAATTTAACCAATGGACCATTGAATGTAGTGTGGCTTTTTGTGGTGCCATCTAAATGTTTGAATAGAGCTCTAAATGGAAGTTCATTTTGATGTAAGGAGCAACCAGTTGTGTGAAGATTTCTTTTTATTTTTTTTTCTAAAAGTGTAACAAGTCCACCTTCACAGCCTGTATTTGCATTCGTGTTGTCAACAAGGACAGCCTTAATAGTGTACCAGTTGCACCAATATCAGGAAGAACCCTGTGAGTCAAATATATACTCTCATTTTGTGTCTCCTTTGTGATTGTCAAGTGGCATTAGGTCCTTTGGCTTTTTTCAGAATTTTACTTCCATTTTCCTCCACTGATTCCTTGTAGTGTAGTGTGTCTTTTTTCTTCCATCAACTCCTATACAAAGAAGATTCTCCACATTTTCATTATGCTTTTCATAGGCATTTGTTTTCACTTTAGCCTTTTCTCCATTTTACATTTATCCATATAGATATTTTTTATATCTATATTTGGGATAAAAAGGCCAAGAGCCCTCAAATCCAAGAGCAAGGCATGGGCAAGGCTGGCTCCAAGATTAGAAAATATATCACCCCTAACTAACTCAAGAGTATGCCTTGGAATTTTTGTGAGGTTATAAGGCACTTAGAGAGGACTATCTAGCTGTTTATAATCCTCTGTTTCATCACTTGGAGAAGATGAGTAAGAATGGGAAGAATCACCCTGAACATATAATGTTGAAGCTATTGGTGGGGATATCTTCATACTTTTTTGTTGGCTTTTTTGTCAGAGGACAAGTGCAGATGATGTGCTTAGTCTGGCAATTTTCTTTGGTGCATTTGACATTAATATTGTCACAACTAAAAATTGGCAGGTTGCAAGAACATGATGATATATCAAAAAACGTATCCAACTTTTCCTTCCAGAATTTTATTTGGGCAGCAGGTAGATGTTTCCTACTTATTTGCTTTGCCTTCTGAAAGCATAGAATTTTCACCTTGTTGACAACACTAATTTCCTTTAACAAAGGCAAACGAGAGTTGACAGCCTTCCAAATATCTATCACGTCCTTTGCTATTAATATAGAAATACCTAAACAAGAAAGGTGGGGATAAGTGTTCATTAAAAAATAGCTGTATTGAATTATTTGTCGACAAGTTCTGTCTCAGTTTTATCCAATGGTGATGGTAAACCTGAAAATTTATTTGCACCTTTATTTCGAGTGGAAACTCCAGTGTTTTTTCCTGCCATTTTTAAATCAAAATATCTGTAAAAAGAATATATATATATATTGTCTGAAAATACACGAAGATGTTTTAAAAAAATTGTAAATAAATTTCGAAATTCATTAAAAAAAGTAATAATGTTTACTTACCAAACAACAGTATTGTACTGTTTAGTTCCAAAATTAACTCGTAAACCGACTTTTCACTTAAAAAAACACTAAATTTTAAAATATAAATAAATTACAATAATTATAAAATGTTTAAATATTTTAATAGTATGTCTACTTTGCGAAATATATATATTTGCGTTAATTATAAGGTTAAAAAACATAAACAAACCGAAGTACTCCAGAGAGATATTTACCACCGGTGAAAGCCGAAAAAATATCCAGTAAATTAAACGAGGTTTAGTAAGTCGTTATTTGTATTTTAAACTATATATTTTAATGTATTTTATTTTTGTTTTTGGTCATTTAATTAAACATAATATGAAAATTGATAATAAACTTAAAAACATCAATTATTTAATAAATTTTATTATTTAATTTTCCTTTAGTCTCAGTTTTACTTTTATGGATACAGGTTTCCAGCGTCACCGATATCACGACTAAAATCACAAAATATTATGTCTTTAAATGCGATTTCGCAAAAAAATACAAAATTCTGGAAAAAATATTTCGTGGGGTAATTTCTGATGTTATTTTGCAACTTTCACCGCGTTATTCTTTTTACAGTTCCAAAATCGACCTACCCTACTGCTCACTAACATGGTCAATGTGTCAACACGCATTTGCTTTGATAATATACTCCTATCTATCTATCTATCTATCTATTACTCAGTTCTTATCTATCTATCTATCTATCTATCAGTTTTTATCTATCTATCTATCACACACACACACACACACACACACACACACACACACACATATGTTTGATTAAACAATAAAGACACAATTTGTCTTTATAATTTTATTAGGATCATTTCAAGTTTCCTTTGGGTGTTTATTTTTACTTTATTGTTGTTAATTTGTTTTTTTATAAGGCTTTGATAAAAGACTGCGACCAAACTACACATATTTTAAAACGCATGATCCTGTGGCTCACGACGATACTGACAACTAACAGTATTTGTATAATCTTGTAAAAAGACAAATTAGCAACAATAAAGAAAAAAAACCCTCAGCCCAAGAATCCTAATAAAAGTATATAGACAAAATATGTCTTTATTATTTAATCAAACATACTTAAATGAAGGACTACAGCCCAACCACACACACACACACACACACACACATATATATATATATATATATATATATAACGAAGTTTGTTATGTTTATAGGGGCGTAATGGCTAAAATACTTGAGGGCAGTCACGAAATAAGCGAGTTCGAATTATAGTCGCGCTGTTACGTTCACTTTTGAACTAGTACCTTCGGGAAAGGCATAAACCTCTTTATCTCCCAATAGCAATGCGTTAAATAGTATCATTGCTGTTTTTCTACGAGGATGGCTTTGACATTAAATAACCCACAAAGGTTTGTATGCCATTAAACAAAGAAACTGAAACTATATTTAGGAATAAAAAGTGCTCAATATCGGTGATAGAGCATATAGATCAAAGTAAGGATCGCGTATACACAGAATCAACCACAATTGATAATTATTTGATATATATAAATATATATATATATATATACTCTATCACCGATATTGAGCAGTCTTTATTTAAAAATATAGCTAACTACATTATATATATATATATATATATATATCATCATCATGATGATGTCACGCTATCAGCACGGATATTCCTGACCCTCTCTCGCTACGCCCCCCTATTGTCCATTGCTTTCGGTAGATCCTCAGGGCTATCTCCCGTATCGGCACAGATCTGCTGTAGGTATTGTATAGTACACTGTGTCGTTATTAACAACGAAGAACACGTATGTATATAAAAATATAAGATTACATTTTTATTTTCGGCAATGATACTTGTGTGGAGCAGAAAGCAATCGCAGAGAGTTCGCGCACACGGAGGAGCTGTCGGGAGACGGACGAGCCAGTGAACAACTTCTTTGTTCAGGTACGAAACCTTTTTATTATTTTTGAGTTAAAGGTTTCGACACAAGGAGAGAGACACAATATTACTATTTTGTCTTTATCATCTGGCCCCTATCTCGTGCGGCACCCATGGCCCGCAAATTCGTCTCGCCTCTGCGAGCCCCAAAAGTCGACCGTCTCCGTTCGGCGTCTAATTTCAACTCCCTTAACTTTTCTTCGAAATCCCCAAAATCCTCCGCGCGCTTCCGGTGCGTGACGTCACCCGCACTTTGTCACCCGTTTCATCATCTCAGACTATTGTGACATCTCTGAGTGGCATGTCCGCTCTGTGCGCGCACACGCGTTACCACCTGCATCACGGTTGCACCTAACTAAACTATGTGCTGAGCCGAAAGGTTCTCAGCCTAACTAAACCCAAAGGCATGAACCGAAATCCCTCGGCCATTATATTACATAGGTTCGAGCTGGACGTCCTGCCTTTGCTCGTCCATGGGAAGGGGTCCACAGGAGTACATCTCTTATGAGCTCGTCCCTACTTCCCTAGCAGGGTCCCGTGTGTCTGGTTCGTCTAATTTTGATAGTTTTCGTTATGGGTGGTAGGTGGCCGTATAGCTGTTGCTTAGTCGGGTGCTGTCTCCAGGTCTTGTTCAATATTGCTCGCAGCATTCTTGTGTAATTGCCATCAAGCTTTTTCTCCATCCGTTTAATTTGCGTCCATGTGGTGCATCCATATAGCAGTATCGACACGATCGCTGCTTGGAAGAAACTGCGTTTCATTTTATCGGTCAGGTTTGATTTCCATATGACAGAGAGCCTATCTATAGCTGTCCATACCTTTGCTAGTCTCGTGTTGATGTCTGTCTCGGTTGATGAGACACTGCTCCTTAGGTAGGTGAACTTGTCAACTAGTTTCAGAGAGGTACCGTTTAGTGTGGAGATATAACTTGTTTGATTAAACCACATAAATTCCGTCTTGTGTTTATTGACACGGAGGCCGATGTCTGCAGCGGCTCGTTCTAGACTATGTAGCAGGGTTTCGGCTTGAGCGGGTCCATTTGCCAGAAGCGCTATATCATCGGCGCAGTCGGCGTCGGTAATTGTTTTTGCGGGATATCTCCTGCTTCTTTCTTTTGTTAGCTTGAAACCGTTTTCTTTGATTTTATCGATAGATATTCTAAGTACGTATTCTAGACAGATGATAAATAGGTATGGGGCTAGTGTTTCTCCTTGTAGTACTCTTGCTTCAATGTCGAAGTATTCTGTGTCTCCGTCCGGAGAACGGACTTTTACTTTGGTGTTTTTCAGAGCATCATTATGGCTGCGACGGTTTCTTTTGGTAGGCCTTAGGCGAGAAGAATTTGCTCCATCTTACCTTTGTGAATGGAGTCAAAGGCCTTAGTAAAGTATTTTTAACTTTTCTCACTACCGAGTCGAGTTCTTCTTGAGTAAACGGTCCTAGTTTGATGTCTGATTGCTAACTTATAATTCTCGTGATTGGTTCATGAGTAACTTCCGGAGGGTTCATGAGTAAATTTTTGAAATGTTGTTTCCAAATGTGTATTCGATCTTATTGGCTGGTAGCTTTCAGTTTAGCTTTGGCGGTGCCCTTCCTTCTGCTCACTTCGTTTATCATTTGCCATGCTATCCTAGATTGTCTATCGTCAACCGAGTCTTTAATCTTATCGCTCTGATTTTGCATGTTCTTTTAAGTATATGTTACCAAATTCATTTTGTGCCTTTTTAAGATAGCTATATCGTACCGACCATTATACCTCTCACCCTCTCTCTGTATATGCACAGAGAGAGAGAGAGAGAGAGAGAGAGAGAGAGAGAGAGAGAGAGAGAGAGAGAGAATGGTCAGTGCAAAATAGATAACTACGTTTTATTTATATATATATAAAATGTAGTTAATTATATTTGTACAGAAAGACTGTTCAATATAGATAGAGTATATATATATATATATATATATATATATATATAAAATGTAGTCAGTTATATTTTACCGACTATTATACCCCCCACTCTCTCTGTATATATATATATATATATATATATATAGAAAGAACCGAATATATGAAAAAGAAAAAGATTTGAAGAAAAATTATCCCAAATAGGGAATAATGGAGATAGAAAAAATATATACACACACACATAGCGAGAGAGAGAGAGAGAGAGAGAGAGAGAGAGAGAGAGAGAGGTATAATGATTGGTGCAATAAATTTGGCGATTCAAGTTCAAATCCTGTTCGAAGCTGAGTATCACTTCACCCTTGTATTCTTGGGGAAGTCTTTTTATCTATCTCTTCTTTCTCCAGCTTTAGGTAAAATACTATTACTACCTGGCTTATTTAGCCATTGTTGGCAACCGGTCTAGGAGAAGGAAAGCCTGGGGAGAGCATCATTCATGTGTTAACTTCTTCAAGAAGTGTTGCTAATTTTACACTAGGCAGCCTTCACCACTATAAAATAAATCACCTGGTAGTTCATTTTCTAAGCTTTGGCTGAGTTAATGGTCGTCATCAATGCCGATGGGAGAACTTTACACACACACACACACACACATATATCCATTGAGCTGGTAATAATCTCTTCAGCATTTAAGTTTTATTTTTTCTCTGAATATTTCTTTGATTTTTTTATTTTCCGTTCTTAGGCAGATTTTTAGCATTTTTTTTTCTATCTCCATTATTCCCTATTTGCGATAATTTTTCTTCAAATCTTTTTCTTTTTCATATATTCGGATCTTTCTTTTAAACATTTCAAAACTTTTTTCTTTTTCTGCTGTTAAAAAAATTCCTATCCTTGTCTCCAATCTTTGCTTGCTTTTCTTGCCGTTATTTTTTCTGATTGCATCTTCTAATGGCTTCCTTCCTTCTTATTTACATCTTAGATATTCTTTCTTTCTTCTTTTCTTTCTTGTTTTTCAATATTCTTGCCTTCTTTCTCCTGCGTTTTTTATCTACATCTTTTCGAATATTCTTTCTTTCTTACCTATTCAATATTTCCTCCTTCCGTTTATACTCAGATTCTTTCTTTCTTTCTTTCTTTCTTTCTTTCTTTCTTTCTTTCTCAATAGTTCTTTCTTTCTTTACATATTTTTCTTTCTTGTTTTTCGATATTTTGTCCTTCTTTTTTCCTTCGTTTCTTAGCTTCTTTCTTTCTTTCTTTCTTTCTTTCTTTTTCAATATTTCTTTCTTTCTTTACATATTTTTCTCTCTTGTTTTTCGATATTCTGTCCTTTTTTCCTTCGTTTCTTATCTACATTCTTTCTTTCTTTCTTTCTTTCTTTCTTTTTCTATTATTTTTCTTTTTTCCTTTCTTTACCCCATCCCCAATATTCTCTCTTTATTTTCAACGCTTTTTTCTAATTTCTTTTTTGTATTTTTCCTATTTTCTTCGTTTTTCTTTCTTTCTTTCTTTCTTTCTTTCTTTCTTTCTTTCTTTCTTAATTACATTTTTTTTTATTCATTCCCTTTTATGGAAAAATCCATCACCAATCTTTTCTGGAACCATCTCTTTCATCATCCCAATCCTTCAGCCATTCCAGATATATTCTGCCATTTTTCAGAAGAACGTCTTCACAATGTTTTTTTTTCTTTATCGCTTTTAATTCCCAAACGCTGTCTTAGTCCACTCATCATCTTTTCTCGATTCAATTCTCGTTCTTTTATTTCTATTTCGATTCTGTTGTTTCCGCCCCCGTCAATCTTTGTCTACGTTTCTTTCTTTCTTTCTTTCACCTTATCCAACTTTTTTTGATAAATTAACCATCTCCTAATTTCAGATCTCTAAAGCCTTTCTTCTTTTCTTTATGCTCTTTTCCGTCGTATATTTGTTTTACTTTATCTTTCTTTCTTTTACACATAATTAATGTCTATGCACTCCTTCATTTATTTATATTCCTCATCACTCTTTCTTTAAAAATCCACATGCTTCCCATTTTTATTATTAGTTCCTTTATTGATATTTGTTTAATAATCGTTCGATCGCATCCTACTTGTGAAATTTATACTATTTGGGTGAGTCAAAAGTTTTGCAATATTTTGTTATTACGCGAGTCACAATTCGGCGGCTTCTGATGATTTTGAAGCGGTCGTAAAGGTGACGAACAACACTGAACTGTGAGAGGCTGAGCTCGCCTGATACTCACCGAATGCTACTCTCTGGATTTGGTTTTATAGCTTGGAGCACCGTCTCGGAATCCACAGTTATAGGTCTACTTGATCTAGCTTGATCGTCGAGGTTCTTGCAACCTGAGCAAAATTTCTTAAACCCTCTGGATACTCGACTGTGATCAACTGCGCCTTCGCCTTTCACACAACAAATGTTTTTAGTTGCTGCTGCAGCGTTATGACCCAGTTCGAAGCAAAAGTTCCCAAATTAGACTACGTAGCATGTTCATCTGTGTGGCTTCTAAATCACATACGGAGTGAAGCAATGCACAAAGTGTCACCACACCAACTATCACGATACCACTTATCACTATTTGAACAGCTTCATTCACGAGTTATATGCGCTTGCCGAGTAGAAATCTTATGATGATAACCGTTACACCACGGGCGCCTATTTTATTTTCTAAAGTGGATATTTAGTTTATTTGGTTTATTTGTTTAAAGGTATATCAACTTCTCATGGGCTATTTAATGCCATAATCGGATCAATTTGTAAATGTTTGATTGTAATCATAACTATATTTTCAATGATCCATTGCATTTTTTAGAGTTATACATCAAGTATGCCAATCAAACACTGATTTTTCTTGGCCCAGTCAGCTGGAGGGGGGCTGTAAATACACCGACTGCATCAATTCAGAGGGGTAACTCCCGCCAACGAGTATCCTAGATGTGACATTAAAACAATCTGATGCTGACGCTTCAGTTATGCTGGAGCTTTGGGGAATGCGGAGTACCCTTTCATTAAATAACCAACAATGGTTGATATGCCAGAAAACCAAACCAAACCAAACAGATATGTTTTAAAGTAACTATTCCTACTAAATAATATCATTTGTTTACACAGTTATATGGTTTCAAGTATTCTTATCCAATACGAATAATTCTTAAACAGATCAATTTAACCCACCGATGGAACCCTAACAGGTATTACTACCTCAAGACAGAGTGGATCTGGATTTAATGGTAAAGAAGAGGTACTCTCTACTCCCTAATCCAGAACTGGAGCCTCACCATCAAATACAGGTTAGTGTCATATCCTGGATATCTGTTTCGAGAGCGCTGTTGGTGTATTCTAATCCTCACCTAGAGGGCTATGTAAGGTAAAGTATTTTAATAAAAATGCGCTCACCAAAATCTTATTGGATAGTAGTGGTTCTATTTAACCCATAGCTGGAGGAATAAGGGACTTAATCCCCTTCTCAAGTCCGAAGATGAACGTAATAGAGTGACTGTAGTTCGAGCTCGCTTACAATGATGTTGCTGTCCAGCTCGTTAGCCACAACATCACTGGGATTCCCTCTCTTGATAATGTGGTTTTTTTGTTCTTTTAAAAAAATATTTTCTCTTATTTCTGTTTCTGATCTTTCTCGTTTTTTTCAAGAGAAAGAAATAATAAAAAGAGCAAAAATGTCAGGAAAAATACTTAATGAACGAACAAAAGAGGAAATAAAAGATTAAAAAGAAAGAAAAAAGAAAAACAAAAGAAGAAAGGCAAATAGAGAAGGAAAATAAAAGAACAAGAAAATAATGATAAAAAAAAGGAAGTAAGGAAGGAATAAAGCATAGAGGATAGAAAAGGAAGAAAGAAAGAATGAAAAAAAGAAAGGAAAAAAAGAAATGAAGAAAAGGGGGAAAAGGTTGAAAGAAAAGTAAGTAAGGAAAGAGAGAGAAACGAAAGGAAGGAAGAAAAAAAGGAAGAGAAGAAAGGAAAAGAAAAGAAGAAAAAAGGAAGAAAAGAATGAAGAAAGAAGGAAAGGAGAGAGAGAGAGAGAGAGAAGGAAAAAAAGAAAATAGAAAGTAAGAAAGAAAAAAGGGATGAAAGAAAGAAAGAAAGAAAGAAGAAAGATGAAAGGAAAGAGAGAATTAATAAAGGACAGAAGGAAGGAAGGCAGGAAGGAACGGACGATTTTTTTTCTTTGAAAACATTTCAAATTAGATTTTATTTTCACCTTGTCAGCTCGGGCTGTTGGATATGCCGACCTCTGCCGAGTGGTAAGATACCCATCTCCAACAAATGTCCTGGGTATGATACCAAACTGCATCCCAGGAGCTTTGGGGAGTATGAAATACCCCTTCATTGCCATTACTCCCATATCCACTCTGATCCAGATTGGTACTATTTACCAACCCCTCCGCTCGGGCAGGATATGACACAAGGTCAATTTTTAAGCGGAGTTTAACAGGTTTGAATTCAGAGTTTTCCTTCTCCTAGACTAGTTGCCTCACCAAGGCTGAAGAACCTAGTCTGTCCTACTATTTACCCATAGCTGGAGGGAGAATAAGGGGGTTCATACCTTTCCCAAGGGTATTTGCCCGAAAGTGAACGTAATAGTGCGACTGGAGTACGAACTCGCGTACTACGATTCCGCAGTTCATCGCTTTAACCATTACACCACGAGGACACCCTCTGATCCAGATTGGTTGCAACTGTTAGGGTCCCATCTACGGGTCTAATAGAACTGTTTAATCATTCACAAAGGATTATCATCATTTGTTATTTGAAACCAGACAGTTGTGTGCAAATTATTTCTCTTGTATAGGAATACCTGATAAATAGAAATACTTGAAACCATTTAACTGTGTGCAAACAAATGATCAACATTGGAAAGAATTATTTGTATCTGATATAAATTTCTTGAAAGTATTTTACTGTGTGCAAACAAATAATTAAAACTAAATATAATTGTACTAGATTGCAATACTTGAAACCCGGTTGGAGCTGTAGAATACACCGACTGCACCTCTGCATTAGGGTGAGACCCCCCCCCCAAAGAATGTCCTGATATAACATTAAACAATCTGATGGCAAGGCTCCATCCTTGGAGATTTGTTGAATGGGGAGTCATTGCTCACAGATCCACTCTCAACCGGAGTGGTAGCATCAGAAAGGGTCCAATCTCCGAATCAAATAGAACAAACTGTGTGCAAGCAAATGACTGATGTTAAATTGTAACTGTTATAAAGCAATAACATTTAACTGTGTGCAAAAAAGAGCCCCCGTTTAAGAATGTTATCAACAAAATGTGTTTATCAATTATATATATATATCATCATCATCATCATCATCATGTCGTACCGCCAGGACAGATATCCCTGACCCTCTCTCGCCACTTCTCCCTATCATTCATCGCCTCCGGCAGGTCTTCAGGGTTACATCCTGTGTCCTCATATAGTTGCTGTATGTAAGTTCGAGCTGGTCGTCCCGCTTTTGCACGGCCATATGTGGGGGTCCATAGGAGTACATCACTTATGAGCTCGTCCTTGCTTCTCCAGCAGTGTCCCGCGTGTCTGGTTCGTCTAACTTGTATAGTTTTCGTGATGGGGGGCAAGTGTCCGTATAGTTGGTGTCTCGTGGGGTGTTGTCGCCAGGACTTGTTCAATACTGCTCTCAACATTCTTGTGTAATTGCCGTCTAGTTTCTTCTCCAGCCGTTTAGTTAGCGTCCATGTAGTGCATCCATATATCAGTATCGACACAACCACTGCCTGGAAGAAACTGCGTTTCATTTTATCGGTTAAGTCTGATTTCCATATAATCGAGAGCCTATCGATAGCCGTCCATGCCTTCGTCAGTCGTGTGTCGATGTCTCTTTCGGTTGATGAGACGCTACTTCTTAGGTAGGTGAACTTGTCCACCAGTTTCAGAGAGGCTCCGTCCAGTGTGGCAATGTTGTCCGTTTGGTTGTAACACATATATTCAGTTTTGTGTGCATTGACATGGAGGCCAATGCCAGCTGCGACTCGTTCCAGACTATGCAGTAGTGTCTCTGCTTGATTAGGCGTATTCGCCAGTAACGCCAAGTCATCAGCGTAGTCGGCGTCCGTGATTGTTTTTGCTGGGTATTTTTTGCTTCTTCTCTTAGTCAGCTCGAAGCCATTTTCTCTGATTTTATCGATCGAAGTTCTAAGCACGTAGTCTAGACAGATGATAAAGAGGTACGGGGCTAGCGTGTCTCCTTGTAGTACTCCTGCAGCAATGTCGAAGTATTCCGTGTCTCCATCTGGTGAACGTACTTTCACTTTGGTGTTTCTGTAGAGAATCATTATCACTGCTACGATTTCTTTTGGTAGGCCGTATGCCATTAGGATTTGCTCCATCTTCCCTCTGTGTATGGAATCGAAGGCTTTGGTAAAATCGATAAATAGTAATGTCGCCTGAAGGTTTTTTGCCCGAACGCCTTCAAGGATTCTACGGATGGTCAGTATTTGTGAGGTAGTGGATCTATTTCTCCGGAAGCCATTTTGGTTTTTCCTAAGGATGTTGTCTATTTTGGGTTCTATGCGGTTTCGTAGTCGGGCATTGTAGATTTTAGCTGCTATAGATGTAAGTGTTATCCCTCGGTAGTTCTTGGCTAGTCCGAGGTCGCCTTTTTTAGGGAAAAGAAGGATGCATCCCTTCGTCCATCTTTCTATCCTATTTTGACTATAGACTGCGTTGCATTGCCGGAGCAGTATATCGTCGAATTGTCTAGTCTTCCATACTTCTGGGGGGATCTCGTCTAGCCCTGCAGCTTTCCTATTTTTAATTCTTCTTAGAACTGAGTCGAGTTCTTCTTTGGTGAAAGGACCTAGTTTAATGTCTAATTGCTTACTGATAATTCTGGTGATCGGTTCATCCGTTATTTTCGGTGGGTTTCCTAGTAGATTTTTGAAATGCTGTTCCCATAGTTTTACTCTTTCTTGTTGGCTTGCAGCTTTCAATTTTGCTTTGGCTGTGCTCTTCCTTCTACTTACTTCGTTTATTGTTTGCCAGGCTATCCTGGATTGTCTATCTTCCACCGAGTCTCTAATCTTATCTATCTGAATTTGTATGTATTCTGCCTGTTCTTTTAGATATATTCCTGCTAATTGATATTGTGCCTTTTCTAGTTTTTGGGCATTTGTGTTTGTTGGGTTCTTCCGATAGCTTTTGGAGGCAGTTTTCACGAGTGCACGTTTTTCTCCAACCGCTAGCGTTTCCCAAGGGACTCTATATTTAGTTCTAGGTTTTGTTGGAATACACTTTGATGCCGCCTCAAGGTGTGCTTCTACAAAATTTTCATATTCGTCATTTGGGGTACCTTTTTCTGTCTTCTCTTGTAGTGCTTCGAATCTGTTTCTTAATTCTAATGCATATTTGTCTCTAATATCTCTGTTGTTAAGTAGGGCCCAGTCATAGTGCTTGGTTGTCGCTTTTCGTGTGGCGTTTTTTCGTAGGCTTAGTCGTACCTTGGCCGTAACTATTCGATGATCGGAGGACATATATATATATATATATATGTATAAAGACGATTTAGCATTAAACGACCTACAATGGTTGATATGCCATAAAAACCAACCAAACCAAATGATATATATTTAATATATATGTATAAAGAGGATTTTACAATAAATAATCTACAATAGTTGATATGCAATAACACCCAACCAAAACCAAATGATATATATTTAATATATATGTATAAAGAGGATTTGGTATTAAATAACCTACAATGGTTGATATGCCATAAAGCCCAGTCCAATCCAACCAAATTAAAACTTGAAACCATTTAATTGCGTGCAAACAAATGATTGATATGAAGTAGAATTTTTCGTTTTAGAAAGAAATACATGAAACCATTTGTGTGCAAATAAATGCTTAATATCGTATAAAATTATTTGAGTTACCATTGAAATCGTTCTACTGTCTACAAACAAATGATTAATACTAAGTAGAATTATTTGTGTTAGATTGCAATACATGAAACTATTTAATTGTGTGCAAACAAATGATTAATATCAAATAGAATTGTGTTACCATTGAAACCATTTAACTGTGTGCAAACAAATGATTAATCCTGAATATTAGCATTACTTAAAACCATTATATTGTCTGCAAGCAAGTGATTATATCAAGTAGAATTATTTGTGTTTGATAAAAATACTTTAAACCTTTTGATTTCGTGCAAACAAATGTGCTCTAACAACTCGTTCAAAAATCATATATATATATATAGAATTTGGTATTAAATGACCTCAAGAGTTGATATGATGTAAAATACCAATCAATAAACAAGATTTTATTTTTGGTTTTTGAAAGTCTGCTAGGGAGAAAGCAGAACAGAAGGGTGGTTTGTGTTCGAGAATTGGTCTCATGCTTTGCCAAAGATTTGTGTCTTTCATTGACGTGGAAGACCTGCCGGGAGCGATGGACGATAGAGACGAGTGGCTGGATAGGGTCAGAGAAATCCGTGCTTGTGTCACGCCATGCTGATAATGACATATACATGGAATATTTTTCAAGTATAAAATTGGATGATAAGAAAGTAAAAAGGAAAAACAAACAAACAACCCCCCCCCAAAAAACAAAAAAAACCCAACAAAAAACAAAAAACAAAACAAAACAAAACAAAATAGCAAACACACATACGTCTTGAACTTGTGTAATTTTATATACTAGCTCACCTGATGATTGATAACGTGAAACTTGGAGTCGTCAGTTAGGATATTTATTATCCTATTTTATATTTGTAAAATATTGAGATATTGCTCTGCATTTTCATGCGTAGAGCACTGTAAATAGTTTACGGATTAAAACACTTTTACTGTTTAATTTCAATCATATATATATATATATATATATATATTTATGATTTAAAGGAAACTGATCAACTTATATAACAAATGTCTATACTTCATCTACATGTGTCAGTCTGGACACTTTCTGAATGAAATATATTTGGTAAAACACAGGAGCACTTCTCTACAGAAGAGTAAGACCCTCTAACGAGTGTCCTGTATATGACAAAAAATCTGACGGTGAGATTTTAGGGAAACCAGATCCTATATATTTAATATGGAGAAGATTTGGCTCTAAATAACCTACAATGCTTGATATGCCATAAAATCCAACCAAACTAAACAAAACAGGATGATGCAACCAAAGTGCCCTTCATACTCACCACATCTCTCACTGAGCGACTTTCCTAAATTGAAAATCCGTCTCAAGAATAAGATTTAGTGTAGACGATTTGACAATAGGAATATTTTTGTAACAGCATTATCCCAACCCTAACAATATTTCTTAAAACCAAAAATAATGAGTATTTTAACAAGACATCTATTAAAATATAATTTTAATAGTAAGTCAGATAAAAGATAAAATTAAAGTTTTTTGGCTTATAAAATGAAAATTGTGATTTTTACAACGGTGTTTAAGGCTCAGATGTCCTCGAATATTTTTTTCTTCCAAACTTTTAAATTTTAAACTTTCTTTATTTTTTTTTTGTAATATCCCTAAATTCTGTTCCATGTCGTTTGAATCATTATGCATTGTTGCCTTTAAGACTAAATGTTAACTGTGCAGACGACATTTTGGACTTGTGTATATCATTTTGGTGTTTAGACTTCAGAAAATTCTCTCCGTTGTTTGAGGAAGATGAAGCAGATACGAAATAAGAAAATGGCTGACTTTATATTTTGGCTAAATGCTAACC
>OY757910.1:26954834-27026698 GCA_963585895.1 Sepioteuthis lessoniana | reverse complement strand
TTCAGTTGGAGTGAATACTTGTCGGCAGTGGTCAGAGTAAGTAAAAATTTCCAACTTGGGACTTGGCATTGGGCGGCCAAGACTTATCGATATGAGAAGTAAATGGTAGCTTGTTAATAGCGTTATTAAAATTGATGGGACAAATACGTCACAGCAGACAGTAGGTTGTATATGTCAGATTAGACCAGTCAGATTACTCTGGCTTACCAATGCCCATCGCTAAAATGTTCTTCGATGATAACGTTGCAATTAGAGTTTGTATGAATGGAAGAATGTCATCTCCGATGAATCTCGGGTTGTCCTGCCTATGGTAAAAGATATACACACTCATGCATAGTAATTTACGAAGCGATTTATTCAGATGTGGCACAAAGCCATATGAATGGGGCACCTAATGAGACTCGAACTCATTCGTGAAGGTTTGCTAGTCAAGCTTGCTAGACATTACACTACACGAGGTGCCCACACATCTATCTATCTATCTATCTATCTATCGTACATACTTACGTATTGTGACACTTCCTGAAACCTAAATTTTAATCTAATATTAGGAAGTCGTGCTATACGCAAGACAAAGACTTGATGCATAATGCTTGTATCTTATGTGTGGTGTGACCCCCCCCCAAAAAAAAATTGGTTAGAATTTAAGTTTCTGAAAGTCGTATAACATTCACTACATGGACGCTAACTAAACGGCTGGAGAAGAAGCTAGACGGCAACTATACAAGAATGTTGAGAACAATATTGAACAAGTCCTGGCGACAACACCCCACGAGACACCAACTATACGGCCACTTGCCTCCCATCACGAAAACTATACAAGTTAGACGAACCAGACACGCAGGACACTGCTGGAGAAGCAAGGACGAGCTCGTAAGTGATGTACTCCTGTGGACCCCCACATATGGCCAAGCAAAAGCAGGACGACCAGCTCGAACCTACATACAGCAGCTATGTGAAGACACAGGATGTAATCCTGAAGACCTGCCGGAGGCGATGAATGATAGGGAGAAGTGGCGAGAGAGGGTCAGGGATATCCGTGCTGGCGGCACGACATGATGATATATATATATATATGCGTGTGTGTGTGTGTAAATTTCATCCGAAAAATATGTATATCTGACTTAATCTACGTTACTCTAATACACATATATATGTATGTGTATGTAGATTTTAATCGAATACATATATGTAGATATCCTTGGCAGTGCCCGTGGTGTAATGGTTAACGTTGTTAGAAATGAACACAGCGACACGAGCTCAGATCCAGGACGAGGCTGAGTGCATTTCTCCTAGTGCTAATACACTTGGGAAAGGTATAATTCCAATCGTTTTCTCCCACCTGCGGGTAAATAGTAGTCAGACTGAGTTTTTTTTTGTTGCTTTGGTAAGGTAACCAGTCTTTCAGAAGGAAAACTCTAAATTCAAACCTGGTAAACTCCGCTTAAATATTGACCTTGTGTCACATCCCGCTCGTGTGTGGGGTTGGTAAATAAATATATATCAAAGTCCTGATGAAGGTTATTCAAACCGAAACGTTTAACGTTGATTTTACATCATAATAAGTAAAAGTAAAGTTGGCGACCAAAGTCGAGGGCGACCAGAAGGCTCCCTTTTCAATAGCTACTACACCAAGGTGTAGGGGAGGGCGCTACTCCTTTCCCTGGATTGCTCCACTTTACCCTTGATCATTACCTTATAATGCTGAGTGTTAAGCAAGGAGGCATCAAGTACCATTTTTTGAGTCTTTGGTATGACTCGACCTGGGATTGAAGCCAGGTCTCCCGGGCTATTGGCGAACACCCTAACCCTCACCTATTTGGATTATTCTGTTTTTCTGCTTTCTTCATACTGTCGGATTTAGATCCATATTCACTTTCACACACACACACACACACACACATATATATATATATATATATATATTGGTTTATCATAGATAATATCCGATGTACATATTTATTCGGTTAATATCTACATAAAATAATCTGTATGCAAAGTCATGGGTCATCATTTGTTCGATCTCTTCCAATAACGATTCAATTGCGTTTTTCACAATTTCTGTCTGGTTAGTCCTTAGAGAAAAAGGCGAAAACAGGAACAAACTGACCATTACACATCAGGGAACCGCACATAGCTATCCTATTTCTTGAGCAATCGAAAAGAAGGGGAGGAGTCCGTTTGACAGAGTTGGTGAGAAATCTATGAGTAAACGAACAAAATAGATAAAAATATAAGGAAACCTGAGAATAATTGATGTCGTTCTTGAGTCATTGAGTTATTAAACAAGGCAAATAAAAAATCGGACACTTAGAGATAAAAGGTAATATTCACTTTCAGAAAGCATGACGCAATAATCTCTCAATAAACTTTTCCCTGAATGCTCTGTTGGATGATGACAAAAATTTCGAACACCATGTTTTTTTTCTTCTCTCTCGGCCATTCTATGACCTTCCCTGACCAGCCGCTCGGATACGCGGTTGGTTTGGGATAGGCTATTGCTGTGTAGGGTCACGGTTGGTCGAGACTGCTTGATGCGATTGCCGAGTAAACTCAGCAGTCGCATCTCGCGGGCGAGACTGACCTACTCCACGAGCTTCTGAGGCCGTTCACTCAAGTTCTAACCCTCCTTGGAGGGGCTAGGTTTATTGTCTGGTGCCTGACGGGACCCGAGGCATTTTTGTGCTCATCAGGTATGTCTGGGCTACGGCCCTGCATCTGGACCCACCTAAATCTGGGCATTGTGCCATACTCGCTCGTTAGATGGGGCGTGTGAAAAATATCTCTTTTTTTGCAAATACTTAAACCCGTTTGATCTCTTCTAGAAAGTGATTTAGCTGACCGTAGTCGAGGGTGATCCGTAGGCTCCCTTTTTCAATATCTACTACAACTAGGTTTAGAGGAGGATGCTTCACCTTTCTCTGGATTGCTCCCCTTACTCTTGACCAATACCTTAGAATGCTGAGTGTTAAGCAAGGAGGCATTAAGTACCATTTTTTGAGTCTTTGGTATGACTCTACCTGTGATTGAACCCCGATCTCCCGGGCCATTTGTGAATACTAATCATTATACCAATGGGCCGGTCTCTTCTCAGTTATCAGATTTGCTATCTGCGGTTATTAGTCACCCATGCAAATACTGAACACGGTTAATTTTGCTGATCTGGTGGGAACCGTTGCTTTAAGCATGAAATGACTGTAAGACAAACCCGTTCTTTCTCTTATTCTAATTTTACGAACATAGATTGCTAAATCGCATCACAATCATTAGTTGGATTTTTATTTGAAACTATCACTGTACAATGTTACTTAAAATTTATAATTATCACCGTATGCCAATTCTTGTTGGTTAATTCAAAACCGAAGTTAGTCTTTGTATTTTTTACAAACGAAATCGAATAACCATGACCAGAAAATCTGGCGAACACTTGCGTGCGACATACGGAGACACTTGACAGCTGTTTCGATCTTATTAGGTCTCATTAACTGTATAAAGCAGGACGACCAGTACGAACGTACATTCAGCAGCTATGTGAGGATACAGGTTGTTGTCCTGAAGACCTACCTAGGGCGATGAACGATAGGGAGGAGTGGCGAGAGAGGGTCAGGGATATCCGTGCTGCCAGCACAATATGATGATGATGAACTGTATATATCGTGATCTCCACCACTGGAGATCGAACCAGCGACCACAGAATGCAGAGCTGAAACTCTACAACTCAGCCAACCGTTCATATCGGACACAAGTGACACCAAATTAACAAGTCATTGTAATTGCGCTGCCAATTAACCTGAATGTGTCTTGTAAGTTACATCCGTACACTTTACAGAGGACACTGTCACCTCCAGGGCCACGTCTTCCCAAGAGGATTAGAAATAAGCATCTGCATAATTATTAAGACCTCAAGGGCAAGGATATAGATATATATTTTTCTTTTTTTTTAAGTAGAGGATGTAGCTTTTCGACCTTATTAGGTATCATCAGCAGTGTACACCGTGATCTCCACCACTGGAGATCGAACCAGCGTTTTTTGTTTTATTTTGTGTGTGCGTGTGTGTGGGGTCCTTCATGGTGCTTCGTTAAAGACTTTTAGATTTTCCGCCTCTCAGTGAGAGACAATTTGGAAAACTCGCTGAGATGCCTAATGCCCTCGATATGATATTAAACAATCTTAGGGCGAGGATCCAGCCTCGGAGATTTGGGGAATGTGGAGTACCCCTTCATTGCCATTGCTCCCCGGTCCACTTTATCCCGGAGCGAGAGCACCTGACAAGGTCCTATCTGTGGGTCAAATAGAACAAACTATGTGTGCAAACAAATGACTGACGTTAAATTGTGACTGTTATAATTGAAACATTTAAGGGTGCAAAAAAGGACTCGGGCTCGCTTAAAAATGTTATCTGAAAAATGTGTTTACAAATCATATATATTTAGTATATATGTAAGAAGTGGATTTGGCATTAAATAACCTACAATGGTTTATATGCCATAAAACCCAACCAAACCAAATGAGCATTTGTCCGTTTCTTTCGCCACTCGGGATAAAAAATTTTTTCAAGAGACCGCCATATTATTGGTTCCTCATCTAAGTACAGAACACATTAATCGGTGCTTAACTTGTGAGATCTGATGTTTTAAGCAAGATCTATCTAACTATCTATCTATATCCTACTGTCTGTATGTATGTATGTATGTATGAATCTATCCTATTTTGTTCATATATATCCTACAGTGTTCATATCTATTTATCTGTTTTAATTTTCCCTGTTTGTTTTTAAATTTAGGACATGATAGTGACAATAGTGGAAATGTATTTTCTTACGGCATGTTTAAAATGAGTCAATGAATGAATAATGAATAGTATCGTTCCTTTTCTTAACAGCTGCTGACACTGAAATATTCAATTTTTCTGGAAGGGAAAAAAACCCAAACTTTTTGAACGTTAAACTTTATATGTAATAACTGCAAGAGTTGATCTGTGTAACTCACGTCTTCGTACATCAAATCTCTTCATTCCTTGTCGTATTAAAATGACCGAAGCAATTTGAAGGTCTTTCTTCTTGTACTTTCGACGACTTTCTACTCGCCCTTGTTTGTTAGCTTCAATAAAATCATATAAGGGTATTTATTAAATCTGAAGGATGCTTAAATTAGCCGCCTTTATTTGGCTAGATTCCATGTCCGTGTTCTGGCAACCTTGCCGTCAGGGTGACTATATGATGCCATCTAGGAATTAACTTCCTATTCTTTGATAACATCGAACCTTGTATTATGGATTTGCTATTTTGTTAAGGCTCTGCCCATTGACGGAACTTGCGCTTGTATATATCACTACTCCCACGAATTGGCCCTTTTTTTTTAGCGGGAGCCAGGTCTACTGCTTGCCGGCAATTACAATTTTTTCCACTGACTCCACCATTTTCTTCCATTTGTTCAAGTCATCTGTGAAAAGTTATGCATCAATGAACTCGTGAATTTCCAAATCTTTCTGTTCTTTTTTCTTTTTGATCTTTATCTGTATTTTTTTCCTATTTTCTTTTCTCTGAAACCTTTTATCTATCTATCTATCTATCTATCTATCTATCTATCTATCTATCTATCTCTTCTGATTTTTTATCTATATTTTTTGATTTTTTCTCTGAAATCTATCTATCTATCTATCTATCTATCTCTTCTGATTTTTTATCTATTTTTTAAAAAAATTTTTTCTCTGAAATCTATCTATCTATCTATCTATCTATCTATCTATCTATCTCTTCTGATTTTTTATCTATATTTTTTCGATTTTTTATCTGAAATCTATCTATCTATCTATCTATCTATCTCTTCTGATTTTTTATCTATATTTTTTCGATTTTTTATCTGAAATCTATCTATCTATCTATCTATCTATCTATCTCTTCTGATTTTTTATCTATATTTTTTCGATTTTTTCTCTGAAATCTATCTATCTATCTATCTATCTATCTCTTCTGATTTTTTATCTATATTTTTTCCGATTTTTTCTCTGAAATCTATCTATCTATCTATGTAGTAAAAGTACAAAGACAAAAATTTACAATGTATTAAACATTAGCTTTCTTCGAAATATCCTTTTGTCATTTTACATACTTATTTCAGCAAGTTTTTCATTGGTTGAAGCATTTCTGAATTTTCTCTTTTGATATGGTGTGAATCTATTCCATCGCATTTCTTTTACTGTCCTAAACATTCACTAAATCTGCATTAACGTGATCCATATTTGTTAACGGTAAAGAGAGTGTTAAATAATATTTTGAAATAAAGAGTTCTTTGGGCTATATCATCATCATGTCGTGCCGCCAGCACGGATATCCCTGACCCTTTCTCGCCACTTCTCCCTATCATTCATCGCCTCCGGCAGGTCTTCAGGATTACATCCTGTGTCCTCACATAGTTGCTGTATGTAAGTTCGAGCTGGTCGTCCTGCTTTTGCACGGCCATATGTGGGGGTCCACAAGAGTACATCACTTATGAGCTCAACTTGCTTCTCCAGCAGTGTCCTGCGTGTCTGGTTCGTCTAACTTGTATAGTTTTCGTGATGGGAGGCAAGTGGCCGTATAGTTGGTGTCTCGTGGGGTGTTGTCGCCAGGACTTGTTCAATACTGCTCTCAACATTCTTGTGTAATTTCCGTCTAGTTTCTTTTCCAGCTGTTTAGTTAGCGTCCATGTAGTGCATCCATATAGCAGTATCGACACAACCGCTGCCTGGAAGAAACTGCGTTTCATTATATCGGTTAGGTCTGATTTGCATATGATCGAGAGCCAATCGATAGCCGTCCATGCTTTCGTCAGTCGTGTGTCGATGTCGTTTTCGGTTGATGAGACGCTACTTCCTAGGTAGGTGAACTTGTCCACCAGTTTCAGAGAGGCTCCGTCCAGTGTGGCAATGTTGCCCGTTTGGTTGTAACACATATATTCCGTTTTGTGTGCATTGACATGGAGACCAATGCCAGCTGCGGCTCGTTCCAGACTATGCAGTAGTGTCTCTGCTTGATTAGGCGTATTCGCCAGTAACGCCAAGTCATCAGCGTAGTCGGCGTCCGTGATTGTTTTTGCGGGGTATCATTTGCTTCTTCTCTTAGTCAGCTCGAAGCCATTTTCTCTGATTTTGTCGATCGAAGTTCTAAGCACGTAGTCTAGACAGATGATAAAGAGGTACAGGGCTATATAGTTGGCGTTAATAACTTCTAGTATACTTATTTGGTGTTTAATTTTCAGACTAATTTAATTTTAAGATTCCTTACTTCTGTAAATTAGTTGGACACACAGTACAACAGGTCTAGGTTTCAAGCAAGAGGTCAAAGGTCAAAATATTTCCGGAGTGATAGTGTGAGGATAAAATTATGAAAATAATACGGAATTATGAGTGGTTGTCTGATTCCTGATTGGTTATTATTTTCACGAGATGGAAGACGAAAGATGTGCTTTTTTTAATTTAGTGAAAGACTTAGAACAGGAATTTGTATGGAATAAATGTATTTTAGCTGTTTAGCATAATGGTTAGATTGTTCGTCAGTGGCCCGAGAGACTAGGGTTCAATCCCAAACCGATTCATACCAAAGACCACAAAAATGGCACTTGATGCCTCTTTGATAAACACTAAGCATTATATGGTTCGGATTAAGGGCAAGTGGAGCATTCCCGGGGAAAGGAGAAGCGCCCTCCCCTACGCCCCGTTGTAGTAGTTACTGAAAAGGGAGTCATCGGTCGGCCAACTTACTTACTTAGAGCTTTACCACGTTTTTTTAGCTGGTTTGGGTTACCATACTAAAGATAATTAGGGAACTTTTCTTCTTTACCTAATGACGGTATCAAAACAGAAATTCCTTTAAAAATGGCTGATTGAAAAATGAAGATATATCTGAATAAAGCGGAATGTTATAGAAGTGTGAGCTTTTCAGATGTTTTGGTAACTGATCAATTGGTTTTTATCGTCTTGTGATAAAACAACCCAACAACGAGTAAACAGTTGGGCAAACGGGGCTTTCTTGGCTTTGTAAGCGTATCCAGTCTAAGTGAAGAAAAGGCCCTTCATTCAAATCCGCTGCCTGCATGGTAGGGTAAATTGCCGTGATGGAGTGGTAAAAACGAGGTGCTGGAGATCCTAACACGTTGTGTTTTACCTCGTTCTTTCAACACCAGTAGCGATTCTAATTTGTATAGCATCTTGCTCTTCTTTTAGACAACATCAGTGTCGTGATGAGGGAATGCCTGAAACATAGAAAACTGCATGTTTTCTATACTTAAAAGCCTTGCTTAAACGTGTGCAGAGATTTGGGATCCTGAAAAGATAGGGTCACCGAAAGATATCATATATATGTAGCATTCAACCCTTCCGCCACGAGAATTCAGTTTTCCTTCTTCTAGTCTGGTTGCCATACCAAAGTTAAAGAGTCAGTCTGCCCTACTATTCCCCCATAGCTGAGGCAAGAGTTGTTTGAATCATTCTTTTCCAAAGGTTATTTGCACTACATGAAATGCAAACAGCCTCGTCCAGGATTTGAATTTGGGTATCCAAGTCAATTTCCTATAGCGATAACCAATATGCCATGAACGCCTCTTTTGGTTGAGCTTTTCATAAACGTAAAATATTCAGAAGATCTTTAGAGCTTTCCCAGGATTGTCCACAGCCCCAAGAAATCGTCCGAAAATGATTTAGTTTGGTTTGGTTTGGTTTGGTTTGGTTTTATGGCATATCAACCATTTTAGGTTATTTGATGCCAAATCCATTTTTATACATATAAACAGTTCTATTTCAAACAGTACAGTTTAGCATAAGTACAGTTTTTGTTTACACTCAGTAAAATGTAAAAACAGTTCTATTTTAAACGATTCAGTTTAACACAAGTACGTAGTTCAAGTGTCAAAAACAGTTCTTTGTAAGATGGTTTGTGATTTAGTATTTCTTAATACTTTTATATATCTTAATACTTGGAGAGAGATTTGATATCAAAACGCTCTTTTAGGAGTAGATCTGGTGTCTTCTAAGTGGCTTACGTGACTAGTACGTTAACTATTGCGCTACATCGTTTTCTTTTTGTCAAGTGATGTTAGTAACATTGCTTGATGACTAAGAATACTTTAAAGTGTTTAGTAAATCAGCTACATAAGATGGTTTAAGACTGTACACAAATCCCCATCATTTCCTAAGAAAACAAACGAATTTACAAATGATTACAATAAAACTTCTTAGAGAAGTTTGTTACAGAATTAAAAAAAAAGAATCACAAAAAGCACCAGATCTTTGCCAATCCTGTTCCACTCTAATTTTTTAAATTTATTTTTATTCTTAAAGTGTTTTTCCCGCTCTCGCTTCTATCTCCTCTTTTTGAAACCAAGCATGAGCGAGATTCCATTTTCACGATGATGTGTACGCTACCACTTGTAAACCGATTTGACATGACGATCGTTTAAATATTGTTCAGCAATGTCCATAAACGCCTTTTAAGGTTTTAATCTGCGCAGTTGTTGACATAACTTCGTCTACTGCCTCCTCGCTGTCGTTGGCTGTCATAGAATGGGTGTACGGCTGGGACGAGAAGATGCGGCTGGAAATGGTTGGATAGGGTCATGGAATGAGAAAGAGAGACAGAGATAGATAGATAGATAGATAGAGAGAGAGAGAGAGAGAGAGAGAGAGAAAATGTGTGTGTGTGTGTGTGTGTGTGTGAGAGAGAGAGAGAGAGATGGGAAATAGAAAGGAATTGAAAGAATAGGATGAAAAAGAAAGAGAAGAGGGGAAACAAAAATGAAGGAGAGAGAGAGAGAGAGAGAGAGAGAGAGAGAGAGGGAGGAATGGGGAGAGCAAAAATAGAAACGATAAAAAACAAATAGAAAATACAAGAAAGAGAGAGAGAAAGAGAGAGAGAGAGGGGGAAATAGAAAGGAATTGAGAGAATAGGATGAAAAAGAAAGAGAAGAGGGGGAACAAAAATGAAGGGAGGAGAGAGAGAGCGAGAGAGGCGGGGAATAGAAAATGAATTGAGAGAATAGGATGAAAAAGACAGAGGAGGGGGGAATAGAAATGAAGGAGAGAGAGAGAGAGAGAGAGAGAGAGAGAGAGAGAGAGAAGGATAGTGAGAAGAAAAAGAGAAATGATAGGAACTAAATAGAAAATACAAGAGAGAGAGAGAGCGAGAGAGAGTGGGGGTAAGATAGAAGAAAAATGGAGATGAGAAAATAATGGTGGGGATTACATGAAGAAAAGGAAAGAAGAAGAAGGAGTGAACTGAAACGAGAGGAGTATGAGGAAAAGAAATATAAAAAGGAGTGAACAGAAATGACAGGAGAAGGAGCGTGAGATCAATGAGAAAAAAATGAGGTAAGGAAGATAAAAGAAAAGATGGAAGATGAGTGAAGAGATGGTAAGAGTAGGAATATCAGAATATTAAGAAAAAAAGAGAAAGGGGAAAAGTAAGGGAAAAAACGAGTAAAAAGAAATGATGGTTAGAGAAATATGAGAAGAGTAAAAAAAGAAAGGAAAGAAAAAGGTAAAGAAGGAAGAATGAACAGAAACTAAATCGGGAGAAGGAGTATGAGAACAATAAGAAAACAGAGAACTAAGAAAGAGAAATGAAAAGAAAGAAAAAAGAGAGAACAGAAATAACGGAAGGGGGAGTATGAGAACAATAAAAAAGAGAAGAAAAGAAAAGAAAGAATTTGAAGTGAGCAGAAATAACGGGACGATGAGTGTGAGGACATTTAAAAAAAAGAAAAGAAAAGAAAAAAAAGGAAAAAAAGGAGGGGAGTGAGAAGGAAAGAGAAGGAGTTTGAGAACAATAAAAAAGAGAGGAAAGATACAGAAAAAGAAGAGAGGGAATAGAAATGATTGGAGGAGAAGTATGAGAAGAATAAGGTAAAAAAAAAGAAGAAAGAGAAAAGAAAAGAAAGGTAGTGAATAGAAATGATGGGAGGATGAGTATAAGAACAATAAGCAAAAACAAAAGAAAAAGAAGAGAAAGGAGCAGAGAGAAGAGGTGAGTGAACAGACATGAAGTAGAGAGAAAGAGTATGAAAACCATAAGAAAAAAAAAAGGGAAAGAAACAGAGAGGAAAGGAGAAGGAGTAAAAATACATGAAGTTGAGAGAGAAAGGCTATGAAAACAAACAAAAAAAAAAATCGAGGAAAACAAGAGAAAGAAAAAAGTTAAAAGAGGAGGGAGAGAGACGAGAAAAAGTCGGGAAAAGGTGTGAATAATTTGAAGAAAAAGAAAAAAGAAAACTAGAAAGTTTGAAAAAATCAAAGCGGCAAAGAAGGAATTATTAGAAAAGAGTAAAGAGAAGCAAGTAACAAAAGGAATTCTTGAAATGGAATCGGGTATAAAGTAAGAAAAAACAAAACAAAATAGAAATGAACAAGAAAAGGCAGGGAATGAAAGTGAAAATGAAAGTGTGTGAAAGAAAGAAAGGAATATATATATATATATATATATATATATATATATATATATATATATATACATATATATATATATAACATACGTGTATCAAAGTCTTGTCACCTCAAAAGATCCTCAAGGGCATATTAGCGACACTAAAGATGCACTTTCCTACGGCATTGCTCAAAAGTAGGCAGTTGAATGAATGAGAGACATTATTGTCTAGTTTCTAAACAGTGTTTTCAAGTTTCTGGAACATAAAACAGTTAATTGGTTTGTTTTACAGCATGTGGTTCCTTATTGGTTTTTTTTCTTTTAAAAACGTTTAAACATTTTCAAATAAATATTCCCATTTAATAATAATCATTTGCCAACAATTTGCCTACTTCAAGTCACCATTCTTAATTCAAATAATTTGTACAGTCTTATGGTTTCAAATTGCTGCCTATTTAATAATTGGCTAAAAATTATATAAAATAAGGTAATTATTCCTATCAAATATTAATAATTTACAACGCTTTATATAACTTTGATAAGATGATTATAATTGTTTGTTTCTAAATTCACTCCATCGAGGGTTATTTTATACCAGAAGGTTAGTGAATTGCGTTCATATTTGCATTTTTTGAATTGTTTCTCAAGAGGTTCTTTCTTTGCTGCGGTCCTGTAGGATACGAATAATTCTTAAATTGATATATCTGACCCATATTTGGGAGCATAACAGATACTACCTCAGTGGGTCAGAGTGAACCTGGGATTAATAGCAATGTAGAAGTAATCCATACTCCCATATCTCAAGAAAGTGGGTACTAATCATCAGATATCATACCCAGGATGCCCTCTCTTTTTGGGTGGAACGTATTACTGCCCTTCAGGTGATACAGTCAGCGTATTATAAGCCCCGCTAACTGGGCTATTTGCAAAGCTTTAAGTTATTATTCCAAGCTAACAGAAATAATTTGTACATAATCATGTGGTTTCAAGTATTCTTGTCTAATAAGAATAATTTGTAAGCAGTTAAGTTCCACTCAGACCCAGAGTGGTTGTACTCGTTACGGTCCCATGTATCGGTCAAATATATTTGTTTGAAAATTATTAGTATTAAGAATACGTGAAAAATAACTTTGGGCAAACAAATTATTATTATTATTATTATTTTGAGTTTTTCACACCAGTATTAGCGGATGGTTTTCCACTGGAGTTTGAGTGATGGTAAGTGTCCTCAAGTCTCCAGGACTCTTCTCAGTATTCTGGCTGATCTCAACAATGCTGTAGTTTGGATGGTTTCAACCCGTCCTCTAATTTCCAAGTCCTCCAGTCCCTGTATCAATCCTTTGGTGTCTGTACCGAGCACGCCAATTACAACTGGTATCACCGTCACTTTCATGTTCCATAGTTTTTCTAGTTCTCTTGCAAAGTCTAGGTATTTTTCTCTCTTTGGTCCACCGGGATGGCAAAATCCACTTGAGAGCAGGGTTTCTGCTAATTATTATCATTATTACTCATTAGAGTTTTTCACATCAGCGTAAGCTGATGGTATTTCACTGGAGATTGAGTGACAGCAAGTCTCCTCAAGTCTCCATAACTCTTCTCAGTATTCTGTCCGTTTTCAATAATGCTATTGTTTGGATGGTCTCCACTCGGCCGCCAACTTCCAAATCTTCCAGGCCCTTTAATTATTCTTTAGTTACCATGTCAAAAGCACCAATCACAATTGGTATAATTGTCACCTTCATGTTCCATAGTTTTTTCAATTCTCTAGTAAGTTCGAGGTATTTCCTTCATTGTGAGTTCTTAACACCAGCGTTAGCTGGTTGTCTTTCGGTAGAGTCTAATTGCCTTTCTATTCCTCCGGGAAATAGTTCTCGACATGCAAGTAAATAATTGATCTCCTTAATCTGTGCAATTAGGATTTTCCACGTCATTGGTAGACACGGAGGTGTCTCCGTGGTGTAATGGTTAAAGCGCTGGACTGCGTGTTCGAACTCCAGTCGCACTATTACGTTCACTTTCAGACAAATACGCTTAGGAAAAATATGAACCCTCTTATTTGTACCACTATTGTCTTAAAAGGAGAGATTTGGCATTAAATAACCCGAGAAGGTTGATATGCCATTAAATAACGAACAAATCAAATTAGCTCGTGGGTAGACACATCATTGGTCTATATTTGCTTGACATGGTTCCTTTTCGTCGGTCCTTCTGGATTAGGTTTATATTCCCCTTAGTCATCCATTCGGGTGTTCTCGCTTCTTCTACACATCTATTTCGTTCAATAGCCTGTCTGTGATGCGTGGATGTAAATTTTTTAAACCAGAATCCATGCAACTACCATGGCATTGCGCTTTCCAATTTACTACATTATGGAGCGTTGCTCTGAGTGATTCCTGTTTTCTTTTTCTTCAAGTTCTTGTAATAATTTTTCTTGTTATTTATCCATTCGACCTCATGTTCTTTCTGATCTTATACTTTACTCCAAAATTATTTCGCTTCCTTTGTATCCGGTTGCTGGCTTGTCCTCGTGCATTCTCCACCCACTTGGAGGGATTTTCTTTCGTTATTTTGGAATTTACTGTTTTGTTTGTTTGTATTGCTTGACCCTGTGTCGGTATTTTTTAAGTCTTCCTTTTGTTGCTACTATCTTTTGATTAATTTCTTCAAATTGCATTGTCAGTCTTATCTGATGTTTTGTTTTGGTCTTTTCATCCCAACAAATCACTTCGTGTTTTTTCTTCGTAAGATATTTTATTTATTGTCCTTCTAGCCTGATTTCCCATCTAGGTTTTGAATTTTTATTCGATTTTATCGCAGATTTATTTCGCTGCAGCATAATTCAGAGATGTAACTCATTGGGATATTTGGAGGTAATTTCTTTAGAATTTTGGTTTCTACATTAATTTTTTTCAGTTTTGTTTTTTGAGGGATGATAATGTAGTCTTATTTTCAGTCCGGATTTTCTTTATTAATTCTACGTTTATTTTGCCTTCTAATGTTAACATTTGTATTGTGGTGCTGGAGTTCGTGGTGTTTTGGTTTAAATCTTGTGGGATTTATCCAAATTTCTATCATTCTTTTTCTGTATCCTCTTTGTTTTGGATTGCTCTTCAAATAACTGTGAAATACACTTTTGTTGCCTTCTATGGTCCATTTTATCGTTGAATTAGAACAACAAATATTAGCTGGAGAACGACCGGGTTTCCCACGATGGCTAACCTAAACCCTAACTTTAAACCTGACACGAGCAGATTGCAACACAAGGTCAATTTTTAAGCATATTACAACCAGTTTGAATTCAGAGTTTTTATTCTCCTAGACTGGTCACCATACCAAGGCTAAATAGTCTTGCCTATTCTTCAATTTACACATAGATGGAATTGTTGGATTCGTACGTTTCTCAAGGGTATTAGCACTATGTGAAATGCCAACAGCCTCGTACAGGATTGGAACTTGTATATAAAAAACGTTACGCTACAAATGCCTCTTAGTGTTAACGCTGGAGTCGTCAGAATGACGTTGAACTCAACGTCGGACTGTCTTAGTGACTCCATTTTTTAAATACTTCACCGCAGCAGGTTACTTTGCCACAGTGCTTGTAGGTTCAAATTCAGAATTTTGATTCTCCATGATCGGTTGTATTTACCAAGGCTTGAGTGCTCAGACTATTATTTCCCCCTAGCTGGAAAAGGATGAGATGGATTTACGCTTTTCCCAAAGGGCATTAGTGCAAAGTGAAACACATTTTCGACCAAAAACTTGGTTCGTTGAGTTTATTTTCTCCAACAATAATTACGCCCTGTCAGTGGGGGAAGTGCTCTGAATACGCTAACTGTATCCCCTAAAGAAGAGTGGTAGTACCAGTTAGAGTCCCATCTATGGTTCACGTATATGTGTTTAAAAATTATTCGTATTCGATAGGATCGTGTGTTAAAAAAAACTTTTAAGAAACAACGACACAATGTAAATATGAATGTACTTGTTGATATGCCGTTAAAATCAACCAACCAATCAACCAATCAATCCACAAGGATAGGAGGTGCCCATGGTGTAATGGTTATCGTCGCAGGATATGGACACGGCGACACGAGTTCAAATCCTGGACCTGACTGATTGCATTTCACATAGCACTAATACCCTTGGGAAAGGTATGAATCCAATTATTCTCCCTCCAGCTATGGATAAATAGTAGGACAGACTAGGTTCTTCAGCTTTGGTGAGGCAACTAGTCTAGGAAAACTCTGAATTCAAACCTGTTAAACTCCGCTTAAAAATTGACCTTGTGTCATATCCTGCCGAGCGGTGGGTTTGGGTAAATAGGATCAATCCACAAGGATAATCACGCTTATACTGATTCAGATATGATAGAATTAATCCGGAGAGAACGTTAAGAAGCCCGCTGCTATTATTTCATTATCGTCATTGAAAACATTGAATATGATTATTTATAAACTTTACAAATGTTAAAACAAGTTTTCATTTCAAGAGTTTTTATTGGCTCATGTTTTCACTTGAAAAGAGAGTGAACAATAATTTGGTCGGCAGAGCTAAAATCTGTCACCGACTTCCAAAGAAGGTTTGGGACCTATTTAAAAAAAAAAAAAGATACATTACGTACACATACAAAAATGAATACTTGCACAACATAACTTTGGTAAACTATAGTTCATTACCAAAAACAATACATAAAAATACAAGGTCAATTTCGACTCAACCTCCTGTTATTTGTTTTATTTATAATTCCTTTCAGTATTAATCCTTTTATCACCCTTCACAGAAAACTTTTCCAATACAATATTATTGTACATTTCGCCACGAAGAACAAGAGAACATTCACGCTACACGTAATATATTCTTAAAAATTCAAAAACTTCTTTTATGTGTGGTTTTTATCAATTATTTCTAACGTAGATGGCTTTAAAGTTTGCTTTGGTTTCGATGGAATATCAACCTTCGTGGGTTATTTAATGGCAAAGTCATCTTTGTTGAACAGTAGTGGTATTATATAACCCATAGCTGGAGAGATAAGAGGGTTTAGTATCTTTCCAAAAAGCATGAGTCCCAAGGCGAACATGATAGATCGAAAAGAACTCGAACTCGCTTCCTTCGACACCGTAGTTCAGCCATTAAGCCACGGTGTCTCCGACGGCTTTAAAGTTATAAACATTTTAAGTTGAACAAGAAATTTAAAATATCACTGTATGAATGGAGGCTGAACAGTTCTCTGCCCCACCAAGAAAGGACATGCTATTCTATATATTTATCCAGTAGCTCAACATATCTTGTACTGCATTTTGCAAGTTTCTTTGATTCTAAAAAACTCAATAAAAAGTGATTTTCATCTTGGTTAGATCAAGAACTTTTTGTCAGTCTTTTGTAAAATTAAGAATTCCTTAGGAAAAGTACATTTCCAAAGGTAGAAAGCAGAATAAAATTTAAGCAAAAATTAAACGATGAGAAAAATATTCAGGCACATTGTTGTCATATTTTAATGTTCATTTAAATTTTAGAGACATTGTTTAGAGACATTATTCATAACTCTTCGCAATCCATTTGCAACATTTAACAATAATCTAGAAAGAATAACACGTCACAGCGTCATTTTTCTCAGTGTAATATATTTAATATACATTAGAAAATGAAGCAATTTCTTCTCCTAAACAATCACTCGGTCGGCAGGGCTTAGAATACATAACCGTATCACCTGCAGAGGGGTAAGACCCCCCCGCCCCTTATAGGCGTCCTGACTATGACACTGAACAACATTTTGAGGTTCTAGTTCTAGAACTCTGAAGAATGGGAAGTACCCCTTCCTTGCCATTACTCCCAGGTCCACTAGAGGTAGTACCTGTTATAGTTCTCTCTATGGATCAAATAGAACTGTTTAAAAGTTATTCATATTCGATAGGCTCGTGTTAAAAAAAAATTAAAGTAAAAGAAAAAAAAAAGAAAAGAAAAGAAAACTCTTAAGAAACAACAGCACAAAAAAGTAAATATGAGCATACACTGAAAGCGATTCTCAAACCTCTACACATAAAATAACCCAAGACAAGCTGACATGACATTAAAATCAGTCAATGAATGAATGAATCAATTATTATTTTAAACGAAAAAAATTCACGCAGAAATTTATTTTTCAAATCATCAAAATATTCGATATAAGAGAAATAATTGGTAGTGTTTTATGTCATATCAACCTTTGTGGGTTATTTAATCCCAAATTCTGTTTATACATATGAATTATATGATTTATAAGTGAATAGTTTATTGGTAACATTTTTTAAACGAGTCAGAACTCATAAATTTAAATGGTTTCAAGTATTGCTTACAATATTATATTTGAACCCAGTTAAATGGTTTCAATACTAATTATTCAATTCCATATTAATCATTTGTTCGTACACACTTAAATGGTTTGAAATATAGCAAAGGATTAAACAGTTGTATTTGACCCCTAGATGGAGCCCTAGCAGGTACTACCACTCTAAGTCAGAGTGGATCTGGGAGTAATGGCACTGAAAGGATACTCTATTTTCGCCAAAGTTTCAGAACTAGAGCCGCACCATAAAATGCAGTTTTGTGTGATATCTGGGACATTCATAGGGAGGTGGAGGTCTTACCTCTTTCACAGAGCTGTAATCAGCGTGTTCTACAGCCCAAGTCGACTGGGTTGGAAATAATTCAAACATACTAAACAATCTTTCACTCCTTTTAAAAGAGATGCATCGATATCACCATGGATCGGTGTTACATCAGGAACCCAACTGGTCAAGTGGTCGTCTTGTTAGAAAATAACTTTGATGAGTGTAAACTGATTTCGAAAATCTTTTTTGGTGTATCCTGGTTTTGTTCGCATAAAATCGTCTGTTTGTCTTCATTTCTTCTTTTCTGACTTCTTTTCTGCTATTAATTTCTTTTTTTTCTCCCTCAACATTCGTATTTCTACTCTATCTATTGCCATTCTCTACCATACTTTCATTTTTCTTTCATTTCTTCCTTTTGTTCATTCGTCTTTTTCTCATCTTCTTTTCGTGACAATACATGCCTTATTCTCTCAAGCCACACCTACCATAATCCTCTTGGCTCCGCCTTCTATTTTTGATCGCCACTCCGTTCATTATTCTCTTCATATTCACGCCAAAACTTTGCTCCGCCTTTTTTTCTGTTGAAACTATTACTTCATCAACGTCATTGCGTTAATTTTTTTTCTTCTTCCCAAACCGGTTCATCTTTGATTCTTCGAATGTATTCAGCTTTGCTTCGTCTGGAACACAGACTTCAGGTTCCTTACCGTCATTTGTAAGTGCTCAACGATTTAATTATTAAGTAGAGAAAGGTACTCGTGGCGTAGTGGCTAAAGTGACCGTAGTTGTTGAGTTCGAACTCCAGTCGCACTATTACGTTATTGACCAATATTCTTTGAAATGGTATGATCCCCCAGAAGCTGTGAGTTCAATCGCACCGCTACTGTTCTTCTGCAAGGATAGCTTCGGCATTTTGTTTTATCAGAAATATGGAATTAAAAAAAAACAAGGATAGCTTAGGTATTTTGTTTTTTCAGAGAAATGCTATTAAAAAAACAAGGATAGCTTTGACATCTTGTTTTATCAGAGATATGCCATTAAAAACAAGGATAGCTTAGGCATTTTGTTTTAATAGAGATAAGCCATTAAAAAAACAAGGACAGTTCAAGCATTTTGTTTTATCAGATATATGCTATTAAAAAAACAAGGATAGCTTAGATATTTTGTTTCAATAGATATATGCCATTAAAAAAACAAGGATAGTTTAGACATTTTGTTTTTTTCAGAGATATGCCATAAAAACAAATACCATCCAAAAAACGAAAGTAGTATTTTTCGAACTTTCTACGGAATCAGAATGTAGCACCAGACCATTTTATAGCGAGCGCCACGCACGAATCGAGATTTGTGCACGGTAGGTTAAAAATACTTGACCCGTCAGCATCCCATGATTGGGCTCCTCAGACGCCGACCAATAAACTCAGTACGCCAGAGCAGGTAAAGCTTGGAGGGACGGTCCACTGAGGCCAAGTTAACAAGGCAAATATAACCAACCGGCACGAATGCCAGGCTCGGCCCGAAGGTCCGAGTCAAAGTAAGCGAAAAACGGAAATATTGAGTAGGCTCATCGCAGCTTGATTTTAGTGATGTGATCGGAACTGGAGCTTTTAGCGTTATATAACCGGACGACCTTGGAAAAATAAGCATACTTAAGATTTGTTACTAAGCGGCAAGCGTGGAGCACGTAGTGAGGATCGAACTCACTATTCAGTCGTAATTGGTCTGAGAGATTTGCTTGCTAACCATTATACCACGACAAGATACCATTAAAATCAGCATCAAGTCGTATTGACAGCATGGAATTCTTTGACTCTCTCTCTCTCACCATCCGTTTTTATCAATTACCATTCCAGCTAGGTCTCTCTGATTGTATCCAGTGTTCGCACAGAGGTGATGTATTTAAGTAAGTCCTTGCTGGTCGGCCAACACTGATGCGTCCATGTGTCGGAGTCCATAAGAGAACGTCACTTATGAATCTGTCTCATTCGTCTTATTTGGATTGTTTGTGAGATAGGAGTTAAGTGGTCGTATAGCTGCTGTTTTGTTGGGTGTTGCTTCTAGGAGCGATGCAAGACAGTACGTAGCATACTTGTGTAGTTTCTATCTAGTTTTTTCATCATGCGTTTTGTTAGAATCAATGTGGTGCATCTATACAATAGTACTGACACAGCCACAATTTAGAAGAAATCCCGTTTTATTTTATCAGAGAGATCAGATTTTCATACGATGAATAACCTATCAAAAGCAGTCAACGTTGAGATTGCTTTCAGTAGAGGAGATATTGTTGCTGAGGTATGTGAACAGGTTTGCTAATTACAGAGGCTTGCCACGCAAACGAAAGATTGATCCTTCTTATTTAAAACACATGAACTTATCATTTGCGTCCACGAAGAAGCTAATGTTTCCTGCTGCCAGCTCCAGGCTATGCAGCACGGATTCGGCTGGGGCAGGTGTACTTGCGAGAAGCGCTAGATCATCTGTGTTGTCGTCGTCTGTCATAATTTCTATAGAATATCGTCTGCTTCTTGTGTTCTTTTTTTTTTTTTTGTTAGATAGGAAACTATTTTCTTTTAGTTTTTTTAACACTAAAGTATTAGAACAAAATATTCTGCGCTAGGACAAAATAATTATTTACTAAGCTTTGCTAAGCTTGACACTAGACTGGAAGTATGGAGCACTTACGATCGACCACTCTAGTAATGGTTTGCTTGCCAAGCTGGTTAATCATTCCTCTACGCAAAACGCCAAAAAAAAAGCATAGTTCAGATTTGGTACAAGGCCAAATATCTCACGCACCAAGTAAGGATCGAGCTCACTACTCAGTAGTAACTAATTTACATGTTTATTTTATACCCTAAGATTTTCTATCCTTACCTGTGGCTTTTTCTTCGTTTCTTTCTAATTTCTTAAATATTTCTCTGTTTTGATGCGAATAAAAATAGAGTACAATTGAGGCCACAGAAAGAAAATCTTGTTCTCTGCATTTTCTCTATTGAAGATGTAACTTCCTATTTTCTACTACAGTAGTTGTATTTATTCAACGCTCTGCCTTGAGCAGCATGCGACCTCATCAATTTTTAAGTGGAGCACAGCTGGTTCAAATGTAGAGTTTTCGACTGTTTGTCCTATTTATTGTTTTTCTCTTCATTCCTTTGTTCTTCATTTTCTTGTATACATCATTCTCTTGTTCCCTTCATTCTTTGCTCTCCCCGATATCTTGTTCTCATCATTCTCTGGTTCTCTCTATTCTTTTGTTCTCTTTAATCTCTTGGTCTCGTTATTCTCTTGTTCCCTTCATTCTTTTGCTCTCCCCGATATCTTGTTCTCATCATTCTCTGGTTCTCTCTATTCTTTTGTTCTCTTTAATCTCTTGTTCTCGTTATTCTCTTGTTCCCTTCATTCTTTTGCTCTCCCCGATATCTTGTTCTCATCATTCTCTGGTTCTCTCTATTCTTTTGTTCTCTTTAATCTCTTGTTCTCGTTATTCTCTTGTTCCCTTCATTCTTTGCTCTCCCCGATATCTTGTTCTCATCATTCTCTGGTTCTCTCTATTCTTTTGTTCTCTTTAATCTCTTGTTCTCCTTATTCTCTTGTTCCCTTCATTCTTTGCTCTCCCCGATATCTTGTTCTCATCATTCTCTGGTTCTCTCTATTCTTTTGTTCTCTTTAATCTCTTGGTCTCGTTATTCTCTTGTTCCCTTCATTCTTTTGCTCTCCCCGATATCTTGTTCTCATCATTCTCTGGTTCTCTCTATTCTTTTGTTCTCTTTAATCTCTTGGTCTCGTTATTCTCTTGTTCCCTTCATTCTTTGCTCTTCCCGATATCTTGTTCTCATCATTCTCTGCTTCTCTCTATTCTTTTGTTCTCTTTAATCTCTTGTTCTCGTTATTCTCTTGTTCCCTTCATTCTTTGCTCTCCCCGATATCTTGTTCTCATCATTCTCTGGTTCTCTCTATTCTTTTGTTCTCTTTAATCTCTTGTTCTCGTTATTCTCTTGTTCCCTTCATTCTTTGCTCTCCCCGATATCTTGTTCCCATCATTCTCTGGTTCTCTCTATTCTTTTGTTCTCTTTAATCTCTTGGTCTCGTTATTCTCTTGCACCCTTCATTGTTTTGTTCACCTCAATAGCTTGTTCTCATCATTCTCTGGTCCTTGCCCAGTCGGCTGGGGCTGTAGAATACACTGACTGCACCTCTGCAAAGGGCTACCCCCCCAACGAGAGTCCTGGATATGACCCTAAACAATCTGATGGTGAGGTTCCAGCAGTGCATGAGCTTTGGAGAAAGCGGAGTACCCCTTCATTGCCATCACTCCCAGGTCCACTCTGGCCCGGCGTGGTAGCACGTGATAGGGCTCTATCTATGGATTAAATAGAACTAACGGCATACTTATGCTAAACTGAATTGTTTAATTAAACTGAATAGCTTGAAACAGAAATGTTTTTTACAATAAAACCGTACTTACATTGAAAATGCGTGCTTATGCTTAACTGAATTATTTGAAATAGAACTGTTTTTCGACATTAAAACTGTATTTACACTTAACTGAATTGTTATATATAACTGCTTGAATAGTTTGAAATAGAAATGTTTTTGACAATTAAACTGTGTACTCATGCTAAACTGAATTGTTTTAAATAGCACTGATTATTTACATAAAAATGGATTTGGCGTTAAATAACCTACAAAAGTTGATATGCCATAAAACCCAACAAACCATTCTCTGGTTTTCTCTATTCTTTTGTTCTCTTTAATCTCTTGTTCTCGTTATTCTCTTGCATCCTTCATTCTTTTGTTCTCCTCAATATCTTGTTCTCATCATTCTCTGGTTCTCTCTATTCTTTTGTTCTCTTTAATCTCTTGTTTTCGTTATTCTTTTATTCGCTCCATTCTTTTGTTCTCATAATTCTCTGATCCTCTTCATCCCTTAGTTCTTCTCTTATAAGAACAAGAGAATAAGGGGATAAAGAGGATCAGATCATTCTCTTCTCTTTAATCTCTTCTTATCATTGACTTGTTCTTGTCAATCTCTCATCATTGTCTTATTATCTTCTGTCTATCCTCTTCAATCTCCCGTGGGGGGTGTCCTCGTGGTGTAATGGTTAAAGCGATGGACTGCGGAATCGTAGTACGCGAGTTCGTACTCCAGTCGCGCTATTACGTTCACTTTCGGGCAAATACCCTTGGGAAAGGTATGAACCCGCTTATCCTCCCAGCTATGGTTTAAATAGTACCACTACTGCTCTTCTAGGAGAATGGCTTTGGCATTAAATAACCTAAAAAGAGTTGATATGCCATTAAACAAAGAAATCAACCAACAATTAACCTCCCGTCTTCATCATTCTCTGCTCATCTTCATTCTTTTGCTTTTCTTTCTACTTCCATATTCATCTCTGTTCTTTCAATTTCATTGATCTGCATATTCGTTTTATTTTCTTTAAATTTTCTTGCTCTTATCGTTGCATTCTCTCTCCGTTCGTCTTTCTGTTTTCTTGCTTTTCCTGCCATTTTTCTTCATATAAGAATTATCTGTTGTTTTGATTTTTATTTCTATTATCTTTACTATTACTTTTCTGTTTTTATTGTCGTCACCTAGCGATTTTATCCACAATATTAGTAATTCATGAAATGCCTACTAAACGACAAATTCGGTTAAAATAAGCCATTGTTTACAAGGTGTAATATTATTCTTATGGCAACGTAAAGAAAACGATGTTTAATAAAAAGAAGCGCGCTGTTTCGAATTACATGTCGCAAAGAGATATTGATATGCTTCCAAATGATTAAAAGTAAAGAACGACAAATTTCCTTCATATTTTAATTTATTCTCTACACCTTTCAATACAAATTCTGCTGTTTTTTCTTTAGCAAATCGACTTCACTTTTCTTATAAGAAAGATCAACGTACATTTGCCAGTCTCTTTTAAAACAAGCTTGTTTCCGCTCTTTCACTAATGGCGGTCATTATCAGACTGTAATCATAAATGTGTATGTGTCCAACCAACGTCTCCATCATGCAAAGGATGTTACAAAAGGTGATTCTAAAGCGTAATACAACTGATTTGATTCATTGATGTTAACGACACGCCAATCCATCTCGGATTATTTTATGCATTGAGGTTAGGGAATCGTGATCATTGCACATTCATATTTACATTTTTGTATACTTGTTTCTAAAGATGTTCTTTTTGCACGCGTTCCTATCGATTTGTTAGCGATTGATTTGTTAGTAACATTCTTAAAAAAGCCTGAGCTAATCGGTTTACTCATAGTTTAATGGTTTCAAGTATTATGATACCAGTTTTAATAATTTTATTCAATATTAATCATTTGTTAGCACACAGTTAAATGAATTCAAGTATTACTATTTAACATTAGGTTGGTTGATTATTTTGCTTTACGGCGTATTAACCCTTTTCGGGTAATTTAACACCGAATTAAGTCATTTTGCTCAAATAATTCAGTTTAGTATAACTATAGTTTTTTATTTATTTACGCACTGTTAAATATCAAAACAGTTCTATTCAAAACAATTCAGTTTAGCATGAGTAGGCAGTTTAAACACTCAGTTAAATGTAAAAGAAGTTACTTTCAAGCAGTTTAGAGTAATTTCATAGTTTAGTTCTCTTGATAGGACCCTATCAGGTGCTATCACTCCGGGACAGAATGGACCAGAGAGTGATGGCAATGAAGAGGTACTCCGAATTCCCCAAAGATCCAGCATTACTGAAGCCTCAACATCAGATTGTTTTGTGTCATATCCAAGACACTCGTTGGAGGAGTGTTACCCCCTCTGCATAGAAGCAGTCTGTCTAGTTCGCAGCCTCAACTGATTGGGCCATATTTAAGATTAGTAATTCTATTTATCAAGTATTCCAATCTAATACGAACAACTTGCTCACTGCTAAATGGCTTCAAATCGCTGATAAAGATAATAATCCCTTGTAAAAAGATAAACAGTTCTACTCGACCCATCAATGTGATCCAAACAGATACTACCACTGCGGGTCAGAGTAGAGCTGAGAGTAATAACAATAAAGACGTACTTTACTCTCAGTCGAATCTCATTTTCTCCTTCACCAGCTATGGCTAAATTGTAGGGTTGATTAGGCTCTTTATACTCGATATGGTGAAAGGCGAGTGAATTTAATTGTTATCTGTGTAGCCGAGCCGAGAATATACCGACTGTCTCTTTTAGAAGAATAAGACCCCCTTGAAATGGGGGTGTTCTTGGTATGGCACAAAACTGCATTTGATTGTGAAGTTCCGGTTCTTGAATTCTGGGTGTGTGTGGAGTACCCCTTCATTGCTATTATTCCTAGCTTCACTCTGACCCTGAGTGACCGTACTAGTTAGAGTTGCATCTATGGGTCAAATAGATCTTTCTAAAAATTATTTGTATTCGATAGAAATCCTTGATACCATATAACTGTAAATTATTTGTATTAAGAATAGTTACTTAAAGCTGCTATTGTTTATTAAGAGTTAATATTAGTTATTTGAAAACATATAAGTGTGCAAACAAATGATTATTATTAGATGGAAATAATTACTCGAAACCATTTAATTATTTGTATTAGAGAGGAATACTTCATATCATATGACTGTGTGCAAATTATTTGTATTAGATTGGAATACTTGATATCATATAATTGTATGCAAATTATTTGTGTTTGATAGGAATACTTGATATCATATATTTGGATGCAAATTATTTGTAATTGATAGGAATACTTGATATATAACTGCTTGCAAAAACACTAACGAAACAACAGCACAAATGCCGTTAAATTCAATAAATCAATTATTAGAATTTATTGTTTTCATCGTCATATTTTTATCATCCTTATGATAATACAATTTTCAATTTCTTTGTTTTTTACTAAGAAAGAAAGAAAGAATGAAAGAAGAATAAGAATAAGAATAAGACGAAGAATGTATATATCTAATTTTCTATTCGCTGAGATTGTTATAAGTATCTAAATTAATTCCTTTTAGATTTGTATATCTTTCTTTTTCTCATATTTTCTTTTTATTTCTTTTCTTTCATTTCCTACCAAATTCTTATTTTGCTTTCTTTCAACAACGACAACTAAAAAAAAAAAAAATAAATAAATAAAAAAATAAGTAAAAAGAAGAAAAAAGAAACAGCATTCAACTCCCAGCCATTCATTCCACTGTTCGAAAGAATTGATTAACGAACAAGAGCAGAATACAATTAACCCAAAGTCGAAATACAATTCCATATCTCTTCCTCCCTTTTATCTCCTCTCTCCATTCCTTCAAGCCGCCATCTTTTATACCGACTCTTTTTATTCCCTTCTTCCTTTTGCTCAGCTCATTTCGTTTCGGCCTATACAAGAAAAATTAAACGCAAACAAGCCGAAAGCAGTCAGTAAATATATACAACAGAGAACTGACGTCGAACGTTACAAGGCATTGTAAATTACAGTGAGAAGTGCCGTTATATAATACTTGTACTTTTCCCTATTCGTCCATAAAGTAATCCTAACCTTTTCCTAGGGGATCAATGGCGGCTGTCGGCGCTGTTGGTGTTATATTACACTGAGCTATTTGGCGGGAAAAAGGTGTGGATATTGGTCTCATCTACAAAATCATTTTCTTCGTTGTTATTTTTGCTATTGTTGCTAGACTTATGTTGGTGACGAACGTAATGGAAATGACAGCAGGGTTCTGTTGTTAGTTATCAAAGTTTCACTTTTTGTTTGATTTGGAAGAATTATGTTAGTTTCGGGCCTTCGTATTTTGAAAGTGGTACCAGAAAATAAACGTTACTCAAATGGTGAATTTTCTTTCGACGGGGTGTAGATAGAATACAAATAAAATAGTAATCTTTGTTTGGCAAAAGGCTCAAAGTTTGAGATAGAGTTCAATGGCCTGCAAATCTGCCATTTAGTTTACTCAAGTTTGAAAAAAAACCCTTGAAAAATCGGACACCCTGTGAGAATCAAAATAGCTAACAATTGTCTGCTAGACAAACTGTCACTTATTAAACTTGAAAGTTGAAACTGACAAAAACCTAAAAATAAGGTGTACTGAGTGAGAATCAAGATAGCTTGCCAAACTGTCACATATTGAGTTTACATTAGTTTGGAAAGAAGGCTCAAAGAATAGGGCATCCAGTGGGAATCGAAGTCACTAACAGTAGCCTGTTAGTCAGACTATCATTCATTAGGTTTTCGTTAGTTTAGAAAGAAGATCCAAAGAATTGGGTACCCAGTGATAATCAAAGACACTAACAGAAGTCTGCTAGCCTATCACATATTAAGTTGGTTGGCAGGGTTTTATGAAAGATCAACTATTAGAAGTTATTTAAAGCCAAATCCTCTTTATTCATATATATCAAATTTTGATTTGTAAACACATTTTTTTTACATTTTTAAATGAGCCTGAGCTCATTTTTTAAAACAGTTCTGTTTCTAACAAATGAATTTAATACAAGTCGTTTGTTTGCATACAGTTTAAATATCAAACAGTTCTAGACTACCCTTTGATAGGACCCTCTCAGGTGCTATCATTCCAGGTCAGAGTTGACTGGTGAGCAATGGCAATGAAGAGATACTTCACATTCCCCAAAGCTCAAAG
The DNA here is from genome assembly GCA_963585895.1 of Sepioteuthis lessoniana. Lineage (NCBI taxonomy): Eukaryota > Metazoa > Mollusca > Cephalopoda > Myopsida > Loliginidae > Sepioteuthis > Sepioteuthis lessoniana. Next base: position 26,999,115 of record OY757910.1, on the reverse strand, counting down.
ACTGGAGCCTCACTATCAGATTTTTATTGTCAAAATTAGGTCATTCGTTGGAGGAGTCTTACCTCTTGACAGTGATGTAGCAGGTGTATTCGACAGCTCCAGTCGACTGTGCTACACTTATTAAGTTTGCGTTAGTTTGGAAAGAAGGCCCCAAAATAGGGCACCCATTGGGAAACGAAATAGCTTACAATGGTCTATAATCTGAACTGTTACTTATAAAGATCGTCTTAATTTCGATAAAGTGAGAATCGAATTCACTAACAATATTCTTCTACCTTAGCTGTTACTTTTTAATCTTACCTTACTTTGAAAAAGGGCAAAAGAAGAAAGTACCCAGAAGTCACTAACAGGAGTTTGAAAGCCGAATTATTACTTAATATTATTCTTCTAAGATGCTAAAAGTAAGCGCCACCTAGTTAGAACCGAGGTCACAAACGATGATCGACTAGCTGAACTATCACTGATTAAGCCTATCATTGTTCGAAAAAACCTCGAAGTATGGGGTATCCAGTGGGAATCGAACTCACTAACAGTAGTCTAAATCCGGTGACCATTACACTATGCAGTCTACTCTCCAAATATAAGCATATATTGGGTTTGGCACAAGGTCAAAGGATCGAACTAGCTTATCAATAGTAATTGAACATGTCCATAAAATCACAACTAAAAAAAGTATATATATATATATATATATATGCCTTGGCATTGTAATATATTGACCTTCTACCGAGCCGTCAACCAAGATATGCACCTTTGTAAATAAGCGGAAGAACAGCGGAAGCAGGTGTGCGTTAGACAATAATATAACCAGGTGCGTAGACGGTTCGAGTCAGTTGGAACCAAGATGCCGGAGTGAGAACCAGCTTGTAGACTGAGGATTTTGCGGCCCTCAGTGACCCACGGTTGAGCAACCCAGCCAAGATGAGGAAGAAGTGATGCTATGGTCGAGAGAAGAACTTGGGGTCAATATAGCAGTCTGTCCTTGTCTCCACTCATTTCTCACACACACGAAACATCACCCTTTCGAGAATAAAGTGTGAGAGATTAATAGTTTTATAAAGAAATGTATTCGTTCGTTATTGAAGTCGTCACTAACGGTTAATGATGTTTCCGTATGGAAGTGTATATTTATAAATGTACACGTTTAGTTGTATGTGGCTATACAATAGCATCAACAAATAAGGAAGTGATGCTGAAAAGTTTTTGGTCCAACGTAGAGGAAATTAATTTTTTAAAAATCAATATTGAATTTTTTCTAAGATACCCAACAAACGATATGCAACGTATGTTGAAATGCTGCATAAATGTTTCGTAGTTTATATATATATATATATATATATATATATATATATATATATATATATATATATATATATATATATATATATATATATATATATATATATATATATATATATATATATATATATATATATATATATATATATATATATATATATATATATATATATAGAGAGAGAGAGAGAGAGAGAGATAGGCAAGCAGACACTCGTGGTCTTAATGGTTATCGTTGTGGGAAATAAACCCGGCGATCTGAGTTCAAATCCTTGACAAGGTTGTTTGCATTTTACGTAACACTAATACCATTGGGAAAGTTATGAATCAAACTATTCTCCCTCTCGCTATGGAAAAATAGTTGAGAAAACTCTTTCATCTTGGTATGGTAACCATTTAAGAGAAGGAAAACTTCGAATTCAAACCTGCTGAACTTTGCTTAAAATTTGAGTCATATTCTGCGCGTGAAAAGGCGTTTGTATATATATATATATATATATATATATATATATATATATATTAATGGGGGAGCCTTTAGGTTATTTTACTGTAATGTTTTTTGAAAAAAAAAGTTTTATTTCAGCCGAAACACAATTATATCTTAGTTTTCATCTGCATTTTAATTTCAATTCAAAGCAAAAAAATTAATCTATTCTGTTTTTGTTTTTGATTCAATTTTCCAATTTGATTGAATAAATTCGGACAGCTCCCACACGTCGATTAACAAAGACTTTTTGTTACTAAAAGCTGACTGTCATTAAGATAAAAGGGTTAAGTAAAAAAAAAGTCAACAATGTTTTCCAGAAGCCATTTTACCAAGTTGTCAAACAATGTGTGGAAAAAAAGTGTTATCAAACAGACAATGTCAGTGAGGCACCAGTTCTGTTTAAGGAACAAAAGAGACCGTCATGTACATTTATTTAAATTGACTTTTTTATTATTTGCTTTGATTTAAAAAAAAACATTTTTCGCTTATTCAAACAATAATTTGACTTACATTTTATTTAGTTGAAACATAATTGTATCTACAGAATATTACGCTGCTGTTGTCTGGGGTGATAGAATACACCGACTGCATCTTTGTACAGAGGTAAGACCCCACCCAACTAGTGTCCTGGACGTGATATTAAACTCGATTTGATGGTGTGTTTTCAGTCCTGGAGCTTTGGGTAATGGGTAGTACTCCTTCATTGCCATTACTCCCACTTCCATTCTGGCCCACAGGGGTAGTATTATATAATTAAGGAATGATTTTTTATTTTAATCATTTTTCATTAATTATATTTTATCATTCAGTTTGGTTAAGAGTTCCCGTGTGTTGTCAATTAGTGCAGTTTATGCTCGTGCACAAAGGATATGACAATCACCATTGTCATAATAAACCCCCAGACAGAAAATGGAGTTGGAGTGTGGATAACGTCATGCCCAAAAGAGATGGGCTGAGAACTTGGAAGATTTTGAAAAAGATTCAGTTGAGTTCCGACCATGGTGTTGAGAAGTTGGTGTCCGACCCGGCACTTGAGAAATTGAAATTGGACCATGCCGGCAGACAATTGAGCTTCTGCCATTGGGGCAGAGATGGAGTTCTCTGCCATAGAGCTGAGTTTTCTACCGTTGCGGCGGCGGTAAAGTTTTGCTGGTCCCGACCAGCGAAAATGAATTGAGATCTAAAACACCACGAGATGTGCCGAATGTTGGGGGTGATGTTAGCATAGCATGATACGAAAGACTTTTAAGAATTGTGTCTCTCTCCTTGTGTCGAAGAACCGAAGTCAGAAGTTAATAAATGCGTTCGTACCTGAACAACGGAGTTCGCCTGTGTATCTGAGTCCGCTTGTATTAGTATTACGGCTATATAACAGTTTTACCTTTTAGGTTCTTATCTATGGGTCAAATAGAAATGTTTAGCCCTTTAACTGTGTGTAAGACTAATGCAGTACTTGAAACAATGGGGAAGCAAATGAGTTCTAACTCGTTTGAAAATAAAGTTACCTACAAATCATTCACTTAAGAATCTATCATATGTATAGACAAGATTTAGCATTAAATCACCATCAAGAGTTGATATGTCTTTAAACCAAATAACCTAACCATATTATATTACAGTAAAATAATTTTGGGGGTACTAATGAGTAGAATGTGCGCCAATGGTCTGGCAGAACGAGGTTCAATCACAGGTCGAGTCATACCAAAGACTCAAAAGAATGGTACTTGATGCCGAGCACTCAGCTCGATAAGGTGAGGATCAAGGGTAAAGGGGATCAATCCTGGGAATGGAGTAACGCCCTCCCCTTCACTTCGGTGTTGTAGCTATTGAAAAGGGAGCCTTCGGGTCACCCTCGACTAAGTTCGCCAACTTCATATATATATATATATATATGCTTCTAGCTGATATATATATATACCAGCTTGAAGCATTTTGTCAAGCGATACTGAAGAGTTATGATACAACGAAAGTCTGTCTGTAGATGACAATATATACGCTCCTACCCCGGGGGTTGATCACTCTAGTGGGGAATTTGCCGGTTACCACATGAACTGAAATGCAATAGCTCTTCTCAAGAATTGAGCACTTTTGGTAGCCGATAACGAATATGTAAAAAGGTATACTTAAAAAAATCCGTCACTAACGCAGAGAAAGATGATGGCTCTGGGTTAAGATACTCGACTGACGTAAAGTCAGCTGAGTTTCGATTCCAGCTTGAAGTATTTCGCGTGTCTGGACACACTGAAGAGTTGTGATACAACGAAACAGTGTGTCTGTCTGTGGATGACTATATATATATATATATATATACAAGTAGAAATAACCGGTCTATATCAGAGTGTGAGAGAGGGATGGCAGGAGTAAACTAAGAATTAAAAAATGTGTCCTTATTTGTTGTTGAAAGATTTCGCCTATTAATTCAAATGAAAGTATTTTTTTTAATTTTAGGAATAGTTTTTTCTGTTTTTTAAAAAATCATTTTTTAGTTTACATTTAAGATAATATATAAGAATATGTAACACTATACTGTTAAAGGGTTTAAAGTATGTTCAGGATTTTTTAGGTCGCCAATCAATTTAAATATTTTACAATTAGCGCTCAGTTACTGTACAATTCTTCGAAAAAGCGGCAAAGTTTTGATCCAGTTTTTTTTATTTAACCTCAAAAAATTTAACAATAATAGAATTGAAGAATTAACGGATTATAATGTTATTTTATTGTAGAATTTTATCATTTCCATTTACAATATTATCAAAAAAAAATATAACCCTAAACTCGTGAGGCATTTAGAAATTGTTATAATTTTATTTTTCTAAAGACTTTTAAAACATTTGACAAAAATTTGAATTCAGTTCTAGTATGACTATGAGTAACAGTGATTGAAATGTATTTGTCTAATTCATTTTCTCTTTTTACCCTATGAAAATGTGAGAATAAAAAGAAGCTAAGAATTAAAAAAATGTATCTTTTTTTCAACGTGGGACATTTTGCATATTAATTGAGATGAAAAGTATATTGTTAATCCTATTAATTGTATATTTCTTTTTTTTATGCGTCTGAATTACAGAAATCAAAAATTAATTCATTTTGTTCTGAGAATATGAGTAGTATTCATTTTAAAAAAAAAAGATTTTGAGTTATCGATGAACAGAGTTTTTAATTGATTTTTCTTTTTACCCTAAAAAATTATCTTTATAGGTAGATACAATAAAAAGAAGCTAAAAAATAAAAATGTGTCCGAACAATAAAAAGAATCTAAGATATAAAAATGTGTCCAAACAATAAAAAGAAGCAAAGAAATAAAAATGTGTCCTAACAATAAAAAGAAGCTAAGAAATAAAAATGTCTCCAAACAATAAAAAGAAGCTAAAAAATGAAAATGTCTACAAAAAAAAAAAAAAAAAAAAAGAAGAAGCTAAGAAATAAAAATGTGTCCTAACAATAAAAAGAAGCTAAGAAATAAATAAATGTCCTAACAATAAAAGGAATCAAAGAATTAAAAATGTGTCCAAACAATAAAAGTAAGCTAAGAATTAAAAATGTGTCGAAACAATAAAAAGAAGCAAAGAATTAAAAATGTCTCCACACAATAAAAAGAAGCAAAGAAATAAAAATGTGCCCAAACAATAAAAAGAAGCTAAGAAATAAAAATGTGTCCTAACGATAAAAAGAAGCTAAGAAATAAAAATGTATCTTAACAATAAAAGTAAGCTAAGAAATAAAAATGTCTCCAAACAATAAAAATAAGCTAAGAAATAAAAATGTGTCCTAACAATCAAAAGAAGCTAAGAAATAAAAATGTGTCCAAACAATAAAAAGAAGCAAAGAATTAAAAATGTGTCCTAAGAATAAAAAGAAACAAAGAATAAAAAATATCTCCAAACAATAAAAAGACGCTAAGAAATAAAAATGTCTCCAAAAAATAAAAAGAAGCTAAGAAATAAAAATTTTTCCAAACAATAAAAAGAAGCAAAGAAATAAAAATGTGTCCTAACAATAAAAAGAAGCAAAGAAATAAAAATGTGTCGAAACAATAAAAAGGAGCAAAGAAATAAAAATGTGTCCTAAGAATAAAAAGAAACAAAGAAATAAAAATGTATCGAAACAATAAAAAGGAGCAAAGAAATAAAAATGTGTCCTAACGATAAAAAGAAGCTAAGAAATAAAAATGTGTCCTAACGAAAAAAGAAGCTAAGAAATAAAAATGTCTCCAAAGAATAAAAAGAAGCTAAGAATTAAAAATGTTCGCTAACGACTAAAAGTAGCGAAGAAATAAAAATGTGTCCTAACGAAAAAAGAAGATAAGAAATAAAAATGACTCCAAACAATAGAAAAAAGCAAAGAATTAAAAATGTGTCCTAACTATAGAAAAAAACAAAGAATTAAGAATGTGTCCTAACGATAAAAAGAAGCTAAGAAATTAAAATGTGTCTTAACAAAAAAAGTAAGCTAAGAAATAAAAATGTCTACAAAAAAAAGAAAAAAAAAAAAAAGCAGCCAAGAAATAAAAATGTGTCCTAACAATAAAAAGAAGCTAAGAAATAAATAAATGTCCTAACAATAAAAAGAATCAAAGAATTAAAAATGTGTCCAAACAATAAAAAGAAGCTAAGAATTAAAAATGTGTCCAAAGAATAAAAAGAAGCAAAGAAATAAAAATGTCTCCAAACAATAAAAAAAAGGTAAGAAATAAAAATATCTCCACACAATAAAAATAAGCAAAGAAATAAAAATGTGTTCAAACAATAAAAAGAAGCTATGAAATAAAAATGTGTCCTAACGATAAAAAGAAGTTAAGAAATAAAAATGTGTCTTAACAATAAAAGTAAGCTAGGAAATAAAAATGTCTCCAAACAATAAAAAGAAGCTAAGAAATAAAAATGTGTCCTACAATAAAAAGAGGCTAAGAAATAAAAATGTGTCCAAACAATAAAAAGAAGCAAAGAAATAAAAATGTCTCCAAACAATAAAAAGAAGCAAAGAAATAAAAATGTGTCCAAACAATAAAAAGAAGCTAAGAAATAAAAATGTGTACTAACAATAAAAAAAAGCTAAGAAATAAAAATGTCTCCAATGAATAAAAAGAAGCTAAGAATTAAAAATGTTCGCTAACGACTAAAAGTAGCGAAGAAATAAAAATGTGTCCTAACAAAAAAAGAAATAAAAATGACTCCAAACAATAGAAAAAAGCAAAGAATTAAAAATGTGTCCTAACAATAGAAAAAAGCAAAGAATTAAAAATGTGTCCTAACGATAAAAAGAGGCTAAGAAATAAAAATGTGTCCTAACAATAAAAAGAAGCTAAGAAATAAATATATGTCCTAAGAATTAAAAGAATCAAAGAATTAAAAATGTGTTCAAACAATAAAAAGAAGTTAAGAATAAAAAATGTGTCCAAACAATAAAAAGAAGCAAAGAAATAAAAATGTCTCCAAACAATAAAAAGAAGCAAAGAATTAAAAATGTCTCCACACAATAAAAAGAAGTAAAGAAATAAAAATGTGTCCAAACAATAAAAAGAAGCAAAGAAATAAAAATGTGTCCTAACGATAAAAAGAACCTAAGAAATAAAAATGTGTCTTAACAATAAAAGTAAGCTAGGAAATAAAAATGTCTCCAAACAATAAAAAGGAAGCTAAGAAATAAAAATGTGTCCTACAATAAAAAGAAGCTAAGAAATAAAAATGTGTCCAAACAATAAAAAGAAGCAAAAAAAATAAAAATGTGTCGAAACAATAAAAAGAAGCAAAGAAATAAAAATGTGTCCTAACAATAAAAAGAAGCTAAGAAATAAAAATGTGTCCTAACAATAAAAAGAAGCTAAGAAATAAAAATGTGTCCTAACGATAAAAAGAAGCTAAGAAATAAAAATGTGTCCTAATGATAAAAAGAAGCAAAGAATTAAAAATGTCTCCAAACTAAAAAGGAGCTAAGAAATAAAAATGTGTCCTAACAATCAAAAGAAGCTAAGAAATAAAAATGTGTCCAGACAATAAAAAAAGCTAAGAATTAAAAATGTGTCCTAACGATAAAAAAAGCTAAGAAATAAAAATGTGTCTTAAAAATAAAAGAAAGCTAAGAAATAAAAATGTCTACAACCAAAAAAAAAAAAAAAAAAAAAGAAGCTAAGAATTAAAAATGTATCCTAACAAAAAAAAGCTAATAATAAATAAATGTCCTAACAATAAAAAGAATCAAAGAATTAAAAACATCTCCAAACAATAAAAATAAGCTAAGAAATAAAAATGTGTCCTAATGATGAAAAGAAGCTAAGAAATAAAAATGTGTCCTAACAATAAAAAAAGCAAAGAATTAAAAATGTCTCCAAACTAAAAAAAAGCAAAGAAATAAAAATGTGTCATAACAATAAAAAGGAGCAAAATCATAAAAATGTCTTCAAATAATAAAAAGGAGATAAGAATTAAGAATGTGTCCTGACAATAAAAAGAAGGAAAGAAATAAAAATGTGTCCAGACAATAAAAAGAAGCTAAGAAATAAAATGTGTCCTAACAATAAAAGGAAGCTAAGAAATAAAAATGTGTCCTAACAATAAAAAGAAACTAAGAAATAAAAATGTGTCCTAACAATAAAAAAAGCTAAGAATTAAAAAAGTTTGCTAACGATAAAAAGTAGCGAGGAAATAAAAATGTGTCCTAACGAAAAAAGTAGATAAGAAATAAAAATGTCTCCAAACATTAGAAAAAGGGAAAGAATTAAAAATCTGTCCTAACGATAAAAAGAAGCTAAGAAATAAAAATGTGTCTTAACAATAAAAGTAAGCTAAGAAATGAAAATGTCTACAAACAAAAAAAAAAGACGCTAAGAATTAAAAATGTATCCTAACAATAAAAAGAAGCTAAGAAATAAATAAATGTCCTAACAATAAAAAGAAGCAAAGAATTAAAAATGTGTCCTCACCATAAAAAGAAGCTAAGAAAGAAAAATGTGTCCTAACGATAAAAAGAAGCTAAGAAATAAAAATGTGTCTTAACAATAAAAGTAAGCTAAGAAATAAAAATGTCTCCAAACAATAAAAAGAAGCTAAGTATTAAAAATATGTCCTAACAATAAAAAGAAGCTAAGAAATAAAAATGTGTCCTAACAATAAAAAGAAGCAAAGAAATAAAAATGTGTCCTAATGATGAAAAGAAGCTAAGAAATAAAATTTTGTCATAAATTTAAAAAGAAGGCAAGAAATAAAAATGTGTCCTAACAATAAAAATAAGCTAAGAATTAAAAATGTTAAATTTTTCGTATCTCAATTTTCTGTTGAAAGATATGAAATCTTAACAGCACCTGGAAATTCTATGTTTAACGTTCATATTTCTTTTTCATGCATAAAAATATCATTCACTGGAAAAAAAGGCTTTTCTACGTTAAACATAGAATTATATGTATGTATGTATGTATGTATGTATGTGTTTGTGTGGATGTGTGTGTGTTTTTGCGTATGCTTGTTGAAAAAGAAGAATGTAACAATTAAAAATAAAGTTTTCCGTTTTTAGTACCGGCTCATTGGTCTAGTGGGTAGAATGTTCGCCAAGCGTCTATGAGCCCTGGGGTCAATCCTAGGTCGTGTAATACCAAAGACTTTAAAAATGGTACTTGATACCTCCTTGCTTAACACTCAGCAATATAAGGTACGAATCAAGGATAAAGTAGAGCAATCCAGGGAATGGAGAAACGCCCTCCACTAAATCTCGGTGTAGTAGCTATTGGAAAGGGAGCCTTCTAGCGCCCTCGACTACGGTCGCCAACTTTACTTTTTTTTTACTTACTTATATCCTCTGGTCTCATCATTTACTTTTGGTTGTGGGGATGTAACTCATCTAGTCCGTCTTGGACTGGAACAGCCCTTCCCTCACCATGTCTATAAATGGTTTGCATTCAGAGTTATCTTTCTTCAAGAGAGGTTGTCATATGATGATAAGTTCCGACTGTCCTCCTAATTACCCATAACTGAAGGGTGAATAGTTGCATGTGTACCTTTCCCAAGGGTATTTTAAGGCACCTGAAGATTCGGTCGATTATACATTTAGTTTTGTTTGTTTGGTTGATAGTTGTCAGTTTGAGGTTTAATCATCTGACTCTGTTGGGTTTTTTCTTACCCCAATTAATTCGTTAGATTCTAGAAAGCTGCAAAAATTCCTGAAGGAAGGAAGAAAATAGGCCAAGATATCTTTTAGATGTTAACTTTATTTCTGGGTTTAACAACCATCTGTGAGTAAGGGAAATTCTTTCTGAAATCAATGGAAATGGTTGCGTCTCCTAGACATGCTGATTTCGGTGGTTGATTAGTTCAAAATAGAATTTCTTTTTATAATACTTGTTTAAGCGTGCCGGCTCACTAACAGTAGACATGATATCAGGCGACTAAAACTAATTAGCCATGTCTTCGCTGCTAGTGGCCGCATGAAAGAGTCTGAGGGGTACCGTTGAAGAGAGGTCGAATTTCCCTTTTGCACAGAGACGGTCCCTTTTCCGGGCATGCGTCGTTCCAACTTCCTATAAGGGGCCTCTGGGAACTTCTGCACTTCTTGAAATTATTTTATTTTGTTTATTTATTTATTTTTCTATCCACCACAGTATTACCGCAATGTAAAATGCATACAGCTACTTTCTGAGTTTCAACTCGTATAGCCCTGTCTACTTTCCTTCGACGATAACCCTTACATCACGAGCACGTCTTAACAAAGCCCCTATAAACTAACCCCACCTTTTGTTCACGGACAAGCAAGCGTAAATATTGGGTCTCCAACTATTCTAAAGTATGGTACAATTTGTTTATTTTTTTATATAGAATTTAGAGGTACTATTCATTTTCACAGTGTAATCTTTGTTTGAAACATCATGTAAATATTTCAACGGCCAATACCAACTTCGTTTAAATAGTAAAAGAATAAAGAGATACAAAACCAGTTCATGTCATTCTTTAAATGGCTTAAGACTTTCATCAGTGTCTATGTATTTTTCTAGTAATGAACAAAAACATGCATGCTGCAATTTTCTAGGGAAATAAATAAGAGGCATTACTTTCGAATCATCCCTTGTATATCTAGTGCTATGCAAAACGTTTGGGGAGTTGAAACATACCACCAAAGTAAATGTACAACAATCTTTTGGTGCTAATTCTTATGAACATTACTCTTTGTTAGCCAGCCCAGTCGGCTGGGGAGAGGACCGTATAATGCCCCGACTGCATCTCTGCAGAGGGGTAAGCCTCCACCCTAACAAGTGTCCTGCATTTGACACTAAGCAATATGATAGTCCAGTCGACTGGGACTGTAGAATACACTGACTGCTTCTTTGCAGAGGAGTAAGCCCCCATCCCAACGAGTATCCTGGTATGACGCCAAAAAATTTCAGCCCAGTCGGTTGGAGCTGTAGAATATACCGACTGCATCTCTGCAGAGGAGTAAGACTCCCACCTCACTAACAAGTGTCCTTTTATGACACTAAGCAATCTGACAGTGAGGCTCCAGTAATTCTGGAGCTTTTGGGAATATGGAGTACCCCTTCATTGCTATCGCTCCCAAGTCCACTCTGGCCCGGATTGATGACACCTGTCGATCAGATAGAATTGTTTGACATTCAACTTCTCAGCAAACAAATGACTTATGCTAAATTTAATTGTTAGAAATAGAAGTGAGGACTTGGCATTAAATAACCTACAATGGTTGATTTGCCATAAAACCAAACCAAACCAAACAAAACCTTAGCAATTATTTAAACAGTAGGAAATAGGCTATTTTGACAGACACGGTGAAAACAAGGTGTTTTGTTGAATAAGGTAATTAAGATGGCCATCAAATGGGCTAAGAAAGGAGGAGAAGACGAAAAGAATTCCATAAGGAAACGCTGAAAGACATTTAAATTTTCATTATCGGCCTTTCATATTCTCATACGAGCAATCTACGATTGGCTGTTAATGTTAATGCATGTGACAATATCTATAATTCAACTATTTTAGCTTAGACAAAATAAGCTGGTGATTTCGAGACATCATTTCATCAGTTGTATCGTTTTGCCTTTCCCATAGCGCTAATACCATCGGGAATTGTTTGATTCTTGCTGTTCTCTCTCCAGCTATGGCTAAATAGTAGGATAGACTTAGCTCTTTAGCCTTGCAAAAGTAAGCAGTCTAGAAAATGGTAAACACTGAATTCAAATCTGTTATGCTTAGATTAGTGACCTTATGTCACTTCCTGTCCGTCGTAGAAGGGTTGGACAAAAAGAGTCACGTTTAACATAATGGTTATTTTAGGAAATGGAATCGGCCAACCAAATTTTGAATTCTGAACGAGGCAGCAAACCATTTAACTCTGTGCAAACAAATGACTGATGTTTAATTGAATTGTTAGTGATACATAGCAATACTTGAAACCATTTAACTTTGTGCAAACAAATGACTGATGTTTAATTGAATTGTTAGTGTTACATAGCAATACTTGAAACCATTTAACTCTGTGCAAACAAATGACTGATGTTTAATTGAATTGTTAGAGTTACATAGCAGTACTTGAAACCATTTAACTTTGTGCAAACAAATGATTAATATTAAATAGAATTATACGTGTTTGATAGGAATACTTGAAACCATTTTACTGAATGATCTCTGTCTTGTTTAAAATTTCATCTACAAACAATTCGTTTACAAATCCTATATTAATATTTAATATAAGTGTATATAAGCAATATTTGGCATGGAATAACCCAACAAGGGTTGATATGCCATAGAACTCAATCACCTAAACCAAACCAATCAACACAAACGCTAATAACTATATAATTTTTGTACGTTTTTGTTTAGATTATTCAGGAAAAACATCCCCAAGATGAATATAAAAGATCGTGGAAACCAGAGATTTTACACGTTGAAAAGATGAGATCGTGGCTAATTACAAAGTTAGTTGGGCATCAGAAGTTTTAAAAGTATTCAGTTGCCTGGCAACACACCCTCTTACCCGGATATCTCCTTTCAGTTTGCCATTTGTACGGACTCTTCACATCAATTTATATAAGTGAGGGGGGAAGAAAAAAGGAAAGAGAAAGAAATAAATGAAAGGAGAGAGAGAGAGAGAGAGAGAGAGAGAGAGAGAGAAATGCATACACATTAGTTTTATCAATTGTTCTTAAAGCCGAGTCACGGTAAGCATACCCGTTCCAGCAAGCTCACTAAAGTTAAGCAACGATAAGACCGTTCAGTACTTAGATGAGTGAATACTTTGTACTAGTGTCAGCAACCCAAGATTCGTGTGTTCGGCGAAGCAAAGCTAAGTAAATAACCATAGCACGTTAGCTTAGTTTGGCACAAGGTCATAAGTAAAAAGAGTTCGAGGAAACTCGAATACACTAACAATGCCCTGTGAGCTTAACCACTGTGCTGGGTGAAGCGCTTATAAAAGCATGTATTGTAAGAAACCTTCGGCTTAGCTTATAAATCATAAGATTTAATGAAAAGATGAATTCGATGAAAGAACAATAAAAAAAAAATCTAAACTACGGTATACAATCCTGTATAAGTCGATTTTATGTATAACTGTCAATTTTTGGTCATGAAGTAATTAATTTTTGAAATCAAGGTTTGCTCCTCGTCATTTTCATTATATTTTGAATTCAACCTTTCAGAAAAAAAAGTTCAGATCGTTGCTAATATTTTGGTTTTGTTTAGTTGGGTTTTATGGCATAACAACCATTGTTGATTATTTAATGCCACAGCCCTCTTTATACATATAGATTGAGCATATATGATTTGTAAGCGAATAGTTTCTACGTAACACTTTAGTTTTGTTTGATTAGGTTTTATGGTATTCATATTTACCAACCCTTCCGTTCGGGCAGGATATGACACAAGGTCAATTTTTTTAAGCGAATAGTTTCTACGTAACACTTTAGTTTTGTTTGATTAGGTTTTATGGTATTCATATTTACCAACCCTTCCGTTCGGGCAGGATATGACACAAGGTCAATTTTTTTAAGCGAAGTTTAACAGGTTTGAATTCAGAGTTTTCCTTCTCCTAGACTAGTTACCTCACCAAGTTTGAAGAACCTAGTCTGCCCTACATATATAGAGTTTGGTCAAAAACAAGAACTACATCGAGTCATTGAAATAGAATTTGCTGTTTTTTACTAAAAACTTCCTTATTTTTCGCTCGAATTTGTTTAAAATTGGTTGGTTTGTTAGGTTTTATGGCATATCCATATTTACCAACCCTTCCGCTCGGGCAGGATATGACACAAGGTCAATTTGTAAGCGGAGTTTAGCAGGTTCAAATTTAGAGTTTTCCTTCTCCTAAACTCACAAAGCCTGAAGAACCTAGTCTGACCTACTATTTATCCATAGCTAGAGGGGGAATATTTGGATTCATAACTTTCCCAAGGGTATTAGTGCTATGTGAAATACAATCAGTCAGGTCCAGGATTTGAACTCGTGTCGCCGTGTCCATATCCTGCGACGATAACCATTATACCACGGGCACCTTCATTAGGTTTTATGGTATAACAACCATTGTTAGTTATCTAATACCAATTACCTTTGATGCATATATATTAAATATATATGATTTTCAAACACATTTTGTTGATAACATTTTTAAACGAGCCTGTGCTGAGTTTTTTGCACACAGTTGAATGGTTTCAGATATTGCTATATAAGAATCACAATTTAACATCCGTCATTTGTTTGAACACAATTTGTAAGTAATTTAATGTTTAAACGAGTTAGAATTAATTTGTTTGCACCCTAGTATTGATATTGTTTCTACACAGTTAAATGGTTTCAATTATTGCCATCAAATACTTATAATTCTATTCAATATCAATCATTTGTTAGTACACAGCGAAGTGGTTACAAGTATTGCTGTTTAACGCTATTTAACATTCCTCATTTGTTTGCTTACAGTTAGATTGTTCTAAGTATTGCTATGTATCACTAACATTTCAATTAAACGTCAGTCATTTGTTTACACACAGTTGAATGATCAAACAGTTCAATGATCAAACCGTTCAATTTAGCATAAGTCAAGAAAGCTTCCTACTAACTAACTACTGTTTAACGTGGTTCACTTGTATCTTGTTTCTGTTACTTGAATATGTTTTTCTATTAACCTTTTTGACTTCCTCGTGTCTTTCGTTTGCTAGCGTCACAACATTCTCAGAACACCGTTTTTTTTTGGGAGTGAGTGGGTTTCTTACTCCGCTGCAGGGAGACAGCCAACATATTCAAAGCATCGCTAACAGGATGGGATCTATTTATGTCCATTCATTCATTTCTTTCTTTCTTTCTTGGCTAATCGGCTGGGGCTGTAAAATACACTGACTGCTTCTCTGCAGAGGGATAAGAGCCCCCCCCCGCAACGAGTCTCCCGGATATGACACTCAACAATCTGATGGTGAGATTCCAGTAATGCTGGAGCTTTGGGGAATGCGGTGTACCCCTTTATTGCCATTGTTCCCAAGTCCACTCTGGTCCAGAGTGGTAGCACCTAAAAGGGTCCTATCTATGGGTCAAATAGAACTAAACTGCGTACTTATCTTCAACTGAATTGCTTAAAATAGGACTGTTTTGACGTTTAAACTACGTACTTATGCAAAGCTGAATTGTTTGAAAAACTGTTTATATGTATAAAAATGGATTTGGCATTATAAACCTACAACGACTGATGTGCCACCAAACTAAACCAAACCAAATCTTTCTTTCTTTCTTTCTTTCTTTCACAGCTCATTCATTATGAATATTTGTATGAATAGAAACGTATGTATGTATGTATGTAACACCCCACGAGACACCAACTATACGGACACTTTCTCCCCATCACGAAAACTATACAAGTTAGACGAACCAGACACGCGGGACACTGCTGGAGAAGCAAGGACGAGCTCATAAGCGATGTACTCCTATGGACCCCCACATATGGCCGTGCAAAAGCGGGACGACCAGCACGAACTTACATACAGCAACTATGTGAGGACACAGGATGTAACCCTGAAGACCTGCCGGAGGCGATAAATGATAGGGAGAAGTGGCGAGAGAGGGTCAGGGATATCCGTGCTGGCGGCACGATATGATGATGATGATGATCTCTCTATCTATCTATCTATCTATCTATCTATCTATCTATCTATCTATTTAGCTAATAATTTAATTTTTCTTTCTTCGTTTTCGGATTTTTTGGGCTGTGTTAATGTTTTTGTTTCCAATAACACATGATTACAATGTAATACTCAACTATGAATTAATAAAATCGGGGTATTTTTTCGTTTTGACGAAAATTAACTTTCTTTTTATTAAAAAATGTTAGGGATTTACTTATTTATAAGCAATACAGTACGGTAATTGGTTTAAAGTGGGGTTAAAATCAACGAATAAAAAGTCGGTTTTGTTAAGTTTGTTTGATTATTTGTTTGGGTTTTATGGCAGATCAACTTTCATAGATTATTTAATGCCAAATCCATTTTAATACAAATAATCAGTTCTATTTCAAACTTTAGCATAAGTATACAGTTTAATTGTAAAAAAAAATCAATTTCAAGCTATTCAGTTTAGTCAAACAATTCTAATTCAAACTATTCAGTATCGTATACGTATAGTTTTTGTTTACACACAGTTAAATGTCAAAAACAGTTCTATTTCAAACAATTCAGTTTAGCATACAAAAACACTTCCATTTCAAACAATTCAGTTTGGCATAAGTATGTAGTTTAAATGTCACAACAGTTTTATTTCAAACAACTCAGTTTAGCATAAGTACCGAGTTTTGTTCTATTTGACCCATAGATAGGACCCTCTCAGGTACTACCATCCTGTCCAAAGTGAATCTTGGAGCAATGGCAATGAAGGGGTACTCTGCATTCCCCAAAGCTCCAGCATTACTGGAACCTCACCATCAGATTGTTTTGTGTCATATCCAGGAGACTCTTTGGGGAGTGAGTCTCACCTCTCTGCAGAGAAGCAGTCGGTGTATTCTACAGCCCCAGCCGATGGGCAATTAGATATCTTTGTTTGATGGCATATCAACCGTCCCAGATTATTTACTACCAAAGCTATCATCGTAGAAGAACACTAGTGGTACTATTTAAGCCACATCTGAAGTGAAAAGGGGTTTATAACTTTCCCAATGATATTAGTCCAAACGTGAACTTAAGAGCGGAAGTGAATTCGAACTGGCTTAGTACGATATCATAGACCAGCACATTAGCCACTACACAACGGAGACTCATCTCTGAGAAGAAGAAGAAGAAGAAGAAGAAGAAGAAGAAGAAGAAGAAGAAGAAGGAGGAGGAGGAGGAGGTTTTGTAATATTTTGTCTAGACGAACTCAGTCTCCGAATTCCAAATTAAATTGGTCTTTTATTTTACAAGTATTCAGCCACTTAGTAGAACGAAATCATGTAGCCGACGGTCAGCAAAACTACAAATACAAGATAATAACAACTGATCACAACCTGCCAAGTTTACCATCACTGATTGCTGGCCAAGCGAAATGACAGGCTCACAACTTGTGGTTAGAAAGAATGACCGCCACTCAACTGCTCTCAGTATCATATCAGGTTCGGATGCGTGCGTGCGTGCGATATTAAGTACCAACAGGGGCCGAGGGTCGAGGGCTGGGTGTTGGAAATTGTAATGCGGGGTCTTGATTGGACTGAAGATATTGCAACAAGTGGCTGTTTATTTGCTTTTCGCTCACGTTTATTGTCTTAAAACCTTTCTTTCTTTCTTTCTTTCTTTCTTTCTTTCTTTCTTTTACTCCTTCATGATACCGCACTCTTCCTTCCTTTATTCCTTCCATAATGTAACGCTTTCTTTCTTACTTTCTTTCTTTCTCACCGTTGCTTCTTTCTTTCTTTCTTTCTTTCTTTCTTTTTACCTTCGTTTGTCCTTCTTTCCTTCATTCCAAATTCAACACTTTCTGTCAAGAATTTTCTTTCTTCTTTGTTTAATGGTATACAGACCTTTGGGGTTATTTAATGCCAAAGCCATCCTTGTAGAAGAACAGCAGTGATACTATTCGATTTATTATTGAGATTTTTTCCTTTTATTCTTCACTTACTTCTCAAATTTCTTTGTTTGTTTGTTTGTTTGTTTGTTTCAAAATCAACTCTTTTTTTCTTTCCATTATTCGGTAATTTCTTTCTTATTTTTTTCATATTTCTTTTCTTCCTTCTCTTTTTTCTTCCTTTCCACTTTCTTTTTTTCTTTCTCTTTTTTTCTTCCTTTCCACTTTCTTTTCTTCCTTCTCTTTTTTTCTTCCTTTTCACTTTCTTTTCTTCCTTTCTTCTTTCATTTTCCTCTTTCTGATTCAATGCTTTCTTTCTTTTCGTTTTATTCAGAATTCTTTCTTTCTTTCTTTCTATCTTTCGTTCTTTCATTCTTTCTTTCTTTCTTTCTTTCTTTCTTTCTTTCTTTCTTGTTTATTTCTTTTTAATACAATGTTTTTCTCTTCATTTAACTTTCTGTTGGCGATGATTAATTCTTTTCTTTTGTCCACAAAAATTTAAATTGATCTCTCTCACGTCTTCTCTTTCTGGTTGTTACTCTCTCTCTCTCTCTCTCTCTCTCTCTCTCTCTCTCTCTCTATCACCTAGTCGGCTGGGGTTGCAGAATAAGTCAACTCCATCTCTGCAGAGGGGTAAGACTCCCTCCACAACGAGTATCCAGGATATGACTCAGAACTATCTGATGGTGAGGCTTCAGTCCTGGAACTTTGGAGAAAGTGGAGTAGCCCTTCAATGTCATTACTTCTAGATACACTCTGACCTAGAATGGTATTACCTGTTAAGGCCCCATCTATGGATCAAAGAGAGCTCTTCATTTATATTAAATAGAAAAAGTGTAGAACAACGATACTTGAAGCCATTTAATTGTGTACAAACAATAAATAGCAATATCTAATAAGTAATTTACTAAGTTTTATTTTGCTTAGATGTGACCCAAGGCTGTATGAATGGGGCACCCAATAAGAATCTAAGTTTGGTAGTCTCGCTTGCAAACCATTACTCCACCCAAAGTGTCATTTGAAACTATTTAGAAATTTACTAAAATTTTGCTTAGTTGTAGCACAAGGCTGTATGAATGGGCATCCAGTGAGACTCGAACTTACTGGTGAAATTTTGTTCGTCGAGCTTGCTAACCATTATCCCATCCGAGGAACCCTTTAACTGTGTCCGAATAAATGATTAATGTTAAATAGAATTATAAGTGTTCAATAGCAATATTTGGTTCTATTTAACAGTTTGCAAACAATAAATAGCAATACTTGAAAAGATTTAACTTTGTGTAAACAAATTACTTCTGGCTAGTTTAAAAATAAAATTACCAACAATATATTCGCTTACAGATTATATATATATATATATATATATATATATATATATATATATATATATATATATATATATATATATATATATATAAACAGGATTTGTCATTAAATAACCCACAAGGCTTGATATGCGATAATACACAACTATCCAATCATCTATCTATCTATCTATCTATCTATCTATCACTGTTCGTATGTATGTATGTATGGATGTATGTATGTACGTATGTATGCATGTACCTATGTATGTATGTATGTATGTATGTATCTATCTATCTTACTTAACAGATCAAAATTTATAGATTGTAACTTCAGTATGACTTATTATTGCTCTTAACCAAGTAAGTGATTTCGAATGCAGATTTTTAAAACCACATTTTGACACTGTGCCCCTTTAAATATTGAGGCTACACAATCAGTCCATTACTGACTATTAAAACATTTCCAGTCTTGAAAAATCTGCCGCATCAGTATATATATATATATATATATATATATATATATATATTATATACATGCTTTACTGTCTGAAACGATTGCACGTTGTATATATATATATATATATATATATATATATATACAACATGCTAAAACGGTTGCATGTTGGCTTTCAGTTTCAACCCAAAATGGAGGCCATGATTTGAACAGCAGTTTGTAATACAGGTAGACACTTTCCAGGGAGAACGAAGCCTTACAGTATCCGTGTCAACAATCAGCCAGTGCATTTTGAACTCGTCAAATCTGCGATCCTCGCAGAGTAAAAGTTATCGTATTCTTTCTTTCTTTCTTTCTTTCTTTCTTTCTTTCTTTCTTTCTTTCTTTCTTTCTTTACTCATCTAAATTGATATCAAGAGGCCATACAAGTGGCAAGGTGGATACAGATGTTCGTTTAAGAGTCTGTGTTGCTGGGCAACGGGCCAAGCGAACAGTCCATTCAGATGCCAGGGAACAGACGACCGGATCGAATATCTAGCTCTTAGCAGGGTGGTGGAGGTGGAGGTGGGGGGTGATGTTAGTTAGACGGACATTGCCTGCACGTGAGGGACAGACAGTGATAATAATGATAATTGTTACCACTGTTGTGGAGAAAAAAGACGAAGAAAGAAAGAAAGAACGAAAGAAAGAAAGAAAGAACGAAAGAAAGAAAGAAAGAAAGGAGATAAAAAATTGAATAGATCGATAGATAGATGGATGGATATCAATAAAGCAGAAAAAAGAGAAAGAAAGAAAGAAAGAAAAATGAAACTAATTGAATGGATTGATATATATATAGAGAGAGATAAATAGAGAGTTGTCAGTAAAGCGGGAAAGAAAGAAAATGAAGCAAATTGATTAGATAGATAGATAGATAGATAGATAGATAGATAGATAGATAGATATTTACAGATCAAGAAAGAAAAAAGAAAGAAATTGAATAAATAGATAGATTGAAAAATTTCAATAATGAAAGAAAGAAAGAAAGAAGAAAAGAAGGAAAATGAAACAAATTGAATTGATAGATAAATAGATAGATAGATAAATATCAACAGAGCAAGAAAGAAAAAAATGATTTCGTTGGTTGTAATTTGTGGCATATCAAACCTTATGTGTTATTTAATGCTAAATCTTGTTTATATATATATATATATATATATATATATATATATATATATATATATATATATATATATATATATATATAAAGACTTGGAAGGGAATAGTTTATGAGTTATATTTTTAAAAGAGCCAGATTTCATTTGCGCATAGTTAAATGGTAAATGGTTTCAAGTATTCGTATTTAACCCTAATAATTTTATTTAAGATTAATCCAGAGTAAAATATTGAACTGTTCTATTCCATCTACAGCTGGGATCTCTATTGGTACTCTCACTCGGTATCTGAGTACACCAGGAAGTAATGGCAATGAATATATATATATATATATATATATATATATATATATATATATATATATATATATATATTGCAAAATACGTCTCTAAGATATGGCGGGAAGCATCATCAGTGATATTCTTTGGTTCATTGGAGTGGGGTGGGGTCGGATCTTTTCAGCATCATATCCCCTTGCTAAAGTGACCCTACCGATATTTATGACATCTCAGCCTGCATGCATCCAACATAGTTGTTCGGCAACACTTTATGCGTCACCCTCAACTAACAAATGTTTTCGGGAACCGTCCTTTATACACATGATCCTGATGTAATTTGTCCAATGGGCACACACACACACACACACACACACACATATATATATATATATGTATATATATATATATATATACGTGTATAGTTGTCCCTATCTCACTCGGTGGATTTGTGACAGACCAAATGCGATGTAATTTGGGGAGGGTTGAATATCTGTGATAGAGCTATTGTACAATATAATAATGAATAAAAATATATTAGTTATTTTAATATATTTAATTGTATGGAGGCTTATCAACAACCCCTGGTTTCATACCGTCTTTATACGACAACCATCACCCAGAAATATATATATATATATATATATATATATATATATATATATATATATATATATATATATATTTCATTAGTAACAAGAACATGTAACTCAGTGCAATATCTTGCCGGGGTGAAGTAACCGCTATTGCCTTGAGATATTCAGGGAAAGGGAATTACTTGGCACAGCAACCCAGATACTTAAAGGGTCATGAGAAATCTTCTTTTATAGACGTAGAGCATGGTTACAGGAAAAATAAAGATTTCAGCTTAGGTTGGCATAAGGCCAGTAGTATGGAACCACTAGTGAAAATCAGACTCAGTACCAATGATCTACTGGTCTGGCGCGTAAGCCATCATATTACGCAAGAAAGGTTTGATTAACACTGCGTATTTTCTCGGCCTCTTCACTGCGAGAAGGTTGTAACACAAGGTCAATTTTTCTCCTAAATTGGTTGCCTTACCAAGGCAAAAGTTACCAAGTCTGTCCAACTAATTATCTTCAACTGAAGTGAGAACAGATGGATTTCATTTCTTCCGATGATAAACGTTATACTAAGCACGCCTTCTTAATTAACTTGGTTAAGTCGGTTGACTTTTCGACCACTGAGATGTTTGAAAGAAAAAATTTTAAAAGATATCAAATTTACATTTGCAAAAGCTTACCACAATTAATTTATAAATATAATAAATAAATAAGATATTATCAATCTAATATAAATAATTAGATACAATTAATATAATATAATAATAAAAATTATAATATGATATAATGAAATAAATATGATTAACTAAATACAATTAAATATGATTGATTAAATATAATTAAGTCTAATTAATTAAATGTGATTAATGAGGTAAAATTGATTAAACATGATTAAATATAAATAATTGAATATAATATGATTCTAATCATATAAGATATAATACCATATATAATATAATACACTATAATACAATATTATATAATATAATATATAACAAAATAATAGAATTGATTGAATTAATCAGATAGAATTAATAAAATAGAATTAAATACAATTAAATATAATTGATTAAATACAGTTAATTAAACATAATTAGATATAACTAATCAATAAGTCTAATTAATATTATCATTATGTTTCTTCTTTCTTTGTTTTTGTTCATGAGACAAGAGAATTAAAAAATAACAACGAAGAAAGAGACACAAAAAAAAAACAAGATAAGTAAAAAT
The DNA here is from genome assembly GCA_963585895.1 of Sepioteuthis lessoniana. Classification (NCBI taxonomy): domain Eukaryota; kingdom Metazoa; phylum Mollusca; class Cephalopoda; order Myopsida; family Loliginidae; genus Sepioteuthis; species Sepioteuthis lessoniana. Next base: position 26,976,329 of record OY757910.1, on the reverse strand, counting down.
AAATTGTAGAAAAAAGAAAAATAGAAAAAAAAAAGAAAAATAGAAAAGAAATTGTAAACTATATAAAACAAAAACAAAAACAAAAACAAAAAAAAAACTGGAGATAGATAATAAAGGTTCCAGAAATGTCAATTTTTGAGATCTATAAGAGTGTATAAAGATATTTTCCTCTTGATAGATATATTGATATTGATAGATATATTGATATTGAGTGATATATTGATATTGGGTCAGAAATGAATAGATAAATATGAACAATTTTAGGGATATATATATATATATATATATATATATATATATATATATATATATATATATATTTCAGCAGGTGAAAGCCGTCCAAAGCGACCAAAGATCCAAACATCAGCAGGCAAGGTTTTGGCCTCCATATTTTGGGATGCACAAGGTATTTTGTTCATCGATTACCTTGAGAAAGGAAGAACTATCAAGAGCGAATATTATATAGCATTATTGTATGTATGTATGTATGTATCTATATATATATATATATATATATGTATGTATGTATGTATCTATCTATATATATATATATATATATATATGTATGTATGTATATATATATATATATATATATATATATATATATATATATATATATATATATAATCACTCAGCATTATAAGGTACGGTTCAAGGATAAAGTGGAGCAATCCTGGGAATGGAGTAGCGCCCTCCCCTACACCTTGGTGTAGTAGCTATCAAAAAGGGAGCCTTCGGGTCACCCTCGACTATGGTCGCTAACTTTACTTTTACTTTATATATATATAGTTAGTTAGTTAGTTCGTTAGTTAGTTGGTTAGTTGATTGTGTTTTATGGCATATCAATCCTTCTTGGTTATCTAATGCCAGATCCTATATAACACATCACTCAATAAGCCCCGGGCTTGACATAGATGGCGCCACTAATAAAAATCTATATGATTTTTTATAAAGTACTAACCTTAACAAATGGCGCATGTCAAAATTTGAACCTAATCGGATAATTAGTTTACGAATTACAGTTATTTAAGTGAAGCTACTGTTGTAAATTTTCAAAACAACAGAAAAATCTGAATTTCATGTATTGATAAAGCATTGCTTACTAATGGGGAAACTACTGTTCAAACAAACCAATGATTTGATAAGTGTTATTCAGACTCTGCTCCGTCGAAAACAACGGTTACGAGGCGGTATGCTGACTTTAAAGATGGTCGTACAGACACAAATGATGATGAACGCTCAGGTCGCCCAAATTCGTCAGTTGTCGCGGAAAACACCAAAAGACTCCACAAACTCGTTTTGGCCGATCGTAAATTGAAGTTGCGTGAAATAGCAGAGGAGTTGAAGATATCAGAAGGCAGTGTATTCACCATTTTGCATGAACATTTATCAATGAGAAAGCTGTGTTCAAAGTGGGTACCGCGTTTGCTCACAGTCGATCAAAAACAACAACGCGTCGACGATTCAGAGAGTTGTTTGCAACTGTTTCAAGGCAACAAAAAGGATATTTTGTGTAAATATGTGACAATGGATGAAACATGGTTCCACCACTTTACTTCGGAGACAAATCGGCAATCAGATGAGTGGAGAGCAGCAGGTGAAAGCCGTCCAAAGCGACCAAAGATCCAAACATCAGCAGGCAAGATTTTGGCCTCCATATTTTGGGATGCACAAGGTATTTTGTTCATCGATTACCTTGAGAAAGGAAGAACTATCAAGAGCGAATATTATATAGCATTATTGGTGTGTTTGAAGGAAGAAATCGCCAAAAAACGGCCGCAAATGAAGAAGAAAAAAGTGCTCTTTCACCAAGACAATGCACCGTGTCACAAGTCGATCGCAACGATGGCAAAACTAAATGAATTGCACTTCGAATTGCTTCCGCACCACCCCTATTCTCTAGATCTGCCCCCCCCCCAGCGACTGAAACATGTGTAGAGCACAAGTATCTGTAATAACAGAAACGTCAATACCGATTTTGAAATCATTTTAGAACCTCTTCATTTCAAAATATTTACTTTTCTCTTGTTTGATCAACGCTCTTTTTGTATAACCAATACAACGAAATAATGTCTCAAAAGGAAAAACTCATCATTGAAGAAATACTCTTAACCTTATAAAAACAAATGGCAAACAACGATTTCTCGAAGAGGAAATAAAAAAACTAAATACAAAAATAGGGATCATCATTGACTACGAAACACCTCACGAAAAGGAATCCAACCGGAGAGATGCGATGTCCTTTGTAGACAATTTTGGAAGGCACTGTGGACGTTTAGAAAATATAGGAGAAATCCATATTAAAAAGGGAAGACAACAAAACCAGAAAACTAAAACTCAAAACGCGTGGAAACCTCCTAAATCAATGGAAGATAGCAATTTTCAAAGCTGTTAAATGCAAAGAAACATCAATAATTTACAAAGATTTCATCGGAATGGATGATATATTCATCCTTAGAAAATTTAAGGAAAAAGAAATCACGCCATAAGAACAGAGAAAAATGAAAACTAAATTAAACCTTATAAAATTAAAAGCTCAGGTAGAACTATTGAAAGACAGAGCTACACATTACACTATAAAAATCTCAAAATAGACTAGGAACTATTTACGAAAATCAAAGAACATTGCCCCCACAATAACACAACGGAACGGTAGGAAAATGAATGCAAAAGAGAGGGAGAAAATCAAATAAAATCCTGCGCAAAAAACTAAATGGCTCTAGAAATTTACTCAAAAAGAAAAATAAAAGAGGAAGAAAAATACAGAGAAAAGGATGAAAAATAAAAAAACAACGAAAACAGAAAACACACACGGCAAAAGAACCAACACATACACATTACAAAACAAACCCACATACTCCAGATAACAAGCACACCCACTATTATCACCCTCAAAGAAACCATATAATTTTTTTTTTACCAAAATACACAATACCGCACGCATACATACAACAGATGGAATTATCAAAACAAACACCAACACACACAAACAACCTCATACAAAGAAAAAAATGAATCCATCACACAAAATATACTGACTCATCCCACCCTAAAAACACTCATCCCACCCTAAAAACAACAACCACACAGTAAGAAAACACTAAATCTTATAAAACATTTTACTTGAAAAATTCCAGAAAATACAAAGGAGTGAAACCAACTATAAATCAATAAAAACATAAAGAATGATATGTCAAAAATGACAAAGTTCTGCACAATATACAATGAAATATCAACTAAAAAAAGAATAGGACTTGATAACTAACTACACTAAAAATAAAAGCAAAAAAATCTAGCAATCTTTACGGATTATTATAAATTCACCAGTCCAGATTACTAAAAATTCACAAGTCCGGATTACTAAAAATTCACCAGTCCGGATTACTAAAAATTCACCAGTCCGGATTACTAAAAATTCACCAGTCCGGATTACTAAAAATTCACAAGTCCGGATTACTAAAAATTCACAAGTCCGGATTACTAAAAATTCACAAGTCCGAGGAAATAAGAATCGCTGTTGAAGTACAAAAATCTGAATACATAAAAATTTCAAATCTCGATGACCTCAAATTTAGACCTATAAAAACAGGTTTATCGAGCCTCACCAACAGACATTCTACTACAACCATTCCTATATAAGATAAAAAGCTATATGACATCCGCTTTTAAAACTCCATACCACAAAGAAATGATCCCGACACATTCATGATAACATTTGTGGTTACAAACATATATAGTAACATTCGCCATGAATTAACAAAACTGGCCATCTCATTTTGGATAAGGGGGTGTCCTCGTGGTGTAATGGTTAAAGGGATGGACTGCGGAATCGTAGTAAGCGAGTTCGTACTCCAGTCGCGCTATTACGTTCACTTTCGGGCAAATACCCTTGGGAAAGGTATGAACCCCCTTATCCTCCTAGCTATGGGTTAAATAGTACCACTACTATTCTTCTTGGAGAATGGCTTTGGCATTAAATAACCTACAAAGGTTGTTATGCCATTAAACAAAGAAACCAACCAACCAATAAGTGATCATGTGCCAGACTTGCGTTGTATATACAATATCATCCATAAATATCCATGATATTTTGTAACTAACCAAAGAGGCTAGGATTTTTTTTATCTCTTGTATAATATTAGACAAGTAAAGTGGATATCAGAAGGTATTATTTATTACAAGTAACCAAAAATAAAATTGCAACCCCTATTTAACTAAAAGTAGGAATATCTTCTCGTATAAGAACCCCCTTATCTACCTCTGCTGTTCTTCTAGGAGAATGGCTTTGGTATTAAATAACCTACAAAGGTTGATTTGCCATTAAACAAAGAAACCAAACCCGACCAATCATTTTGGATAAAAAATATCCAGAAATATAACTACCAATATTAACATAAAACAAATTATCACTGATGGTATAGAACTAATCCTAAATAATGAATTTTTCCAATTCGACTGCATAAATTACATTCACACCCTAGTAATAGCTATGGGAACTAAAATGGCACCAATGAACGCCACCCCAACTTCCGATAAACTCGTCGAGAGTATATATATATATATAGATTAATGTAGTTACATGTTCATACACACACACACATAACATCCGCCTGCGTACAGAGAGAGAGAGAGAGAGAGAGAGAGAGAGAGAGAGAGAGAGAGAGAGAGAGAAATAATAAATACTTATAGATACAAAGAACGTTTACTTATATATACAAAGAACGTTTGCTGAGACCAGAGGTCTTCACGGATAATGAATTCCAATGGGACATGCATAGACATGAATCCAGGTATTAAAAGGTATCAATACTCTCTTTACAATGAAAACAGTAACATGCGATACTTAACTTACCCATTCAAAATTTCCTGAAGAAGACTTATAGTCTGAAACACGTGTAGATGACATCTACTTGAAATAATAAGAACCTAGATATAAACTCTTGAAATAATTTCCTGGCCTATTCATCTTAAAATATTTACTTTTCTCTCGTTGGATCAACAACAAACTTTATATATATATATATATATATATATATATATATAATTTGTAAACGAATAGCTTGTCGTACCATTTTAAAATGAGACACAGCTCATTTGTTTGCACACAGTTAATTGGTTTCAAGCATTGCTATTTAGCATTATTTATTCAATTTAACATCAATTATTTGTTTGCACATAGTTAAATAGTAAATGATTAAATATTTCTATTTAACCTAAAAAGTACAACCACTTGGGGTCAATATGAACCTGGCAGTAATGCCTATGCAGAGATACTACACATTCCCCAAATTCCAAGATTGGAGCCTCACTATCAGATAGCTTAATATCATATCCAGGACACACACACACGCACACATACACACATGCACACACACATATATGTTAAGGGATAAGTAGATGGATATGAACAAGCTCAAAGACAGACAGATAGATATATACGAGAATTAATTTTTATTTATAGCAGACTTTTTGCCCTCATCTTGGTAGTTTTTTTTGTGTTGTTTCTTCTTTCACTACGTTTCGGCCAAATTTCACCTCTGGCCTTCTTCAGGTGATTTTACCGCGACCTCGGATAGGAATGATGAGTCTTGTAACCGTATCCCCAGTAATTACTGCCTTCCATAGTTGTTGTCTGTCGCACCATAGTTGTTGTCTATCGCACCACGTTTTTGACCAAGTAAACCTCTGGCCGGCTTGGGTAGGATTTGAAACCGCTATCTTCTGACAATGCTCACCTGGAACCGTAGAGACTCAACGCCTCTATCCGCTGTGCCACGGGTCCCGGAGGTCACAGTAAAATCACCTGAAAAAAAAACCCTACCAAGATGAGGGCAAAAAGTCTGCAATAAATGAAAATTAATTCTCAGATTAAGAAGCCTCATCTCAAAATGATCCAATTAAAGATATATACGAATAGACTGAGGTTGATCTGAACAGAGCCAGAAATAGATATATATAAACAGGCACGGATATAAATAGATCGATAAATAGATAGATAAGAAGAAGCTATAAGAAAGATAGATGTATAGATATGAATTGGCTGAGATATACATATACATCTGAATAAGCTCAGAGATTGATAGATATATAGATAGAGAGCCAAAGATAAATTGATTGATAGATATGAACATAATTGTGGAGGTGCCCGTGGTGTAATTGTAATCGTCGTATGAAATGGACACGGCGACATAGGTTCAAATCCTGGACGAGACTGATTGCATTTCACATAGCACTAATACCCTTGGGAAAGGTATGAATCCAATAATTCTCCCTCCAGCTATGAGTAAATAGTAGGACAGATTAGGTTCTTCAGCCTTGGTTAGGCAACTAGTCTAGGAGAAGGAAAACTCTGAATTGAAACCTGTTAAACTCCGCTTAAAATTGACCTTGTGTCATATCCTGCCCGAGCGGAGGGGTTGGGTAAATAGGATATGAACATAATTAGATGTAAATATATACAGACTCATAAGTGAATAGACATGAACAGGCTCAGAGATAGATAGATATAGATAGATGGACATGAATAGGCAAATGTATAGCTATTGATCGACTGATATATATATATATATATATATATATATACATGAACAAGCTAAGAAATAGAAATGAACAAGCTCTCACACACACGCACACCCACATATTTACAAAGAGAGAGAGAGAGAGAGAGAGAGAGAGAGAGAGGGGGGATGAGTGAGTGAATGACTGGAACAGACTGAAGTAGATGTATTGATAAAAACAAGATCAAAACGAAATCGATGGAAGTCGATAGATTGTGACTCGTACATCGATCAATCAATAGATAGATATACATCAAGTGATATGGATAATGATGAGGTAGATAGAAAATACCTGAGTTTGATAAAAAGAGACGTGGAAATTGAGGAATCAGTTTGATGAAAAAAGAAGAAAGAACAAAAAAAAAAAAGAAAAGAAAAAGCAAAACCGAATGAGATTCTCAGAGAATAAAGTGACAGCGACCATTAACGTGTCTATCTCTTTCCGGCTCCAACCCGTTGCCATGACAACTGGTTCGATTATGAAGAAACGGGTGAAACATGTTCGTGCAGTTGTTTAGAAATGGCTGCCAACGGGTATTCGCTTGTCAACAGAAGCGACCATTTGCCAAGAGGACCAGTCCGTTTGTCCAGCCACATCTTACCAAACACCAGAGCAAACAGTCGAGAAACATGAAACTCCCGGGGGGGGGAGAACGTACAAAGACAGTAAGATGAAGAGGAATCATGATAGCACAAGAGAGAGAGAGAGAGAGAGAGAGAGAGAGAGAGAGAGAGAGAGAGAGAGAGAGAGAGGATGTACAAAAAGAAAGTTACAATATATATATATATATCTCTTGGCCTGATGGACGCTTGGACGAGAAAATGACAGTCACCAAGTGCTGTTGACTCTGAGTCTACAATATATATATATATATATATATATATATATTGAGAGAGAGATGGTAGATTTTGGTAAATCTTACAAAATGATAAAAATAAGTGGAAACGTGGATGAACCAAACACAACAGGTTTAGTAGTGATATTTCGTTCTTTATTTAACAAGAACTTCTTAATTCTGAAGAAGTCATTCCTTGAATAAAGAACGAAATATCACTACTAAACCCATCGGAAGTGTTTGGTTAATCCACTTTTCACTTATTTTTATTACACACACACACTCACACACACACACACACATATATATATATATATATATTGTTAATTTCTTTAATACATAGTTGATTGGTTGGTTGACTTTTATGGCAAATCCACCCTTAATGGTTATTAAATGTAAAATACAGTTATATATATATATATATATATATATATATATATATAATTTGTAAACAAATAGTTTAATTTGTAAACAAATAGTTTGTAGGTAACATTATTTTTAAACGTATCAGTGCTCATATTTTTGCACACAGTTAAATGGTTTCAAGTATTGTTATTTATTGATTGCACACAGTTAAATGGTTTCAGGTATTGTTATTTATTGATTGCACACAGTTAAATGATTTCAAGTATTGTTATTTATTGATTGCACACAGTTAAATGGTTTCAAGTATTGTTATTCATTGATTGCACACAGTTAAATGATTTCAAGTATTGTTATTTATTGATTGCACACAGTTAAATGATTTCAAGTATTGTTATTTATTGATTGCACACAGTTAAATGATTTCATATATTGTTATTTATTGATTGCACACAGTTAAATGATTTCAAGTATTGTTATTTATTGATTGCACACAGTTAAATAGTTTCCAGTAATTTTATCTAACACTAGTAAATCTTTTCAACATTACTCATTTGTTTGCACACAGTTAAATGGTTTCAAGCATTTCTACGTAATACTAATGATTCAATTTAACATTAACCATTTGTTTGCACGCGTTATTTAACACTAACAGTTCTATTTGTAGGCAGTTGAATGGCTTCCAGTATTGCCATCTTATATGATGACTTAATCTAATATTTGTTTGAATACAGTTAAATGTTTTCAAGTATAGTAAATGATTAAACAATTCTATTTGACCCATACACGAGATTCGAGTAGATACTAACATTTCAGGTCTGAGTGGACCTGGGAATAATGGCAATGAAGGCTTACTCCACCTCTCCAAATCCACGGGACTGGAGCCTGACTATCCGATTCAGTTTAGTGTTATACCCCACACACCTTTAATACATGTAAGTTTCTTTCATGTACGTTTTTGCCCAGTCTGCTGGGGCTTTAGAATACACTGACTGCACCTTTGCAGAAGGGTAAGACCCTCCTAATGAGTGTCCTGGATATGACACTAAATGATCCGATAGTGAGGCTCCAGTAATGCTGAAGCTTTGGAGAATGTGGAGCATCCCTTCATTACCATTGCTCCCTGGTCAACTCTGGCCCGGAGTGGTAGCACCTGATAAGGGTTCTATCTATGGGTTAAATAGAGCTGAATCATGGGTTTTTGACTTTACTATTTTTTGCATTTAAACTGGGTATTTATGCTAAATTGAATTGTTTAGAATAGAACTGTTTTGACATTTAAACTGCGTATTTATGCTAAACTGAATTGTTTGAACTAGAACTGTTTTGACATCTAAACTGTACTTATGCTAAACTGAATTATCTGAAATAAAACTGTTTTGACATTAACACTGTGCATTGCTCAGTCGGCTGGGGCTTTAGAATACACCGACTGCACCTCTGCAGAGGGGCAAGACCGCTCCAATGATGGTCCTTGATATGACACTCAACAATCTAATGGTGAGATTCCAGTGATGCTGGAACTTTGGGGAATGCAGAGCACCCCTTCATTGCCATTGGTCCCAGGTCCACTCTGGCCCGGAACGGTTGCACCTGATAGGGCCCTATCTATGGGTTAAATAGAACTAACTGCGTACTTATGCTAAACTGAATAGCTTGAAATAAAAGAGTTTTTGACAATTTAATTGTACTTACATTTAAACTGTATGCTTATGTTAAACTGAATTATTTGATATGGAACTGTTTTTGACATTGAAACTGTACCTTCGCTAAACTGATTTGTTTAATATAGAACTGTTTTGACATTTAACTTTGTGTAAACAAAATCTGTACTTATATTAAACTGATTTAGCTGAATTAGAACTGTTTGAACAAACTGAATTGCTTAAAATAGAAATGTTTTTGACAATTAAACCGTGTACTCATGCTAAACTGAATTGTTTGAAATAGAACTGCTTATTTGTATAAAAATGGATTTTGCGTTAAATAACCTACAAAAGTTGATATGCCATAAAACCCCATAACCAACCAACCATCATGTACATTTATATATATACACACACATATATATATAGTTAGTTTTTCTTTTTCTTGTAATATCGAAAGTTTTTTCTTCCTTCTTTTTGCTTTGATATCTATCTTCAACTGATATCTCGTTGCACCATTTCCCTCTCAGTATTATTGGAAGACTTGCTCTCTTACAGGAATAAGTTTGAAAAATACATCTACGTGTCTTCTGTTCCAGCGCAGTAATTTTGTGCAGTTAACAGGTCGAACTTCACATCTTGGAACTTATTTTTTTAATAATTTTTAAAAATATTTTTGTAATAGTGGGAGGTGTTTTTATCTCTCGCACCTTTTCCTCACAACGTCAGTTGTTGCGTCACGTGACCATTTTTTTTTATTGTGCAAGGAATATTGAGTATTTATTAGTCCTTCATTCGGTCTCAGGGGACCTTCCCCCCAGGCTTTTACCTCCCTCGGGAGGGTTGGGTTTATCGCCCGGCGCCTGAGGCGCCCCTAATAAGGGGAATGCCGACGGGGCCGAGGGCATTTTTGGAACCTGCCGGATGCGTGTGGGCTACGGCCCTGCACCCGGACCCACCATAAAAAGGTCTTGTGCCATACTTGCCCGTTCGGTGGGGCGAACAACAAATACCATTAGTCCTTCGTCCATTTTACTCGATGGTATTTCTTTTTTTTAGAGATACATGAAACATAAAACCATCATCTTCATGTTTCATAGTTTTTTTTAGTCCTCTAGCAAGGTCTACATATTTATTTATCTTTCTGCTTTTTATTGATTTTGTTCTGTTGTTTACCTGGACGGTAAAGTTCACTATTCGGTAGGTTCTCTTTTTGCTGTTAACTATCACTAGGTTTGTTTGTCTGGCCGAGATTTGGTGATCTGTTTGAATCTCAAAATCCCAGAAGAGTTTGTGCGTTTCATATTCCAAGACAGATTCCGGGTTGTGCATATGCCACTTGTTCGTATGATCAAATTTCACTCTCTTGTACAATTCCCAGTAGATTATCTTTCCTATCCAGTCATGTCAAGTCTTATATACTTTTACCGCTAATTTGTTGCATTCGCTTATTATATGATTAATCATTTCGTCTCAATATTATTATTATTATTATTATTATTATTATTATTATTATTATTACTCCTTTGTGAGTTTTTTTTACACCAGCATCAGCTGACGGTTTTCACTGGAGTTTGAGTGACCAAGTCTACTTAAATATCCCGGACTCTTCTCAGTATTCTCGCCGACCCCTACTGTGCTGTCGTTTGGATTGTCTCCACTCGTGTTCTTATTTCTACTTCTTCCTGTCCCTTTATCAATCCTTTGGTGACTGTACCGGGTGCACCACTTACAATTGGTATCACCGTCACTTTCATGTTCCACAGTTTTTTCAGTTTCCTAGTAACGTCCAGGTAGTCATCTCTCTTTTCGCCTTCCTTCAGTTTTACTCAGTAAAGGACGGCAAAGTCCACAATTCGCCAAGTTCTCTGCTTTCTTTTTTACTGTCACTGTTTGTCTGGCCAAGATTAGGTAATCCGGTTGTATATCAAGATCCGAGAGAATTTTGTGCGTCTTGTTCTCTAGGACGGATTCCGGCTTGTGCATATACCACTTGTTTGCATGGTCAAATTTAAATTTCTTGTACAATTCCCAGTGGATCACCTTTATCACTCAGTCACGTCTACTCTTATACTATCTCTGCGCTAATTTACGGCATTCACTTATATGATTGATCGTTTCATCTCAATCACCACATAACATATATTTGTAATTATCATTATTATTATTATTATTATTATTATTATTTCTTGAGAGTTTTTCACATCAGTGTTAGCTGATGGTCTTTCACTGGAGTTTGAGTGACAGCTAGAGTCCCCAAGTCTCCAGAACTCTTCTCAGTATTCTGGCCGTTCTCAGTAATGTACTAGTTTGGATGGTCTCCACTCATCCTCTTATATCCAAATCCTCCAGTCCCTTTAAGAGATTCTGTTTCTCTATTAAAGTTTCCTTTTCTTAGTCACGTCCATGTTTTCTCGAGTGAGATGTTCCTTATTAGTCTTTTAGAATGTCCATAGAATTGTTTTTCTTCCTATTTTTGTTTTTTTGATTATTGTCATTCTGTTAGTCTTCGCATTGTCAGTATCGTTTCTGGTGGCTGTAATCAGTCCTCCTCCGTATTTTTCTCTGTAGTCCTCGAGTCGTTGTATCGATGCGTCAACGCTGTCTTCAATGCTGGCAGGTCCTTTCTTGATACATATTGTCTGTCAATGTTATCTCCGAGATGTAATGTCTCATGCATGGTCATTATGATTATTATTTACTCATTAGAGTTTTTCACATCAGCGTTAGCTGATGATCTTTCACTGAAGTCTGAGTGAAAGCAAGTCTCTTCAAGTTTCCAGGACTCTTCTCAGTATTCTTGCCGTTCTCAATAATGCAGTAGTTTGGATGGTCTCCACTCGTCTGCCAACTTCCAACTCCTCCAGTCCCTTTAGTGAACCTTTAGTTACTGTTCCAAACGCACCAATTACAATTGGTATAATTGTCACCTGCATGTTCCATAGTTTTTTCAGTTACCGAGCAAGGTCAAGGTACTTATCCCTCTTTTCACATTCTTTCAGTTTTATTCTGTGGTCAGCCGAGACAGCAAAGTCGACAATTTTGCAAGTTCTCTTCTTTTTATTGATTATTATTAGGTCTGGTCTTCTGGCCGAGATTAGGTTTGGTTTCTTTGTTTTAATGCCATATCAACTCTTTTTAGGTTATTTAATGCCAAAGCCATTCTCCTAGAAGAACAGTAGAAGTACTATTTAACCCATAGCTGGGAGGATAAGGGGGTTCATACCTTTCCCAAGGGTATTTGCCTGAAAGTGAACGTAATAGCGCGACTGGAGTACGAACTCGCGTACTACGATTCCGCAGTCCATCACTTTAACCATTACACCCGAGATTAGGTGATCCATGTCAAAGTCCCATAGGAGTTTATGTGTGTTATTTTCTAGGACAGGTGCTGGGTTGTGCATATACCATTTGTTGGTATGGTCAAATTTAAATTTCTTGTACATCTCCCAGTGGATCATCTTGCCGACCCAGTCGTGTCTAGTCTTATATTCCTTCTGCGCTAATTTGCTGCATTCGCTTATTATGTGATTGATGGTTTCATCTCTGTCACCGCATAGCCTACATTTGCTATTTTGTTGCGTCTCATCTATTCTGGCTTTGATATTATTGGTTCTTATGGCGTTGTCCTGTGTTACTATTTGGAGAGATTTTGTTTCTCTCTTAAAGTTTCCTTTTCTTAGCCATGTCCAAGTTTTGTCCTGTGAGATGTTGTTTATTAGTCGTTTAAAACGCCCATAGAGCTGCTTTCCTCCCCATTTTTGTTTACTAGTTATTGTCATTCTGTTGTCCATCGTGTTATCAGTATCGTTTCTGATAGCTGTAACCAGTCTTCCATCGTGTTTTTGGAAATAGTCTTCGAGTCGTTGTATCGATGCGTCAACGTTGTCTTCAGTGCTGGCAAGTACTCTTTCTCCCTCTTTTCTTGAAGCATATCGTCTGTCAACGACGTCTCTGGGATGTAATACCTTATGCATTGTCATTAGTTTTCTTGTTCTTTGGTCCATTTGTTTAAGTTCGTCTCTGGTCCACTTGAGAAAGGGTCCGGAATATCTAACGAGTGGTACAGCCTAGGTATTTATTCCTTTGATTAAGTTTCTGCAAGAGGGTTTTGTCTCGAGTAGTTTTCTAGTTCTCCTGAGATATTCTTTTAAAATTTTGTCTTGCATTTCCACTTGTTTGATGGTGTCAGCCTCCAAGATGCCCAAGTATTTGTAGGTTTCGTTTTCTGCGAGTGTTCTAATCTTGTCTTGATTTGGTAGTTCCATTCCGTCAGTTGCCACTTTTCATTTCAAGCATTGCACATTTTTCTATGCCAAATTCCATTCCTATGTCCTGACTGTATATTCTAACTACGTGTATTAGAGTTTCTAGTTCTTTTTCATTTTTTGCAAATAGTTTGATGTCATCCGTGTACATTAAATGATTGATTTTTTCCTGCAATCTACTAAGTTTTTATCCGGCTGTGCATTTTCTGAGTATGTGGTTAAGTAGCAATTATGAATAGTAAGGGTGATAGAGTATCTCCTTAGAAAATACCTCTTTGGATCTTTCTTAGCTAAGCTTCTTCCTCCTGCTGTCAATTCAACTCTTTTTCTATTTTATTTGTTTTATTTCATCTATTTATATTTTGGATAAGACTTCGGAGTCGTTTGTTTTCCAGGTGACTTAGTTGGAATCTGGTATCATACCTATATTAGAGTATATATATATATATGTAGATTAGTAGGTTAGTTGTGTTTTATGGCATATCAAAATGGTAGGTAGATTATTTAATAATATATATATATACGTATATGATTTGTAAACAAATAGTCACTTAAATGGTTTCCAGGATAGAAAATGGTTTAGTGTTTTTATTTGTCTTATTGATGGGACCTTATTATTGCTCTGCATCAGAGTGAACCTGGGAGTAATAGCAATGATGGGATGTTCCACATTCTTCATAGTCCCAGAATCGTAGCTTCATCATCAGATAGTTTAATGCCATATGAAGGGCACACGTTCTGCTGAGATGTAGTCAGCATATCTTACAGTCCCAACCGACCGGGAAAAAATGGGAAGGTACCATGTGATGTGAACGTATGTTTCAATGGAAAGGTAACTGAATTAATGGGCACGAATATAAATTTTGAATTCCAAATTTTAAGTTTAAATCTTGAATTTAATTTAAGATAAGTATTACTGTAATCTTTATGTAAGGTTAATAAGAATTGTTGTAATTCCCTAAATTATTGTTAAATCTGCAGATTTACGTTGAAATTTGAGATTTACGTTGAATTTAAGTTTAAAAAAATCTAAAATTTAATTTACTGTAGAAAATGATTTTTGAATATACATCTAGTTACTTTATTGTGATTCCGACCTGTAATAAAAAGAAAAACAGGAAGTGGGCAAATGGGGAGGAAACTCTTCACCCCTCTTCTATCCCCTCCCACCCTTCCCTCCTGTGTCTATTCTGACTGTAATTTTTTTATCCATTGGATCTGAAGAAGTCCTGTTATTTTTGGTGTTATTGGTTCATAACAGGGTGGAAATAAATTTATAAACCTAATGTGACCGGTTTTTGTTTTTTTAAAGGTATATATATATATATATGTATGTTGTATAGCCGTGATGACGGAAGAACCCACAACACATGGTTATAAGAATATAACTCTCGCACTTTATTCTCGAAAGGGGTTGAATCTCTGTAGGTGTGCGAGAGACCGAAACAAGAAGGGTAAGACAGACAACCATATTGACCCATAACTTTTTCTCTTGACCATACCACTGTGTTATCTTCAAGGCCTATGTCTTCTCTTCCCCGACGAGATGTACTCAAACGGGGGAAGGGGATCACCTGTCGGCCTTTGGCTCCAGGCCGGCCGCGATTCTCTATCTACCGACTGCTAGACTCGACTGACCGTAGCAAGAGTACGCGTATCTCGCGTAGGCACCTGCATTTATCATTTCACAACGCCCACACATTTCAGCTCAACCATGTGACTGCTTCCGTTTATTTACACAGGTACGCCCTGTGCAGAGAAATCTCTGATTGACGGCTTGGTCAAAGATAAATATGCAACACACACACACACACACACACACACACACATATATATATATATATATATATGTAAGTAAGTAAAGTTAGCGACCATAGTCGAGGGTGACCCGAAGGCTCCCATTTCGATAGCTACTACACCAAGGTGTAGGGGAGGGCGCTACTCCATTCCCAGGATTGCTCCACTTTACCCTTGAACCGTACCTTATAATGCTGAGTGTTAAGCAAGGTGGTATCAAGTTCCATTTTTAAAGTCTTTGGTATGACTCGACCTGGGATTGAACCCAGGTCTCCCGGGCCATTGGCGAACACTCTAACCGCTGGGCCAATTTCTACAAAGTTGGCAATTTTAAAAGAAATATTAGTGCAAATAATTTTGCTGAATAAAAGGCGGGAAATTTTTGTGGTTTTTGTGAACAGGTAGAATCATTAATGAATGAATGAATATAAGTACAGCCATTTGTTTTTGTTCCAACTTGATAAGCATAAAAATATTTTTGTGTGTATAAAAGATTTTCTCGTATATATGCTATTATATCGAAAAGAAAGTTTTGTTCACACATTAAGAAGTATTTATATACGTAGCGAACTTAGCAGCAGGGCCAATACAAAGTATACTGAAGTGGCTCGTATCAGTACGGATATAATTAACGCACTAATTTTAACAGAACGAAATATTTGTTAGACAAATTAGTTGAAACAATATTGAACTTTAATAACTGCCGATGAGTTTTTAAATAATGAAAAAAGTAACGAAATTCACCAAAAGAAATATGGACGAAAGATGAGTAAACAATAAAAATACTCCTTTAGGTAATTTTTTTTATTGAAAACTAAACACATACTTATTTTCTCGCTTATGAAAAAAATAGTTAGGCTTTAAAGTAGAATGAAAATAAACTAATTAATTCTTGGATTTTAATTAACTATAAAATCTATTTTTCATATTTTCTTTTTATAATTTAGAAGGGGAAAGATTCTTAAATTGGTTAAGGTTTTGAACCTTCAATTCTCGAAGGAAACTAGAATTTGTCGTCTGCATAAATCAAAACAGACTCAGCGTTCTATTCGAAGGCGTTAATTCGTAAAAAAATACAGAAATGTAAATGCAAATTTTATAGGAATAGAAGCCTCTTTTTTGCACAAAAATTGATACTTTGATTTGCAATAAAAATCTATTGGTTTTCCAAATATATAAACAGAATTAAAGGTCATCTAGCATTCTCAGAATACAATGGAAAATAAAGAAAATGTTTGGTGATATCCTCAGGTAATGTTGGGACATTCTGGGCTGAAGGTAAGAATGGTTGGTCCAAAAACCAAGCTTGACACCAGATATTTTTTTTCTTTCGGTCGCATGTTTATGAAATATTATATAATTCGCAAAGAACTCAATCCTAAGTATAAGAAGGCAGAATTTATTTGCATGTAAACTGTATGCTTCAGTATTAGTTGTCAGGAAACATTTTATTCAGACACAAAAGTGTGCCCAGATGGCTTGGGTTGTAGAATATACCAACGACATTTCTGCAGAGGAGTAAGACTCACCCAACGAGTGTCCTAGATATAACACTAAAGAATCTCATGATGAGGCTCCAGTAATGCTGGAGCTTTGGGGGAATGCGGTGTACCCCTTTATTGCCATCGCTCCCAGGTCTACTCTGACCCGGAGTGGTTGCACCTGATAGGGTCGTATCCATCGGTCAAACAGAACTAAACCGTGTACTTATGCTAAACTGAATTGCTTGAAATAGAACTATTTTTACATTTAACTGTGTGTAAATAAATGACTGGTATTTAATTGTTAGTGATACATAGTAATACTTGGAACCATTTAACTTTGTTGACTAAACTGAATAGCTTGAAATAGAATAGTTTTTGACATTTAAAGTGTGTACTTGTTAAACAGAAATAGAACTGCTTATATGTATAAGAATGGATTTGGCATTAAATACGTTACAATGGTTTATATACTATAAAACCAAACCCAACCCAACCAAATCAAACCAATATGATGAACTTCAGAGATCCTCAATGCTCTTGTTTAGTCTGTATTAGAAACTGAGATCATCATAACCAACATTAAGATATACTGAGTACACGAATTCTTTTGAATTTCTTTTGCTGTCTGTCCCTACCGGCCATTGCCATAGGTAAATTCTCTTGACGACACCCGATATCCACACAGAGCTGATGGGTGTAACTTTTTGTTGGTAGGTCAACACAAGTGTGTCCATGTGTATGTTTCAATCGAAAACATCACTTATGAGTTCATCCTTGTTTTTCCTGTATGTCTTGCTAGTTTTACTTCAATGGTTTGCGAGATGAGAGATAAATAGCTGAACAGTTGCTGTACTGTAGAGCTCAGCTTTTAGGTTTTGCCCCAAACAGTACGCATCCTCCTTGCGCAGTTCCAATCAAGCTTTTTCTCCAGACATTTCATTAAAGTCCAAGTGGTGCAACTCTGCAGTTGTACTAACGCGGCTACAGCTTGCAATAATTCGCGTTTGTTTTATCATCGAGTTTAGATTTCCGTATTGTCGTTAACCTGTCAACAGTTGCTTATGCTTTACCTATTCGCATCTTGATATCGCTTTACGATTTTTCTTTTGGATGCGATCTCATCAGTCATATTGTTGTATATTGACCTTCGACCCGGCCACACATGCCATTCCAAAGTGATGCACCGGAAGGAAGTGATACATTCCGATGGCAGTTATGGAAAGAAATCGCGTAGGCGGGCTTGGCTGACACTATGGGACAAGTTAAAATCCCAGGGTACAGTCATAGATTGATGCACCGGAAGACAGTGACCTGTGAACTGCATGACAGTTATTTCTGTTTGATGACGATCAAACATGCCATTCCAAAGATATTGAGTGGGCGATTGAACTATTATATAACTCGGTGAAGACAGGAAGTCAGTGAGTTTGGAGACCAGTTGGTGAGAAGATGCTGGAATGAGAACATGTCCCAGAGAGGCTGGGTCCCCAGGCCCCCCGTTGAGCAGTCCAGGAGAACGAGAACGACACACGGCGATGTCCGGAGGGACTGGTGAGGTCTTTGTTGTTGCAGTCTTTGTTCAGTCTGTAACTCCCTCTCACACACACAACCCTTTCAAATAAAGTGAGAGGTATATCTTTTTAAAGAAGTCTTTGCTCACTATCATTGTGTCGTTGTGTTCTACATGAATCAGCACATGACTATACAACAATATGGACAATGGATCAAGCAGTGGGTGTTCGTGACGAGGTAAAAGACAATTAAATGTTGAGTTTAAAGAAAGGCATTTATCATATAGTTTTTTAAAAATATTTGGAGGTGCCCGTGGTTTAATGGTTATCGTCGTAGGAAATGAACACGGCGATACGAGTTCAAATCCTGGACGAGGCTGATTGCATTTCACATAGCACTAATACCCTTGGGAAAGGTATGAATCCAATTATTCTCCCTCCAGCAATGGGTAAATAGTAGGACAGACTGAGTTCTTCAGCCTTGGCGAGGCAACTAGTCTAGGAGAAGGAAAACTCTGAATTCAAACCTGTTAAAATCCGCTTAAAAATTGACCTTGTGTCATATCCTGCCGAGCGGAGAGGTTGGTAAATAGGATCATACATTTTAAAATATGAAGTATTTTTGTTGGCAGCCAAGTCGGCTGGGGATGTAAAATACACGGATTACATCTTTCAATGTGTGTTCAGTATATGACATCAAATCATCTGATGGCGAGGCTCCAGACCTGGAGGTTTGGGGAATATGGTGCATCCCTTCATTGCCATTACTCTCAGGTCCACTCTGACCTGGAGTAGTACCATCTAAAAGGGCTCAATCTACGGGTCAAAAAGAACTGTTTGACATTTAAACTATATGCAAACAAACAACTTATGCTAAATTGAATTGGTAGAAACAGAAGTGTTTGCCCATTTAATAGCGTAAACAAATGACTGATGTTTAATTGAATATGATGAATACAATACTTGGAACCATTTAACTGTGTGCTGTAAAAAAGAGCTCAGGGTCATTTAAAAAATCTTATCGCCAAAATGTGTACAAAATCTTATCGCCAAAATGTGCACACACACACACACACATATATATATATATGTATGTATGTATGTATAAAAAGGATTTGGCATGAAATAACCTACTATGGTTGATATGCCATAAAACCCAACCAATTTTTGTTGGTTTGTAATGCTTCGTTTTTAGATAGCTCTATTTGCAGGCGTGCTTCCAGGAGACACCTCCTCCGCATCTATTTACTTATTTATCAATTCTCTGAACATTTAAATGATTGTCCGTTCTCTTTTGAAGCGAAAACTGTCAAATGAAAATCTAGTTAGACTACTGAATTGAAATGCGACAAAAAATATTTCGAATCGTAAAAAACCCTTAAAAAATCAAAATGGCGTCACTCGTCGTCGATACAAATAGCTACAAAGAAAATTTGCAAAGGGAGATAATTCAGACAAACCAAAACAAGTGCGGGTAAAATTATCAACGAGGCTGGGCGGAAGCGAAATAAAACGTGTAATGAAATCAGCGTTGATAAATTTAATTTGGAAGAAAGTTTAAGAACACTTGTCGAAATTAAATCTTATTTAATTTAGAAAAGTTAACTGAAAAAAGTTGAGATTGTTGGTGTGTGAAGGTATTTGAATTAAAAAAAAAGAAGAATTGTTTATTTGTAGCATTTGTTATAGTTGCATTTTTGTAAAGTTTATTTTGGTTTTTATTCTAGTTGTGAAGGGCGAACGGGCCGTCAAAGACATTGGAAAAAATACAAAGAGGAGTAGTTAAAGAAAAATACGTAGGGGTAAAAAAATTAAAAGGAAAAAGTGAAAAACAAAAAGATAAACGGGAAAGCAGATATGCAAAAATATCATTTTTTAAAATCATTTTCTTTCTTTCTTTCTTTCTCGTCAGTTTTTCTTTCTCTTAATTTTTGCTTTATAATTCTTTCTTTCTTTCTTTCTTTCTTTCTCACCCGTTTTTCTCTTTTTCTTTTTGTTTCTCATAATTTTTGCTTTAATATTTTTTCTTTCTTTCTTTCTTTTGATTTTTGCTTTAATATTCGTTCTTTCTTTCTTTCTTTCTTTCTTTCTTTCTTTCTTTTTCGTCCGTTTTTCTCTTTTTCTTTTTGTTTCTCTTAATTTTTTCTTTGATATTCTTTCTTTTTTCTTTTTTTTTCTCTTAATTTTTGCCTTGATATTATTTCTTTCTTTCTTTCTTTCTTTCTTTCTTTCTTTCTTTCTTTCTTCCTTTCTTTCTTTCTTTCTTTCTCACCCGTTTTTCTATTTTTCTTTTTGTTTCTCTTAATTTTTGCTCTAATATTCTTTCTTTCTTTCTTTCTTTTAATTTTTGCCTTGATATTCTTTCTTTCTTTCTTTCTTTCTCATCCGTTTTTCTATTTTTCTTTTTGTTTCTCTTAACTTTTCCTTTAATATTCTTTCTTTCTTCTCGATTTTCTTTTTAATGACATCTCTGCTGACGATACACTTATAATAGTTGATAATTTCCATGCTAGGGTTGAGCATGATAACGAAAGATCGGAATGTGTGTTAGCTTGAACAAGGGCCCAAGAAAACGAACATCTTGCTTCTTTTGAATGCAGTCTCCGAGGAACAGTTTCCCATTAACTAACACGCTCTCCAGAATGACGAACAAGTATACGTCTTCATGGATGCATCTTAGGTCTAGCTGATGGTATCTCATTGATGCCATCATTGTTTACAGGAGAGATATACGTTTTTTCCAGTGACCAGAGCTATGCGTTGATCCAGCTGTTGAACAGACTATTCATAACAGCTATCGACTTCTGGTCTGTTCTAACACTAACTTACTGTCAACTCATATTTAAAGCACTGGTTCGCCCTAGTTCACTGAAGTTAAGCAAGAATGAACTTGTTCAATACTTTGTTGAGCCACTATTTAAGTAACAGCAGGTACTGAAGTCTGAGCGCTACATATAAGCAAAGCAAAGAAAATAACTGCACTGTAATAAGTCAAAACTCTCTCGTGTCATCTTCAAAACGGCAAGGTTTGAT
>OY757910.1:26884834-26949834 GCA_963585895.1 Sepioteuthis lessoniana | reverse complement strand
GTCTCTTATCCCTTCTTGTGGTAGAATCACCACCCCCTATTATATATCCAGAGGAGACATTCCTATTTCTGGATTTTCGGCTACTCAAGACTGGATATAAAATGCGGCAGACAACAGTCTCCAGAAGACCCATAAAGGCGTGATGAAATTTTTTAAGTCGTTGATCCACTTTTATCTGATCTCTACGCTTTATACTAGTAAAGAAGAATTTGTGATTCCCACACAAATATGTCTCGGACCCTATGTGGACACACACTCACATATTCACATTGCATACACATACCCATATTCAACTCATAATCATACACATGTATACACATGCACGTACATACACACATATACATATGCACTCACGCTCACCCACACAGAGCTAAGTCACACTGCACGGAATTCCCAGATTCTCTCTTGCCATCCATCCCTATCATACACCACTTCTGAAAGATCCTCTGGGTTGCATCCAGTGTCCGCACTGAGCCTATTTAACGCTGGTACATCCATATGAAGAAGTCCATAGAAGAAAGTCGCTTATGAGTTCGTCCTTGCTTCTCCAACAGTGTCCCATATGTCTTGTTCATCGTGAGATGGGCAGTTAGTGGCCATACAATTTCTCTTTTATGAGGTGTTGCTACCGAGATTTGTTCAAGACAGCAGGCAGCATTCTTGTGTAGTTCTCTTTTATCTTTTCCTCTATGTGTTTTGTCAGTGTAGATGTGGTGGATCCATATAGCAGTAAAGACAGTTACAACTTGGAAGAAATCCTATTTAATCGAATAGATCAGATTTTTATATGATCTATAATTTGTTAGTAAGAGCCCAGGCCTTTCCTTTGCGTATATTGATATAACTTTCAGGAGATGAGATGTTACTACCGAAGTATGTGAGCTGGTCTACTAATTTTGAATGTTTGCCACTTAGAGTGGAGATAGATCTTTTTTGTTCAAAACACATGGACTCTCTTTTATTTGAGTTTACGTAGAAGCCAATGCTTCCTGATGTTTGCTCTATGCTATTCAGTTGGGATTCTACTTGGGCTGATGTATTTCTGAGGAGTGCTAGATCATCCGTGTAGTCTGCATCAGTCATATTTTCTGCGAGACATAGTCTTCCTCTTGCCTTTTTTAAAATGTGAAATCATTTCTTTTATTAGATCTATTGACGCTCGGAGTTCGTTGTCTTAGCTGTATTATTTTCAGTAGATCATTATGCAACCAAACGTATATCATTAGGTAATTTTTATAAGTAGACACCACTGTATTCTAACCCTGTTACTAAAAGTATGAATGTGAAACAGTTCATAAATAAGTACACCCTACCCAAAATACTATTATAGTAAGGATATTTTTGGAGGTTGGATGGAAAAATATTTGAAAGGAGAGAAAGTACAGAGAAAAATTGAAGAAGTAAAAGAAACAATGAAAAAAGTGACAATACGAATAAAAAGTCCAAATTAATAATTTAAATTCTTGTTGTTGTTGTTGTTGATATTATTTTATTATTATTATTATTATTTACTCCTTTAGAGTTTTTCACATCAGCGTTAGCTGATGGTTTTTCACAGGAGTTTGAGTGACAGCAAGTCTCCTCAAATCTCCAGGACTCGTCTCAGGATTCTAGCCGTTCTCAGCAATGCTGTCATTTGAATAAAAGCAAAAAAAAGTTTTATTTCTGGCGCTAATTAAGGTATAAGAAAGAAGAGAGAACGAAATGATACGTTAAGTGTATATATATATATATATATATATATATATATATATATATATATATATATATGTGTGTGTGTGTGTGTGTGTGTGTGTGTGTGTGTGTGTGTGGCAAAAACTTAACTCCTGCGCTACGAGCAGGATGCGACACAAGGCCACTTTTGAAGTGGACTACGTTGAAGTATAGTTTATAATTTTCACCACAAAAGGCATCTTCAAAATTATATATCTTTATATTTCATTATTCAATTACAAGATAAAATACAATTTTTAAAAATCCATTTACCCCATGAATTGTCTATTTCCTTTCTTTTACTTTCTTTTTATGTCAGTATTAATAAGAAAAGAAAAAACTTTCAGTTTATCATAAATGTATATAAATCTTTATATTAAATGATCGGAAAAATCTGGTAAATTTTATTGTGGGCTTTTTTAAGGATTATTTTATTATTTAGATAAATTTCTTTTTATAGATTATTTCATTATTTAGATAAGTTTCTTTTTATGGATTATTTTATTATTTAAACAAATTTTCTTTTTGATTATTTTATTATTTAGATAAATTTCTTTTTATGGATTATTTCGAATAAATTTCTTTTTATGGATTATTTTGTTATTTAAACAAATTTCTTTTTATGGGTTATTTTATTATTTAAACAAATTTCTTTTTATGGATTATTTTATTATTTAAATAAATTTCTTTTTATGGATCATTTTATTATTTAAAAAAATTTCTTTTTATGGATTATTTTATTATTTAAATAAATTTCTTTGATGTTATTTTGTCAACAGTAGGTCAGTATGACTGGTTCTTGAAAATTTCTTTTCATTTGAGATGCATTTTGAAAAAAATTCCCTATGGTCCTGAATTATTTGAGCTACTAGTGGGAGGTTGTTGTTAATGTGGTTATGAGGGTGATGCAATTCATCTTCTCCTCTTGTTAAAATCCTTGACACCATTTTGATCTGTTATTCATAGAATCTCGTGTTGGTAATCCTCATCAATAGATTTCTTCTGGTGTTAAAATCCAAAAGATAGATATTTCTGGCTAAAAGTTCAACAGTTGCAAACGATCTTAAATGCTTTTTGTCCTCGTATCTAATTGGCCAATTTTTACCGGAAGTAACTGCTGTTGTCGTGAAAGTTCGTAAATAGAAATGACGATTTTGCATACAGCTTATACTAGTAAAAATCATTGGGTTCTAAAGCAAATGACAGAACGCAAGTCACAGGAAATTGGTTGATATCGTTGGGATGTTTTACCTCATCCACCATATAGTCTTGGCTTGGCTCCACATTATCGTCTGTTTGGGTACCCTCAAACGAAATTTATCCAGAAAGCAGTTCCACACATATAATGCTGTTGTTGCTGACGTATACGGATGGCTCCACTAGTTTGACACCTCATTCTTTATGGAATGAGGCAGTACACCAATCTCGATTTCAAACAAATGAAAAAGAAACATAGTAGTGCTGGTAACATAGACGATTTTGAATTTTTATAGTAAAAAGTATAAGTAGATGTTTGTACCTTAATTTTTGAACATTCAAAGACCAAAGATACAGAGAAGCCACTGTGGTTATATATATATATATAAACGCAGAGATAGAGAGAGAGAGAGAGAGAGAGAGAGAGAGAGAGAGGGGGGGAGAGAGAGAGAGAAAGAGAGATGCATAAAGGAAAATGAAGTGAGATAGGGGGTGGCAATGATAAATGAATAACACAAAACTAAATGAAAAGCTAAGTAAACAACTAGAAAAGGGGAGAGAGAGAGAGAGAGAGAGAGAGATTGAATAAGAACGGAAATATCAATATACAAATGTCAGGAACAGCGATGCCAAGTGGCGTTTCGTGTCGTAAATCTGCGACCTCTTCACCAGCGCGGATTCCGGTGCAAGATTTTCAAATAATTATTAAACGAGTCTTTCGTTTCTTATCGTAGCAATTCAAGTGTCAGGATGTTGAGGCAGGAAAAGATTTTGATTTCTTAAGATGTGCATGAATTTAAGCATAATACTGTGCGTCGCTAAAGTCACTTTTATATTTTCAGAGTCAAATAACATTTTGAATTCAAAAGGTAAAGAAAATTCACCTTGAGATATTAAACAGGCACCTGATTATCGGCGGTAGTTAGGCTCCCGTCACCTACAACACTACGAATAGTGAAACCCACTGGCAATTGCAAACGATACATCAAGTGACCTATGAATAAGTGATCCTCGTGGTGTAATGGTTAAAGTGATGGACTGCGGAATCGTAGTAAGCGAGTTCGTATTCCAGTCGGGCTATTACGTTCACTTTCGGGCAAATACCCTTGGGAAAGGTATGAACCCCCTTATCTTCCTAGCTATGGGTTAAATAGTACCACCACTGTTCTTCTAGGAGAATGGCTTTGGCATTAAATAACCTACAAAGGTTGTTATGCCATTAAACAAAGAAACCAACCAACCAATAAGTGATCATGTGCCAGACTTGCGTTGTATATACAATATCATCCATAAATATCCATGATATTTTGTAACTAACCAAAGAGGCTAGGATTTTTTTATCTCTTGTATAATATTAGACAAGTAAAGTGGATATCAGAAGGTATTATTTATTACAAGTAACCAAAAATAAAATTTCAACACCTATTTAACTAAAAGTAGGAATATCTTCTCGTATACACACACTTGACTATAAACAGATATATACACACACTTCACTAAATTCTAAAACGGATACGTTAAACATTAGTAATAAAATTATAATACGAGGTACGATTTAAAAAGATTCTGTTAGTATATATATGTTATATATTGACCCTTTACCTAGCCGTCAATCAAGAGATACACCTGTGTAAATAAGCGGAAGCAAGTGGGCATTATGAAAGAATATAGGCAGATGCCGGTGGCAGTTTGAGTTAGTTGGAGACGGAAATGCCAGAGTGAGAACCAGCTTGCAGACTGAGGGTTGTGGCACTCAGTGACCCCCGGTTGAGCAACCCAAGCCAAGATGCGGAGAAGTACTGCTATTGTCAAGAGAAAAACTTGGGTCAATATAGCAGTCTGTCCTTGTCTCCATTCACCTCTCACACACAACAGAAACATCAACCCTTTCGAGAATAAAGTTTGAGAGATACATATTTCTATAAAGAAGAGTGTTCGTTCGTTCATTGAAGTTTGTCATTATCATTGATTATGTTTCCCGCTTATATATATATATATATATATATATATATATATATTAGTATATGTATGTGGCTATACAACACACACACACACACACACACACACACACAAATATATATATATATATATAGTTTACTCTGTTTTGAATAAAGAGTCCTCAATATCGGAGACTAACCAAGGATATTTGAAAAACTTGACAAACTGTCATTTGACTATCATAGATTTATTTCAGCTGGCCACTCCATAAGAGAAACCAACCTCCTCTGATAGCCATCACATAATGGAGAGAAAGAACATTTTATAAAGAATTATAAAGATATTTTTTCAATGGATTCTCACTCGTTTAAAAAATAGAGGGTTTGGACAAAAATATGGCATAGAAGTTGGTATCGTCTGGTGTCATGTAACCTTTTGTATAAAAAAAAAAATCAACTCACAAAACTAGAAACTTCAATAGTAGATGTAACTTTTGTCTGGAGGAAAAAATAAGCATAGATATAAATTTACAAGACAACTATTAAACAAACGTAATGAACTAGATTTTAAATGCCGCCATAAAATGAATTTAAACTCATATGAAAAAGTTAACAATAGAAAATTGTTGGTGATAACTATAGGATAAAATTACTTTTGATATTATCCGTAATGTAATAATGGTAACAATAATAATAATAATGATAAATTAACAATAATTGTAATTATAGTTAAATTTTATTATTAGTAATATGATCATTAATAATAAATAATTATTATAATGATATTAATGATTCTAATGGTAATTAAAATGGCAGTATTCAGAATTAAAAAAATATGTAGAAATATTAAGAAATTAAATAATGACTAAAATTTGATCTAAAATGGAAATCAAATAAAACCTATAATTGTTTTTTTAACTAAATAAGATAAGTTTGATATTAAATATTAGTAATAGTGTTTATCATCCGTTTCCCTTAATAAATAAATATAAAAATAGAGATTTTTTCTTGAAATAAAATAGGTTAATTCATTAACAAGATTTTAGTTGCTGAAAGTTTTGTGAGTTGTGTTACCTTTTTTTTAGATACATAAGGATACATGACACCAGCCGATGAGATTACATCCGTTTTTGATAAACTTCTACCCCATATATTTTTATCCCCACCTTAATTTTTTTAAACGTGTAAGACTCAATTGAAAAATTTTTCAATAATTCTTAATAGAAGTTTTATTCCTTCTATTAAATGATGGCTATCTGAAGAGGATAGTGGCCAGCTTAAATAAATTCATAATAGCCAAATTTTCAATTACTCTAATTTACCTTGGATGAAATTTATCGATTTATATATTAATTATCATACATTGAGCACACCTGGAGATTTATAAGAATCCTCTTTTATATTCTCTAATAGAATCCTTCCCAATTCATCTTCTTTGGACATTATCTATCTATATATCTATCTATCTACTTGTGTTGGTGCCTTGTGATTGTTTGTGAGAGGTTAGTGATAACGTAAGTCACAGCATGTACGAATATTCTTCCAATCTATTAACACCCTTTTGTATTTTAGACGTCTTCCTACCTAAGGTTATGTAGCATGAATGATTGGGTTATACGACAGGGAATTGCTGGACTGTATCCAACTCAGAGAATAAGTTCCAAATCTTCAGACTTGAGGCAGTGTCTTCGAATATGACAAGAATGATTGATTGGAATGGCAGATTCTTGATGACCAAACAATAAGGATATTCTTTATTTGTCGCAAAATAGCACAATTGAAAAATAGAAGAATCAGTATGCACCTCACACACACACACACACACACACACACACACACACACACACACACACACACACATATATATATATATATATATATATAAGGATCATTAAATAAGTCTCCAGACATTTTTCGTATGGGCACTTTTATTGATAGTACACACATGAAACTCTAGTCCCCTTCGAAGTAATCTCCTCTGGCTGCAAGGCACTTGTACCGTTCCAACAACTTCTCCAAGGCCCCAGCGAAGTCCTCTTGTGTGAACGTGTCAATGACCTTCGTCACAGCCTCTTTCCTCTCCTCAATTGTCTCATAACGACAGCTTCTGAGCTTAGGGAATAAGCAAAAGTCACAGAGAGCAAGATCTGAACTATAGAGAGGGTGAGGGACTGTCTTGATGCCCATCTTGGTTAAAGAGTCTGTGACAAGGATGGAATTGTTGACTGGTACATTGTTCTGGTGGAAATGCCACTGAGCCGATTTGAAGAGTGCTGGCCTCTTCCGACGGAATCTCTTCCTGAACTCCCTTAAAACCTCAACATAGTAACCCTTACCCTAACCCTAACCGTTTGGCCAATCAACTCTGGTGTATTGACTTCCTTACTCCTGCCACACCTCTCATCATCCCTCACAGACTCCCTGTCTTCCTTAAATCTCTTATGCCACTCAAAAACTAATGCTCGATTCATGCAAGATGGTCGAAAAGCAGTCTGAAGCATTCCATACCTTTCTGTGGCATTTTTTTCCAAGTTTAAAACAGAATTTTATTGCATATTGTTCTTGTAAAGTGTCCTCACGTCCAGATTGCATTTTTGAAATTCACCAGCTGTGACAATCAGGCTTTAGTAGGGTATATTCCAATTGCTGCTGTAGTTGTTCATTTGAAGCTGAAATCATAAAAATTGGTCAGTCATCTCATAAAATGTATGGCAATAAGATAGTGACTTTTCAAGAGTCTACGACAATTTTAAATGGCTGTACAAAAAAGTCTGGAAACTTATATGAAGTAATTGGTATAAGTATTGAACGAGCTGACAATTTGGTTTTTATTACAATCAACGTAACAATATAGGTATTTCGTCTTGTTTTGTGATTATGAATATTAAATTTCTTGAAAAAAGTTATCATAGAAAAAATATTAGATAATAAGTTTTTCAATACTTCTAAAATCTTGATAGGAGATGGAAAAGAGGAACTCATATTGAAACTTGGAATGTTTGAATCCCAACGCCATAAAGTTCAATCTTAAGCAACGTATTGCTCATAAGTATTTGAACAGACTCACACATATACACACACGCAAACACATACGCATTTGAGGATGCATAAGTAAGTCTATTGGATGACACGAAGGGATTAATTTTGATCTAAAAAATTTTACCGTAAAATGTTCAGTTAATGTGCTTATCGCTATAAAGCAAATCCATTAGTACAAGGTGGAACGATAAAATTGTCGTCCTAAAGAAAACAACACTTCAGCTTTATTTTAAAACTTTTATTGAAAAAAATCAATTCAGCTGACTTGATTATGTAGTAGAGCTGACATCTACCGGGTGGAACGATAAAATTGACGTCCTAAAGAAAACAACACTACAGCTTTATTTTAAAACTTTTATTGAAAAAATCAATTCAGCTAACTTGATTATGTAGTAGAGCTGACATCTATTCAATGTAGCCGCCTTCAGCCTCAATCACCGCCTCGATACGGATCCGGAACTGAGAGCATGCCTTTTCCACGAGCGCCGGCGGGAGCTCGGTGAATACTCGGCGGATGGCAGCGATCAGGCTGGGTTTAGTGTTGTGGGAGGTCATGATGGTGATGTTCTCGACGTATGACCAAACGAAGTAGTCCAGCGGATTCAGGAGGAGGGGACCAGTGAGGGAAGGGTACAAAGTCGTAACACTCCTTCTGAAGCCAAGCCTGGGTCTCTTTCGACTTGTGGGCCGGCGCCGAGTCCTGCTGCCACTCCCAGAGTCTGACACCGGCCACCTGATTGCACCAGGAGATCACCACACCCTTCAGTACATCCAGGTAGACTTTGGTGTTGACTTTCAAGCCGACTTCGAAGATGTGAGGTGGCATGATGTGGCCCTCATTTGAAACTACACCAAAGACCATAACCGTAGACGGAAACTTTGTTTTCATCACCCTGGGCACGTTGAACCGTCCGGATTTGCATTTTGAGGGTGCTGGCAATGGCCCTGTTGTCATAACTTGGATCGGTAGAGAGCATGAGTTGTACAGCGGCGCATCTCCGATCTCGCTCGTTGGAGATTATGTTACTTTCAGACATGATAGAAGGCTCCTATCGCTCTTGGGATTTGTACACAACTGGCTAACTAGTAGATGATCCGCAACAAAAAAAGAAAACCGGAAATGGAATCATGTCTTTTCTTGGGCGACAATTTTATCGTTCCATCCTGTACATACATACATCAAGAAAATTTGGAAAACGTGTTTTGCTGTTATATAGATTACACGAATTGTATATTGGAGTTTAGAAGAATATGTAGCTCAAATTTTCTATGAAGGCTTGAACTTGCAAATCATCTTTACAAAAATAACTTCTAAAATTTTAGTGAATTTCAGTCGCTATGCATTCCAAAGAATGATAAATTTATTATTGCGTGTACACACACACACGCGCGCGTGCACACACACACATATATATATATGTACATATATGTGTGTGTTCATATGGAAATCAAACCTGACCGATAAAATGCAGGCAGCGGTCGTATCGATACTGCTGTATGGATGCACAACTTGGACGCTAACTAAACGGCTAGAGAAGAAGCTAGACAGCAATTACACAAGAATGTTGCGAGCAATATTGAACAAGTCCTAGCGGCAACACCCCACAAGGCACCAATTATACGGCCACCTGCCTCCCATCAGGAAAACTATCTAAGTCAGACGAATCAGACATGCAGGTCACTGTTGGAGAAGCAGGGACGAGCTCATAAGTGATGTACTCCTATGGAACCCCACATATGGCCGAGCAAAAGCAAGACGATCATCCCGAACATGCATCCAGCAGCTATGTGAGGATACGGGATGTGGCCCTGAAGACCTGCCCGAGGCGTTGAACGATTGGGAGAAGTGATGAAAGAGGGTCAGGGATATCCGTGCGAGCGGCACGATATGATGATGATGATATGTGTGTATGTGTGTGTGTGGAAGGCGTTTGTAGTGTAATGGATCCCATCATTGGAAATGGACACAGCGACCTGAGTTCAAATCCTGGACGAGACTGTTTGCATTTCACATAACGCTAATACCTTAGGGAAAGGTATGAATCCAATTATTCTGCCTCCGGCTATGCGTAAATAGTAGGGCAGACTAGGTTCTTTAACCTTGGTAAGGCAAACGGTTAAGGAGAAGGAAAATTCTGAATTCAAGCCTGTTAAGCTCCGCATAAAAAATTGACTTTGTGTCGCATCCTGCTCGTGCAGAAGGGTAGATATACATACATATATATATATAGGAGGTGCCCGTGGTGTAATGGTTATCATCGTAGGAAATGGACACGGCGACACGAGTTCAAATCCTGGACGAGACTGATTGCATTTCACATAGCACTATTACCCTTGGGAAAGGTATGAATCCAATTATTCTCCCTCCAGCTATGGGTAAATATCAGGGCAGACTGGATTCTTCAGCCTTGGTGAGGCAACTAGTCTAGGAGAAGGAAAACTCTGAATTCAAACCTGTTAAACTCCGCTTAAAAATTGACCTTGTGTCATATCCTACCCGAGCGGAGGGGTTGGGTAAATATGATATATATATATATATATATGTGTGTGTGTGTGTGTGTGTCTATGGTTCAAATTTCTCGGTATTATATATCTCATTCATTTTCTCATTGAATGAATAAACTGACCCCCCATTAATTTGACCATTTGAACAGAAGAAATCAATTTCTTTGTGTTTTTCTTCTTTAATAATATCGTCATGTATTATGGTTTTTCTACTTCTCAATAACACTTTGTAAATAATAATAATGATAATAATAATAACAATTTTTATCATTAAAGGTTTTCGGGCTATTGTCTTCATCATTATTGTTATTTCCATAACGTTTCGGCTGATATGTCCTCCGGCCTTCTTCAGGTATTTGTCGAACTTAGGAACTTACACGAAACTTCGAACTACATCCTTTATTGAATCCACGGGGGTCGCCTGTTCTGATTCCGTTAGCCATAAACCGGTACAAGTGTTAAGTATTCCTGTATTGTTACTCGCCTGCAGTCAGAAATTTAGACAACTAATAATAACAACAACGAAAAAAATTCTAACAGCAAGTAGGGGGGGGGAATGCACGAAGACATACCAACAACCGGGTGACAAAGAAATAAAACAATTTTGGAGCAAAATATGGGAACGAAAGGAACATAACAAAAAAGCCAAATGGACCAGAAACAAGGGAAAAGATTTAGAAGGACTCAAAGAAGGACTGAAGGCGAAAATAGACATCGATTCACTCAGAGCAACACTCAAATAAAAGTACTAAAATGGAAAACGCCAAGCATACATCGATACTGGCTGAAAAAATTCACTTCCATCCATGACAGACTGGGTATCAAAATGAGAAGATGCTTACAAGAAAAAGTATCTGGTCTTTCCTTTGAGAAAGACCACCCTTATCCAAAAAGACCCCAGAAAGGAACCAATAATTAAAGATCCATATCGTACCTACTGATAATATGGAAAATACTAAAGGCACAAATCATGGAGGAGATTTACGATTCGCTTATAAGGCCGTGGACTGTTCCCCAATGAAAATAAAGGATGCCGCAAGGGGACTAGAGGAACAGGAGACCTACTATACATTGATTAACACATTCTCAAGGAGAGAAAAATGTGACGAAAAGTCTAGCTATCGCGTGGATTGACAACAAAAATACATATGATGTGGTCCAGCAAAACTGGACATTGACTGTTTAAAAATGTACAAGATATCCGTGGTGAAAATCCAGAGAGGTATTTTCCAGGGACATGTGCTATCACTATTACTATTTGTAATAGCGATGATGCTACTCAATCACGCACTTAGCATATGCATCGGCAAATACAAACTTCATAAATCGCAAGAAAAAAATCAACTACCTAATATACATGGACGACATCAAACTGCCAAAAATAAAAAAGAGTTGAAAACCTTAATACAGGCAGTGAGGATATACAGTGAAGATATAGTGATGGAATTTGGCATTGAAAACCTCGATGTAGATGTGATGACAGACGAAACGAACGATCGATCGATCGCATAAGTGAATGCAGTAAACT
Organism: Sepioteuthis lessoniana; assembly: GCA_963585895.1. Lineage (NCBI taxonomy): Eukaryota > Metazoa > Mollusca > Cephalopoda > Myopsida > Loliginidae > Sepioteuthis > Sepioteuthis lessoniana. The sequence goes on along the minus strand of OY757910.1, from coordinate 26,937,915 downwards.
AGCGGAAAAAAGAGTATAAGATTAGATATGACAGGGTGGGAAAAGTCATCAACTGGGAATTGTGAAAGAAGTTTAAATTTGACTATACGAACAAATGGTATCTGCACAACTCAGAATTCGTCCCAGGAAATTAAACGCACAAAATTCTTTGTGATACAAACGGATCATGTAATCCCAGGCAGACGACCAGACCTAGTGATAGACCAAACAAAAAAAAAGAAAAAAAAAAAGAAAAAGAAAACCTGAGGAATTTTGGACTTTTGCCGTTCCGGCTGACCAAATGGTAAAACTGAAAGAAAGCAAAAAGAGAGATAAGTGCCTAGACCTTGCTAGAGAACTAAAAAAACAATGGAACATAAAAGTGACGGTGATACCAATCATAATTGGCGCGCTCGTTACAGCCCCCAAAGGAATGTTACAGAAACTGGAGGACTTAGAAATAAGAGGACGTGTAAAGACCATCCAAACTACAGCATTGTTGAGGTCGCCCAGAAAACTGAGAAGAGTCATGGAGTTTTGAGGAGACTTGTCCTTCAGACTCCAGTGGAAAACCATCAGCTAACGTTGGTGTAAGAAAATCTCAAATGAGTAAAATAATCATAACAATGATAATAAAAGAAAACGAAAAAAAAAAAGGACAAGTATTTGGACCTTGCCAGAGAACTAAAAAAGCTATGAAATATGAAAGTAGCGATGATACCAATTGTAAATGGTGCACTCGGAATGTTCCCAAAAGGGTTGGTAAAGGGGCTGGAAGAGGTGGAAATCGGAAGACGAGCTGAGACCATCCAAACTACTGCATTACTAAGCTCGGTCAGAATACTGAGAAGAGTCCTGGAGACTTGAGAAGACTTACGGTCACCCAGATTCCAGTAAAAGACCATCAGCTAAAGCTGGTGTGATAAACTCGCAAGCAGTAAAATAATGATAATGATCCGTCTCAGAGAATGAGATGGATAAAATTTTTGGGTGTGTAGGCGACATCTTCACACTAATTTGTGGTTCACTGAAACTCGTGGACAAATTCACCTACTTCGGAAGCAGCATCTCATCAACCGTAAAGGACATCAACATGTGACTAGCAAAGGCGTGGACAGCAATCGGTAGACTATCGGTCATATGGAAGTCAGACCTGACCGATAAAATAAAACGCAGTTTTTTCCAAGCAGCAGTCGTGTCGATTCTGTTATATAGATGCATCACGTGGACGTTGACTGAGCGCATCGAGAAAAAGCTTGACCCTACAAAACAGCAACTATACAGCCATCTACCATCCATCACGAAAACCATCCAAATTAGACGAACCAGAAACACGGGACACTGGATGAACTCATAAGCGATATACTCCTGTGGACCCCTTCACATGGACGAGCAAAAGATTGAATGACCAGCGGACAACCTATCAACAGCAGCTTTGTGCTGACTCAGGATTTATCCTAGAAGAGCTGCCGGGAGCGATGGACAATAGAGACGAGTGGCGAGAGAGGGTCAGGGAGATTCATGCTAGCAGCAAGACATGATGATGATGATGATGAATTAACAAGAAGAAAAGGACTTGTCATTTATGGGATTTTGTAGTTCCGCCGAACCACAGAGTAAAAATAAAAGCAAGCGAAAAGATGGACATATACTTGGACCTAGCTGGAGAACTAAATAAAACAAACCCGTTTTAAGTAGTAGCTTCGTTTGTTTACATTTTATACCTTATCGGATACCAGAGTGCTCAATTCATTCGAAGATCTTTACATTATGCGAGAATGAAGGTAAGTATCTGCTTCAAAACCAGAGCCGGTATAAAGCCTAAAATGTTAAACGAAGCCCCAAAATTCAAAGCCGTTATTCAAACTTTCATGAGGTGTTTGGCTAAAATCATTAAACAACAAATCGTTCAGAAACAGCTTTAAATTTTGTAGACGTCTTTAAATTTAATATCCACACATATACACACGCACACATATGTATTCTTTTTTTTTTATTCAATATACTTCTGGATTCTTGCTTTCTCTCTCTCTCTCTATATATATATATATACGTATGTGTGAGTGAATGTGTATGTATTCTTACACACGTGTATTTATACAAATGAGTAAAGCGGACTCAACAATAAATCAAGGAGAAAAATAGAGGAAAAATATACAATATATCGTGTGGAAAAATGATATAATTTCGTAATGTAATTATTAAATCTCGTTCAAATCTCAGAATTTTGAAAGCGTGTGGCGAAACAACCCAAAAATTGATGTTTTATTTTTTATATTCTTATTTTAACTGGAAAAGAAAAGGCATATTGTGTGATAGAGTATACATGAACAAGAGTGTGCAGTGTGCATTTGCGAGAGAATTCTCAAAAAATGTATCCACTGCAATGAAGAGGAAAAAGCGAAATCAGTCTTGGAGACCCGAGGAGACCCGAAGAAACTTTCTGTGTTTCACTGGAGCCTGAAAGACAATCAAGTAATGTTGGTGGGAAAAGCTCGTAAGGAGTGAAATAAAAATGTAGTTTGCTTTATGGTACAAAAAGGTTAAAGAAGAAGGCTGTCCGTACAGGCTAAAAAGTTCTAGACGACCAACAGTATCGGAAGAGAAGGTAAAAAACTTGTGAAGTCGTTCATGAAACCTACTTTTCATTCTAGTTTTAGAGAATAAATCTTACTTGACTAAACATTAATCCTTTTTATTTTCATTTGCCTCGACTCAGATATTTACATTTCAAATTATATTGAATGAAAAAAACTGTTGGATTCTTGTCTTGGTATAAGCCATAAACAATTTTCTTTTTCAAAAAAATAACCATAAATAATGCTATTATCCTAGTTTTTTTTACCATGCTATAAGTCTTTTTGTAGTCAATTCATGCTATGGCTACACTTTTTCCGCTTAGTTTTGGCTTCCTTGAGGATGGGCTGGTCTCTATATCGTTGGTTATTTATTTCTCCCTCTCCCCTGCAGCATTCGTTTTGCTCTTCTGGAAATAGACCATAGCACACAAACGAGTAATGGATTTGTTCTCTTATCTATGCAGTTAGGATTTCCAACATCATATGTAAACAGGTTATTGGTACTTAGTTGCTGAGGATGGTTCATTTTCTGAGAGCTTTATGTATCAGGGAAGTTTTCACTTTTATCATTCATTCGGATAGGCTTGCTTATTGTAGGAATTCACTCCGTACCTGGGCCAGTCTGTCGTGGATGGACATGAATTTTAAAATCAGAATCTATATACGCCATCATGGTTTGGGGTATTCCAATTTGGTATTTTCTTGAGTATTGATCTTAGCGAGAAAATTTATATATCGGCATTCTGGGAAAAATGAATTTTCTAATTTTTATAAAAACTCTGACTCTTGAAAGACATCTAATGCATCTTTAATTGCAAGGAAAAATCATCTTGCCGATGTTGGATTTATAAAAGTAAGTAAAGTTGGCGACCATAGTCGAGGGTGACCCGAATGCTCCCTTTTCGATAGCTACTATACCAAGGTGTAGGGAAGGGTAAAAATTGGATTTATAATTAGGATTAAACTATTTAAAACTTAACCCTTACTGAGTTTAATTCAAATTTGATTATGAAATTTTTATTGACTCGGAACTTGATATCAATCATTTGTGAGTTAGCTAAAATTAAACCTTTTTGACATGATTATTCTCTGTAAAACACTTTAATGAGTAACATCTCCCATTAAAAACACGCTGTATATGAAGTGCGATGCTGTAATTGAAAGCTAAAAAAAAAAAATGATTCTTTTAAAAAAATTGATGTACTTATTTCTTATTAATCATTCCAAATATTTTAATCTTTCTATCAATTTAAATGTCTACACCTTTTTTTTTTTATTAATCATTCCAAACATTTTCATCCTTCTATCAATTTAAATGTCTATACCCTTTTTTTTTAATCATTTCAAACATTTTAATCCTATCAATTTAAATGTCTACACCTTTTTTTTTATTAATCATTCCAAATATTTTAATCTTTCTATCAATTTAAATGTCTACACCTTTTTTATCAATCATACCAAACATTTTCATCCTTCTATCAATTTAAATGTCTACACCTTTTTTATTAATCATTCCAAATATTTTAATCGTCCTATCAATTTAAATGTCTACACATTTTTTTAATTAATCATTCAAAATATTTTCATCGTTCTACACCCTTTTTTTTATTAATCATTCCAAACCTTTTCATCCTTCTATCAATTTAAATGTCTACACCTTTTTTTATTAATGATTCCAAACCTTTTCATCCTTCTATCAATTTCAATATTTACAGCTTTTGTTTTTATTAATCATTCCAAACATTTTCATCCTTCTATCAATTTAAATGTCTACACCTTTTTTTATTAATCATTCCAAACATTTTCATCCTTCTATCAATTTAAATGTCTACACCTTTTTTTATTAATCATTCCAAATATTTTAATCCTTCTATCAATTTAAATGTCTACACCTATTTTTTTCATAATGATTCCAAACATTTTCATCGTTCTATCAATTTAAATGTCTACAACTTTTTTTATTAATCATTCCAAACGTTTTCATCCTTCTATCAATTTAAATGTCTAGACCTTTTTATTAATCATTCCAAATATTTTCATCGTTTTATCAATTTAAATGTCTACACCTATTTTTTAAATAATCATTCCAAACATTTTAATCCTATCAATTTAAATGTCTATACCTTTTTTTATTAATCATTCCAAACATTTTCATCCTTCTATCAATTTAAATGTCTACACCTTTTTTTATTAATCATTCCAAACATTTTCATCCTTCTACCAATTTAAATGTCTGCACCTTTTTATTAATCATTCAAAATATTTTCATCCTTCTATCAATTTAAATGTCTACCCCAATTTTTTTATTAATCATTCCAAACATTTTCATCCTTCTATCAATTTAAATGTCTACACGTTTTTTATTAATCATTCAAAATATTTTTATCCTATCAATTTAAATGTCTACACCTTTTTTTATTAATCATTCCAAACCTTTTCATCCTTCTATCAATTTCAATATTTACAGCTTTTGTTTTTATTAATCATTCCAAACATTTTAATCCTTCTATCAATTTAAATGTCTACATCTTTTTTTATAAATCATTCCAAATATTTTAATCCTTCTATCAATTTAAATGTCTACATCTTTTTTTATTAATCATTCCAAACATTTTCATCCTTCTATCAATTTAAATGTCTACACCTTTTTTTTTAATCATTCCAAACATTTTAATCCATTAAAAATGTGTAGATATTTAAATTGATAGGACGATTAAAATATTTGGAATGATTAATAAAAAAGGTGTAGACATTTAAATTGATAGAAGGATGAACATTTTAATCCTTCTATCAATTTAAATCTCTACACCTTTTTTTTATTAATCATTCCAAATATTTTAATCCTTCTATCAATTTAAATGTCTACACTTATTTTTTTCATAATGATTCCAAACATTTTCATCGTTCTATCAATTTAGATGTCTACAACTTTTTTTATTAATCATTCCAAACATTTTCATCCTTCTATCAATTTAAATGTCTACACGTTTTTTATTAATCATTCAAAATATTTTTATCCTATCAATTTAAATGTCTACACATTTTGTTTTTATTAATCATTCCAAACCTTTTCATCCTTCTATCAATTTAAATGTCTACAGCTTTTGTTTTTATTAATCATTCCAAACATTTTAATCCTCCTATCAATTTCAATATTTACAGCTTTTGTTTTTATTAATCATTCCAAACATTTTCATCCTTCTATCAATTTCAATATTTACAGCTTTTGTTTTTATTAATCATTCCAAACATTTTCATCCTTCTATCAATTTAAATGTCTACACCTTTTGTTTTTATTAATCATTCCAGACATTTTCATCCTTCTATCAATTTAAATGTTTACACCTTTTTTTTATTAAACATTCCAAACATTTTTATCCTTCTATTAATTTAAATGTCCACACATTCATTTTTTCCAGCCTCTATTTTAATAAATTTTTCCTTCTTGCCTGTCTCTTTGTTCTTTTTAAATGAAGTTTTTCCACATCTGTTCGCTGCCAGTTACTTTTAGTCGGACACGCAATGAAGGGATGGAGAAAATAATTACCACTTTTTTTTTTTATTAACTCGGGATTTATTAGAGAGGGCTTATATTGATCGAACTTTACACCAATCAAAAATAAATCCTTCCCAACCAAACACTGAACAAAAACGACAGAAAATATCAAGCCCCTTATGATCCCTCAACAGTAAAAATAAAATCACACCTTAAATTATTAAACATATACATTAAAAAAAACAAAGCAACAAAAAACAAAAAGCAAAAACAAACAAAAAACAAAAACAAACGAAAAACAATATATAATAGATCCTATGGCGTAAAATGTATGTACATTAAAAATGACAACATAATTGCAAAACTCAGTGTAACACACACACACACACACACACACACACACACACACACATATATATATATATATATATATATATATATATATATATATATATATTTCATCATACAACGTATGAAAGCACGTGCGAAACCCTAACCTCATCAACCGCCAAACGGGGTGATAACACAGTTTCGGTAGCTCAAGGCGGTACATATTTGTAGACATTTGTGCTACACACACACACACACACATATATACACACACACGCATATATATATATATATATATATATATATATATGTACAAAAGTAAAGTAAGGAAAGTTGGCGACAGTAGTGGGGGGCGACCTGAAGGCTCCCTTTTCAATAGGTACTACACCGAGGTGTTGAGGAGGGCGCCACTCCTTTCCCTGGATTTCTCCACTTTACCCTTGATACGTACCTTATATTGCTAAGCGTTAAGCAAGGAGGTATCAAGTAACATTTTTAAAGTCTTTGGTAGGGCACAACTTGTGATTGAACCCAGGTCTCCCGGACCATTGGCAAACACTCTACCCACTAGACCAATGCAAATATATATACAAAAGAAGCATCTATAAAACAAAACCATTTACAAAGTATGTGCATGTAAAGGAAAATTTGTTTACTTGTCATTGTCGTACGCTTTAAAAATTCGTTTAAAAATGAATATACGAGGATCATTAAATAAGTTTCCAGACGTTGTTCGTATGGGCACTTTTATTGATAATACACACATGAAACTCTAGTCCCCTTCGAAGTATTCTCCTCCAGTTGCAATTCACTTGTTGTACCGTTCTAACAACTTCTTCAAGGTCCCATGGAAGTCCTCTTGTGTGAGCGTGTCAATGACCTTCGTCACAGCCTCTTTCCTCTCCTCAATTGTCTCATAAGGACAGCCTCTGAGCTTAGGGAATAAGCAAAAGTCACCGGGAGCAAGGTCTGGACTATAGGGAGTCTGAGGAACTGTCTTGATGCCCATTTTTGTCAAATAGTCTGTGACAAGGATGGAGTTGTGGACTGGTGCATTGTCCTTGTGGAAATGGCACTGACCCGATTTGAAGAGTGCTGGCCTCTTCACAAGGAATCTCTTCCTGAACTCCCTTAAAACCTCAACATAGTAACCCTAACCCTAACCGTTTGGCCATTCAACTCTGGTGTATTGACTTCCTTACTCCTGCCACACCTCTCATCCTCCCTCACAGACTCCCAGCCTTCTTTGAATCTCTTATGTCACTCAAAAACTGATGCTCAATTCATGCAAGATGGTCCATATACATTATGGCTAGAATAATTGCAATATATGGATTCTTGAAAAATGTCCCATTTCTCTTGCCTGAATAGAAATAAAGTGAAGCCAAATATAGTCTTTTCTAAGAGTGAACGTGACCATAAAGCTCCAGAAATACGAGGTGCATACGATAAGTTTCCAGACTTTTTACGTATGGGCACTTTTATTGATAGTACACACATGAAACTCTAGTCCCCTTCGAAGTAATCTCCTCCAGTTGCAATTCACTTGTTGTACCGTTCCAACAACTTCTCCAAGGCCCCATGGAAGTCCTCTTGTGTGAGCATGTCAATGACCTTCGTCCCAGCCTCTTTCATCTCCTCAATTGTCTCATAACGACAGCCGCTGAGCTTAGGGAATAAGCAAAAGTCACAGGGAGGAGGTCTGGACTATAGGGAGGCCGAGGAAATGTCTTGATGCCCATTTTTGTCAAATAGTCTGTGACAAGGATGGAGTTGTAAACTGGTCCATTGTCCTCGTGGAAATGGCACTGACCCGATTTGAAGAGTGCTGGCCTCTTCCGACAGAATCTCTTCCTGAACTCCCTTGAAACCCCAACATAGTAGCCCTAACCCTAACCGTTTGCCCATTCAACTCTTGTGTATTGACTTCCTTACTCCTGCCACACCTCACATCATCCCTTACAGACTACTCCCTGCCTTCCTTGAATCTCTTATGCCACTCAAAAACTAATGCTCGTTTCATGCTAGATGGTCGAAAAGCAGACTGAAGCATTCCATTCGTTTCTGTGGCATTTTTTACAAGTTCAAAACAGAATTTTATTGCATATCGTTCTTCTAAAGAGTCAGATTTAATTTTTGAAATTCACCAGCTGTGACAATCAGGCTTTAGTTGGGTGTATTCCAATTGCTGTTGTAGTTGTTCATTTGAAGCTGAACTCATAAAAATTGGTCAGTCATCTCATAAGATGTATAGCAACGACACAGTGAATTTTCAAGAGTCTACGACAATTTTAAATTCCTGTACAAAAAAGTCTGGAAACTTATTGAAGGCACCAAGTATTTACCTACAAACAAACTATTCATTTACAAATCATATATATATATATATATATATATATACATATATATCCATATGTATATATATATATGATTATATATATATATATATATATATATATATATATAACAACAAATAATCAATCAGGGTTGATATGCTTTTAAATACTACCAACCAATCACATTGATCGATGCTTCGGTCTTCTTTACAATGCAATTTTTCTGTGGGGTTATCTGATCTTAGATTTTAATTTATTTTTTATTCATCGGAAATCTGAAGAAGTAGTGCCAATAAGGATCCAATCTATGGGTCAAATAGAACTGTTCAAGCAATTCCACCGAGTCCAAACAATTGACTGATGTTAACGGTGAGGAGTTCACGTTCAAGCGGCAGAGAGTAAACTTTGTTTCAGAAGTTTATAGCTCAACATTTTAATATAAAGTAGTTTTGTAATTTTGAGGCCACTTCCTAGCACGAGTGAACCTGGTGCATAGTTATGTGACCGACAACAAAAGGGCAGTCACGAGAAGTCCCGCTGTAGGTGCGAGAAACGGTGACACATGAGAGATGGGGATTTTTGAAAAGATTGAGGCAATTCATCGAACCAGTGCAAATGCTCGATATTTTGTGATCAGCAGTTTTTTTTTTGTTTTCCTAAACTGAAGATTTATATCAAGGGTAAGAGATCTGGGGACATGGTCGAATCAAGAAGAAATTCAGCAGCACGGCCTTACCCTATATAGAAACAGGAATTTCATTGATTCACGGACTGATTTTAACAGTATGTCGACCCGTCCAGAGTTATTTTCTCTTTGGGTTAAGGAATACTGTTTATTAAGTATCAACATATTTGTGTAAACTGTTTCTTAAGGCATTTTCTGCGCAAAGTTATATGATTTCAAGTATTCTCATCAAATACAAAAAATTTCGCTCCGTCGTATCGTTTCAAGTATTCCAATCTAAAACTGTAAAATACACCGACTGCATCTCTGCAAGGGTTTAGACCCCCACCTCCAATGAGTGTCCTGGATATGACAATAAACAATCTGACGGTGAGGCTCCAATAATGCTGGAGCTTTGAGGAATGCAGAGTCCCTCTTTATTGCCATCGCCCCCAGGTTCCCTCTGACCCGGAATGGTAGCAACTGAAAAGATCCTATCAATGAGTCAAATAGAAGTTATACATTTTGTTGTATACTCATCTGCAGATTCATGCAGAAAGAATCATAACGACACAGTAATAAAAGACGAGCGAAGACTTCTTTAAAAAAATATACCTCTCACTTTATTTGAAAGGTTAGTGTGAGCGGGAGTTGGAGACCGAACAGAACTGTAACATATTGACCACCCCAGCCCCTCCGGACATAGCCGTGTGTCGTTCTCGTTCTCCTGGACTGCTCAACGGGGGGCCTGGGGGCCCAACCTCTCTGGGACATGTTCTCATCCCAGCATCTTCTCACCAACTGGTCTCCAAAAAACTCAATCGGGGGTCCTGAGGGCCCCTTCTGCTGGGTGGTGGCTTTCTCTACCACAGCTTGTCTCTTACTCACCTGACTCCAACTAACTGACTTCCTGTCTACACCGAGTTATATAATAGTTCAATCGCCCACTCAATCTTTGGAATGGCATGTTTGATCGTCATCAAGCGGAAATGACTGTCATGCAGTTCACAGGTCTCTCTCTTCCGGTGCATCAGTCTATGAGTGTACCATGGGACTTTACTTTGTCCCATATTGTCAGCAAAGCCCACCTACGCGATTTCTTCTCATAACTGCCATCGGTATGTGTCACTTCCTTCCGGTGCATCACTTTGGAATGGCATGTTTGGCCGGGTTGAAGGTCAACACAACAATTTAAACTAAGTGCAAACAAATGTCTTATGTTCAATTGAATTGTTTGTAAAAGAACTGTTTATTAACAAATGATTTATGTTTAATTGAATTGTGAGCGATATATAGCAATACTCGGATCCATTTAACTTTGACTTATGCTAAACTGAATTGTTACAAAAAATGTTTGATCCTTGAATACTGTTTATAATATATTTATATTAACATTACTAGTTTTAATAAAAATTTCTTGAAGCTGTAATTATTTACTAAACATTATTATAATTACGATGTCACAGTCCATCAAGGTACCTACTGCATCACGGGCACTCCCTTCTAATTATTATCAGTTACTTGAAATCATATAAGTGTGCGCAAACAAATAATAAATAAAAAATAGAAATGATTCCATAAAAAAAGAAAAGAAGTAAACCATGTTTCTTTTGTTAGTATTGAAAAGTTTATTTTGATATTCCTACCTTATCAACCAATGGCAACGAAAACAACTTAATGATTGTTTTCAAAGACCTGCATGTCTGGTTTGGTTTAGTTGGGTTGGGTTTGATGACATATCAACCATTGTAGGTTATTTAATGCCAAATCGATTTTTATATATAAACAGTTCTATTTAAAAAAAAATCAGCTTAGCATACAAAAGCAGTTCTATTTCAAAGAATTCTAGTTAGCATAAGTACACTGTTTACTTTTATTTGACCCATAGATAGAACCTTTTAAGTGCTACCACTCCGGGCCAGAGTGGACCTGAGAGCGATGACAATGAAGGGGTACTCCACGTTCTCCAAAGCTCCAGCATTACTGGAACCTCCCCATCAGATTATTTTGTGTCATATCCAGGATTTTTGTTGAGGTGGGGGTCTTACCCTTCTTCTGAGAAGCAGTTGGTGTGTTCTACAGCCCCACCCGCCTGAGCAAAGACATGCAGGCTTTTTCAAAAAGAATGTAACCTTATTTCAATAACTAGCTTGCGTTGCATTGCTTTTTTTTATGTCTAATGGCATATCAACCTTCGTGGGTTATATAATGCCGAAGCTATCCTTGTAGAAGAACCGTGGTGGTACTATTTAACCCATAGCTGGGAGGATAAGGGGATTCGTAACTTTCCTAATGTTATAAATCCGAAAGTGAATGTAGTAGCTTGACTGTAGTTCGAACTCACCACGATGTAGCAGTTCAGCATATCAACCATCACACCTCGTGAACCCTGCACCCCCCTTAAAAAAGTGTTAATTACACATGCATTACTGAAAATGCACCTGGTTGCACGTATTAAGGTAAACAATATTCATATTAATGATATGCATATTTTCAGTATGCATATTAATGATATGTATATTAATAATATGCATATTAAGATAAATATGCGCACATGTTGAGGTTACTTCTCTCCCTTTTCGGCTAAGAATATGCCAATGAGTATAGTTGCTTTATTCTAAAAGTGTTTAAAAAGGGGGTTTAATTAGTTGCTTGAAACCATATAACAGTGTGCAAGCAAATAACCATTTTAGTATTGCTTTTAAAAGCGTATTCATTTATTTAATATATTTATATATTTAGTAAAATTTATGTATTAAGTAAAACTTTTTTAAAAGTTTGAAATGTTTTAAAATTCTAAAAAAAAAAGGGACTATCACATCTCTTTAGACAATTGTAAACATAACACAAGAATTAATTGATGAGGAATCTAAATTTTGGGTAGTGAACGACTAAAATGCAAAGAAAAGAGAAGGAAATACGTAAAAATATCACTGTAAGCTGACAGCTTCTGGTATTTTTTAACTCACAATTCAAGTTAGTTAGTTAGTTGTTAGGGTTTTATGGCATATTAACCTTTGTAGGTTATCTAACACCAAATCCATTTTTATACAAACAATTTGCTTTATAATGAGTACACAGTTTAATTGTCAAAAGCATTTCTATTTCAAGCAATTCAGTTTAGTCAAACAGTTCTAATTCAGCTAATTCAGTTTAGTATAGGTACAGATTTTGTTTACACAGTTAAATGTCAAAACAGTTCTATATCAAACAATTCAGTTTAGCGTAGGTGCAGTTTCAATGTCAAAAATGGTTCCATTTCAAACAATTCAGTTTAGCATGAACACACAGTTTAAATGTAAGTACAGTTTAACTTTCAAAAACATTTCTATTTCAAGCTATTCAGTTTAGTCAAACAGTTCTAATTCAAACAATTCAGTTTAGCGTAAGTATACACTTAGTTCTATTTAACCAATAGATAGGACCCTATCAGGTGCCAGAGTGGACCTGAAAGCTCTAGTATTACTGGAAACCCACCATCAGATTGCTTAGTGTCATATCCAGGACACTTGTTGGAAAGGTCTTACCCCTCTGAAGAGGTGTGGTCGGTGTATTCTATATGGGCAATACACAGAGTTAATGTCAAAACAGTTTTATTTCAGATAATTCAATTTATCATAAGTACACAGTTTAGATATCAAAACGGTTCTATTTCGAACAATTCAGTTTAGCTGAACTTTGCAGTTTAAATGTCAAAACAGTTCTATTTTAAACAATTCAGTTTAGTCAAACAGTTTAAATGCAAAAAACAGTAAAGTCAAGTTCTATTTAACCCATAGATATGACCCTTATCAGGTGCTACCACTCCGGGCCAGAGTGGACCTGGGAGCGATGGCAATAAAGGGGTACTCTGCATTCCCCAAGCTCCAGCATTGCTGGAACCTGACCATGAGATTGTTTTGTGTCATATCCAGGACACCCGTTGGAGGGTCTTATCCCTCAGCAAAAAAGCAGTCCGTTGTATACTACAGCCCCAACCGACTGGGCAATAACAATTCAAGTTCCAAGTATTGCTATATATCACTAACAATTCAATTGAACATCAATCATTTGTTTACACGTGTTAAATTATAAAACAATTCCTTTTTGAAACAATTCGATTTAACAGAAATCATCTTTATATATTCAGTTAAAATATCAAGCTACTATTTGATCCATGGATAACATCCTTTCAGGTGCTAACACTCCGTGTCAGAGTGGACCTGGAAGCAATGGAAATAAAGGGGTACCCTGAATCCCTCAAGGCTCAAAGACTGGAGCCACACCATTAGATCGTTTTATGTCATATCTAGGACACTCGTTGAGGAAGTCTTTCCCCTCACCAGAGATGCAGCCGACTGGGTTGAGTGTTAGAAAGCAATAATTGAAACCACACCACTATATGCAATTTTTTTTGTATTAGATTAGAATACTTGATATCATATAACTTCGCGCAGAAAATCTCTTAAGAAACATTTACACAAAAATGTTAATATGAATATATAATAAACAGTATTCTTCAACCCCTAGAACTATAATAAAATAAACCTAGACAGGTTGACATGCTGTTAAAATCAGTCCGTGAATCAATGAAATTCCAATTTCTATATGGTGTAAGGCTGTGTTGCTGAATTTCTCCAAAAGTCCACCACGTCCTCAAATTTCTTACCCTTGACATAAATTTTCAGTTTAGAAAAAAACTGCTGATCACAAAATATCGAGCATTTGCACTGACTTGTATAGACGAAGTCAAGATGTCATGACATCATCACTTGGTTTGATGAACTGCCTCAATCTTTTCAAAAATCTCCATCTCTCATGTGTCACCGTTTCTCGCACCTAGAGCGGGACTTCTTGTGACTGCCCTTTTGTTGTCGGTCACACAACTATGCACCAGGTTCACTCGTGCTAGGAAGTGGCCTCTAAATTACAAAACTACTTTATATTAAAATGTTGAGTTTTCAGCTCCTGAGACAAAGTTTACTCTCCGCCGTTTGAACGTGAACTCCTCACTGTTAACACCAGTCAATTGTTTGGACTCGGTGGAATTGCTTAAACATATGTTTGCCCTGTCGGCTAGGGCTGTAGAATACATCAACTGCTTCTCTGCAGACAGGTAAGAAACCCCCAACGAGTGTCCTGGATATGATACTAAATAATCTGATCGTGAAGCTCCAGTAATGCTGGAGCTTTGGGGAACGTGGAGTACCCCTTCATTGTCATCGTTTCCGGGTCCACCCTGGCCGGAGTGGTAGCGACTGATAGGGTCCTATCAATGGGTCAAATAGAACTAAACTGTGTACTTCGGCTAAAGTGAATTGCTTGAAATAAATATGTTTTGACATTTAAACTGTACTTGCACTGAACTGAATTGTTCAAAATAGAGCTATTTTGACATTTAACTGTGTACTTATGTTAAACTGAATTGTTTGAAATTGAACGGTTTTTGACATTGAGCCTGTACTAACCCTGAACTGAATTTTTTGAAATAGAACAGTTTTGACATTTAACTGTGTTTAAACAAAAACTCTACTTATACTAAACTGAATTGTTTGAATTAGAATTGTTTGACCAAACTAAATAGTTTGAAATAGAACTGTTTTTGACGCTTTAAACTGTATACTTATGCTAATCTGAATTGTTTAAAATACAACTGTTTGTTTGTATAAAAATGGACTGGGCATTATATACCCTACAAAGGTTGATATGATATAACAAACAAACAAACAAACAAACAAACAAAAATTTGACCCATAGTTATCTGATATCAGATAATTTGCACTCGGTTGTATGGCCTCAAGTAATCCAGACTAATAATAACAATTCATACACAGTTACATGCTTTAAAGTACCGTATTTGACGGCATATAAGACGCAAGGGTGTATAAGACGCAACCCAATTTCAGCAGGTGAAATCAAGAAAAAAAGTACAAATACTAAAGGTGAAGAAATTAATATAATGAATATTATCGACGATAAAACTTTTAATCAGCATAATATCCTTTGAAATAATGACAATAGGTATTTGAACGTTACTCTAAAGTCTAAATTAATAGGAGTTGTCAGGTTGCTAATTTCGGCCGACAATCGCGAATTTTAAACCAACATATGTAATATAACGGACGGGCGTTGTCGTTGAGAACGCGCGAGCGCATCGGCTGTCGTCAATCAGTAAAAATGTCACGAACCTAGCGCGTGCGGGCAGAATGACCTACAGGGTTCAGGCGTGATTTTAATATAATCACATATGAATTATCACGTGTTTTACGACAGTTTCACTGGTGACATCGAACATTCTGGGATCTTCGATTTGTTCTTCAAAATCTCTATATAAGAAAACAAGTCAGGAGATTTTAGCAGAGGTGAAGGCAGGTTTCAAAACAGGTGCGTCAAAGGTTCAGGAGATCCAAACCCGTCCTACCCAGCCTGTTACGACCCAACTGTCAGGAGCGTGTCAACAGCCGGCTATCACCGACACTCGCCGTCGCCACCAAGAAGAAGGGAAAGGAAGAACATAACGAAACGAACTTTTCGAGCTGCAACTATTGTAGAGAAGGTAAATAAAAAATGACTACTATTTTTCTCCCTTAAATTCCGAGTTTGAGGATTTCTTTAAAACACAACACTTTGGTCTTATGGTACACATATAGCATATAAGACGCAGGGTAATTTCAAAAGATATTTTTAGTAAAAGATAGTACATATGCCGTCAAATTTGGTAATTATTTCTATTCAATAATAATCACTTATTTGCATACAGTTATATGGTTTCAAGTAACTAATAATAATCCTTAGTAAATAGTTTTAGCTTCAAGTTACTATTCTAAATAGAAATAATTTACAGTCATATGATACCAAATATTTCTATCTAATACAAATAATTTTTAAACAGGTCTATTTAACCCATACATGAGACCTGAATAGGTACTACCTCTCTGCGTCTGAGTGGCAATGAAAGGGTACTCCACATTCACCTAATTTTCGGAACTGGAGCCTCACCATCAGATGCAGTTTAGTGTCATATCCAGGATACCCTATTTTGGTGTGAGTCTTCTGAGAATACAGTCAGCCTGTTCTAATCCTCAATATCAGGCGGTTAGTGAATACAGCGCCAGTTGTAATATCATTTTAACATACCTATATTTAAAATCGAAGGATAACATAGCGAGAAATATAGTGACATAATACAAAAAGATGAGTTATATTGATAATGCTTCTTACTGATGTCGATGCACACGTAGGTAAAGCTCAGACTGCTATTGACAGATAATTATGATGAAAAGCAGAGAAGTTTAGGGCATCAACTGTTTAATCACAGCAATTAAAAAATGATGAAATTGTAGATTGCTTTGCTTTCAGGTAATGGTTAACCCAGCAGACCCTTAATACTGTGGTATGTTTTATAGACAGATAAAACAGAGTTCACGTGTTTTAATCAAAATGGTACCATCTCCTTATTAAACAGTAAGTTTAGTAGAAATTAGTAGACCAGTTCATAAACTTCGGTCGCAGTATTTTATCAGCTGAAAGCGATGTAAACCTACCCTTTGGTAAATCGTGGACATCTACTGACAGATCGACCATACAGAAATCTGATGTATCTGAAAAAATAAAACAGAAAGTCTTCCAAACAGTATTCGTGTCAGTACTACTATACGGTCGCTCTAATTGGACTCTAACAAAACATTCGGAGAAAAAGCTAGGTAGGAACTCCAGAAGGATACTGTTTTGAAAAAAAATTCTTGAAGCAGCATCCTACGAAACAGCAATTGTACCGCCACCTACCTCCTATCTTACAAACTATCCAAGAAGAGCGGGGAAGACATGCTTGGTACAGACGAACACATAAGCGCCGTTCTCCTATGAACTTCTACATGTAAACTTACATATAAACTTACATTTATTTACTTTGTATGGACACTGGATGCCGTCTAGCGTACTTGCCAGGAGCGATGGTCAATAGGGACGGATGGCTCGAGATAGATAACAAAATCTGTTCTGTTGGCACGCCTTGATGATAATGCTTCTTAAGAGTCAATATTAATTCTCATTTTTTTTTTTTTAAATTTAATTTGATTTTTTCAGAAGCAAGTAATAACCCTTCCGATAATAAAATCTTTATTGTTCGCCAATAGCCCTGGGAGACGGGGTTCAATTCCCGGTTGAGTCATACCAAAGACTCAAAAAATGATACTTGATGCCGCCTTGCTTAACACTAAGCTTTATAAGGTAAAAATCAAGGGTAAAGTGGAGCAATCGAGGAAATGGAGTAGCGCCCCCCTACACCTTGGTGTAGTAGCTTTTGAAAAGGGAGCCTTCGGGTCACCCTCGACTAAGTCACCCTCGACTAAGGACTAATTTATTTTCATTTAAACTTAAATAACAGTTTTCACCAATAACAATCTCAGTGGGGTTTCGAGCATGCTTATGATACTGGTGTTAATTCTCGTTAAAGTGGAAACTAATCTTCGGCTCTAGAGTCCAGCTGTTTATTAAGATGCATTCAACCAAGTCATCGCTGACTTTATCGATAGATTGATTAATTGATTTTAACAGTATGTCAAAACGTATGAGGTTATTTTATGTCTTGAGGTTAGAGAATCACATTGATTGTACGTTTATATTTACATTTTTGTGTCTTCATTTCTAAAGAGGCTTTTGCATTTTTCCAGACAGCATTCGTGTCCATGCTACTATACGGATGCACTACATAGACGCTGACAAAGCGTATGGAGAAAAAGCTTGACGGCAATTGCACAAGAATGCTGCGAGCTGTTATGAATAAATCTGGGAAGTAACATCCCACAAAGCAGTAGCTATACGGCCACATCCCTTTCATCTCTAAAACCATCCAAATAAGACGAACAAGATATGCTGGACACTGCTGAAGAAGTAAGAACCAACTCATAAGCAACGCACTCCTCTGGACCCTTTCACACCGACGAGCAAGTGTTGGACGACCAGCTAGAACTTATCTCAAGCAGCTCTGTGCGGACACAGGATGTAGTCTAGAAGACTAGCCGAAAGCGATGGACGATAGAGACGCGTGGCGATGGCGAGTCAGGAAAAATCCGTGTTTGAGGCACGATATAATGATGATGATGATGAGACGAAGCCAAGTCAGCTGAAGCTGTAGAATACACCGATTGCATCTCTACAGAGAAGACCCACCCCCAATCTCTAACTGAATTGTTAGTGATACATAACAATACTTGGAACTATTTAACTGTGTCTAAACTAATGAGAAATGTTGCATTGAATTATAAATGTTAAATGGCAATAACCTTTTAACTGTGAGCCTAAATTGAATTATTGGTATTACATAGCAATACTTGGAATCATTTGACGGTGTGCAAATGAATAAATAGTGTTCGATCGAATAGTATTAGATACCAATACGTGTAACTACTTCATTTTCTGAAAACAAGTGATTAGTGTTGAATAGAATTAATTGTGTTAGATCGTATTAATTGAAAACATCTAATAGTGTAGAAACAATAGCAATACTTGTGTGGAAACAAATTAGTTCTAACTCATTTAAAAAGGAAATTACCCACAAACTATTCACTTAGAAATTATATTCATATTTATCTATTTAAATGTGTGCAAACAAATGACGGATAATAAATTGTTAATATTACATAGCAATACTTGAAACTATTTAACTGAGAGCAAATAAAATGTGTTCTGGCGCACTTAAAAATATCATCTACAAAATTTGAGTTAACAAATTATATATTCAATAGATTTGTATATTCGTGATTTGCTATTAAATAATCTCCAAGGGTTGGTATGCTATAAAACCCAACCAAACCCAACCAAACCAAACCTCTGTCTTTAGTAATTTACTTAGCTTTTTGCTTACATGTGGGGCAAGGATGTACGAATGGGGCACCCAATGAGACTCGAACTTGCTAGTGTTGTAATTTATCAAACTTTTTGCGCAGATGTAGCACAATGCTGTCTGAATGAGGCACGCTGTGAGACTCGAACTCACTCGTGAAGGTTTTCTAATCTACCTTGCTAACCATTATACCAACAGAGTTGCCCGATTTTGTAAAGCATTTATTAATTTACAAAGCTTTCTTTTTGCTTACATTTAGCACAAAGTCATCTGAATGAGGCACTCAGAAAGACTCAAACTCACTCGTGAAGGTTTGCTTGTCTAGTTTGCTAACGATTACACCACCTGACGCGCCCCACTTATTGTCTTTTCTTTATTTTTCCTAGTGAGATCTTCCTTCTCGGGAAATCTTAACACCGAACTCAACTCTAGAGACGGAGACCTCTCAAAAGTTTCTATTTCGTATCGTGATCATTGAAGTTGAGCTAAACTTGCAAGTAATTTGCACCTGAGTATTCATTGGAAAAAACTGTAAGTTCGTTTCTCCAATAGACAAAATTTAGTTTGGAGAAATCTATACAAGTCTTAGGAGAAAATAACCTTTTTAAATAAAAGAGTTAGATAGCAACAAACTAACCAATAACAGTAACAACGCTGCTTCGACTTCCACCAAATGCAGAAAGACGTAAAAGAAAAAGCACAAAAAAAGAAAAAAGAAAAAAGAAGAAAGAAAGAAAGCAACGAGGCCATTTTATCTAATTGTGATATAATGTGCAAATTCGGGCGTGTCGACGCTAGAGTGACATCGTCAATTCACATCTCGTCTTTTCACACAAAGTACAAAGTTACAGATAGTGAGCTGGGGAACGATCACTGAGTCGATACAACGCTTTGATTGGCTGAACTATTCAGATCGCCACTTTTCTGCATGAAATCACTTCATGAACACAACTTTCCGCTAGGTGCCTTTTCTCTGAAGCAAATTTTACGAGTCTTTCTTTCTTTCTTTCTTTCTTTCTTTCTTTCTTTCTTTCAAATATCTTAATTCTTTCTCCTCTTTTTTTTCTTTGTCAATATTTCCTTCCTTTTTTTATTTCTTGTGATTTCTCCAGTCCTCTTTTTCGAAATTTTTAATTCTATTTCTCCTTTATTTCTTACTAAATATTCCCGTCTTTATATATATATATATATATATATATATATATATATATATATATAATTTACTCAATATCGGTGATAGAGCATGGTTATCTATCTATCTATCTATCTATCTGGATGTTACATTATGTCATTGGAATGATAGCATATTACGTATTTTAAGATTGTTTAAAATCAGTTTTTCTTTGAGATCTCCTGCTAAAAAATAAAGATTATTTTTGTTAGATTGGGTTTTGGTGGTTCAGTGGCATATCAACCCTTGATGGCTATTTAATGCCAAGTCTGGTTAATACACATGATTTTTAAGTGAATAATTTGTAGTTGACATTATTTGAAAGCGATCTAGCGCTCTTTTGTTTGCACACAGTTTAATCGTTTCAGGTATTGCTATCTAACGCTATTAATTCAATTTAATATAAATCATTTGTTTGCACACTGTTTAAGGGTTTCAAGTATTGCAATCTAATACTAATAATTCAATTTAATATCAATCATTTGTTTGCACACAGCTAAATGTTTAAACAATTCTATTTCACCCTTTCCTAGTCGATGGGGCTGTAAAATACACCGACTGCACCTCAGCAGAGGGGTAAGACCACTCAACGAATGTCTTGGATATTACATTAAACAATCTGATGGTGAGGTTCCATTGATGTTGGAGTTTTGGGGAATGTGCAGCACCCCTTCAGCGCCATCGCTCCCCGGTTCAATCTTGCCTGGAGTGGTGGCATCTTATAAGATCCTATCTATGGTTCAAATAGAACTAAACTGTGTGTTTGAGTTAAACCGAATTGTTTGAAATAGAACTGTTTTGACATTTAAACTGTGTACTTATTCTAAACTCTCAGCATCAGATGGTTTAGTGTCGTATCCTGGATACTCGTTCTGGGGTGGTGGTGGTCTTTACACAGATCTGTATTCTACAGCACCAGCCGACGGGGCTGACATGGACATAGACTTTCAATGCTGGCAAAAAAAAAAGATGATTGGTCTGACTGGTGGCCTATCCCAGAGGGGACTTCATGGATTTAGGGTGGATGGTCTTACTAAATTAAGTTGAAGGATTTCAAGTGCTGGTCAGAGAAAAATAATACCCTGAACAAAATTTTAAAAGTAATGTTTCAGTTTTGAAGAAAGCCGGTTTTGTGACAACTGGTAAGAAGTGGTTAAAGGTTGGATAGGCAATAGAAGGAAAGAAGAGGGTTTGGTTCGGTTTGGTTTGCTTTCATATGCATTTTTAAAAATTGTAGGTTATTAAGTGCCCAATCATCTTTATACATATATATCATATATATATGATTTGCAAACACGTTCAGTGGACAAAGCTTTTAAGCAAGCCTGAGCTCTTTTTTGCACTCAGTTAAATAGTTCCAAGTATTGCCATGTATAACAAACAAGTCAATTAAATATCAGTAATTTGTTTGCACACAGTTAAATGAACAAACAGTTCTATTTCAAACAATTCAGTAAAACTTAAGTCAACAAAGTTAAATGGTTGCAAGTATTGCTATGCATCACTATCAATTAAACATCAGTCGTTTGTTTACACACCGTTAGATGATCAAAGATTTCTTTTTCAAACAATTTAACATAAGTCATTTCTTTGCTTTTAGTTTAAATGTCAAACACTTCTAATTGACTCATAGATAGGACCTTTTCAGGTGCTACCACTCCCGGCTAGTGTGGACCTGGGAGCAATGGCAGTGAAGAGGTACTTCACATTCCCCAAATCTCCAAGGCTGGAGCCTCGCCATCAGATTGCTTAATGTTATATCCAGGACAAACGTTGGGGGAGTCTTACTCCTCTGCTGAGATTCAGTCGATGTATTCTACGACCCCAGTTGATTGGGCTGAGATGATTTAGTGTCATATCTAGGACACTCGTTGAGTGTGTGTTGGGGGTCTTATCCCTATACAGAGATGCAATCGGTATATTCTACAAAACTCGCCAACCGACTCGGCGAATAAGAAAAGGGATAATTAAGAAAAAAAGGGTGTTATAAACTTTTTGGGGTGTCCGAGCTGGTTATAAATACCGGACTTAGTCTTGAATTATTCAGAGGGTGATTGATATCCAAGGGGAAAGGATCACTGTTTAATTGATTCGGGGATGATCTTCGAGAAAGTTCTCTTACTCTGTCTTCTCTCTCTGTCTATCTTTCCCTCTCTCGTCCTACGGTCAAGTGTACTTGATTTCAATCAACTAAAATTCCTTGCGTTCGCGAGTCAGTTGTCTTAACGTGACGAGCAACATACCTTCCTCACCTTGAAAGAAATCGTAAGCCTTCTTGATTATAAGGAACATAAGAACCAAACGACTCGACGACCTAGTCTGCGAAAAGACTTGAATGACATAGTCAGGGTCATTTCATACCAATAAATGACAAGGAAAAACATCGACGTTTGTCTGTTCGCTTAACTGATGGAACATGTTAGCTACGGATAGAAGAACCTTGTAACATCATGTCGAAGAGCAAAACAATGAGCTGCATTTGTTGTATATTGACTTTCGACCCGGCCAAACATGCCATTCCAAAGACGCGGAAGTTGCATATTTCATTGGCATAGTCGGGCTTGGCTGACAATATGGGACAAGGTAAAATCCTGCAGTACACTCACAGACTGATACATCGAAAGAGAGTGACCTGTGAACTGCATGACCGTTATTTCCGCTTGATGACGATCAAACATGCCATTCCAAGGACGGCGGAAGTGACATATCCCGATAGCCAGTCATGGGGATATATTGAGAGGGCGATTGAACTATTATATAACTCGGTGAGACAGGAAGTCAGTTTGTTTGGAGACGAGTTTGGAGATCAGACCCGTTGGTGACAAGATGTGGTAGAGAAAGCCAGTATCCAGCGAAGTGGGCCCCCAGGCCTCTGGTTGAGCAGCCCTGGAGAACGAGAAAGACACAACACTGATGGCCATAAGAGCGGGGGTCAATATGTTGCAGTTCTGTTCGGTCTCCAACTCCCTCTCACAGTAAAACCTTGAGTAACCCTTTCGAACCCTTTCAATAAAGTGAGAGGTATATTTTTCTAAAAGACTGTGTCGCTCGTCTTCATAGTGTCGTTGTGTTTATGCATGTATATGTGTGTAGTTGCATATATATTATGTGGCTATACAACATATTAAACTTATATAAAAGTTTAAAAGACATTTTTGCTTCGTTATTACTGGTCGAAATCCGGTATCTTCATTAAAAATAATTCTTTCTCTAATGGTGTATCAATATTCGTAGGTTACATTATGCCTGTTTGTTTGTACACATTTAAATGGCTCAAAGAATTGCTATCTAACACCAATAGTTTTATTTGGACACAATTAAATGATCCCAAGTATTGCTATGTATCACAAACAATTCAAGTAAACATCAGTCATTTGTTTATACACAATTAAATGATGAAAAAGTTCTATTTCTAACAATTCAATCTCACATAATTCATTTGTTTGCGGGGAAGTGCCCGTGGTGTAATGGATATCGTCGTAGGAATTGGACACGGCGACACGAGTTCAAATCCTGGACGAGACTGATTGCATTTCATATAGCACTAATACCCTTGGGAAAGGTATGAATCCAATTATTCTCCCTCCAGCTATGGGTAAATAGTAGGTTCTTCAGCCCTCGTGAGGCAACTAGTCTAGGAGAAGGAAAACTCTGAATTCAAACCTGTTAAACTCCGCTTAAAAATTGACCTTGTGTCATATCCTGCCCGAGCGGAGGGGTTGGGTAAATATGATAATTCATTTGTTTGCACACAGTTTAAAATGGTCAAACAGTTCTATTTGACCCATGGATATGATCCCTATCAGGTGCTACTACTCCGGGTTTGAGTGGATCTGGGAGCAATAGCAATAAACAAGTACTCTGTATTCTCCAAAGCTCCTGAGCTGGAGCCTCACCATCAGATTGTTTTGTGTCATATCCAGGACACTTGTTGGTGGTTGGGGGTCTTACTCTGCTGCAGAGATATAGTCGGTGTATTCTACAGCCTGACTGGGCATCTTAGTTTTTGAGGAGCATCTCCATGTAGGGAAATAGTTCCGAAGACCAAATACTGGTGAGGATTGAATTTTATTCTCATTGGATCCCTCATATTTGCGGCCTTTGGCCACACCTAAGCTATTTATAGTTTTCTTTAAGGGTGCCCACCAAGTGAAATGGATAACGAGACACGTTTCAAAAAAGAGTTATATCAGCTATAAATATGTACACCTTTCAGAATGAAAAAATATGGTTATTTTGTTTTAAACGAAAGATTCCTGGGTTTTATTATTTCTAGTGAAGAGTTACGCAATCAAAACGTGTATTATCAGTCTACATTTCTGGGATAAAATCTGATAATTCTTATCACTTAAAATATTCGGATTATTATCTTCATCTTTATTGTTATACTCACAACGTTTCGGCTGATACGTCATTCAGCCTTCTTCAGGTGTTTCATGTCGCACTTAGGAACCTCCACAGAACCACGAGCTGAACCTTTTATTTAATCCACGGGAGCGGGACACATGGCGCATCGGATAAGACGTTTGATTGAAAAGTGAGTGAAATTATATCGAGGTTGTTGGTTCAATCCCAACTACTGGTAAAATAACAAAGAATACTTACTATAGATTAACACTTGTACCCGGCCATGGTTAACGGAATTAGAACAATCTACCCTCATGGATCAAATAAAAGGTTCAGTTTAAGGTTCTGTGTAGGCTCCTGAAACAGGTGAAGAAATGTAGAATGTACTAAAACGGAATGTAGAAAAAAGGCAAGAAACATTCAATAAGACAGAATTTGAAGATTACATACTGTCGGAGCGGGATGCTGTAGAGTTTGGCGATGAATAAAAAGTAAAGCAAAGTTGGCGACCATAGTCGAGGGTGACCCGAAGGCTCTCTTTTCGATAGCTTACTACACCAATGTGTAGGGGAGGGCGCTGATGAATAATACATAATAATACCGGTTCAGATAATATAATACTACATAAAAAATAATAAAATTCTCTAATCTTTAGTTTAGAGGAAAATTATTTTTTATTGGTTTGGTTTAATGGCATATCGACCATCCTATTTACCCAACCCCTCCGCTCGGGCAGGATACGACACAAGGTCAATTTTTAAGCGGACTTTAACAGGTTTGAATTCAGAGTTTTCCTTCTCCTAGACTAGTTGCCTCGCCAAGGCTGAAGAACCTAGTCTGTCCTACTATTTACCCATAGCTGGAGGGAGAATAATTGGATTCATACCTTTCCCAAGGGTATTAGTGCTATGTGAAATGCAATCAGTCAAGTCCAGGATTTGAACTCGGGTCGCCGTGTTCATTTCCTACGACGATAACAATTACACCACGGGCACTTCGACCATTGTAGGTCAAGGATTGCCAAATCTTTTTCATATATATATATATATATATATATATATATATATATATATATATATATATATATATATATATATATATATATATATATATATATATATATATATATATATATATATATATATATATATATATATATATTGAATATATGATTTCTAAACACATTTTGAAGATAACATTTTTTAAACAAGTCTGAGCTCGTTTTTTTAGTACACAGTTAAATGGTTTCACTTAATAACAAACAATTCAGTTTAGAATAAGTACAGTTTTTTGTTTACACACAGTTAGTAATTGGTTTAAATACAGTTAGATGGAAAAAGAGTTCTATTTCAAACCATTCAGTTTAGCTAAGTACATAGATTTTGTTTACCCAAAGTTAAACGATCAAACGGTTCTATTTCAAACAATTCAGTTTAGTATGTCAACAACATTAAATGGTTCCAAGTATTGTATGCATAACTAAAAATTCAATTAAACATCACTTATTTGTTTACACACAGTTAAATGATCAAACAGTTCTATTTTAAACCCGAGTACATATTTTTGTTTATACGCAGTTAAATATAAAAATGTTTATTTAAAACAATTCCGTTTAGCGTAATTACACAGTTTAGTTCTATTTAACCCATGAATAGGATCCTATCAGGTGCTACTATTCCATCCCTGGTCAACTCTAGACTGGAGTGGTAGCACCTGATAGGGTCCTATCGATGGGTCAAATAGAACTAAGCTGTGTACTTAGGCTAAACTGAATAGCTTGAAATCGAACTATTTTGACATTTAAAACTGTGTACTTATGCAAAACAGAAGTGTTTAAAAATCGAACTGTTTATATGTATAAAAATGGATGTGGCATTAAATAACAAACAATGGTTGATGTGCCATAAAACCAAACCAAACCACACCAAACCTTTGCAGAGATGCAGTCAGTGTATTCTGTAGCCCCAGCCGACTGGAACACCTTTTTTTAAATTTAAAAAAAAATAAAAGCGCCAATGGTTCGGGAGACCGAAGATCAATCCCCGGTCGAGTCATACCAAAGACTCAAAAATAGTACTTGATGCTGCCTTGTTTAACACTTAGCATTATAAGGTACGTATCAAGGGTAAAATAGAGCAATCCAGAGAAAGAAGTAGCGCCCTGCCCAATACTATTAAATTCACCCTATAGATTATAAGTTTATGCTTTCGTTTTCTAAAGCAAGGAACTATAAAGCTATACGGCAACATCACAATTCAAATACTATATATATATATATATATATATATATATATATATATATATATATGTAACATGCCCATACATGAATATGTGAAATAGACATAGAATGTTCATAACTCATATATAGATAACACAGGAATCCCGAAACACAAAAAACACTTACGACTTCTTAGTTTAGGTACGAAACTTTTTATTACCTTTGAGTTAAAAGGTTTTTCGACATGAGGAGGGAGATACACAATCTTTCTATGCTGACTTTTCCATCTGCCCCAAACTACTCGCGACACCCGCCGAAAGGCCTCGGCGAGCTCCGAAAGTCAACCTTCTTCTTCGGACGCTAGAGCTCAACTCACTCACTGACTTATCTCAAACCCCCCAAATCCCCCGCGCACGCTTCCGGTGCATGACGTCATTCACATCCCCCGGTCACAATTTCAATCTGGGATTTTTATTTTGACATCTGTGAATGACACATCCTACCAGCGCGCGCGTGAACACCTGCGCTCATGTTGCACCTAATTAACCCATGTGCTAAGCGAAAGGTTCTCAGCCTAAGTAAACCGAAAGGCAAGATATATAAAACGAAATCCCTCGACCATTATATTACATATAATTCCGGGTCGAGTCATATCAAAGACTCAAAAAGTAGTACCTGATACTTCCTTGCTTAACACTTTGAATTATAAGGTGTGGATCAAAGCTAAAGTGGAGTAATCCAGGAAAAGAAGTAGCGCCCTTCTCTACACCTCGGTGTAGTAGCTATTGAAAAGGGAGCCTTCGAGTTGCTCTCGACTGCTGTCGCCTTCTTTACTTTACTTACTTATCTATTGGCAATACAATATATAGCAACCTTAACTAACTCAAAACCATGAGTAAGTGGCGTTTAGTGAGGAGCTAATTTACTATTGTACAGTTCTGCTTATTACCACTTCCATAATGAGAAAACGTACATATTTTCAGAAGAATAGTTCTTTACTAATTTCAGGGGGCACACGACCATATATTTAAAACACTCAGTGAAGATCGACTTCACGGCTCACTAGAATTGATTTACATTTACTTTAACTGCTCTACCACCATGTTGTCGTGGCTAAGAATTCTCTGACTTTATCCCTTGCAAAAGGATAAGACCAAAAAATTCTCTGATAGGATAAGACCAAAAAATCCAAAGAAGATGTGTCCTGGATGACACATAACTGCATCTGGTGGTGAGGTTCTAGTTCTGAAGGGCTTGGAGTACCCCTTTATTGTAATTACTCCCAGGTCCACTCTGGCCCGGAGTGTTAGTACGTGTTAGCGTTCAATCTGTGGGTCAAATAGATCTGTTTGCAAATTATTTATATGTGATAAGAATACTTAATATCATATAACTGTGAGAAATTTCCAAACCTCTTGGCATAAGATAACCCCAGCCGAGTTGAAATGCCGTTAAAGTCAATCGATCAATCATTTATCTGCTCTATTTTTTTAATCTATAGATTGGAATAAGGAAAAGTGAATTCATGCCTTTTCTCAAGTGAACGCAGACCAGTCGGCTGGAGCTGTAGAATACATCAACTGCATCTCTTGTACTCAGTTTAAAGGTTTAATTGAATTGTTTGTGATACATAACAATACTTGGAACTTTGTTGACATGCTAAACTGAATTGCTTGAAATAGAACTGTTTGATCATTTAACCCTGTGTAAACAAATGTCTAACGTTTAATTGAATTGTATGTGATACATAGCAATACTGGAACAATTTAACTTTGTTGACTTATGTTTACAAATCATATATATTTGATATATATGTATAAAGAGGGACGGCATTAAATAACCTACAATGGTTTATATGCCATAAAGCCTAACCAAACCAAATCAAGTGAACGTTCACCGTCACAGGTGGTGTTTGAAGACTGTCCGCCATTTTCCTTCTACATGCTGTTAATTCATCCGTATCCCACATGACTAGACTTGTTTCCCTTATTTGGTCTTGTACTGTGTTAATATCACGCTAGACAAGAGTTTAGAGACTAATGTTAGACTATCGTCTGATGTCTTTTTATGTAAATAAATTTGTATATCAACATGAACAATTAATCCTCTCTCGCTATTCAAAGCAATGAAGAAATAATGTAGTCCCACCACCACAAAAAAAAAAAAAAAAAAAAAAGACCCAGAATAGAAAAATTTTAAAAATCTTTTAAAAATGAATATGAAAAATACGTAAGATAGTCAATTCCTTTTTCAATCCTATGATTATGATAATAACAGTTTTCGGAAAAATCCCCCCCACTCTCTCTCTCTCGTTTTTTTTTTTCAGTAATTTCATTTTCAGGTCAGTGATCATTGTCTTCGTCAGTATCCCTTCTTTTTTAAAATCCTTCTTTCATTTAGAACTTAGCTTTTTCCCTTTCTTTCTTTCTTTCTTTCTTGTTGTAATCGAAACCCCCTTTCACTTCTTCTATTACGTAATAACTATTTTGGCAGGAAACGGACCATCTTAAGGAAAGCGGCGATTTTTTTAAAAAGATGATTAAAAACAACAGGTCCGAGTAAGAAGTCCTCCACCTACATGTGGGGAGGGAATTAAAAAAAAAAAAGAAAAGTAGGAAAAAAGAAAAAAAAAGATTTTAAAGCACATGTCATGATTTTTTTCTGCCTCAGTTGATTAATCATCGACTTCGATCTGTTATCGATCAGTCCATATGCTGATAGTTTTTTGGGGACAAAATTTGCAATTGTAACGGACAGAAAGTTAATATGTCCTTACTGGTATCGGTGTTTTCTGTTTTGTGTATGTGTGTCTGCTTAAAGTGTGTCTATCAAAAATAAGTTGATTCGCAATATAATATGGCTGATTAGTTTTATTGACATATCAACTTATCTGGGGTTATTCTTTGCCTAGAGGTGATGGTTTAGTTTAGTTTGATGGCAAATCAACCATCGTAGGTTATTTAATGCCAAATCCATTTATATATATAAACAGTTCTATTTCAAACAATTCTGGTTAACGTAAGTACACAGTTTAAATGTCAAAAACAGTTCCATTTCAAACAATTCAGTTTAGTATAGGTACGCAATCTATATGTGAAAACAGTTCTATTTCCAACATTTCAGTATAGTATAAGTATAGTTTTTTGTTTGCACACAGTTTAGTGTAAAAACAGTTCTATTTCAACCAATTCAGTTTAGCTTAAGTACACTTTCAAGTTCTATTCAATCCATAGAGAGGATTCTATCAGGTGTTACCAATCCGGACCAGAGTGAACCTGGTAGCGATGACAACAAAGGCGTATTCTGCATTCCCCAAACTCCAGGATTACCGAAGCCTCACCATCAGATTATTTAGTGTCATATCCAGAACACTAATTGGGGGTTGTCTTACCCCTCTGCAGAGACGCAGTCGGTGTATTCTGCAGCCCTAGCCGATTGGGCCATCCTATAGGTTAGGGAATCGTTTTCATAGTTTATTTATATCATATTTTTTGTGTAGTTGCTTCGAGTATTTTTTCCAAACGGTCCTATCAAATACAAATTATTTTCAAACACATGTACTTGATTCAGAGATGCGGCCCTAACAGGTACTACCACTCCGAGTCAGAGGGGACCTGGGAGTAATGGTAATGAAGGGTACTCAACACTTCCCTGATCTCCATAACTGGAACCTCAAAATGTATTGTCATAACCATTCCATTTCATTTTGGTGCTGGGGATACAGTCAGCATATTCTAAACCACGCCGGTAATATGACCGTCCAGAGGGGTACAGAAATTCTCTCCACATCTCTCTCTCTCATTCTTTCTCTATCCATCTTTCTCTCTCAGTCATCCTCTCTCTCCGTCTCTCTCTTTCTATTCGTATCTCTCGCTGTTTTTCTTTTCGTCTCACTCTCTTCTCTCTCTTCACCCCCTCCCTCTCTCTCATTCTCTCTCTTCGTCTCTCTCCATCTCTATTTTCGTCTTTGTCTCTCTTCGTTTGTCTTCTCATTGGGTGCCCAATTCATGCGGCCTTGTGCTACATCTAAGCAAAAAAGCTTAGTAAATTACCTCTCTTCGTTTGTCTTTTCGTCTGTCTCTTTTCGTTTGTCTCCCCGTCTCTCTCTCTCTCTCTCTCTCTCTCTCTCTCTCTCTCAATTCAGCTCTGTCTCCGTCTTTCCTTTCGTTTCACTCTCTTCGTTTCACCCTCTTCGTTTCTCTTTTTGTTTCTCTCTTTCTCTTTTGCTGCCATAAATTGCATTGAAGAAAAAGGATTTCAAACAAACATGTGCTTTCAAATGCTCAAGACCGGGTTATTTGTCATTGTGTAATGGATAACAAGCCAATCTATTAAGTGGTGAGTTCGATCGTTACTGGATGTCCAGTTTTTCCAAATTGTATCAAATCTAAGTACGCTATTTTTTTTTAGAACATTTCATCGTTGTGTAATAGATCCAAGCTAATTCCGAAGATCAAGTACAACTATGCAGTGAATCAAATTCTCATTAGATGCTCCATTGTTTCAGCCTTGTCCTTAATCTAAGTTATATCGAGTTTTCACTACGGAATTGGTTAGCAAGTTCGGCGAACAGACCATTGAGCTCGATTCTCATTGGAGTGCACCATAATTCTTGCCTTGTGCCAAACTAAACTAATCTTAGTAAACGAGCGTTTGCGACTATGTACCAAATGTAAGCAATGTTTCATTTTGAGAGACACCTTGTTGTATAGTAATGGCTAACAAACGGTAAAAGAAAGCGAAAACATTGACAAATACGTGGGCCTTGCTAGAGAACTAAAAAGCAAAAATTAATCGTGATACCAGATGTGGTTAGTGCACTTGGAACAGTTCCCAAAAGCTTGAACCCCCCACCCCTGCAAAAACCTAAAAGAATTAAAGATCAGGGGAAGAATCAAGACCATATATGCCACAGCGTTGTTTAGATCGGCTCGAATATTCAGAAGAGATTTGGGGGATCCGAAGTAATTTTCTATCGCTTAGACTCCAATTGAAAGATCCGTGACAAAGGCCGGAATGGAAAATT
This sequence comes from Sepioteuthis lessoniana, assembly GCA_963585895.1. NCBI lineage: Eukaryota > Metazoa > Mollusca > Cephalopoda > Myopsida > Loliginidae > Sepioteuthis > Sepioteuthis lessoniana. Next base: position 26,905,946 of record OY757910.1, on the reverse strand, counting down.
AGACAGGATTGAAATACTACTACTACTTCTACTAATAGTACTACTACTAATAATAAGTAAAAAGTAAAGTTGGCGACCGTAGTCGAGGGCGACCAGAAGGCTCCCTTTTCCATAGCTACTACACCCAGGTGTAGGGGAGGGCGCTACTCCTTTCCCTGAATTGCTCCACTTTACCCTTGATACGTACGTTAAGTGTTAAGCAAGGAGGTACCAAGTACCACTTTACCCTTGATACGTACGTTAAGTGTTAAGCAAGGAGGTACCAAGTACCATTTTTAAAGTCTTTGGTATGACACGACCTGGGATTGAAACCAGGTCTTCCGAACTATTGGCGAACACTCTACCCGCTAGGCTAATGAGTCAGTTCGACTACTACTACAAATAATAATCCCAAATGATATATAAACAAACCAGAACCAGTCCTAGACAATGAGACACACAAAATTTTTCTGGGATTGAAACATACAAACAGACCACCTAATCCCGACCAAAAGACTAAATCTAGGGATTATTTACCAAAAAAAAAAAAAAAAAAAAAAAATTAAAAAAAAAAAAGGAAAAAAAGAGAAACTGCTATATAGTGGACTTTGCCGTCCCGGCGAACCAGAGCGAGAAAATCAAAGAAAACGAAAAGGGAGACAAGTACCAGCGAACTAAAAAGTTATGAAGCAGGAAGAAGACGTTGATACCAATTATAAATGGTGCGCTCGGAACGGTCCCCGAAGGAGAATTGTTATCACTCACACTGAGAGATCATCAGTTAATACTGGTGCGAAAAATTCCCAAGGAGTTATAATAATAATAATAATAATTTTCAAACAAATTTGATTCATGGGAATCTAATAACATTCCAGGTCAGAGTGGACAGAGGAGTTATAGCAACATTCTTGAGATCTCTAGAACTGGAGCCTCACCACCGAATTATGTTATTCCCAGGACACTATAATAGCTAGAAATAATGTCAAAAGATCACAATATTAACATTTTGATTGTAATTACATTCACTTAATCTTTCTATTGTAGTTCGTTTCATATCTTTCGATTGTACGTAAACAAGAAAAATTGGTTTGGTTTGTTTAATTGTATATCAACCCTCGAGGATTATTTAATGCCGAAGCCATTATTGTAGAAGATCAGTGGTGGTACTGCTTAACCCATAGCTGGAGAGGTAAGTGGCTTTATGTATTTCCAAAGGGTATTAGTCCGTAAGTGAACGCAATAGAGAGACTGGTATTGAACTCGCTTACAACGATGTAGCAATCTAGATTCTACACCATGGGGACCCCCCCAATTGATAAAATGTTTTTATTTGAATTTTAAAATTGTCTTTTGCTTGATTAGTTTTGTTTTATGGCATATAAACTCTTATAGGTCATTTAATGCCAAATCTTGTTCACACACACACACACACACACACACACACACACACACACACACACACATATATATATATATATTTTTTTGTTGGTTGGTTGGGTTTTATGGCATATCAAACTTTGTAGGTTATTTAACGCCAAATCCATTTTAAAAGAAATAATCCGTTCTATTTCAAACAATTCAGTTTAGCATGAGTACACAGTTTAATTGTCAAAACATTTCTATACAAAGCTATTCAATTTATTCAAACAGTTCTAATTCAGCTAATTCAGTTTAGTATAAGTACAGATTTTGTTTACCCACAGTCAAATGTCAAAACAGTTCTATATTAAACAAATCAGTTTTGTGCAAGTAGAGTTTTAATGTCAAAAACAGTTCCGTTTCAAACAATCCAGTTTAGCATAAGCACGCAGTTTAAATGTAAGTACACAGTTTATTTGTTAAAACATTTCTATTTCAAGCTATTCAGTTTAGTCAAAAAGTTCTAATTCAAACAATTCAGTTTAGCATAAGTAAGCAGTTAGTTCTATTTAACCCATAGATAGGACCCTATCAGGTGCTACCATTCCGGAACAGAGTGGTCCTGCGAGCAATGGCAATGAAGGGGTACTCCGCATCCCGAAAGCTCCAGTGCCCCTGGAACCTCACCATCAGATTCTTTAGTGTCATATCCAGGACTCTCGTTGTTTTTTTTTTTTACCCCTCTGCAGAGGTGCAGTCGGTATTTTCTACAAATATATTTTGTAAAAGAATTGTTTATCGGTAACAATTTTAAACGAGCCAGAGCTCATTTGTTTGCACACTGTTGAAGGGTTTAAAGTATTGCAGTCAAAAACAAGTAGTTTTACTCGCACATAGTTAAATGATTTCAAGTATTGCTATGTAAGACTGATAATTCAATTTAAGATCAGTCATTTCGTTGCACACAGCTAGATTATTTCAAGTACAGAAAATGATTAAATATTTCTATTTGACCCATAGATGAGACCTTAACAAGTACTACCACTCCGGGTCAGAATGGCAGTAATTGCGATAAAGGGGTAGTCCAAATTCAGCAAAGCTTCAGAACTCCAAATAGTTTTGTGACATATCCAGATCTTACTCCTCTACAAAGATGCAGTCGGTGTATTCTACTGCCTCAGTTAAGAAATGTCTTCTCTAGGATAAATTCTTCGTCATTGTATCCAAACTAGTAAGATCAAAGATTGTTGACAATTCTTGTAAGGTCTTGAAAGGAAAATGCCGATGGAAGTGGAAAATTCTTGTGGGGTCTTAAAAGAAAAATGGCGCTGGAGGTAGACAATTCTTGTGAGCTCTTAAAAAAGAAAAATGGTGATGGAAGTGGAAAATTCTTGTGGAGTCTTAAGAAAAAAATGGCCATAGAAGTGGATGACTCTTGCGGGGTATTAAAAGAAAAATGCCGATGTACGTGGACAATGTTTGGAACTATTCCCATGTAATAAATTTGACTTTGCATCAGAATATGATCTCGCGAGGAGATCGTAAATTGAAACTGTTAAAAGTAAAAAGTTAGAAATAAATAAATAATGTTTGCGCATGGACATTGATAACATACATTAAATACGACGAGGCTTTTTCAAATTAACAAATTAAGTGATTTGTTTATAGTGGTGAAAGCTTGTGCAGAACCAGCCACACTTTTTTTATGAATTGATAACCGAATAATGATACAACAGTATATCACTGGTTTTCGGAACATTCCACAGTCTTAACCTTTCCTAGACTGGTTGTTTTCCCAAGTGTAGAGAGCCCAGTATATCCTACTATTTTACCGATATATGGTAAGAGGTAGAGAGTAGTGAAATGATATTTTCTTCATGCTAAATACAATAAAAAAAACAGTTGATTTAAAAAAAGAATTACACTTTGAATAAATCATTTTAGTCGTGTAAGTTGCAGTATCTGTGTACCTACGAAAGAAAGGGTTAATATCCAATCAGCTTACACAAAAATTAGAACTGGTTCATGCAATGAAAGTTTGTACAAGTTGGTTTATTTGTTTAACGGCATAACAACTCCTTATGAATTATTTAATGCCGAAATTTGCTTCATCTACAAATGCTTGATTACAGTTATTAAACTCAGAGAAACCTATAAAAGACCGCAGTCGAACAGAACTCAAACGCCATTGACTGGGGTAACTTGACCAAGACGTATAAAATTTATGGAACTACCAAGAGACGAGACTTGTAAAAGCTGGTGAGGAGAATCAAGGTTTGATATGCTTTGAATGGGTTGTTTGGGGGAGAAAGTAGGATGTGAGACCTGAAATTTTCAAAGAATCCAAGAATATGATATCGCTCACTATACTCCCTGTTCATTCAAAAAATATATTTTGCCGAAAAAAAAAGAAAATATTGTTTTTATGCATCCTTATCCAATAGTAATAATATCTAGTTGGCCCCTAGATCAGACTCCTACAGGTACTATCAGTCACACACACACACACACACACACACACACACACACACACACATATATATATAATACCCAGTCAGCGTCCACAGACAGTGGGTGTGGATTATTTTTTTTTATAGAATATATGAGGAATATCATATGAATCTATGTGAGTGCTCAATGTATGGCTATTGTTAACCCCTTATTCATTCGCAGGGATATAACAAAATTCACATTCAGAGCGTATATAGTGTAATCGGATGGAATCTCATACTTGGTTAAATCGTCATTATAAATTTATTTCGGCGGAGAATATTACTATACTCTCCGTATATATATATATATATATATATATATATATATATGTATAAGATGTGCTATCAAATTCATCAACACTAAAGCTGTATTTAGAAAGCGAGAAATAAAGAATAAATCAGAAGTTAAATTTCAAAATAAACACCTTGATATTTAACACTCTTATTCCCGTTAGTTTTTCATTGTTTGAAGGACCTATGAATCTTCTCTTTTATTTAAAAAAAATGTCCTCCATGTCTTCAAATTTTACTCTTGAGATGAAATTTCAGTTTAGAAAACAAGAAAAAAGTTACACAAAACTAGGTGTAAGGAGCCTAGAATATGCTGCACTTATACAAATATATATTTGACCAAAAATATTTCATTTAAAAACTATCTCGACTAGCTCCATCATTTTTAATAAGCTAACACTTTTTTGCTATCGATTTCTTTGTTTAATGGCTTATCGATCTTCGTGGGTTATTAAATACCAAAACAGTTCTTGTAGAAATACAGTAATGATACTATCTAACCCATAGTCGGTAGATGAAAGGGTTAATACTTTTACGAAGGGTACTAATCCAAAAGTGAATGTAATAGCGCAACTGGAGTTTAAACTCGCAGTCTCTCACTTTAGCTAATACGCCACAGGGATTCCTGATTCGTCTAGACGTCTAGATGCCAGATACGGCTATGTGTGAAACGTACATAAGAATGTTCATAACATATATACATAGAAAATAGGAATTCCGAAACACGAAAAACACTTGACAACTTCTTAGTTCAGGTACGAAACTTATTATTACCTTTGAGTTTAAAGGTTCTTCGACATAAGGAGGGAGATACACATTCTTTCTATTCTGGCTTTTCCCATCTCCCCCCTCCCACCACGTGCGGCGCCCGTAGCGCACAAATTCGTCTGGCCTCAGCGAGCCCCGAGAGTCGACCCTTCCCGTTCGGAGTCTAGTTCTCATCTAACTGACTTTTTCAAATCTCCCAAAATCCTCCGCGCACGCTTCCGGTGCATGACGACGTTCATATCTCTGGTCACATCCTCTATCTGGGATTTTTATTTTGACATCTGTGAATGACACATCCACCCCGCACGCGCATTAACACCTGCGCTCAAGTTTGTACCTAACTAACCTATGCACTGAGCCGAAAGGTTCTCAGCCTAACTAAACCTAAAGGCAAGATATATAAAACGAATTCCCTCGGCCATTATATCACATAGACATCATCATTTTATTATATATGTTATCCAGCTACTGTACATGTTTATTTAAATTTTGAATAAAAAAAGTTGTTTTTTGATTTCACCTCGTAAACATATGTTTATATACGGAAACCCACTTCTATCTGGGGGTGTCCTCGTGGTGTAATGGTTAAAGCGATGGACTGCGGGATCGTAGTACGCGAGTTCGTACTCCAGTCGCGCTATTACGTTCACTTTCGGGCAAATACCCAGGTATGAACCCCCTTATCCTCCCAGCTATGGTTTAAATAGCACCACTACTGTTCTTCTCGGAGAATGGCTTTGGCATTAAATAACCTAAAAAGAGTTGATATGCCATTAAACAAAGAAACCAAACCAATCACTTCTATCTGTGTATACCTGTGCACATATACACACCTATATGGCTGTAAATTTGTTACATTTCTTTCTCTTTTCAACAAGACGCTTTTTCTTTTTTTGATTCTTGCTACTATAGTGAGTCAGAAGTTTTACAATATTCAGTATTTTGGTAGTACTTGCTAGTTTGCTGGCCGTATATCATATGACTGAAACTGTTCAATTGTTGTATAGTATTCTGTGTCGTTATTAACAACGAGGGACACGTATGATTATAAAAATATGATTCCATTTTTATTTTCGGCGATGATACTTGTGTGGAGCAGAAAAGCAATCGCAGAGAGTTCGTGCACACGGAAGAGCTGTCGGGAGACGGAAGAGCCAGTGAACAACTGACTTTAGCCGAAATTCGGGAAATTATATAGTCTACAACTCTCACGTGACCTGCAGCAATTCCTCTTTTTCGTTAACCATGGTTACGCCCACATCTAACTTCTTTGCTTTCCATTGGTTATGTTGTCTGCTTCCCATTGGCTACTAGCCCAAGCCGGTTCTGTGGGCATACGCATCTGCCACTATCACCGAATTCAACCACGCCCACCGTTCAGGTGATTTTCCGATATTCAACATACACCGTATTCACAGTAACTGTGGGCATGGTGACATTTCGGCAATCACCTTGTTCATATTATCCTTGAGCGGATGTAGCTGTGTCAACATCCTCTGATACACAGCACCTGTGGACATGATGACATTTCGGTGATCACACCGGTCTTATCAATCTGTCAACAACATCCGCCGTATTCACACCTGCAGGTCACGTTAATATATTACACAATCCGTGGTAGGTACCCTCTGTGGTTGGTACTATCGTGGTAGTTGGTACTGCGTCACGTTATACATTACTTCACTCCGTATATGATTTGAAAGCCACACTGATAAACGTTTAATGTAGTCCAATTCGGGTAATTAAGCTTTACGATTTTAAACTAGGCTCTAATATCAAGGAAGCAACCAGAAATATTTGTTAGGTGAAGAAGATGAAGGTGCAATTGATCACTGTACAGAGACTAGATTGTTGAAGAAACTTTGTTCGGGTTTACAAAAACCCCAATAATAAGGCCAAGTTAGGAAGGACTTATCCAAAGTAGCAAATCCAGCGTGTAGCATTCGGAGAGTATCTGGCGAGCTCAATATCTTACTGTTCAGTGTGTTTGGTCACCTAAGTGTTGTATATTGACCTCCGACCCGGCCATGCTGTCAAAATAGGAAATGCACCTGTGTAAATAACAGGTGCATCCGGTCGAGGAATATCAGGAAATAACCTTGACTGTCGAGGGGTTGAATTGAGTGCGAAATTGTGACGCTTGCAGAAAGAAGAGTGGACGGTAAATTATTATATAACCCCGACGACTGGAAGTTCAGGTTAATTGGACATAAGATGCGGTAGAGAGAATCAGCACTCAGCAGAGGAGGCCCTCCGGCGCCCGATTGGGCAGTTGCAGTTGGAGATAAGATGCGGTAGAGAGAACCAGCATCCGGCAGAGGGGGCCCTCAGGCCCCCGATTGAGCAGTTGCAGTTAGAGAGAAGATGCTGGAATGAGAACCAGGTCCCAGAGAGGCTGGGCCCCCAGGCCCCCGGACGAGCAGCCCAGGAGAACAGGAAAGAAACGCTGTTATGGCCATAAGAGTGGGGGTCCATATGTTGCAGTTCTGTTCGGTCTCCAACTCCCTCTCACACACAACCCTTTCAATAAAGTGAGAGCGGTATATTTTTCTAAAGAACTGTGTCCGCTCGTCTTCATTGCGTCGTTATGTTTCTGCATGCATATGTATTATGTGGCTATACAACATAAGCAACCTCGGCAATACATCTGGAACAGCCGAATTGTACTTCAAGTACTACCAAAATATTGCAAAACTTTTGACTCACTCGAGTATTTTTTCAAAAAGGCACACAAATTGTATTTTCCACGAAATTATAAATTTCATAAAATCTTTTTTTAAATTTAAAGAAATATTTTGTGGTTCTTTCATTAATTCAAAGTTCTTTTAAGTGAAGGAAGGTTGTTGATTTGTTTGTTTGTTGTTGTGTTTTATGGCATATCAACCTTTGTAGGTTATTTAACGCCAAATCCATTTTTATGTAAATTATCAGTTCTATTTAAAACAATTCTGTTTAGCATAAGTACACAGTTTAATTGTAAAAAAACATTTCTATTTCAAACTATTCAAGCAGTTATATATAATAATTCAGTTTAGTATAAGTACAGTTTCAATCTCAAAAATAGTTCAATTAAAAACAATTCAGTTAAGCATAAGCACGCAGTTTAAATGTAAGTACAGTTTAATTGTAAAAAACATTTCTATTTCGAGCTATTCAGTTTAGTCAAGCAATTCTCCTTCAGCTAATTGAGTTTAGTAAAAGTACAGATTTTGTTTATGTACAGTTACATGTCAGAACATTTCTATGTTAAACAATTCAGTTTAGTGTAAGTACAGTTTTAATGTAAAAAAACAGTTCTATTTCAAATAATTCAGTTTAGCACAAGCACGCTGTTTAAAATGTAAGCACGGTTCAATTGTCAAAAGCATTTCTATTTCAAGATATTCAGTTTAGCATAAGTATGCCGTTAGTTCTATTTAATCTATAGATAGGGCCCTACCAGATGCTACCACGCCGGGCCAGAGTGGACCTGGGAGCAATGGCAATAAAGGGGTACTCCGTATTCCACAAAGCCCCAGCATTGCTGGAACCTCACCATCAGATTGTTTAGTGTCATATTACCAGGACACTCGTTGGGGGGGGGGTCTTAACCCTCTGCAAAGGTGCAATCAGTGTATTCTACAGCCCCAACCGACTGGGCAAGAAGGTTGTTGATATCAGGTTGGAACGAATGTAATATCCGATTTTAAAGTACATCATCATCATCATCATCAAGTCGCGTTGCTATCATAGAATTCCCTTACTCTTTCTCTCCCTCTCTCTCTCTCGTCATTCGTCCCTATCTTCTATCGCTTCCTACAGGTCTTCTTGACTACACCCTGTTTCCGTATAGAGTTGTTGTAGGTAATTTCTTGTTGGTCAGCCAACAATGGCACGTCCATGTGAACGTCACTTCTGAGTTCATTCTTGCTTTTCCATTAGTATCCCGCATGCTTTGTCTTATTTTGAGGGTTTTAGATATAAGACGTTGGTGGCCGTACAGCTGTAGTTTCGTGGGATGTTGCTTGAATGAAAAAACTTATTTTTGTTATCTTGATTGCTTTTAGTATATCTAACAACAGATCCACTCAGGAATTATATCATTTTAAACATTTGTCATTTAAGATGGAATCCTAATCTGTACTTCGATGTACTACTGACAAAATAGTTAAGGATACGATTTTAGGAATTTTTGTGTATAAATATATCTAATGCTTAACATAACCCCCATTGCTTCATAGACTTTCATTCAATCTGACAACAAGTTTATAGAAGACATGCTTGTCAAATTCGTTTGTTTTGATGCAAAATATGAGACCTATTCATGTTTAACCACTTCATAGAATAGTTAGCAGAGAGAGCAAGAAAATTTGATCGGGTTGCAAGAAACTTGATAATCAGTCAAAGTCAGGTAAGCTGAAAATGGTGAATTCTGAGGCTATGCTCCAGACCATGGAGGCAAATACATTGAGTAGCGCTGGGAGAGTATCAGGCGAACTCGTCATCTCACAGTCCAGTGTGGTTCATCACCTTCACGACTTCGACAATCAGGCAAGGTCAGGTAGGCTGAAAATAGTGTATTCTTGGGCTATGTTCCAAGCCACGGAGACAAATACAGTGAGTAGCACTGGGAGTGTATCAGGCGAGCTCATCATTTCACCGTCCAGTGTGGTTTCTTACCTTCAGTAAAAGCATCTAGGGTTGATGAATTGTGCCTTATATTGACCAACATTAGTAATTAGAAATTTAAGGAAAATATTCTTTCTTTCTTTCTTTCTTTCCGGGCATGATTCTTTTATTATTTTTCTTATAGAATATTTCTCTCTCTCACCTTCATATTTGATTTATCCGTTTCTACATCCGATTCTCTTTCTGTTTCTATTTTGAGCGTGTATCCACACGCGTGTGTCTGTAAATACAGCTGTGTAAATGTACCGATGTCATTATAAAAATTCGTTTCTTTCTTTTTTTGTTTTCTCTTTTTAGTTTCCCTAGACTTCCATTTATGAAGAAAAATTCCCACCAGGGTCACAAACACAATAGATGCAAATTACCTTCAAGTGTCTTCAGTGAATGGTCTTTTAATGCCTATTTCAACCTACAAAGTCACTGATTAGTCCAGGTCATACTGTTTTTTGTTTTTTTTTCACTTTGAATTTCAAGTTTTGCTCGGAATTAATTCATGAAACACATACACACAAGTTCATATAATCGTATCCTTAACTATTTTGTCTGTAGTACATCGAAGTACAAATTAGGATTCCATCTAAAATGACAACTGCTTACAAATGATTTAATTCCTATATGGATTTGTTGCTACGTTTACTAAAACCAAGCAAGATGACAAAAACAAACAAATAAATGAAAAAGAGAAAAAAGATTACATACAACTTTATTGATTGGTTGATTTCAATGACGTATCAACCCGTCTATAATTTGCCTATAGTTATATGAAATCAATTATTCTATCAAATACACATTATTGGTACGCAGTTATATATCACGTATTCTTATCAAATACACATAATTTGCATACTGTTATATGATATCAAGTATTCCTATGTAATACTACTAATTGGTACACAGTTGTATGATATCACGTATTCTTATCAAATACACATAATCTGCATACAGTTATATGATATCAGGTATTCCTATGTAATACTACTAATTGGTACACAGTTATATGATATCAAATGTTTTATCAAATACATATAATTACTTACGGCTAGATGATATCAAGTATTCCTATGTTATACATAAGAGTGGTACATAGTTATATGATATGAAGGATTCTATCAAATTTGTACACAGTTATATAATATCAAGTGTTCTTTTAAATACACATAATTTGCATACACTTATATGATATCATGTAATCCTATATAATATACAGAATTTGCATGCAATTATCTGATATCAAGTATTCCTATCAAATACTCATAATTTGAACACAGTTATATGATATCACCAATTCCAATCTGATACACATAATTTACACACAGTTATATGATTTCAAGTATTCCTATCTAATACAAATAATTTACGCAATATCATATGATATCAAGTATTCTATCAAGTACACAAGATTTGCACATATATGATATCAAATATTCCTGTCTAATACACATGATTCGTACACTGTTGTATGATATCAAATATTTAATCAAATACGCATAATTTGCGTAAGGTTAGATAATATCAAATATTTCATGTATTACAAATATTTGGTACACAGTTATATGGACAAGGTGATCGTTTGAATCTCCAAATCCCATTGTTTTGTGTGCGTCATTTCCTTGGAAAACCCCGTCGGCACGGACTGTTGAATACACCGATTGCATCTCTACAGAGGGGTAAGACATCCTACTTCCCAAAAGTGTCTTGGAAATATGAGGTGCATACGATAAGTTTCCAGCCTTTTTTCGTATGGGCATTTAAAATTGACGTAGACTCTTGAAACTATGTTATTGCTATATATCTTATGGGATGACTGACCAATTTTTATGATTTCAGCTTCAAATGAACAGCTACAGCAGGAATTGGAATACACCCTACTAAAACCTGATTGTCACAGCTGGTGAATTTCAAAAATGCAATGAGGACATATTAGAAGAGCGATATACAATTCTGTTTTAAACTTGGAGAAAAGGCCACAGAAACGTATGGAATCCTTCAGACTGCTTTTCGACGATCTTCCATGAATCGAGCATCAGTTTTTGAGGGGCATAAGAGATTCAAGGAAGGCAAGGAGTCTGTGAGGGATGATGAGAGGTGTGGCAGGAGTAAGGAAGTCAATACACCAGAGTTGATTGGCCAAAGGGTTAGGGTCAGGGTTACTATGTTGAGGTTTTAAGGGAGCTCAGGAAGAGATTCCTTGGGAAGAGGCCAGCACTCTTCAAATCGGGCCAGTGGCATTTCCACCAGGACAATGCACCAGTCCACAACTCCATCCTTGTCACAGACTATTTGACCAAGATGGGCATCAAGACAGTTCCTCAGCCTCCCTATAGTCCAGACCTTGCTCCCTGTGACTTTTGCTTATTCCCTAAGCTCTGAGGCTGTCGTTATGAGAGGATTGAGGAGATGAAAGAGGCTGTGACAAAGGTCATTGACACGCTCACACAAGAGGACTTCCATGGGGCCTTCCAGAAGTTGTTGGAAAACAATTAAACAATTAAATTTAGCGTGTTCCGTTCAAATCTCAATCATTCTTTTTTTTACATCCTCTTTATGTAGGATTGCTCTTACGATCATATTGGATTGCATTATTATTATTTTTTTTTTCGTCCATTTTTTTCTGTTGGTGACTCACATTGAATTCTTGCTTTGGTTTTTGTGTACCTGAATCTAGACCAGATACTCTTTGTAAGTTTTAACTTGTGTTTTTTTAGTCTGAGTGATAGCAAGTCTATTCAGCTGTCCTGGATTTTTCCTTGTATCCAAGACGTTCACAGTAGTGACATTATCATTATTATTGTTATTGTTATTTGATTTTTTTTCACTCCAGTAGCAACTGATGGCTTTCATTGGAAATTAGGTTCCTTCAATTCTTCATCGCTCTCCTTAGTATTTTCAACTGAATTTAGTAACCTGATTGCTTGGATAATTTCAACTCTCTCAGGATTTCCAAATGTTTCCATTAAAATTATCGACTCTTTGGGACTGTTTCATGGTCACCAGTAATGATAGTCACGATTTTTACAATTTCCAAAATTTATAATTAGTTTTGGTTTGGTTTACTTTATGGCATATCAACCATTACAGGTTATTTAATGCCAAATCCAGTTTATATATCATCATCATCAAGTCGTGCCGCCAGCACGGATATCCCTGACCCTCTCTCGCCACTTCTCCCTATCATTCATCGCCTCTGGCAGGTCTTCAGGGTGTCCTCACATAGCTGCTGTATGTAAGTTCGAGCTGGTCGTCCAGCTTTTGCTTGGCCATATGTGGGGGTCCATAGGAGTACATCACTTATGAGCTCGTCCTTGCTTCTCCAGCAGTGTCCTGCGTGTCTGGTTCGTCTAACTTGTATAGTTTTCGTGATGGGAGGCAGGTGGCCGTATAGTTGGTGTCTCGTGGGGTGTTGTCTCCCGGACTTGTTCAATATTGCTCTCAACATTCTTGTGTAATTGCCGTCTAGTTTCTTCTCCAGCCGTTTAGTTAGCGTCCATGTAGTCTATCCATATAGCGTGCGTGTGTGTGTGTGTGTGTTAGATATATATAATTTGGTTTGGTTGGATTTTATGACATATCAAACATTGCAGGTTATTTAATGTCAAATCCTGTTTATACATTTATATGTTAGTATGCAAGATTTGGTTTAGTTTGGTTTTATGGCATATCAACCATTACAGGTTATCTAATACCAAATCCTTTTTATACCAATATATTAGAAATATAATTTCTAAACACATTTTGTAGATAACATTTTAAAACGAACCTGAGCTCACCTTTTTCATAGAGTTAAATGGTTTCACTTATTTCTATATAGTTGTTTGCTGTTTTTTTTGGGGGTTTTATGGCATATCAACCTTTGTAGACTATTTAATCCGTTTTTATACAAATATTCATGTCTGTTTCAAACAATTCAGTTCAGCGTGAGTACACAGTTTAATTGTCAAAATCATTTATATCTCAAGCTATTCTGTTTATTTAAACAGTTCTAATTCAAACTAATTCAGTTTAGTATAAGTATAGATTTTGTTTACACACAGTTAAATGTCAAAACAGTTCTATATTAAACAAATCAGTTAAGTGTAAGTACAGTGTCAATGTCAAAAACAGTTCCATTTCAAACAATTCAGTTTAGCATAAGTTCACAGTTTAAATGTAAGTACACAGTTTTATTGTCAAAAACATTTCTACTTCAAGCAATTCAGTTTAGTCAAACAGTTCTAATTCAAACAATTCAGTTTAGCATTAGTACGCATTTTAAATGTCAAAACAGTTCTATTTCAAGTTGTTTAGTTTAGCATAAGTACGCATTTTAGTTCTATTTGGCCCGTAGATAGGACCCTATCAGGTCCTTCCACTCCGAGCCAGAGAGGACCTGGGAGTAATGGCAATAAAGAAGTACTCCGTATTCTCCAAAGCCCTGTCATCACTGGAACCTCACTATCAGATTGTTTGGTGTCATATCAGGACACTCGTTAAGATGGGGTCTTACCCTTCTGCAGAGAAGAGGTCGGTGTTTTCTATTGCACCAGCCGACTGGGCAATTCTATTAAGTACGAATAATTCTATTTACCATTAATCATTTGTTTGCACATGGTTTAATATTTTCATGTATCTCTATGCATCACTAAAAATTTAATTAGACATTTTTTACACATAGTTGAATGATCAATTCTATTTCAAACAATTCAGTTTAGAATAAATACAATTTTTTGTTTACACATAATCAAATGTAAAAAACAGTTTTATTTCAATCCATTTAGTTTAGCATAAAACAGAGTTTAAATATTGTTATACCGGAACTATACACTCAGTGACTCTTTTTAGTATGACACCGGTAAAGATATAAATGGACGGTGTCTGACTACTTCAGGGGAAAAAGCGTTAATCGCTCTCTGATAGACTTGCCAACTCTTCGGCTTGTACCTGTGGAATACCTTTACTGAACCAACGATACAACAAATATCAAACAGTTCTATTCGACCCATAGATAGGACTCTATCAGGTGCTACAACTCCAGGCCAGAGTGGATCTGGGAGCGATGGCAATGAAGGGGTACTCCGCATTCCCCAAAGCTCCAGCATTACTGGAGCCTCACCATCAGATTGCTAAGTGTCATATCTAGGACACTCATTGGGGGAAGGGGTCTTACCCCTCTGCAGAGATATAGTCGGTCTATTTAAAAGCCAACTGGGCCATTGTTATTTGTATAATTATTGTTGTTGTTGTTACTGATGAATACAGAAAATGTCTTTAAAAATATCAAAAAATTGAAAATTTAAAAACGGAAGAATTAAATGAAAAAAAAAAGAAAAAGAAAAAAAGAAAAGTAAATGAATAATAAACAGGAATTGAAAGTTTTACGTATTGATTTATTGATTGCCGTATTTCAGTTTCAATAACTGGAGATTCGATGAAATTGCATTTGTAAAGCCTTGATGACTTTCGTCGTGACATTCTGGGAGGTTCGTTTCTTTTACGACCGTTTTATGCCCGAGAGTAAGATCCCCGGGCTGAGACACTAATAACACAACCAGAAGTCGAAATGACAAGAAGAAGGAGAAGAAGAAGAAACGAAAAAGAAAGAGAAGAAAAGAAGAAGAAAAAGAAGAAAAGAAAAAGAAAAAGAAAAAGAAGAAAAGAAAAAGAAAACGAAGAAAAGAAGAAACGATATAGAAGAAGAAAAAAAGAAGAAGAAAAGAAAAAGCAGAAAAAAAGAAAAAGAATAACAATGATAATACGAGCAGAAATAGAAATGACATGAAGAAGAAGAAGAAGAAGAAGAAGAAGAAGAAGAATAGTAACACAACCAGAAGAAGAAATGACAAGAAGAAGAAAAAGAAACGAAAAAGAAAGAGAAGAAAAGAAGAAATGGAAGAAGAAGAAGAAAAGAAAAAAGAAAAAAAAGAGAAAGAAGAAAAGAAAAAGAAAACGAAGAAAAGAAGAAAAAGAAGAAACAATATAGAAGAAGAAAAAAAGAAGAAGAAAAGAAAAAGCAGAAGAAAAGAAAAAGGATAACAATGATAATACGAGCAGAAATAGAAATGACAGGAATAATAATAATAATAATAATAATAATATTAATAGCAACAGAAGAAGAAGAAGAAGAAGAAGAAGAAGAAGAAGAGAAAAAAGAAGAAGAAGAAAGAAAAAAGAATAACAATGATAATACAAGCAGAAATAGAAATGACAAGAAGAAGAAGAAGAAGAAGAAGAATAGTAACACAAGAAGAAGAAGAAGAAGAAGAAGAAGAAGAATAGTAACACAAGAAGAAGAAGAAGAAGGAAAAGATAAAGAAGAAAAGAAAAAGAAAAAAGAAGAAGAAAAGAAATAGAAGAGAAAAGGAAAGAAATAGAAGAAACGAAAAAGAAGAAAAAGAAGAAGAAGAAGAAAAGACGAAGAAAAAGAAACAAAAAAGAAAATTATAAAAGAAAAAAAGGTACATTTTATCCTGATATTTTAGTTTTTGGATTATTGTCTCTTATTGTTTTTTTTTTCTTTTTTGTTTTTTTTTGTGCCAGAGTCAGAATAAGCTGAGTAAAATCGAAAGATTCATTGCCAAGAACAGTCAGCAGGGATTTCGCTTACGATGGGAAAAGATGCAAAAATCCAAGAGTAATGAAAATCGTAGAAGCTTTTTTTAATGACTTAAAAAAAAAGTCGTCTATAGAAATAATTAGAGACACAAAATCATTAGGTATTCCAGGAAATAGCAAATGTCAATCTTATAACTGTTCACTTAAATACCGCCCTCAGTCGTCATAAAGTTCGATGTTGAGCCACGTCTTAGATATTGGATTCATACCATAAGTCTTGTTATGAATGAAGGGTTATATATATATATATATATATATATATATATATATATATAGAACGGAACTTGATTCTTTCTTTCTTTCTTTTTCTCACTATATATTTCTTTACTCTTTCTTTCTTTCTTTCTTGTTCGGCGTTAAATCTTACTTTTTACCTTTCTTTTCTCTTTTTTCTTACTATATATTTTTTTACTTTTTCTTTCTTTCTTTCTTTCTTTCTTTCTTTCTTTCTTGTTCGGTGTTAAATGACCCAAAATGGGTTGATACGCTGTAAAACAAAGCAAAACGACCAAATCTTACTTTCTTTCTTTTTTCTTATTGTCCCACTCTTTCTTTCTTTCTTTCTTTCTTTCTTATTCGATTCATCACAACAACAGAATTTCTCATGACCCTGTTGCGTAAGAAAATACACGGTGCCTCAATATATATGGGACGCATGTGACTGCTAATAACTCTACTACTAATGTTATGTTCTTTTTTGTTTCAGATTTGAAAAAAAGTATACAATAACAACTATTAATCCTCGATGACAATGTCTTGGACAGGAGAGGAAAAATGTTTTGTGTCACTACTTATTTGGAGACAAAATCACTCAAAACTGTCTCAAAATAGATGTAATCAATTAATAATATAATGATTTATTACCGAGACAAGAAAATTAAAAAAGATTGCATGTCCTAGAAGCTGATATGAAAACAATTAAAACATTAATTTGATTTCTGTACCTTAAAGGATGCGTTTTTACCGGACGTGTTCCAAATGATCTCCATTGCCCTTGTCTCAATAATAAATCATTATCATATTAATGGGTTGCATCTATTTTGAGACACCCTATATATACATATGTAAAATCTTCAATTTTTACTTACTTGCAATTTAATTTCTTAGTTTAGCACTGGAAAAGGTGCCAACAGAAATTTAATAACCCACCCTGCGAAAACGTACCCTATGCATTGAAATTTCATTAGTTTCTTGTACAGTTAAAAATAATTAGAATTAAATCATTTTTATTAAATTAATGTGAGTTGTCCGTTTTGTATATCAATTTTAATTCTAAATACATTGCTGTGTTTAAAGATGTTTAAATAAATCTTTGATTGCCCTTGTCTCAATAATAAATGAGAACTGAATATTATGCTGAAAAAAATCCTGGTATATACACTGCCAGAATAAAGATCCTGTTGTTTACATTGCCAGAATAAAGATCCTGTTGTTTACATTGCCAGAATAAAGATCTTGGTAGATACTTTGCCAGAATAAAGATCCTAGTATATACTACATTTACCAACCCCTCCGCTCGGGCAGGATATGACACAAGGTCAATTTTTAAGTGAAGTTCAACAGGTTCGAATGCAGAGTTTTATTTCTCCTAGACTAGTTGCCTCACCAAGCCTGAAGAATTCAGTCGGCCCAACTATTTACCTATAGCTGGAGGGAGAATAATTGGATTCATACCTTTCCCAGGATTTGAACTCGTGTCGCCGTGTCCATTCCCTACGACGACAACCATTACGCCACGGGCACCTCCAGGTATATATATTGCCAGAATAATGATTCTGGTGTTTACATTGCCAGAATAATGATCCTGGTGTACACATTCCCAGAAGAAAGATCCTGGCACATATATTCCCAGAACAGAGGAAACCATATACAAAAGTAGAAAACAAATGAAAACAAATTTCTACTACTAAGCCACTTGAAAACTAACGACACCAAAGACGAATAAAAAATTGAATGAATGAAAAACAAAAATAGAATAATTCATTAAAAAATAAATAAAATCTCTAGAAATGATAAACTGAAACCAATGGAGTAAATCAATTTAAAATTAAAATAAAATTGATACAATATATCTACATAGACCACTTTTCCCATTGAGCCCAATGAAACAGTATATTAAGGGATGTCAACCGCATGGAAACCAGTTTTACTGATGATCACATTGACAATATATATATATATACACACACACACACACACACACACACACACACACACACATATATATATATATGTTCATTCCTTTTGGGCGCACCCAGTCAGCTGGGGCAGTAGAATAAATCGACTGCTTCTCCGGTGAAAGTAAGGCCCCTATCCAACGAGTGTCCTGGATATGATATTAAGCAATCTGATGGTGAGGCTCCAGTAATGCAGGAGCTTTGGGGAATGCAGAGTACCCTTTAATCGCCATTGCTCCGAGTTCCACTCTGGTCCGGATTGGTAGCACTTGACAGAGTCCTATCTATTGGTCAAATAAAATTATTTGACATCTAAATTGAGTGCAAACAAATGATTTATGCTAAACTGAATTGTTTGAAATAGAACTGTTTGACCATTTAACGGTGTGTAAACAAATGCCTGATGTTTAGTTGAATTTTTAGTGACACATAACAATATTTGGAACCATTTAATTTTGTTGAACTATGCTAATCTGAATTGTTTGAAATAGAACTGTTTGACCATTTAACTGTTTGTAAACAAATGCCTGATGTTTAGTTGAATTTTTAGTGACACATAACAATATTTGGAACCATTTAATTTTGTTGAACTATGCTAAATTGAATTGTGAGAAATAGAACTATTTCATCATTTAACTGTGTGTATCTACAAAATGTGCTTACAAATCATAAATTTAATATATATGTAAAAACTGGATTTGGCATTAAACAACCAATAATGGTTGATATACCATAAAAACCAAAGCAAACCAAACCCTCTTTGGCCTTCTTATTTCTACCTATTTCATGTACTTAATGGATATGATTATCAGGTGAGGCTTGCTCTGAAGCACTGGAAATAGATCTATATTGAGTTTTGTAAATTTGTTAATACACTCAGTTTGGTCGTGACAATTTATAGATTTTATAAGAAACCGAAATTCGTTACGCCGAAGGAACACATATAACTTAATCTTAAATCCTTAAAGTAGTCTGTTAAATCCTACAAAAAACAACATAAGCTGCATTAGTACTAGTCAATTAAGTAACTTCATTGGTGAAAAAAAAAAAAAAAAAAAGAAACCAAAAAGATAAAAAAAAGAAAAAGAAAGGTAAAAGACAATAAAGAATTAAAAAAGATAAAAGCAATCTCATCTGATGATTTGGTCTTTTTTAAAAGTACGTGAAACTAGCAGTAGTGAGACAGCTTCAAAATAGCGAGCCAAAATTCATTCAGTTTAGGTTTTATCTTATTTAATTAGCCAGTATTGAGCACTTTTTGATTTATGAAAAAAAATTTTGAACGATTTATCTATTCCACTATATATCATCATCATCATGTCGCGCTGCCAGCACAGATATCCCTGACCCTCTCTCGCCACCCGTCTTTATCGTCATTCGCTCCTGGTCGGTCTTCAAGGCTACATTCTGTATCAGCACAGAGCTGTTGCATATAGGTTCTATCTGGTCTTCCTGCCTTTGCTCGTCTTTGTGAAGGGGTCCACAGAAATATGTCACTTATGAGTTCGTCCCTACTTCTCCAGCAGTGTCTGGTTCGTTTAACTTGGATAGTTTTCGTGATGGGTGGTAGGTGACCGTACAGCTGTTGCTTTGTGGGTGGGGATCCAAGACTTGTTCAATATTGCTCGCAGCATTCTTGTGTAGTTGCCGTCAAGCTTTTTCTCGATACGTTTAGTTAGCGTCCATGTAGTGCATCCATATAGCAGTATCGACACGACTATGTGAGTTTCACACCCACAATGACCAATCAAATCAATTCATATCTCATGCAAGGTTTCTTGACAAAACATGGCATTACCCACGTCTGTCAGTACTTCTACAATCCAGATTTAGTTCCTTGCAACTTCTGGCTTTTCCTTAAGCAGAAATAAACACTAAAACACAGCAGATGAGATTAAGGAAAATTCAATGCAGCCAATGGTATTTCTGAAAGAGGACTTTACAGATTGTTTTGATAAGTGGTTGGGATTTGGGATGGGTGTGTTAGGTGCCAAGTGTTCTACTTTGAAGAGCATTAAAGAAACATTCCTCTATGTAGGCTATTTAGAAATATTTCTGAACAGACCTCATACATTTGATTTTGAACTTTCACAGCAGAGAAAGAATTCAGACAGTAAAAAATGATACATAACAAAAAAAAAAAAAAAAATAAAAAAATAACCATGGATTAAACTTATATAAATATGAATTGGGAAATTTTTAGTGACCTGTATGTAAAGATGAGAATATCTTAAAACAAAAGCATATATCCTGAATTTAAGCAAAATACATTGGTAATACCTATTAAAGTTTGAACTTTGATTTGTATCATAAACAGGATTACAAAAATCATATAATCCTGTTTATGAAACAAATTTTTGAAAAAAAGTCAAGTCTAATTAAAGAGACCAGACTTTTTTTCAAAAATTTCTTCTTTTATTTGTACATTTTTAATAATGTGGCTAGTTATAATGTGGCTTTATTTGCATTTAACCATGTAATAAAGATACTAAAATATTTTTGTGCACACAGTTTTTCGCATTAGTAAATTGACACTTCTTATTTTGCTTTGTCATTTCTACAGAGTAAAAGTGTTGTTCAAGATTATCATTAACTAAGAGCTTGTTAACTTATAATTAACTTGTTAACTTATCATTAAAATTATAAAATTGTTGGCTTATAATTAACGTATAACTTGTTTGCTTATCATTAGCTTATAAACTTGTTAACTTATAACTAGTTTGCTTATAATTAACTTATAATCTTGTTAACTTATAATTGACTTATAACTTGTTAGCTTATCATTAACTT
>OY757910.1:26877334-26882334 GCA_963585895.1 Sepioteuthis lessoniana | reverse complement strand
AGTCTGCCCTACTATTTACCCATAGCTGGAGGTAGAATTTTTGGATTCATACTTTTTCCGAGGGTATTAGTGCTATGAGAAATGCAATCAGTCTCATCCAGGATTTGAACTCGTGTCACTGTGTCCATTTCCTATGACGATAATCATTACACCACGGGCACCTCCTTTCAAATAGCTCTAATACCCTTGGAAAAGGTATAAATCCAGCTATGGGTGAAAAGGTAATGCAGTCTGGGCTTTTTAGCTTTGGCATGACAACTAGTCTAGGAGAAGGAAAACTCTGAGTTTAAACCTATTAAACTCTGCTTAAGAATGGCCTTGTGTCGCATCCTGCTCGTGCGAAGGGGTTCGTAATACATACGTCTATGTACATATGTGTATGATTGCAAGCTCACCATAGATATATACATATCTATGTATGCGTATATATGTGTATATCCATATAGGAACCTAGATATATCTTCATAGGTGTCTTGGGTGTGTGTGTTGCCGTATGTATTTCTCTCAGTCTAAATGGAGATGGCCTGAGAAAACTGAGCCGTGACTTCAATTTTTATATCAGACTTTTCAGGGAAGCTGGAGTCATACAGTCTGGAAATATCTTTATATCCAGCCTATGAGTGGCCCAAAGCCCGGAAATCGGAAATATTCACCTTTGCACATATATAAGTGTAGTCAGAGAAATAAGAGTTGGTCAGAGAAAGCGACTGAAGTCTGAGATGTGCTTAGATTCTGCTGATGGCCCTAGAGCTATAGTGATCTCCTAAGATCAGGACAAGTAGAATTCGCGCCGGACAGATGGGGTCAAGGAAACAGAGCCAAAGGAAGGTCCGAAGTAAAGCACACACCTCTATCTGAAGGTGAGTCAAGTTCTTTAAACCTTGAGTTCACCTTTTATTTTTTCTTTGTATTTTGTAACACCGCCCAGGGCTCTATGCAATAGACACTGTATGGGGTCACACAAACCAGTGAGCAGAAGCACTGCAAACCCGAGGCGTTCCTGCACAGTAAGTCTATTATTTACAGTTTTTCTTTGATCAATGAAAGTCCAGTCTGCTGGAGCTGTAGAATATACCGATTTAATCTCTGCAGAGGGGTAAGACCCCTACCCAATGAGTATCCTAGATATGACATTAAACAATCTGATGGTAAGGACCCTGTAATACTGGGTGTTTAGGAGAATGCGAAGTACCCTTTCATTGCCATTCCTCCGAGGTCCACTCTGACTCGGAGAAAGACGCTAGTGGCGCAACGTTTATCATCGTAAGAGGTAGACTTGGTTCAAATCCTGAACGAGGTAGTTGGCATTTCACATTGCCCTAATACTCTTCGGAAAGGTATGAATTTAATTATTCTCCCTACTGCTATGGGTAAATAGTAGGGAAGACAGATATCTTTAAACTCATTATGGCAACCGATCAAGAAGGAGAAATCTGGATTCAAAACCAGTTGCATGTATTTACCTAATCTCTCTGACACGGGCAGGATTTGACACAAGGTCAATCTTTAAGCGGAATACATCTGTAGGTCTGGAGAGAGATGAGCTCTGCCTGGCAATTCGTCCCTAGGACACGCTACATGAGTAGCACTACTCTGACAAAACCAGGTTGCAGGACAAGTGACCAGGTTTTTATCATTTGTAGTCGACTATTATACGATCAAAACAGATGCCATAAGATATTATTTATTACCAATTTTATACCATTGAAACTCTGTAACCATAAAGAGAAAAAAATGAAGTCCGCTTTGTAGGGGTGTACTGTGATGATATTACATTATTTTATTTCATGTCTCTTGATTAATCAAGGTTTGAAAAAAACAACAAAAAAACAAACATTCAGATTGAAATTTTAAAGTTTAAAAATTTCGAAATTTAAAATTTAAATAAAGACGTTAGCAGAGCTGAGTAACATATATAAGAAAATAATGATGTTTGGACTAGGTCTTGACAAAAATGTCTCGATACTTTTTGAATGAATTTTTTTGGGAAACTCAAGATTGTGCAAGTACATTACCCTCCTATTTCTAGTTTTCTAAACAGAAAATTCATCACAAGAACAAAATTTAAGGAATTTGTGAAAACTGAGAGAGATACAACGACTCAGCTTCTCACCATATAAAAAGATTAGTTTCAAAGATGCTTCGATCAATGAAAAACTCGCTGGAATGTCATTTTGGAAGAAAATTAATGCGTCATTCATTGTTTGATTCTTTCGTCGGAAATATGACTTAGTCTCGAAACTATTTTTTAAAACTCTCCTCATGACATTTTTTTTCTCATTTGAAGGGGGAAACCTTTAATAATGGTCGTCGTGATAACACCATAATTAATAAAAGGTTTTAAAATCAAAGGAAAATCGATTTGTATTTGGTTTATCGTTATACTTGCAGTTTGTATCCTTTTTTTATCGAGCTAATAGATGTATTTCATTCTACATGAGCAGAAGTACCTGACGGTGCCCAGATGAAAGTATTTTGCTTGAACAAGCATATTTTGCTGAACAAAGATTTATTATTTAGGAGCTTTTGAAGAGTTTATTCGTCGTCAGGCATGAAATCAGCATTATCAGAGATATTAACATGCTAATCGTTGACCCTATTATCAAAGATATCAGTATGCTAATCATTAATTGACCCTATTATCAGTGATATCAACATGCTAATCATTGATTGACCCTATTATCGGTGATATGATCATTCTAATCATTAATTAACCCTATTATCAGAGATATCAGCACGCTAATCATTAATTGACCCTATTATCAGTGATATCAACATGCTAATCATTGATTGACCCTATTATCTGTCATATCAGCATGCTAATCATTGATTGACCCTATTATCAGTGATATCAACATGCTAATCATTGATTGACCCTATTATCAGTGATATCAACATGCTAATAATTAATTGACCCTATTATCAGTGATATCAACATGCTAATCATTGATTGACCCAATTATCAGGGATATCAACATGCTAATCAATGATCGAACATATTATCAGTGATATCTGCTTACTTATCATTGCCATAAATTATATTGACAATTAGAATTATTAAAACTTAAATTAAAAATGATAAAGAATCAAACATTTAAATATAGAGCGGGTCATCCTGTAATCAAATTTGAAATCAATGATAATTTACTCCACTCCCATTAAAAAAGCCTAACAGAATTTTACCTAATCTCCAAACAGTAAATGACTTACTCAAACGTAGTGGCGGTTAATGGATTGGTTTGGTTTCTTTGTTTTATGGCATATCGACCTTTGTAGGTTATTTAATGCCAAATCTATTCTCCTAGAAGAACCGTAGTGGTACAATTTAACCTATACCTGGGAGGATAAGGAGGTTCATACCTTTCTAAGGGTATTTGCCCATAAGGGAATGTAATAGCGCGACTGGAGTACGAACTCGCTTACTACAATTCCGCAGTCCATCGCTTTAACCATTACACCACGAGGACACCCCTACGGGTAATGGAATAAAAGTTTATCCTCTGAGCAAATTGAGACGGCGATCAGTGTTCAAATCCTTGATAACGCTATTCCTGTTCCAATTCGCGTTAGCGTCCTAAGGAAAGGTAGGGATTGATCTCTTCTCTCTTTACTCTCTAGCCATGGGTAACAATGTAGGGCAGACTAGGTCCTTCTCTCTGAAAGAAAAACTCTGATTTCAAACATGTAGTTCTCCCCATAAAAATTGGCTTCGCGTCATACCCTTATCTTGTCAGAGAGTTTGGATGAAAACACAATTAATCATCAGCTGGATGATTGTTTTATTTTAGCTTGTTTTTTATTTAACGGCATATCAACTCCTAATGGGTTAAAGAAAGAAAATGATCTCACACTAAAAAAAAACCCAAAAAGCAAAAAGTAGACCATATTCCACAGAAACTATCATGGATTCAGTTTACGCAGATGATCTAGCGCTTCTTGTAAATACACCTGCCCAAGTGTGCTGGAATAAATCGAAAAACGTCACGTATGAGTTCGTCCTTGCTTTTCCAGTACTGTCCCGCATGTTTTAATCGTCTTACTTGGATGGTTTTTGAGTTGGAAGGTCAATAGACGCGCAGCTGTTGTTTTGTATGGTTTTTGCATATTGATAAGTGGCCGTACAGAATAATAATAATAATAATAATAATAATAATAATAACCCTTTGTAAACAATTGCAACTTCAAGTAACGATATTGAATACAAACAATTTGCATCCAGTTCTATGGAGTCAAATAATAATCCTTTGTAAACAATTACGACCTTATTGAATAGAAATAATTTGCATATGATTATGGCAATGAACGGGCTCTCCAAACTCCTCAGAGCTCCGGATATGGAGTCTTATCACCTGTTTGATATAATACTCAGCACACGAAGGTTTTGATTGGCTGAAACATATCAAGTATGGCTATTCATTGTTTGCACTGTAAATGTTAATAATAATCCTAAGCAAAATATTGAACAATTCTATTTGACCTTTTGGTGGGACCCTAACTGGTACTACCACTCCAGGTCAAAGTGGACTTGGGAGTAATAGCAATGAAGAGGTACTCCACATTTCCGAAAGTTTCATCATCAGTTGGTTTAGCGAAATATCCTGGACATTCGTTGGGAGGCGGGATCTCACCCCTATGCAGAGACGCATTCGGTGTATTGTACAGCCCCAGCCGACTGGAGTCTGACCATCAAGTGGGTTAATATCATAAACGGGACACTCGTTGTGGATGGAGTCTTACTCTTCTGCAGAGATGCAGTCGCTGTATTCGACAGCCCCAGGTGACTGGGCCAAAAAAGCATTGAATAAAGAATGTAAAGAGTAAAAAATAAGAAAAGTGTGTAGCGCTACTATCTTTTAGTACAGCGTAAACCTCTGCTAGAACCGAACCCACGTTGAGTTTATCGGAATTTCGTTAATAAACGCCAATAGAAAGAAACTCCTTTTCTGTCTTGTCTATATTATTTAGTAGGGTGTATTCCAATTCCTGCTGTAGCTGTTCAT
>OY757910.1:26714834-26872334 GCA_963585895.1 Sepioteuthis lessoniana | reverse complement strand
CTCTTTATACAAATTTATGATTTGTAAACGCATAGTTTGTAGATAACATTTTAAAAAAAAGCCAGAACTCCTTTGTTCGCCTTGAGTTAAATGGTTATACATATGATTTGTAAGTCAATAGTTTGTAGGTAATCTTATTTTCAAATGAGTAAAAGCAAATTTGTTTGCACACACGTATTATTATTGTTTGTACACAGTTAAATGATTCCAAATTTTCTTACACGAATAGTTTTATTTAGTATTAATCATTCATTTGCACTAACTTAAATGATTTCAAGTATTGCTATCTCACATAAATAGTTTTATTTGCACTCAATTAAATAGTTTCAAGCGTCGCTATGTAACACTAACAAATCAATTTAGGTCCATCGTTAAAGTGTTTCAAGTATTGCTGTTTAACATTAATATTTATATTCAACATTTTTCATTAGTTTTCAGGCATTTAAATGATTCCAAATATTGCAGTGTATCATTAACTATTCAATTCGACTGTCATTTTTTCACACAGTTAAATGATCAAACAGTTCTGTTTCAAACAATTAAATTTAGCATAAGTCATTTGTTTACACTCAGTTTGGATGTCAAACAGTTCTATTTGACCCAGAGATAAGATCCTATAGGTACTAGCAGTCCGGTTCAGAGTGGCCCTTGGAGTAATGGCAATGAAGGGGTATTCAGCATTCTCCAAAGTTCCGGGACTGGAGCCTCACCATCAGATTGTTTAATGTCATATCCAGGACACACGTTGGAGGTGGGGTCATGCCTATGTGCAGAGATTCAGTCGGTGTCTTCTTCGACTGGGCTGGTCGAATTTGGAAGAGTTTCGTTAATAAATACTTGTAGAAATAGACTCTCTTTCTTTCACTCATCTATTATTACTTCTAGAAAGCACTGGAAATAAAAACATTATATTTCTCTATATTTTTGATACATGAGGTATTAAATACAAATCTCTGATAAAAATTTTACAAGTTCGTCGTAGCATCAGTCGCCGTCGAAATATCCAATATCATCATCCCTTGTAGTACCTCTTTAGAATTTTTGTGAAAAGACTTCTCGCTTTAAGAATAAACCTCGTCAGGTGGCGTAGCTGATGCAAGGCACCTCGCTGGCTATTGGTATATATTAAGCCATAATTAGAGTATAGAAAAACTTGAAATAAATGTTTGAATATCTGGAAGTTATAAAATCACTCGGCAAATTTGTGAGATAGTTGTGACATACTAGTATGTTTGTTTAAGAATCATCAGAAAACAGATTTATTGATATACCTTCGTAAGGATTTGGGGAAAAAAGCTGAGATGTAGAAAATTCTAGGTGTATCATCATCATCATCATCATCATCATGCCGACAGCTCGGGTTCGTTTGACTTTCTCTTGCTATCCGTTCCTATCGGCCATCGCTCTTGGTTTGTATTCTCCCCTACACTTAGAGCTGATGCATGTAAATTTTTGCTAGACTGCCAACACTGATGCGTCCATATGTAGGAATCCTCAAGAGAAGATTGCTTAAAAGTTCATGCTTGCTTTTTCAGCAATACCCACCACATCTTGTTCGTCTTAATTGGATGGTTTGTGAGATGTGAGGTACTGCTGCTCTAGGGTGCTACTTGTAGGATTTGTTTAAAGCAACCTACAGCATCCTTGAGTAGTTCCGATCTAGTTTTTTTCTTTTAGCGTTTCATTTGAGTCCATGTGGTGCAATTATATATTAGTACCTACGCTGCAATAGATTGTAAGAATTCCCGTTTTTTTTTGAGAGATCAGATTTTCATATGGTCATTAACCTGTCGATAGCAGTCTCAACTTTATGTATGGACGAGTTAACATTGGTTTCAGTAGATGAGATATTGTTACTGAGGTATAAGAACTGGTATATTTATTTCAGAGGTTTGCTATTTAAAGAGAAGATGGCAGCATCTTGATTAATATACATAAATTCTGTTTTATCTGAGTTCATTTAGAGACAAGAAATCAATAGAATTTAAAAAAATCTGTTTATTTCATTCCTATGAAACTGCCGAGAGTTCAAAAGTAAACTTAAAATATTGATAAAATCCATCACATATGATAAATATGACAACATTAAACAGAAGCAAAAATAAAACGTATGTTCAAAATGAAGATACAAAAAAAAAAAAATCAAAGGCAAAAAGCAAAAGCAAAACCAAAAACAACAAAAATTAAAAAACAGACGAAACCAAAAACTGAAGTAAACCAAGAAAAAACAAAACAAAAAAAAAACAAAACAAAAAACAAAAAAAAAAACCCAACAAAAAACAAAAAACAAAAGCAAAAACAAAAAAAAAACAAAAAACAAAACAAAACAACAAAAACCAAAAACCAAAAAAAAGACATTTTTTCTTTTTTGCAAGCTGAACTATTACAGTATGGATATCAAATTGTGATTCGATGCTTTTATCAAAATTTGTATGATCTATCTTATAACATGTTCGTAGCTAACTTAACTCTTCATGTGTACGTACATGCGTTCCGGGCGCGCGCGCGCGCACACACACACACACACACACACACCTATATACATAAATATACTGTGTCTGTTTGTTCAGAACGGATTTCTGCATAAAATTGTGTTGCCAAAACAAACGCTTCTTCCAGTTTCAAACAGTCTGTCGAACTTTTCTTTTTTACTTTGTCCGTTCATCTCTCTTCCATCTCATGGCTTTTGAAAATAAATTATCTATTTACATTTCGTGACCACTTGCTTACAATGTTATTGCACACACACACACACACACACACACACACACACACACATATATATATATATATATATATATATATATATTAGCATTAAGTACAGTATACATCACAAGTTAAAAAAAATGAACTTTTTTTGGTCACGTCTCGTCTGAGAATACCGTGACAAAAGCAAGCAACACAAGAAAATATTCTTCTTGTATTGATTGCTTTAGTCACTTTGTTCTCTGATGAGACAGGACCGAAAAAAAGGTCATTTTTTAAAAAATTGAGAATTAAGCTCTTCTTAAAGCTATTCTAAATATTATATTTAGAAATTTACATATATACTAAGAGAGAGAGAGAGAGAGAGAGAGAGAGAGAGAGAGAGAGAGAGAGAGAGAGAGAGAGAGAGAGAAAGAAAATTTAAATTTAAATAATGAAGGCTTATAGACAGTTTCATACATTTTACAATCGTCGGACAGAATGAAACCCAGGGTCACAGACACTACCATGTAATAATATATATGTGTGTATATATATATATATGTAAATGCTCTATCATTGGGATTGAGTACTATTTAAAAATGCTGCAACATTTGGTCCTCTGTTAATTCGCCAAGTGAGCAAAAACCTCTTATATATATATATATATATAATGGGATATCAATTGATTTCTATTGTAAAAAAGTCTTAATTTTTATGCAAAAATTGGCTCGAGAAGCGGCAATTTTTTGTCTGCATTTTGTGTCTGTATTTTTGTGTCTGAATTTTTGTATATATTGACCAATCGGGACATTCGCGCTTGTTTTAAAATTTTGAGAAACTTCGCAGCCGAGAATATTTGATTTGCCACGAAAAGTTTTCAAAATCCAAAATACTTCAAGAAATCTTTTCCCACTTAAAGTGTTTGAAAAAAACCATTTTTACCCTATTAGAATCATAAATAAATAATCCATTTTTAAAATCTAATTTCGATCCTCCCTCAAACTTATAAATACCGAAGAAATAAACCTTTTCTTTTGTAGGTTTAGAATTGCACCAAATCTACTCAACCTTTTTCCGTTTACTTCTTCTAAGTAAAAATTGAGCACTATTTATTTTCAACAATGGATTTTATTTCAGCATCGCTTAACCATCTTAAAAGTTAGCGGATATGTTTGTGTTTATGTTAATATATCAATTCTGATTTTACAGCCTAAGTTTGCTGATGAAAATACTAACAGCATCCGCGGCAGCATATACTTCGGGGCATAAATACATTTTCTCTCTCACATAGTGACACACTTGAACAAAGATCTTTTACACACACACACAAAATACACTCTATTAGAATAGGCTAGCAAAAGCTGCTATATTTCGTTGCAAGAATCTTTGTATTTCAAAAATATTCACACTCTGACTAATATTATCTTTTCTTAGAAGTAAAGACATTGAGTGACTTCTGCTTTTCAGCAAACTTTTTACTCAGTTATAAGAAATACAATTTATTAATTTGTAGATCGGATTTTTATTGAATCATTTCACCTTTGTCAGCACCCTACCTGAGTAGGTATTCCAACAGTTCGTATCTTTAACAACTATTGGGCCCTCAAACTTCGAGATCAACGTGATATTTCACCACACACACACACACACACACACACACACACACACACACACACACACACACACACACATATATATATATATAAGCTTTATTTTTTTTCGCATAAACTATAACAATGTGGTCCTATTCTAGTCATTGTACTTGATTGTAGTCCTAGTTCCATGACTACTACATACGTTTCCTGCTTGTTGGTTTATCAATTCCCTCAGTGCCCACGTTGTATATGAAAGATCTACAGATGGAGGATGACGGAACTTCTGACGTTTAGGGTGGTTCGTCAGAACAAGTTGCCTGAGTGTTGGTAACTCAACGACGGGAAAAACGCTCCGTTAACAATTAACAACAATTTATTGAAATACAATGGTGTAACATAATATATATATGTATAAATGGAAATTGTGTCACTTTTTGTTGTATTTGAGAGACAGACAAATGAGGTATCTGGCTGGTGCAGTCTTTCTATGTTACTCAATTTTTCGGAAAGTGAGGTTTTTGCTGGAGAGACTCCTTTCCTTATTTTCCTATCTTCGATATGGACATAGGCTATCATCTGTCTTTTAACCTTAAAAAACATATATTTTTATAAAGGATTTCCCTGGAAACAAACATTCCCGATGGGCTAAACAATCTCAGATCATTTTGTATTCTTCTACTTTTTAACTGGTCAGCTAATCAAATGCACTGATCTATGTCTGTGGGAAGAGTATCCCTTCCATGTATAAGATTTTAATTGGTCATCTAAATGAATCACAAAATAGGGACTTGGTTAATTAAGGGTCCCAGCCCACGCCTTGTGGGAGAGTATCTCTTTTCGCATTAACTAAAATAAATCAAATGTCTGCTTAATTATCCAAAGATTTAACCTTTTAATCCCAACAGATGGGCAAGTGTTCGTTCGGAGATGCCAGGTTTTAAAATACATCACTGTATCGACAAAACCCCAAGGCTGATTACTTTTTGTTTTGAAAATTTGAAAGTTCGGTTAGTACTAATCCCTCACTGACCTTTTAAATTGACTTTTGAATTTCTTTCAAAGTCAATAAGAGTGTTTTAAATTTTTATTGAAGGAAAATTAAATTTTCCTAAATTAAAAAAATGCATATTCTTCATAAGTTTTTAGCATCAGCCTCAGGTAAAAGGAACACATTAACACTATTTAGCTAGCACCTCTATTTAGCTAGAAAATACTATTTTCATCCGATGATGAGGATCCAGTCTGGGAGCTTTATGGATAGTGAAATAACGTTATCGTTGTTATTATACTCCCAGCTCCACTCCATGGTAGCATCTATTACGGTATCACCTCTGAATCAAATAGATCTGTTGGAAAATTATTTGCATCACATAGGAATAGTTGTACCTACATAACTGTGTGCAAATTATAATAAACAGTTCCTTGAAACTATATAATTGCTTGCAAAAATCTGTCTTTAGTATCAAATATCCCAAGAAGGGTTGACATGCTTTAAAAACCAACCAACCAGCCAGTCATCCAACCAACCAACCAGCCAACCAATCTTTTATAGCGAAGATTTGAGGGCTCTTACCATCTCTAAAAGCATTGGCACAATAAATATCTAATATGAAGAGAGATATGATTATAATGTGAGGAAAGTAAATGCTAGAAGTCAAAGGCGTAAAATCATGGACAGCATTCATAGTAAGATATTCAGGAACCTTTCGGAAGTGAACAAGAGAAGAACTAAAATCTATTGATCAGACAACGAGGAAATTAATGAAGTTACATAAAGCCTCTACACTCCAGAGATAACCATTATAGACTTTATGTCACGTGGAAAGACAAAGACTTAATCTATTCATATCAGTATCTATCTATCTATCTATCTATCTATCTATCTATCTATCTATCACAATAGGAAAGAAAAAAGACTCATAAGCATATCTCGACTCAATTATAAAAATAGAGTAAAGAGTGAGTAATTATGACTTAAAAAAAATGAAACGAAATCCAGAGTTTTGGATATGGAAACAAAAAAAAATCGAGAATAACAAATAAACAAACAAACAAACAAACAAACGATAGTAACAAACAAACAACTTCATTAAAAAATTACTTAAAGATCGCCTTAGTTGGCTATTAGGTTCAATATTCAATGAGTTCATTAGTCTAAAGAACAGAAAAAAGCTTTTATTGCCCCAAACAGTTTTATTTCGTGAATTTTAAATTGAAAAGTATCACGCCAAATTTACATAAATATGGATTCAAAGAACATACATAGAGCATCGCCAGTAAATAGATAAACCCCTAATAATAATAGATAAACCCCTAATAATAATAATAACCACCACAACAACAATAATAATAAATAAATAAATAAATAAATAAAAATTATTTTCTAGTAAAACCAAAGATACTAAAATTTCTTGAGCAGCAATCAAAACGAGTATTATTAATTATTTCAGTATCGCCCATAAATAAGTTAGCCCTAAGATTTTCTTTAGAAAATGGTAATCTTCTTCTAAACCAAAGATTCTTGAATTTTATAATTTCTAGGGGAACTTTCTAACCAAAAATATAAATATGTAAAAGTTAAAAAATAATTACATCATTTATACATATTTCCTTCTGTCTACATAAGTGTTGGAATTTCCTTTTTGGTTACATAGATTCAATACTTTATTACTATGGAAGTTATCAAGTAAGTCTTAAAAGGGGAAAACCTCCCCGAGCAATAAGATTACTGCCTTCCTAACCAAAATCTGAGTTCTTTTCTCCCCGAGTTTCTTTTTGTGACAAGAAGCATCTTCTTTTTCCACGCATGTTCAGACTGTTGTACCTCTCAAAAGCCTCTTGGGGGATTATTATTTTTTTGTATTTATTTTATTTAGTGTTTTTTTTTTAAAGTCTGGTTATACCTTATAATTTTATTGTTATCACTTTTATTTATCATTAAATCCCAACAACATACGATCATCACGTAGAAAGCACCAATTCCTTCAAAATCACCAAAATTTAGTATTTATATGATATGATTTCTTTTATTTGATGGCATATCAACCTTTATGGGTTATTCAATGCTATAGCCATTCATGTAGAAGAACAATATTAACACTATTTAACCTATAACTGTAGGTATAAGAAGGTTCATTCCTTTCCAAAGGGTTGGTTTGATAGGCTTTTATGGCACATCAACCATTGTAGGTTATTTAATGCCAAATCCTCTTTGTACATATATATTGGATGTATAGGATTTTCTTGGGTTGGGTTTTATGGCATATCAACCATTGTAGGTTATTTAATGCCAAATCATCTTTATACATATATATTAAAAATATATGATTTGGTTTGTTTAGGTTTTATTGCATATCAACCATTGTAGGTTATTTAATGCCAAATCCTTTTTATACATATCATATATGATTTATAAACGCATAGTTTGTAGATAATATTTTCAAACAAGCCAGAGCTCATTTGTTTACGCATAGTTAAATGTGTTATATAGTGGAATAAGGAAGAGGCATGATACTTTTCTTTATAAAAATATTTGACTCTCTTCTTTATTGCTCAAAAGGTCAAAATTGGCTGTAATTGAGAGAGAGAGAGAGAGAGAGAGAGAGAGAGAGAGAGAGAGAGAGAGAGAGAGAGAGAGAGGGAGGGGGGATTCAGACAAAGACTAGCGGAGGACTGCTATATTGATTTTTTCTTAATCCACGTCGTGATTCCATATTCAGGGCCTTACATCTTTGCTTCTTTGACGGGAAGTTTCAAGTGGGTTCCGTTGGAGGCCACCTGGCCTCCACCCTCTTTTGGCACTCGGTTGCCTCTCTTCGACCCTCTTGACTGCCCGAATCTCTTTTGCCTGACCGACTGTGAGTGATCGTTCTGTCTATGGGCCCCCATGTATGTACAATTTCATAAAGCTCACATGTTCCTTCTGGTTCTTAATTCACGTAACCTGCTTACACCCACGCATTGCTTGTTTTTTCGCTAATCACTTTGTTTACACGGGTGCATCCTGTGTTGAAATCCCTAAATGACGGCTCTGTCAAAAGACAATATGCAAGAAATGGTTGTACATATGATTTGTAAATCAGTAGTTTATAGGTAATTTGTTTGCGCAAAATGGTTACATAAATAGTTTCAAATACTGCAAACAAAATAGTTTTATTTGCACATAGTTAAATGGTTTCAAGCATCACTATGTAACACTAATAATTCAATTTAGGCACGCAGTTGAAGAGTTTCAAGCATTGATCATCAACACTAATAATTCTATTCAGCATCTCTCATTTGTTAGCACACAGTTAAATTGTTCCAAGTATTGCTCGGTATCACTTGCAATTCAATTAAACATCAGTCATTTGTTTACACGGTTAAATGGTCAAAGATTTCTGTTCCTAACGATTCGATTCAACATAAATCATTTGTTTATGCACAGTTTAAATTCCAAACACTTCTATTTGACCCATAGATAGGACCCTATTCGGTGATACCACTCCGGGTCAGAATGAACATAGGAGTAATGGCAATTTAGGAATGAGGCCATACTCCGCAGAATTCCAGAACATGAGCCTCAATATTAGATGCAAGTTAATGTCATACCTAGGATACCCCTTTCAAATGATCTCACCCGCTTGTAGAGGATGCAGTCGGCGTAAGGGAGAGATTCAATTTGGGCTGGTAAACAAAAACAAAATCAACCTGTCGCAAAAGTATTGTGAAAAGTCGACTGACTTGAACAGTAAACAAGAGTAACCATAAACAAGACAAAATGGCAGTTGTTCGGCTGAAGAAGAAAACATTTTTTTTTGAAAGTATGAATAAACATTTGAACCAGTGGAAATCTCGGATCAAGGGAGTGTGTTAAAATTGGTTAGTTTGGCGAAGCGCATTAAAAAGAAATTTATCTTAATTGGATTGAGATTCTAATTAAGTTTTTTTTCTTCAATATCATTTCTGTTCGATGTTCAAGGTCACTTCGAGGCTTGAGTCTCAAGTAATAATAATATCATCAACCATTTATGCTCGCTATCAATCATTATCAAAGGGTTATACTTTAACGTGTCTTTGTGTTATTTAATAGCTTCAACCGCGTTCACAGTGAGATCTGACAAGGTTATTTTCGATTGAAGCAAACGATGAGAAAGTTTGTTTTGAGTTAGAGAGTCGGACTTCTCGTGTGCTGCAGAGCAAACATGTATTTTTGAATTTAATGTTTCAGAAGTGACCCGTGAATTTTTTTCTTCAGAGAAAATGATGCAGGCTTTCTTCTTCCCTATAAAAGACTTGAGAAGATGATCGACTCGAATTATTGACCCAGTTAATAAAGAGAGGAACTAAAGGTATTTGTTTGTTCTTTTGTCACTCTTTCGTTTCCTCTGTGTTTCGAGAGATCAGGTTTGCGAAAGAAGCGTAACAAAGTTGCCCTTGTTTTGAGGATAAAATATACATGTCTCACTGGTGTCATTGATTATCATTCAAGACCTGGTAAAATGCCCGTATTTAAAATACTGATGTTCAAAGCAAGCCGCTCTCTCGACTTTAAATATTGACATATCACTAACTTTGTAAATATGTATAATCTGACCTGAACTCTTTATCTTATCAAATTATTAAGAGACATCTAGAAGTGTGTTAGAATTATTTTCATTTTTACTCGAAAGCTTATTTTATGTACACATGTAAAAACATGTAAATTATTTTTATATTTTGAATAAAATCGACTTTTCACTCTTTGTTGATTTTTATCTTGGTGAATACAGTTTCAGTAATAAAACTTTTTGAACACATCTTGTAGAACAGAGTCGATCAAACATCTGTTTAATATACTGCAACTTTAGTATATATATATATATGTGTGTGTGTGTGGAAAATCAATTGATTTACATACTAAGGAAAAGTGTTACTTTTTGCAAAATAAGAGGCTCCCAGAAGTTTTAAGATTTTATTCAGTATTTTGGAATGTTTTGACCAATCTTCTTCCTTTTCGAAAGATGTTTTTCTTTAAATTTGCAGATAATAATATTTGATTTCCCGCACAAACTTGTTGATCAAAACCCCAAAAAAATTCAAGAAATCTTTTGCTTTCTTGATTATTTAAAATACATTTTTAACTCATAATAATCAAAGATGAATTAATAAATTAATAATCAGATTAATTCACTCTTGATTTAATTTGGAGCCTATTTAAATCTTATAAATAAAGCGATAAAATACGTTATTATTCAGTATGAATTTGAAATTTGTTTCTTTATAGCCCCTCGTTTCTTAATTATTTCTATTGAGTGAATTTCATTTACTTTCCAACGTTCAATTTCTTCAAAATGTTTAATTTCAACATTGCTTAATTATTTCTGCAAGCAGAAATATACCTGTCTTGCGTATTTTATGAGAGAGCTGCCTGTACATATATAATATTCTTTACTACTGATTATTAAAGTCTAGCATTGCAAATACAAATTAGCATATGATTATACTTTACCTTTATATTGTGACGTACACACACAAAGATCTTTTACGCACACAAAATATATTTTCTAGTTTTAAATAAATGTAAACAGATTTAAACTATTTTCTTGTTAATATTGGTGTATATTAATAATTTGAATAATATTACCATTTCTTATCAAGAAAAGAGTCAGTGTCTTTTGATTTTTTTCAACAAATTTATCAATAGAAAAAAAATCAAATTTGTAGAACAGTTTTTTTCTAATCATTTACATACTTATCCCCCCCCACACAAATATAATATATATATATATTACAACAGTGTATGGTTGTCATTATCTTAATTGGTAGGTTTGAGGCAGACCAAATGCGGCATGAAACCAATTGCCCGTGGTGTAATGGTTATCGTCGTAGGAAATGGACACGGCAACACGAGTTCAAATCCTGGACTACACTGATTACATTTCACATAGCACTAATACTCTTGGGAAAGGTATGAATCCAATTATTCTCCCTCCAGATATGGGTAAATAGAAGAACAGACTGGGTTCTTCAGCCTTGGGGAGGCAACTAGTCTAGGAGAAGGAAAACTCTGAATTCAAACATGTTAAACTCTGCTTAAAAATTGACCTTGTGTCATATCCTGCCCGAGCGGAGGGGTTGGTAAATATGATGAAATCAGTGATCGCAGATAAGAATCCATGCTATTAAATATATATAAACACTAATATATATATATATATATATATATATATATATATAAGACGTCTATTTATTTCGACTGGTATACTAAAGAAACAGGGAGCTCTGGAAGGGAAAATTTTCATCTGGTAATGAGGGTCACCGGGTAGTTCCCCTCTTGATCCAGGTCAGCACTACCGTCATCTTATCCTGGCAGAAATTTTTCTCATCTAAGAAAAAAACCAAAGTGTTTTCTGTTGGAAGAGATACTTGAGTTTTTTTTACAAATCTTTGTGGCATGGTATTTTCTCTTGTCCGTCACGGCTTGTGATAAAAATTAGCCGTTTTTCATCATGTATAAGAAATACCGGATGTCTTCATGCACTACCTGCCTGATAAGAAACTCAGACACTACCGTGTTCCTGGTTATGGACCTGATTTACTTTCTGAGATCGTTGTCAATTATGTCCTGGATCCCACCAACAAATTGAGGTGCTCTTTTCTGATTAGAACGATCAGAGCTGCGTACCTTCATAATCAACAATTGACTCATTCAACTCTTTTCGAATCCTCTGAACTGTTTTACAATTGACCCCCAAGTACTTTAAGGTGGTGCCCATGGTGTAATGGTTATCGTCGTCGGAAATGGACACGGCGACACGAGTTCAAATCATGGACGAGACTTTTTTTTTGCACATAGCACTAATACCCTTGAGAAAGGTATGAATCCAATTATTCTCCCTCCTGCTATGGGTGAATAGTATGGCAGACTGAATTCTAGTCTAGGAGAAGAAAACTCTGAATTCAAACCTGTTAAACTCCACTTAAAAATTGACCTTGTGGAATTACTAAAGCGGAGGGGATTGGTAAATATGGACATCCAAGTTCTTTCAAATATTCGTATGAGCTCTTCCGTAGTGAATGCCAAACAGTACAGCTTACTGTTTTCAAATTTTTGTTCGAGTGAATTGCGTCGGGGTGCTGATTTCTTCGCATACAGTGCTTAACTGATTCTAGTTTGCCGCATAGTGGACAAAATCTTAAACAAAGCATATGAACAAAATTAATAATTTAAAGAGTTGACAATTTACCTATATATATATATATATATATATATATATATATATATATATATATATATATCGTTATCTTGCTAGCTCGCTATTCACGCATATCTAAGTGTGTTTATATCTATCTATCTATCTATCTATCTTATTCTATTCATATCTATCTCAGTGTATTCATATCTATGTATCTATCTATCCTAATATGCGACATCGATAAAACCCGGAACTCTAATTACCCATCTTTATTGGTTCACATATTCACAAAGGTACAAGTCATGCCATTAAATCGTACGTCTAACCCTTGATTACACCAGTATAGATATTAATGTTAATACTTGTTTAGTAAAAGGAGTGTTTCTTTAAGTTGGCCACTCAGGCTCGAGACCACGGATTACAGTTGGCCTTTGACACAACAAAGCTAGCAGTAGTCAGTCTTTGAATTCAGAAAAGTCAGTTAAATCGATAACGTGTCGATCAATATCAAACCGTTGACCATAGACTAGAGAACGCCGATAGGGTCGTGTAAAACTGTGCGCCTCCAGATACGCCATTATGACCTGCTACGTGCGTCGGAGTTGTGCTTGCTCGTGGGAGAACAAAAGAAGTGATCACGGATCAGAGCCAGCGGGTCGAGCGTGAGTTGCCGCTCGTGTCGCTAACTCTTTAGCAATTTGGAATGGAACTGTTAGAAGGAGGAGATATGAGATAAAGGTTGGAGTCGTTGTTGACGCCAGCCCCGGAGCCACAGCCAGCAAGTCAATGGGCAAAGAGGCAAGTTGAGAAAGGATTTTCGGTGAAAGAGTCGAACGGCTCGGCGAGAGAGGGTTAAATGGGGTCGGGGTAGGCGTAGGGTAAAACATTAGCTTTGGGGATAATCGAAATTTCACGGCTTGGCTGGAAGCAAATAACAGAAATTACGCTCATTGACCTTTCAGTGAAAATCTATCTATCTATCTATCTATCTATCTATCTATCTATCTATCTTAGTCGACGCATATGTGTGCAAGTATATAACTATCGCAGTCTGTATGTATGTATGTATGTATGTCAGTTTATGTATGTATGTATGTATGTATGTATGTATGTATCTATCTATCTATCAATCTATCTCAGTTTATTCAGTATCTATCTATCTATCTATCTATCTATCTCAGTTTATTCAGTATGCATGTATGTATGTATGTATGTATGTATGTATGTATGTATCTATCTATCTATCTATCTATCTATCTATCTCAGTTTATTCATTATGTATGTATGTATGTATGTATGTATGTATCTAACTATCTTTGTCTACGCATATGTGTGCAAGTATATAACTATCGCAGTATCTATCTATCTATCTATCTATCTATCTATCTATCTATCTCAGTTAGTCAGTATATATGTAGCTGTCAACTTATCTCAGTTTGAACTTAAGTATGAATGTATGCAGGTATCTATCGATCGTTCAATCTCAAGATTTATGTATGTATATATGTAACTTTGCCCATTTATCGACATTTCTGTTCATCCGTTTCTCAAATAAATGACTACAATAGCGATTTGAAGGTTTCCAGCCAAGATGGAAAAATAGACTAAAATGTACTACGAAGCAATATACAGACGCCGCTTAAAAATTATAATGAACAATGTATTGATATTCTAGTGATATATAACTAATAATATATAACTATAATAATACAGGATTACTATACTCTTTTCCCTATATATATATATATATATATATATATATATATATATATATATAATCAAGTCATGCTGACTGCACGGATTCCCTTGGCCATATTTCGCCATTCAAACCCTATCGGCAAACTATTTTAGTTGATCCTTAAGACGGCGTCCTGTGTCTGAACAGAGTTGATAGATGTAAGTTTTTGCTGGTTCGCTAATACTGGTGTGTCCATGTTTTGGAGTTCATTACAGAATATTGCTTATGAGTTCTTCTCTAAAACTGCAGCAGTGCCCAGCATGTTTTGTTCGTCATAATTGGATGGTTTGTTAGATAATGGTCGTCTAATTGCAATTTTGTGTGGTGCTGCTTTTTAGTGTGTGTTCAAAACAGCATGTAGCATCATTGTGTAGTTGTTATCTATCTTTTTCTCAAGGTGTTTCGTTAAAGTCCTGGCCGTGCAGCCATACAATATCCTAACTATATATATATATATATATATATATATATATACGAGGTTCGTTCAAATTGTGTATTTGAGAATAAACAATGAATGAAACGCTAATTTTCTTAGAATTGTCCTTGTCATTCAGTTTACTTACTCCACTGAGTTTTAGATTGGTCAAATTATCTCTAAGTTCCTTTTTTTATATGGTGTGAAACTGAAAAAAAAAGTTTTCTTGACGATCACTTGCACTATCCAATAATGTTTTTGTTTTCCTTGTATTTGATTTGGTTTCTATGTCAATATATATATATATATATATATATATATATATATATATATATATGTTGGAATTTACTTGAAGCATTGCACAAATTATTCTATTTTACTGTAATTATTGTATTCATTTAGAGGGCTACTGCGATGCGAAATAATTATTGTTTGAGTCTAATTGATTTCAAAGTAAAACCTTCATCATCAGAGAATTAAAAAAAAATCAACTAGGTGTTGTTTGTTCAATTTCTTTTCTTTTTTTTAAATTGAACATAATGAGAAGAAAAACAACCGTACGGATACATCAAGCGACAAACTAGGAACTTTACTCTTGAAATGACCAAGACTTGGTCACCAAGAGGAAAATTAAAGCGAGAAGCTGGATATTATATAATTGAAGCAAAAAATAATGCAATCAGGGCTAATATCAAGGCAATAATTAATAATACGCATGAAAATAGCAAGTGTAGGCTATATGGTGATAGAGATAAAACAGATAATCCCATTATAAGTGAATTCAGTAAAATAGCATAAAAGAAATACAACTACGACTGGGCAAGGACGGTAATCCGCAGGGAATTGTGCATGAGATTTGAATTTGACCTTACTAAGAAATGATACTAAGAAATGATATATACACAAACCAGAATCCATTCTGGAAAAATGAAATGCATACCAAGGCCTGCTTCTGTTCTTACCCATAGCTGGAGAGAGCATAACTGGACTCATACTTCTTTGATCAGCTGCGCACGAGTCTCGATTTGTGAGTGGCACCCCACAAAAATGACCTTGTGCTGCATTCTAGCTTGGCGAGGGAAAGAGAGAGGGATGGAATAGAAGAACGAGAGAGAGAGAGAGAGAGAGAGAGAGAGAGAGAGAGAGAGAGAGAGAGAGAGAGAACAAAAAAGGAAAAATACGAAAACAAATAAATAGATAGATAAAACAAAATAAAAAAAAAAACAATTAGGAACAGGCAGAAGAAAATAAAGAGAGAAGTATTCGCAAAAGGAGGAGAGAGAGAGAGAGAGAGAGAGAGAGAGAGAGAGAGAGAGAGAGAGAGAGAGAGAGAGAGAACAAAAAAGGAAAAATACGAAAACAAATAAATAGATAGATAAAACAAAATAAAAAAAAAACAATTAGGAACAGGCAGAAGAAAATAAAGAGAGAAGTATTCGCAAAAGGAGGAGAGAGAGAGAGAGAGAGAGAGAGAGAGAGAGAGAGAGAGAGAGAGAGAGAGAGAGTCAAATAGGAAGAATAAAAGAAGGAAAGAAAATTTAAAGGGCCTGAAGGGAGTTATTTGTATGATGTAGCAGTATAATGATATTTGTATGATGTAGCAGTATAATGATATTTGTATGATATGCCCCTAATAGGATTCATACCTTTGAC
Organism: Sepioteuthis lessoniana; assembly: GCA_963585895.1. Classification (NCBI taxonomy): domain Eukaryota; kingdom Metazoa; phylum Mollusca; class Cephalopoda; order Myopsida; family Loliginidae; genus Sepioteuthis; species Sepioteuthis lessoniana. The sequence continues at coordinate 26,856,089 of OY757910.1, read as the reverse complement.
AAGGGTATTAGCGCCCTGTGAAATACAGTCTCGTTCTGGATTTGGACTCGTATCGCCATGTCCATTTTTTACGACACATACCGTTCATGCCTTTCATCTGGTGAAACGTCTTGTTCATGGTCATCCTTGTTCTATACTTCATCTGAGTTCCTTCCTGGTCCATTTTAAGAAGGGTCCAGAGTATCTTACAAAGGAGAATGCTTATGTATGATGTATGTATTATTATTTAACACCTTGCGAATTTATCACACCAGCGTTAGCGTTTGACTGTGGAGTTAGTAAATGTTCTGATGATTATCCTGTTTCCATATTAAAGGTAGATTCTTTGTTCCTTTTAATTTATGAAGAGGCGTTAGTTGAACGTTTGTGTTTGAGGGGGACTCGCTTAGGTCGTCTTTATTGGTGTTGATGATGACATATTGACCGCACATTAGATTTGGATCTAATTACAAAGGCTTTTAATGCTATGTAGACGTATTTGAGAAAGGACAAAGACGTTGTTTATACTGTAGCATCTCAGGTGACAAGGATGGTGGACCAGAAAGGATGATATCATGTCAACAGGTCATAGATAGATAGATAGAGAGAGAGAGTGAGAGAGAGAGAGAGAGAGAAAAGAAGGAGAGAGAGAGAAAAGAAGGAGATAAGATATATGTTAAGAGAGACACGATGAAAAAGAAACAATGTAGGTCAAACGAAGAGAGAAAGATATACTACAAAAAGGAAGAGGAAACAAAACAGAGAGAGAGAGAGTGAGAGAGAGAGAGAGAGAGAGAGAGAGAGAGAGAGAGCGAAAGGAAAAAAGAGCGAAAAATGAAGATAAAAAGTGAAAAAAAATGACGTTTTAAATAGAAGCAAGAAGATGAATTAAAAAAAGACGAAGTAACAAGAGAAAATAGAAGGATCTGAAATAGAAAAGAAGACGGAGAGAGAGAGAGAGAGAGAGAGAGAGAGAGAGAGAGAGAGAGAGAGAGAGGGAGAGAGGGAGAGGGAGGGAGGGAAGGGGAGGGAAGGTATATGTTGAGAAGCGATGAAAAGGTAATATAACGTAGGTTCAAAAGAGAGGAAGAAAATAATGAAAGACAAATAGAAAGATAAAGAAAAGAGAGAGGGAATGGGATAAAAGAACGAGAGAGAGAGAGAGAGAGAGAGAGAGAGAGAGAGAGAGAGAGAGAGAGAGAGAACAAAAAAGGAAAAATACGAAAACAAATAAATAGATAGATAAAACAAAATAAAAAAAAAAACAATTAGGAACAGGCAGAAGAAAATAAAGAGAGAAGTATTCGCAAAAGAAGGAAAGAAGGAGAGAGAGAGAGAGAGAAAGAGAGAGAGAGAGAGGGAGAGAGAGAGTGAGTCAAATAGGAAGAATAAAAGAAGGAAAGAAAATTTAAAGGGCCTGAAGGGAGTTATTTGTATGATGTAGCAGCATAATAATGGTGAACAATGTTTTGCTAGTTCTTGTTATTCAGTGAGAGAACGACGTGTGAAGTGGTCTGTGCTCTCCAATCATTTGGACGGACGAGCAAGAACAAAAGTGGTTCGAGCGCTAATGCAGGTCAGTGCGCTTGAAATGTAATTGAGTAACTTTGAATAAGAAGGTTGGTGCTAAAGAAGATCCTGATGACACGAACCTTGAACACACCATCCTCAATGTTAGAAAATATTCACCTATTCAAAAATCGAGCAACCCCCATCTTTTTCCTTCTGCTAAATTCAAAATGAACTTCGCTCAGAAATGTTACCGAAGATTTTGACTAAGACTAAAAATCTGTATATTTTAGCATTGTTTGAAAAGTTGATCGATTGATTGATTTATTCAAACGGCATGTAAAACCTGTCTTGGGTTATTTTATGCTTCGAAGTTAGGGAATTACTTTCATTGTATATTTGTAGTGGGTACATTTAATTATTTAGTGGATATGTTACTCTCCAAATTGTAGTGAGTGGGTTGAGTGAGTTCCCGTCCGTATTTTAGGTTGAGTTCCTCCACAAATACAACACAAATTTTACAAGCACGTAAACAAATGGAATATGACAACAACGAACATTAAGAAACAAAAAATTTAATAATCATAACAAACAGGATAAAAATAATTAGAAATACAATGTTCATATTATGTACAAGCGGCCTTTGTAGAAAATACAGTTGTGGCCAGATGAATGAAAATACGATTGTTCGCCCGTGTGTGTGTGTGTGTTTACATGTTAGGAAAGTCTATTGAAATAAAGGCGTCCATGGTTAGCCGAAGTAAGGAGGATCAAAATTTTGGCTTTACTTACATGCATGGATATGTGTGTGTATATATGTGATGGACCGTAAGTATGGGTCTTTGTTTTCTTAAGTACGCGCGTGCGTTTTCTTATGATCTTGGCGACAACGTGTCGCATTGGTAAAAGAAAGTTGCATACCTTTTCCCTTTGAGTCTTATGGTGTGGCTCTCTGCTTTCCGTTCATGACCTCTTGTAGTGGAAAGTCTTTTTGGCAGCGGAAGGAATGAATGACCTTTTGGTAGTGGAATGAATGGCCTCTTGGTAGTCGAATGCCCTAGTTAATTAAATTCTTCGTTATTTATACTTTTTTGGGGTCACTAAAGTGGATCAAAAATAGTTTTATTGCTGGTCCTAAAATTCAAGCGCGTAGGCATCTCTTGACCAATCAGATTCGTATGTTTACTTATTTATTTTAGAGCCTAAAAATTTTCTGTTAATTAGTTTCTCAGCCGGATTTTCTAGAATGTTCTTATTCTATGTTTTTAGCTGATTGGTTGAAAAATATAAGAATGTGACTTTAATGTTAATGTGGTTTTGATCCGAAATTTCTAGAATGTTCTTATGTATGTTTTTTGGATTGATTATCTTAAGCCCCCCCCCCCAATGTGTAATCTATATATCCATATTCACATTTTTGTGTAGTTGTTTCTTGAGACGTTTATCGCACACAGTTGTTTTCCCATTCGGCTGGGGCTGTAGAATACACCGACTGCACCTCTGTAGAGGGGCGAGACTCTCCACGATAAGTGTCCTGGTTATGAGATTAAACTATCTAATGTTGAGGTTCCAGTAATCCTGGAGCTTTGGAGAATGCGGAGTACCCCTTTATTGCCATCGCTCCCAGGTCCACTCTAGCCCGGAGTGGTGCTACCTGATTCGGTCCAATCTATGGGTCAAAGTGTCTACTTAAGCTGAACTGAATTGCTTGAAATAGCACTATTTTTAATATTTAAACTGCGTACTTACGCTAAACTGAATTGTTTGAAATAGAACTGTTTTGATATTCAGCTGTGTGTAAATAAAAACTATACTTATACTAAACTGAATTGTTTGTATTAGAACTGTTTGACTAAACTGAATAGTTTGAAATAGAAATGTTTTTGACAATTAAACTGTGTACTTATGCTAACCCTGAATTGATTGAAATAGAACTATTTATTTGTATAAAAATGGACTTGGCATTAGATAACCTACAAAGGTTGATATGCCATAAAACCCAAACAAACAAACAAACAAACAAACAAAGAAACAAACAGTTGTATAGCTTCAAGTATTCCTATCTATTACTAATGATTATATACTTTCTAGTAATTATTTCTATTTAACAATCATCATTTATTTGCAGTTATATGGTTTTAAGTAACTAATGATAATCCTTTATAAACAATTATAGCTTCAAGTAACCATATTCTTTTTAGCAATGCGTAAATAGTATGGGAGACAGAGTTAGTCAACCAATCTTGAGAAAGGAAAACTAGCTATACTTCACTTAAGAATTGGCCCTGTTTCATATCCTGCCCATGGCAGAGGGTTGGATAAATACAAACATCATGAGAAATATATATATATATATATATATATAACACCGAAAAGTGTTATTTTTAATGAAACAAGTTAAGCACCATATTGTTTTTATACTAAATATAAGTATTTCTTATTGACTTTGAAAAAGTAACTTGAAGACGTTTTTCTTTTTCAGAACTAAAAATAAAAATACCCAGAACTATAGTTGATCATACTGTTAGGAAATATCAGGCAACTGGACAAAAAAACAAAAGTAGCCTTAGAAGACTAACAGCAACAACAAAAGCAGAGGACAATTTCATTAAAGTCACCAACTTGTGTGCCAGAAGGCTGACTGCACTAAATATCACTGTACAACTGAACCAATGTCGTGAAAAAATGTGTAAACATCCACTGTGAAGAGAAGACTCTGTGAAGCTGTCCTCTACAGCAGAAATACTGTCAAGAAATCACTGTTGAGAAAGCAAAACAATGTCAAAAGGTTCCAGAAGGCCAAGGTGCACAAAGACTGGACAATAGACCAGTGGAATAAAGTCCTTTGGAGTGACGAATCAAAGTTTGGGTCAAATAGGGGATCTCTGTGCAGCCCATTGGCATGGTGGTTAGAGTAGTCGCCCATAGTCTGGGCAACTGGGGTCCAATCCCAGGTTGAGTCACACCAAAGACTCAAAAAATGTTACTTGATGTCTCTTTGCTTAATACTCAGTATTATAAGGTACGGATCAAGGGTAAGTGGAACAATCCAGGGTAATGAGTTGTGCTTTTCCCTACACCTCGGTGTAGTAGCTATTGAAAAGGGAGCATTCGGATCCCCCTCGAGTACAGTGGGCTAACTAATTTAACTGATTTAACTGATATGCGGGGAAGAGTTCGTAAAAGGGTAACTCTTGCTGGAGAACTGGGCAGAACGATCTTCAATCTACCTCCAGTCTTTGATGGAAAAATGTCAAGGATCTGTGCAGCAGTGATAGCGGCGAAATGGGGTCATTTTGATAAATAAAAAGTTTGAGAAGTTTTTTTTTTTGTTTTAATTTGTATCTAATGTGACTCAGAAAGATTTGTATTTAGTATGATAAATAAAACCTTTGTGTTGCTTAAGTTGTTTCATTAAAAGTAACACTTTTAGGATAAGATCAAAATATTTTTGAGGGTGGTCAAATACTTTTCATTGGTAGTATATATATATATATATATATATATATATATATATATAAATGCATATATATATATATATATATATATATATATATAGTAAGGTAGTCCGATTGTCTGATTTCATAAGTAAGAAACTGATAGTCATCAAGCAGGCGTGGATTGCTATCGACTGGTTGTCGAACATATCGAAATTTAATCAAACCTATAGAATAAAACAGGAATTCTTTCAAGCTGTCGCAGTGTTCATACTACTATATGGATGCACCATATGACCAGTGACAAAATGTAGTAAGAAAAAGCTTGATGGGAACTACACAAGAATACTGCGTGGTATTTTAAACATTTCATAGAAGTAACACTTCACAAAACAACACCTGTTCGTCTACCTGGTTCCAATCTCACATACAATTCAAGTAAAGACTAACTAGACATGCCAGGCACTGCTCGAGAATCAGGAATTAATTCATTAGTGACGTTCTCTTATGGACTCCAGCACGTGCTTGTGTTGGCCGAGCAGAAAAGACTTACATCATCAGCTCTGTAATGACACAGGATACAACTTTGAAAACCAGGCGGGAACGATGAATGATAGGGATGAATAGCCTGAGGCAAACCAGTGAAATTCGTGCTTTCAGTGCGACTTTATATATATATATATATATATATATATATATATATATATACTGTCATTCTATCTTAGATGTATACACCTGCGATAGGAATATCGACAGCAGTACATGTTCCAGAATCAGTCACCGATATTATAACGAGAACATGAACTTCATTTGAGAAATTGGCGCAATCCAGTCTTCCTAAATGAAGTAAATAACTATAGATCCATATTTGGCATCTCATCGTGGTGTAATTGTTAGCAAGCTAGTTTCATGGATCCAAAGTTAAGTTGGTTGGTTAGTTGTGTTTAAGGCTCATTAACACTTGTAGGTTATTTAAGGCCAAATCCTGTTCATACACATATATTAAATATATATGATTTGTTAACGAATAGTTTGTAGGTAAGATTTTAAAATAAGCTAGAGCTCATTTGTTTGCACATAGTTGAATGGTCTCAAGTATTTCTATTGAACACTAATACTTTTTTACGCACTTTTCTTGTTTTCAACTATTGCTAAGACCGAGTTTTGTTTGCACGGAACTAGACGGCTATAATATTGGTACCAAACACTATTTGCCTCAGTTAGATGTTTTCAAGTATTGCTAACACAAAGTTTTATTTACATACAATGAAACGGCTATAAGCATTCTACCTAACACTAATTGTTCTATTTGCTACAATTAAATGGTTGCAAGTATTGCAATCTAATTGTAATTATTCAATTTAATATTAATCATTTGTTTGCAGTTAAAATGGTTTCAAGTATTGCTATTTAACTCTAATAATTCTATTCAATGTTGATTATTTGTTTGCTCGCAGTTGAATGGTTTCAAGTATATTAAATGATTAAACAGTTCTATTTGGCTCATAGTTGTGACCCTAACAGAGACTACCACTCCGAGTCAGAGTCGACCTGGAAGTAATAATGATGAAGGGTTACTGCACATAACCAAAAGGTCCATGACTGGAGCCTCACCATAAGATGATTTAATGTCATAAACAGGACATTCGTTGGGTGGGGATGTCTTACCCATCTGCAGAGATGTAGTCGGTGTATTCTACACCCACAGCCGATTAGGCTAGATCCAAAGTTAGGTAGTGTTGAGCATGCTCGCTACTTAGATAAGTGACCTTTTAGAAAGAGCAGTTACCGTAATCAACGCATATCTGACTAGGCAAAGTAAATTACCACAACATTAGAAACAATAGGCAACCTGTTGAATTACTTAAATAGAAACGTATCCATCGATGCTTGGAGGCATTGAAATAAACGCGAGGAGACATGAATAGTTCCACTTTGCAATTTCTTGATCTTTTTTTTTTTTTACGCATGGTTATTTTCTAATTTCTCTTTTAGATTTAATAATCCCAAATTTCAAAGCAGGCGAAAAAGCAATTTGTAATGATGAATTTATAATTATTAAAAGAAACAGCTAAATGCCCGGAGAGCGAAAGAATATCAAATAGAGCTTGTGAAAAAAATAACAAAAAAAAAAAAAAAAAAAAAATAAAACGAAAAAGAAAAGGAAAAAGAAAAAGAAAGAAAAAGAATTTGTAAATATTTTTTTTCAATATCCCATTATCAAGTAATTATCAAAAGAAGAAAAACATATAATGTAATATTTGTTGGCGGAGTTAATTTATTTTGGCGGACTCTGAATGATGTTTTTTGTGTAATTCTTTGAGAAAAATGTAGACAAGAGAAGTAGGGATGGAACGATATCACGAACGATATATATATATATATATATATATATATATCAGTCTATTCATATCTATCTATCTATCTATCTATCTATCTATCTATCTATCATATCGGTCTATCTATCTATCTATCTATCAGTTTACTTAGCCTGTTCAAATCTATCTATCTATTTAGAGAGAGAGAGAGAGAGAGAGAGAGAGAGAGAGAGAGAGAGAGAGAGAGAGAGAGAGAGAAATACATTTTAGATAAGTATCACTATAAATAGATATAGAGAAAAGATAGATTTAAAATGAATGATTGATTTCGTTTGGTTTTAAGCCACATCAACCATAGTAGGTTATTTAATTCCAAATCCGGTTTATCCATATACATTAGATATATATGATTTGTAAACATAAGTCAACAAAGTTAAATGGTTCCAAGTATTGCTATGCATTACCAACAATTCAATTAGGTAGTCATTTGTTTACACTCACTTAAACGATCAAACAGTTCGATTTCAAGCAATTCAGTTTAGCATAAATATACAGTTTTTTGTTTACACAGTTAAGTGTAAAACAGTTCTATTTCAAACAATTCACTTTAGCATAAGTACACTGTTTAAATGTCAAACAGTTTTATTTGACCCATAGATAGAACTCTATCAGGTGCTACCACTACTGGCCAGAGTTGACCTGGGAGCGATAGCAATGAAGGGGTACTCCGCCTTCCCCAAAGCTCCAGCCTTACTGAAGCCTCACCATCAGATTGGTTAGTGTTATATCCAGGATAATCGTTGTAGGGGAGTCTTACCCATGTGCAGAGATGCAGTTAGTGTATTCTACAGTCCCAACCGAATGGGCCATAGATCAACAGATCGATATGAATAGACTTATATAGATACGTATGGACAAACTGAAATAGATAGATAGATAGATTGATTTGAACAGGCTGAGTAAACAGATAGACAGGTAGATATGAATAGATAGAGAGATATGAATAAAGACAGACGGATAGATAGATAGATAGATAGAACTAGACCGGGATAGAAAAACAGTATGAATAATCATCATCATCATCATGTCGTGACGCCAGCACGGATATCCCTGACCCTCTCTTGCCACTTCTCCCTATCATTCATAGCCTCCGGCAGGTCTTCAGGGTTACATCCTGTGTCCTCACATAGTTGCTGTATGTAAGTTCGTGCTGGTCGTCCTGCTTTTGCACATCCATATGTGGGGGTCCACAGGAGTACATCGCTTATGAGCTCGTCCTTGCTTTAGTCTTAGATAGATATGAACAGACTGAGATAGATAGAAATGAAAAAAACTAAAATAGATATATATTAACTGGCGTTGCATAGCCGTAATACATATACAACTATACACATATATATACGGAAACAAAATCAACAATAATGACGAACACACTTCTTTAGAAAAATATACCTCTCACACTTTATTCCAAAGTGTGAGAAGTGAGTTGGAGCCTGGACAGTCTGCAACATATTGACCCCAAGAAAAAAGAAAAAAGAAAACGAAATGGTAATCATGAACCTATCTCTCTATCTATCTATCTTGATTTGGCCTAATGAGTAGAGTGTTCGCCTAATGGTCCGGGAGACTAGGGTTCAATCCCTGGTCGAATCATACAAAAGACTCAAAAATGTTATTTGATGCCGCCTTGTGTAGCACTCAGCACTATTAGTTAAAGAGTAAAATTGAGCAATGCAGGGAATGGAGTAGTTCGGTGTAGTAGCTATTGAAAAGGGAGCATTTTGGTCACCCTCGACTAAGGTCGCTAACTTTACTTACTTTCACCATATAAGAACTGTATGTATGTATCTATCTATTTATTTATCTATGTGTTATGAAGCACATCGTTTTTCTTATTGACAACTTTTCTTAGTAGATTTTCATGCAAATGGTTTTACTATTAAGAGAATAAGTCTGCTTTGAGTGCTTGGTTGTGGTTTAAAAACTCAAAATGAATAATATCGTGCTGATCTCACCATAAATACTGCATAACTTTTCTTTCATGATGGTCGGCCATTATTGTAGGCTACGTAGATTCATCCTTGTCAATCGACTTCTTTTTACGTTGAATATTATCATAAAAATCCTGTTTTTCATCACTTGTAATGATATTCTTCAGAAATGGTTCATTTCTCAGCTTAAAAAAAAACGACTTAGCACTATGGATACGTTATCTTTCTTAGTTTTCTCGTTAAGAGTATGAGGAACCCAAACATCCAGCTTGCTCATTTTTCCTATTTTTTTCAAGTGGCAGCCGGTTGTGGATAGGGATGTGATGAGATCAAATATTAATTTTCGAGTACTTTTTTTTCGTAGATTGCGTTCCAGCAATTCTCTTAAAGCATCTTCATCGAGGTCTGGTGAGCGTTCTAGTCTGAGTTCATTTCTCAATGATATATCGGCTGAACAAACCGGAAAACAGTTTCGAAACTGGAGGTAAGTAATGACATCTTAGCCATAAACACTAGTGATTTTCTTAATTTCTTTTGATGAGTTTTTGTTACTTTTGAACCAACACAACATTTAAGGTTGAATATGCACTTTCATTTCCTTCAGTTTAGAGGCGTCAGTTCATAGATAAAATTATGATGTGCATTATTTCATTACTAAAATAAGAATGACCAATAAAGGCAGTTTTTGTTAATCAGGTAAATTCCGATTGCGATTGAAAAGTTGGAAATGCGTAGTTCGAACTTGCTTTAAAAAACGGAAATTATTTATGACTTGACCAAAGATACACACACATACACACATACATACATACACACACACACACACACACATATATATATATATAGATTAGTTTGTTTTTATATATATCTCTCTCACTCTATTTATCTCTGTACATAACAATCTGTTTGCGTTAGCACATTTCTCTTTCTTTCTTTCTTTCTTTCTTTCTTTCTTTCTCAAAATATATATCAATCTGCACATATCTATCTATCAATCTATCTATCTATCAGTTTGTATTGTGACAGTGCAAAAATATTTATCCCAAGACGGGAGTTTATTTTGCGCACGTGTGAAGTCGGGGCAGTCTGGCACTTGATCCCTCGCAAAATAAGTCCCAGTTAAGATTCCTTTTTCGGGCACACGGGAACTGGCAGATAATGTGGCGTTTAACTTGGGGCTAAACTTACCGCCGCTGGCAAGGGGTTTCCAAATTTCACATTACACATACACCCACCAGACCACTTTGTCTTCCTACCACCCCCAGGATCACGGAAGATATGGGCCTCTGGGTTGAGATAAGATATTATTATTGTTCGTAGTCGGCAATTCCAATTTCCGGTGTAATATTTTTAAAGGCGAATAGGACATTTAGTGAGAATGAATTGAAGCGAATGAAGCTGAAAAGGAATATGCAAAAGAAGTCAACTCGATAGGCAAACAACACAACGAATAAGTTTCAACACTAGGGGACATTTAAAATATATAAAGGTTTTTAATACGTGCGGACACAAACAATTATTTAAGGTACCGGCTATATTACCAGCAGACAATATCAAATACAAATGTCTTTCTTTCTTCCTTTTTCTTTTCTTTCTTCTTTCTTTAAATTGAGAGAGAGAGAGGGGGCATACAATTGCAATACTTAGGCTGGGTGGAAGGAGAAAACGGTTTTAAGGTTTACTTAGCTTTTTCGACGGGTTTCTTCTGAGAGTATTTTGCCGGAGTTTTGGCATCAGATCACACGTCCTCTGACGGTGACCTCCGTCCCAAAAACTGAATTCTTTATTCCTATTTCCTCTGACGAAAAGGCTACTACTTCCGGTTTTAGGGTTCGGGCCAATTATTTGGCCTCTTTCTTCTTCCTCACCCTGTCAAGCGATTCGTTCAGGCTACTATCATGACCTCTATATCCTCTTCTCTGTCCAACTCGGTCACAGAATATAGGCAGCTCTTGACTTTCATTCTGACCTGGATTCGTTATTTCGTTCAACAGGCAGGCCGAGGAGTTGACCTACATTCCTTATTCCTCTTTTAACGGTCAATCTTTGGGGCCTGTTAATTCAAACACAGAGGGGTTGGGGAAATTGATCTTACCTCTCTCCTCTCAGTGGCAGACTACGTGACAGTGTGTATCTATCATACACTACTCGTTGGAATTAACTAAATTATATTGCGAAAAATTCTAATTAAAAGCTAAATTAATGATCTATTTATTCCTATTTGTGTTTCTTTTTTTCTTTGATTTATATCAATCTTTGAAGAAGAATAAAAGTTTACACTATTTGGAATAATAGTGATCTTTCTTCGCATATTTTATGAGGAGCGATACTTTGATTCTAAGCAGAATGCTTCAATACTACACTCTGATCTCCTGGGTAGAGATAGGGTGTTGTGGCACTTTTATACTTGATAGAATATCCATATACTACTCTCTTAGCTTTTTTAGAAGTGAGAATTCAAATGTAAATTTTGAACGGGAACTGCGCTTTCAATGTTTGTCCACACACACACACACACATATATATATATGTGTGTGTGTGGATAGATAGATACTAAATAAATATATATATTATAAGCTATATACACATTAAAAAAATTACATTGAGCTCTCCACCAGGAAAATTTAAATGTTCAGCTCCTGAATAATTTTCTTGTCCTGAAGGAATTACTCCCAACTCTGGTTTAACTGGACCGAATAATACTTATATTCTAATATATATATATATATATATATATATATAGAGCTTATATATAAATACTCAGCTATACATATATATAATTTCTATATCTCTGGATAACAATATATAACTTTCCTTTGAGCTCTCTAACGAAGGAATTAACAGCTGCCACCCAAGTAATGCAAAGCTTTTCTTACGAATTGAGCACTCTGGTATCCGATAACACACAATGTAAACAAACGAAAGCTAATACAAATGCATTATAATTCCTGAGATGACGTATGTCGCCAAAATAGCTGAGCGATTTGATACCAAGTCAAGCGTAAAGTTTGGCTGGTTTTGATCCCAGCTTGAAGAGACCAGCGTGTATAGTCCCACTGAAGAGTTGTGATACAACGAAACAGTCTGTCTGTAAATGAATATATATATATATAAATATATAGATGGATAGATAGATATAATCCTATATATATATATATATATATATATACTACTCCCCAGTGAGTTGAGCACTCGGTTAGGGAATTGCCGGCGGCCACATGACGGGTAAATGCCAAACTCTTCTCGTAAATTGAACACTCCGGTAGTCGATGGCGTATATGTATAAATATACATGTAAAAAATTCCTTCGCTTACGCTGAGAATGACGATAATTCTAGGGTAAGATATCCAACAGACGTAAAGTCAGCCGGGTTTTGATCCCAGCTTGAAGCATCTCGCGTGTGTAGCGACACTAATGAGTTGGAATACAAGGAAACAGTCTGTCTGTGGATAACAATACATATATATAAAGAGATAGATAGATAGATAGAAAGATAGATAGATAGAGAGAGAGAGAGAGAGAGAGAGAGAGAGAGAGAGAAATGGTAGATTTTGATGAGGGAAAAGTGGATAAATCAAATCCCCACCACAGGTCTAGAAGTAATATTTCGTTATTTATTCAGTGAAGAAATTCTCCAGACTCTGGAAAAGTCCGAAGAAGTTCTTTTCCATTTATTTTATTATATATATATATATATATATATATATATAAATATATATATAGTAAGTAAAGTTAGCGACCGTTGTCGAGGGTGACCAGAAGGCTCCTTTTTCAATAGCTACTATACCGAGGTGTAGAGGAGGGGACTACTCCTTTCCCAGGATTGCTCCACTTTACCCTTGATACGTACCTTATACTACTGAGTGTTAAGCAAGGAGATATCAAGTACCATTTTTAAAGTCTTTGGTGTGACGCAACCTGGGATTGTACCCAGGTCTCCTGGACCATTTGCGAACACTCTACCCACTAGGCCTACGAGCCGGTATATATATAGCTTAGTATCTATCATTATCATAGCTGTTATTTTTATTGTTACTATTAGGATTATTGCTGTTCTATTACTACTACTACTCTGACACCTTCTCCTTCTTCTCCTCCCACAACTACTATTATTACTACTACTTATATGATTATTATTATTATTATTATTATTATTATTTTGATATCGAACAAGATTTTCTATCTACTATGGACACAGGTGTTATTATTTACAGTTGAATATTCATGGTAAATGCCGAAATGTGCGAAATGAATTGAAACGAAAAAAAAAAAAAAAAGAAAAAAAGAAAAAAAAGAAAAAAAGAAAAGAAAAACGAAAAAGAAAGAAATTAATGAAAAATAAAAAAGACGAAAGAAAAGCAAAAATGAATATGCAAATAAAGAAATAAAATAAGAAGGTCTGAGTAGAAAAAGGGGAAAAATGTCCAAATACATAATAAATGCTGTAAAAGAGATTCTCGGTGTTAAGTAGTATTGTCATTACGTAGGTATTTTTTTGTATGATATGTCGTCAAAAATAGAAGGAATGGAAGGAAGCCAGCAAGAAAGAAGATAGTGACAAGAATAAAAAAAAAAAAATAAATAGAAGTGAACGCGCATGCGTGCGTCCTTTTTCCATCTACACTATACACACATACAGACATACACTACAATGAAAAGCAAGGAAGAACGAGAGAAAAAAAGGGAAGACAATATATGAAAAAAAGATCAACGTCTCTAGACTGTTATGAAAAAAAAAAAAAAGAGAGAAAAAAAAAAAAAACGAAAAAAGACGTCTTTAATACGATTTATTTTAGTTTATATTTGAAATTTTGATATAAAATGTCTAAATCTAGACAAACTCACTATAAAACTTGGGTTGGAAAAAATCAGGAAGCAAAGCGAGAGAGAGAGAGAGAGAGAGAGAGAGAGAGAGAGAGAGAATGCACCAATAAGAGAAAGAGAATGAAATAATAATGTGAATTAGAAAGTAGAAACTGAACCCCCCCATATATATATATATGTGTGTGTGTGTGTGTGTGTGTGTGTGTGTGTGTGTAAAACGAACAGAAAGAAAAATAAAACGACTTAATATTAGCTAAAAGTAATAAAAGATTCTCTATGTTGTTTAGAGAAAAAAAGTAAGAAAAATTCTTAATTTACAGAAGCATTGTATTTACTGAATATTTGTTATAGCATACCTGCTTCTGATAAAGCACTGCGGACACAGCCAAAGCAAAAAAAACAAAAAAAAAAAAAAAAAAAAAAAGAAGAGAAGGCGTCTTCTTTCACTGTCGTGAAAGAGGTTCCTAATGTAAGAATGTCAGATATCTTCCAATGTGTGTTGGACGCTGCATAACTGAGGACATTGACTGTCATCAGCGTCAACCATATTGAAAAGCGGAAATGAACCGAGATAATATATATATATATATATATATATATATATATATATATATATATATATATATATATATAAACTCGCTTCCATTAACGCTGTTAAAAAAAAAAACAATAAAAAAACGTAGAATTTTTCACAGAAATATTTTTTGGGGAGGAAATTTCGCAAAAAGTATATTTTTGATAATATATACATTCAGTTTTTCTTTTGCTTTCTTCACCTCCTCCACCGACCTATCGTCTTGCTCATGGTAATATTTTTCGCGTTTAAATGTTCATAATTTATGTCTGAGTTCAAATCAAAGACAAGGTTTCTTGCATCTTACATCTACTCGTATCTGTCTATCTGATGAAGAGCGATTTTTTTTCCTTTTTTGTTCGTCTTTCTGCAGTTTTTAGTAGGATAAAATTTGATATATGTACTCCCAAACAAAAATAAAAGTGTCACTCCCTAGTGCCTATGTCTTTGACCAGAAACACTAACGCCGAAGTGAACGGACGTCCTTTTTGTTGTTCCTCGAAAATGGTGCATTTAAAATAAATAAGGGAAGTAGTGATTTTTATTTATTTATATTTCAATCTATATATCAAATCTTTGCATCAAGTAAAATTAGATATATACCATTATGAAAATTTATTTCTAAAAAAAAAATCAAGCTGACCACGTGCGGCACTTGATTTGGCCGGAGTGGACCAGAACTGAAGGCACGAAAACATAAGTCAGTCGATGGGTTTCGTCACTCGCTTCATGAATGAGGAACTCCTCAAGAAATAAAACTGAAGTTCTACCAAGAAAATTCAACTGAAAGAAAATTCAACCGAGAATTCTGCGGAAAAGAACCTTTAAGAAGACTCGAAATTTAATGAACTCTAAAACTTTTCGATAAAACAAAAAAGATAAGAAAAATACTGTTTCCCGGACCCTCTCTCAGATAAGTTTCCCGCAAATTACACTAAAATTTGCAACACTTCATCTTTTCTATCCCTTTCTTTCTTGTTTCTTTTTGTATGAAATTCCCTTTCAAAAACTTTATTGTCTGTGTTATCTTTTTGAATCTGTATCCGAACTAGAAAGCTGCGGAACTTACAGCTTAAACTTACTGTTTAAATTTACTGTTTAAATTACCGTTAATGGCACACTAAAACCTCCGAAAAACATTACCAAATTGAATACTAAACTTGGCTTTAGTGTCACTCACTTCATATCAATTTTTCCCCCTAAAATTTTCCTTATACTGACATTTTTTTTATCACTATTAATTTCTTTACCATATACATATTAATTACGTACAAATATTTCATTACTTTTTGATTATTCAAGATATAAAGCTGATACATAAATTCCTCTAGTTTAAAAACAAATGTAACTTACTAACCGGCAATTTTTTTTGTATAGCCCCAGCAATTGAAAATGAATAATATTATAATTAACTTAATTATAAAGTCGGTGCAATTGACTGAGCTTTACTTATTCGTTTCTTTATTAATCAATTTATTTATACATCTATGAAGAAAATAGAAAAAGAAAAAAAATCCAAAAGTAATGAATTTTTACTTTTATTCATCTATTTGTTTTATTTCATTTTTGTAATAGACTAGCAATAACTGTATCAAATCGATTTTATTATATTCTTAACTACAGTATTCAAATATATTTTAACCGTAGTAATTTACGAAGCTCATTATTTCGATGTAGCACTAGGCTAAGTGAATGGGGCACCCAATGAGACTTGAACTCACTCGTGTAGGTTTACTAGTCTAGCTTGTTAACCATTACACCACCAGAGGTGCCCAATGTATTTTAACTGTAGTTTACGTTTATTTAATTATAATCCAAGTGTGGTACTATAGCTTCACGACACCTAGTTGGCCGCTGGTCTCGTGATTACCACATGTGTCGACTGGTCTTTCTCTGTTTCTTTCCACGCCCACGTTGCTTTCAGATCCGAGGAAAGAGAAGATCGATGTGGTCCAGTCGATGAAGGTTGGAATTCGTGTTGGAGAGAAGAAAAGTTGCCAAGCAAATTTAGATGGACCACACCCATCTTCTCTTTCCTCGGATCTGAAAGCAACGTGGGCGTGGAAAGAAACAGAGAAAGACCAGTCGACACATGTGGTAATCACGAGACCAACGGCCAACTAGGTGTCGTGAAGCTATAGTACAACACTAGTATATTTTCTTTTACATGTGATCGACTTTTTAAAAGTTGGGTGTCTTGAATCGTTAGTAGGCGTCTGGAATTCTAATGATCATTTTTTTTCTTCGCATTAACATATCAATAATATTAGTAGTGGTGGTAGGATATTTAAACAGACAAAAAGGCATTGTTTAACTTATAATAATAATAATAATAATAATAATGATTAATGGATTTCGATTCATCTACTTCCTTTTTGATTCGTCTACTTCTGCTTCGATCCATTTACTTCGACGGCTAGCGTAATATGTATGTGTATGGTCTAGAGGGAGGAGTGTTTGCTGATGGTTCGGGAGACCTGGGTTCAATTCCAGGTCGCGTCATACCAAAGACTTTAAAAATGATACTTGATACTTCCTTGCTTAAAACTCAGCAATGTAAGGTACGTATCGAGGTTAAAGTGGAGCAATCCAGGGAAAGGAGTAGCGCCCTCCCCTACCTCTCGGTGTAGTAGCTATTGAAAAGGGGGCCTTCTGGTCCCCCTCGACTATGGTCGCCTACTTTACTTACTTATGTATATGTAAGCCAGTAATGTCATCAAATCCGGGAGGTGCATGTCAGTAGCGGTATTTGTCCTCCGTCCTACCATCCTGACGAGTGTGGAACAAGGCCTTTTTTTAAAGGTGGATCCAGGTGCAGGGCCGTAGTGCAGACGCGCACGGTATCCTCCAAAATGCTTCGGGCCCCGTCGGTATTCCCTTAAAAAGGGGCGTCTCAGGCGCCAAGCGTTAAACCTAACCCTTCGAGGAGGGTTAAAGCCTGGCGGCACGAGGTATATCCAGGGACGAGACACACTCGACCAGAACCGTGCCGCTGACACCACGGCCGGCCGAAGTGTGTCACATCAACTGGATATGTCAGTAGCTGGCTATCCTTGGTATAAGGGAGTAAACCCCGACAGAAAATCAGGAGTGGAGCCTCGCTGGTCTTTTGCTGAGGTATTCGTCATCTTTCGGCATCTCCTACATCCCATCTGGTCTTCAGTCGTCTTGACATTTATCTCATCCTATTACCTCAAGTGCTGTGGCGACGGGCATGCGACGAAGCGACAGGTGTGGGTACCCTGGAAGTCGTAGACGCAGACCTGTACACAGGCGACTCAGGCTATTTGGTCGTTCCTTACAAATTGGAGCTGAAGTAATCTTCAGCAGCCGTCTGAGTGTCTGAGTAGCCCTCTCTAGGACAGCACTGCTCACCCCCGCAGCATGGAGAACGGGCTAGGAAAGGTGCCCCAAACATTGCCTGTTCTACTTCATCCTGGCCGGCTTATTGTAGTCGGCGGGGACCTCTCTCAATGCGATAGAAACAAGAAAGCAAAAAGAAACCAGAAAGAAAAAAAAAGCCTCTGAACATCGCCGCGTGGAATGTCCGCGCGCTTATAGACCGGGACGACACAGATAGATCTCATTGACGTACCGCTCTTATCGCTTCTGAACTCGCCAGGTACAAAATCGACATTGCCGCTCTCAGTGAGACCAGGCTTGCAGGCAAAGGAGAGCTGACTGAGAAGAGCTCAGGGTATTCTTTTTTCTGGAGTAGACATGCGCCAGATGATAAACACGAAGACGGAGTGGGCTATGCAATCAAGACTTCACTCGTAGGAAAGTTTGCCTGCATCCCGAAAGGAGTGAATGACCGCCTCATGACTATGAGACTTCCACTTCATCACAGGAAAAAGTTCGCTACCATCATCAGCGCAAATGCTTCCGGAAGACTAGCGTTGGCTAGTGCATCATTTCTGTCTTACCCCTCTGCAGAGATACAGTCGGAGTATTCTGACCCCGCCAGCCAATTGGTTCAGGCTGTGACCTTTGTGTCATCATGACCATAATCATTGTTTGGTGAAAATTTTCTTCTTTCGTTGCTAATGATCTAAAAAAAAAGTATTTAGGATATTTTTAGAATACGGAATCCAAATATTAGTTTTGTTGAATTGACTCTGGCTTTTTTTTTAGATAGTGGACACTCATCAAATAAGAATTTTTTGCCAACTCTTTATCAGATTCTATTGTATTTAAGCTACAAATTAAAACCCTTCCCTTTCAATCGCCAGCTTTTTCAAAGCCAAAGTAGGTAAAATATATAGTCTACATTAATTTAGGAAGCAGCCATGACTTGTGACTTATTCTTTTCTTTTTTTTTTAAAGAAATTGTTGGATTTGTGCTAATACCATTTATCTATATATTTGAACCCAAGCCATTTGCACAGTTCTCTTTATATGACTGTTTCTACCATGCCGTATCTGTTTTTTATATTCCTTTTCAACCGACATTTTGCTTTCACTAACGAGTATGTTTACCGTGTCATCTTTTTTACATAAACATATATCTGACCTTTTTTTTTCTCGTATTTTTGCTTTGACATAATTGATTGCCTCATTTTCTTGTTTTGTATGATAAGAAAGTTCATTTCTGTTAAAGGGTGACCTTTGTGTAATCCTGTAAATGATTATTTCTTTCTGATATTTTCTACGTGATTTTTAAATGACACAGTTCAACATTTTCTTTTTTTAAATATCTTGGACTTTTGAAAGGATTTCGGGGAGTTTTGAGATGCTGAATCAAAAAAGAATATTAATTTTGCCAGCTAACTTTATTTCTTTTATTTTAAGATAATAATTATTTTTATTTATTATTGAGAGAAAGCAACATTTTTTTATTAGTATTCCTCTACGAATTCTTTATATTTAATAAAAAATTACTAATTAGTTTTATAAATAGTTCTTTAACCTGGAATTAAATAGAAATAGATAGGAATACTTGAAGCCATACAACTCTGAGAAATTATTTGTACGTATACAATAGGAATACCTGGTGCCATATAACTGTAAATTATTTGCTTTAAGAAGGGCTCCTTGAACCTATAATTGTTCACTTAGGAGGTGCCCGTGGTGTAATGGTTATCGTCGTAGGAAATGGACATGGCGACACGAGTTCAAATCCCGGACGAGACTGATTGAATTTCAAATAGCACTAATACCTTTGGGAAAGGTATGAATCCAATTATTCTCCCTCCAGCTATGGTTCTTCAGCCTTGGTGAGGCAACTAGTCTAGGAGAAGGAAAACTCTGAATTCAAACCTGTTAAACTCCGCTTAAAAATTGATCTTGTGTCATATCCTGCCCAAGCGTTGGTAAATATGCTATAATTGTTCACTAAGGATCATTATTTGTTACTTGAAATTATATAACTGTGCAAACAAATGACAATTATCAAAAAGAAATAATTAGTTGAAACCTAATCAAATGGTAGCTTTCTGAAACTAGTGGACAATTTTCACCTACCTCGGAAGCCGCGTCTCATCTATAGAAAATGACATCAATACGCGATTAGCGAAAGCAAGGACAGATATCGATAGGCTATCAGTCATATGGAAGTCAGACCTATCCAACAGAATAAAACACAATTTTTTAGAAGCAGATGTCGTATCCATACTACTGTATGGATGCACCACTTGAACGTTGACTAAGCGTATGGAGAAAAAGCTTGATGGCAATTGCACAAAGATGCTACGAGCTATACCAAACAAATCCTGGAAGCAACATTCCATAAAACAGCAGCTGTACGGCTACCTACCACCCATCTCAAAGACCACCCAAAGTAGACAAACAAGACATGCGGGACACTGTTGGAGGAGCAAGGACGAACTCATAAGTGACATTCTCTTATGGACTCCTCCACATGGACGCATAAGTGTTGGACGACAAGCTAGAACTTATCTACAACAGTTCTGTACAGGCACAGGATAGTTAGGGAAATCCGTGCTCGCAGCTCGACATGATGATGATGATATAAGTATTAATATTTGATTGTAATACTTAAAACAATGCGGTGGTGTGCAAATTATTTGTATTTGATTGGAATACTTGATATCAAAAAAGTGCGTGCAAAAAAGCTGATTTAGGAATTAAATAACTTACGAAGGTTGATATGACATTAAATCAAATGACCAAATTTGTTTTTTGAAAAGTTTCGAAACTGCATATTTCTTTTGTAGACAATTTGTGTGACATAATGGCCAAGGGATTTCGTTTCATATATCTTGCCTTTGGGTTTAGTTAGGCTGAGAACCTTTCGGCTCAGCGCATGGGTTAGTCAGGTGCAAACTTGAGTGCAGGTGTTAACGCGCTCGCGGGGAGGATGCGTCGTTCATAGATGTCAAAATAAAAATCCCAGGACCAGAGGATGTGAATGACGTCATGCACCGGAAGCACGTGCAGAGGATTTTGGGGGTTTTGAAAAAGTGAGTTGGGTTGAGAACTAGACACCGAACGAGAAGGGTAGACTTTCAGGGCCCGCAGAGGCCAGACGAATTTGCGCGCTTCGGGCACCGCACAAGATGGGGGGCAGATAGAAAAGCTAGAATAGAAAGAATGTGTATCTCTCCCCTTATGTCGAAGAGCATTTAAACTCAAAGGTAATAAAAAGTTTTGTACCTGAACTAAGAAGTCGTAAGTGTTTTCCGTGTTTCGGGATCCCTATGTTCTATGTATATATGTTATGAACATTCTATGTACGTTTCCCATATTCATGTATGGGTATGTTACATTTGTATTTAGCTCTACTTGAAATTTAAGATGAATCTAGGTACGCGTGCCGGTGTAAGTTGTGGGTGGGTGTTCATGTGAAACCAAACCAAACCAAACCAAACCAAATTATTTATTTCGCATACATCATGACCACCAATGTATTGCTTCAACTCAAGTAGATTCCAGAAGCGACACCCATGCAAGGCCACTCCACCTATTAAGCCAGTTCATAGCTGTTAATTATATACTCTACTGTGACGTCATCTGGTGCTGCATATTGACCTCCGACACGGCCGGGCTGTCAAAATAGGAAATGCACCTGTGTAAATAACAGGTGCATCCGGTCGAGGAATATCAGGATATTATTACCTTGACCGTGGACGGGTTGAATGAGTGCGATTGTGACGCTCGCAGGAAGAAGAGTGGACGTCAAATCATTATATAACCCAGGTGAAGACAGGAAGTCAGTTAGTTGGGGATCAGACGAGTTGGAGATAGGATGCTGTAGAGAGAACAGCACCCAACAGAGGGGGCCCTCAGGACCCCCGATTGAGCCGTTGCAGTTCAGAGCTTGAAGCAGTGTTCGAGATCGAGCAGTGAGAACAAGCTCTCAGCAGAGAGCAGGCCCCCGGTTGAGCAGCCCAGGAGAACGAGAAAGACACACTTCTATGTCCGGCGGAGCTAGGGAGGTCAATATGTTGCAGTCTTTGTTCAGTCTCCAACTCCCTCTCACACACAACACTTTCAATAAAGTGAGAGGTATAGTTTTCTAAAGAACTGTCTTCGCTCGTCTTCATTGTGTCGTTGTTATGATTCTGCATGCATATGCATTATGTGGCTATACAATACAGGCAGCTTATGAGGTTTGCTTTGGTTTCTTTCATTAATAGCATATCAACCTTCACGGGTTATTTAATGCCAAAGTTATTGTTGTAAAAACAGTATTGGTACTCTCTAACCCATAGTTGGAGGTACAAGGATGTTTATACCCTTCCCAACGATATTACTCCGAAACTGAGCGCAACAGCACGACTGGGTTTCGAACCTGCTTTCTATGATGTAGCAGTGCAACACGTTAGCTATAGTGGCTTGAGAATTCCCCCGCTGTCTATAGGGAAAATTTTTCTCGTTCTAATGAAAACTACACAATATAGAGTAGAAAGCTAAAATCAATTTATCTAATTCTTAATAGCTTTGCAGGATAAAACTCTTAAGTTGTCTACGTGAGTTATTAAAAATAGTAGTTGTATTAGTAGGAGTACTTGTAACACTATTAACTAAAATATTGGTCTCTAGACAACACGTGAGTCTGTTGAGTTTCCGCCTTCACAGCAGTTCCTGGTGATAATGCGGCTTCTATTCAGGAAGGAGGCACACACACACACACACACACACACACACACACACACACACACACACACATATATATATATATACGTGGTGAATTCAATAAGTTTCCAGACCTTTTTTTTGCATGGGCATTTAAAATTGTCCTAGACTCTTGAAAATTAAGTATGTTATTGCTATACATCTTATGAGATGACTGACCAATTTTTATGATTTCTGTTTCAAATGAACAGCTACAGCAGCAATTGGAATACACCCTACTAAAGTCTGATTGTCACAGCTGGGGAATTTCAAAAATGCAATAAGGACGTGAGGACACTTTAGAAGAACGATATGCTATAAAATTCTGTTTTAAACTTGAAAAAAAAAAATACCACAGAAACGTATGGAATGCTTCAGACTGCTTTTCGACCATCTTGCATGAATCGAGCATCAGTCTTCGAGTGGCATAAGAGATTCAAAGAAGGCAGGGAGTCTGTGAGGGATGATGAGATGTGTGGGAGGAGTAAGGAAGTCAATACACCAGAGATGATTGGCCAAAGGGTTAGGGTTAGGGTTACTATGTTGAGGTTTTTAAGGGAGTTCAGGAAGAGATTCCTAGGGAAGAGGCCAGCACTCTTCAACTCGGATCAGTTGCATTTCCACCAGGACAATACACCAGTCCACAACTCCATCCTTTTCACAGACTATTTGATCAAGATCGACATCAAGACAGTTCCTCAGCCTCCCTATAGTCTAGACCTTGCTCCATGTCACTTTTGGTTATTTCTTCAGCTCAGAGGCTGACGTTATGAGACAACTGAGGAGATGAAAGAGGCTGTGACAAAGGTCATTGACATGCTCACACAAAAGGACTTCGATGGGGGCTTCGAGAAGTTGTTGGAACGGTACAAGTGCATTGCAGCCGGAGGAGATTACTTCGATGGGGACTAGAGTTTCATGTGTGTACTATCAATAAAAGTGCTCATACGAAAAAAGTCTGGAAGCTTATTTAATGATCTTCGTATATATATGTACTGATTTGACAGAAGTAAATAGATACTTTTTAATTCTTATTCCACGCCTAAAATAAATATAACTTGTTTCAACTGTTGTTTAAACCTAATTTTTCTATTTCAGGTTCCACATGTAATCATGTCACGGACATATGTAATCATGTCACGGACAAAATGAGCGTTTGAAGTTTCTGAATTTCAGCGAGGGCGTATTGTTGGTCAGTAAAAAGACGGACTTAGTCAACGTAAAATCTTTCAGTTCCACTTTCTACTGTTAAGAGTACTGCGTGAAACTTGATATGAATGCCCAAAAGATAATCTTCGTGAACTGATCACAAAAATGCCTTACAGAATCCTCGTATTAAAAAGACACAAAGGGGATGTCAACTAAGTATAAATAAAGTAACTAAGTATTACTACTTTATTGTAATGCTATTAGATAATTGATTGTTTAGATAAACATCTTAGTTTACATGGGTGTCTATTTACTTCTGTCTTGTCTATATATATATATAAAGGGAGTTTTAAAAAATTCGATACCATTTGAGATGTACGGGGTGTAGTAGAAAAGATTGATATAATTTCGTAATCCAATCATCACTATCATCATGTCGCGCTGCTAGTACGGATTTCCCTGACCTTCTTTCGCCACCCGTCTCTATCGTCAATCGCTCCCAGCAGGTCCTCCAGGCTACATCCTGTATCGGCGCAGAGTTGTTATTGATAGGTTCTAGCTGGGCGTCCTGCCTTTGTTCGTCTATGTGAAGGGGTCCACAGGAGTACATCGCTTATGAGTTCGCCCTTATTTCTCCAGCAGGGTCCCGTATTTTAGGTTCGTCTAATTTGGATGGTTCTCGAAATGGTTGGTAGGTGGCCGTGCTACTGCTCTTTTTTGGGTAATTACCTCCAGGACTTATTCAATACACCTTGCAGCATTCTTGTGTAATTGCCGTCAAGCTTTTTCTCCATACGCTTAGTTAGCGTCCATGGGGCGCATCCACATAGTAGTATTGATACGACCGCTATCGCGTTCAAATGATGTCAAATTTTAACGGCATGTGTACAAACAACTCAAAATTCTATGTTTAATGTTTATACATGTTTCTTTCCCAGTGTATAAAATTTCTACAGCCGAAAAGAAAAAAAAAATAGACGTAGAATATTAAACAGAAATTTGAGTCATTTCAGGACATTCTGTAAAAATTTGACATCATATGAATCAGAATTGGATAAGTTATTAGATTACGAAATTCTATAAAATTGTCTCCCCTCTTTCTCTCTCTCTCTCTCTCTATATATATATATATATATAAGTTAGATATGTGTATGTGTGTGTGTGTGTGTGTATACTAGCTGAAGAGCCGCGGTTACCTGGGATGAAATAAAGCACATTTTGTTAAACAAAAAATTATAATCTAATTTTAAAATAAAATTCATTTATAATTTTGCCCAGTCGGCAGGGGTTGTAGAATACACCGACTGCACAGGGGTAAAAACTCCTCCCAACGAATGTCTTGGATATGACACGAAACAATCTGATGGCGAGGTTCCAGTAATTTTGGAGCTTTGAGGAATGCAGAGTACCCTTTCATTGCCATCACTCCCAGGTCCACTCTGGCCTGGAATGGTCGCACCTGATAAGGTCCAATCTATGGGTCAAATAGAATTAAACCGTGCTATCAAGAGTTTACAATTTTTGCATTTAAACTGCATATGTATGCTAAACTGAATGGTTTAAAATAGAACTAATTTAACATTTAAACTGCGCATATACGCTAAACTGAATTATCTTAAATAAAAACGTTTTTAAATTCAACTCTGTGTATTGGTCAGTCGACTAGGGCTGTAGAATACACCAATTGCATATCTGCACAAGGGTAAGCCCCCCACCCCATCCTTGTGTGTCCTTGATATGACACTAAACAATCTGATGTTGAGATTCCAGTAATGCTGAAGCTTTGGGGGATGCAGAGCACGCCTTCTTCGCCATTGCTCCCAGGTCCACTCTGGTCGGGAGTGGTAGAACCTGATAGGCTCCTACCTATGGGTTAAATAAAGCTAAAATGCGTACTCATGCTAAACTGAATCACTTGAAATAGAACTGCTTTGATTTGTAAATTGCGTACTTATGCTGAACTGAATTGATTGAAATAGAACTATTTAAATATTTAACTATGTGTAGACAAAAACTATGCTTATACTAAACTGAATTGTTTAAATTAGAACTGTTTGACTAAACTGAATAGCTTGAAATAGAAATATTTTAGACATTTAAACTTCGTAAGTAAGTAAAGTAGGCGAGCGTAGTCGAGGGCGACCAGAAGGCTCCCTTTTCAATAGCTACTAGACCATGGTGTACGGGAGGGCGCTACTCCTTTCTCTGGTTGCTCTACTTTACTCTTGATACGTACCTTATATTGCTGAGTGTTAAACAAGGAGGTATCAAGTACAATTTTTTTGAGTTATTTTGAGGGGAAAATAAATTAACTCTGTTATATAAGCTGCTCACAGACTACTTTTCATTGTGTCAAAGATTCATTTTGTCAGTGTTGTCCCATGAAGAGATATAGTTAAATATCTGCAGAAATGTGAGGGGTGCACTCACTTTTGTGATACACTGTATATATTTCGTTGTCGTCGTCCATTATATTACCCACCTCGGGGAATGAATGAAGACGTGGTGGGTGATATGATGGACAACGTAATAAGCGAGTTCGAATTCTAGTCTTGCTATTATATTCACTTTCAGACTAATACCATTGTAAAAAGTATAAACTCGCTCATCTCTCCTGGTATGGCTTAATACGTAGCATTACTTTTCCCAGTCGGTTGGGGCTGTAGAATACACCGACTGCTTTTCTGCAGAGGGGTAAGACCCCCCCAACGAGTTCCTGGATATGACACTAAACAATCTGATGGTGAGGTTCCAGCAATGCTGGAGCTTTGGGGAATGCGGAGTACTCCTTCATTGCCATCGCTCCCATGTCCACTCTGGCCCGTAGTGGTAGCACCTGATAAGGGTCCTACCCATGGGTTAAATAGAACTAACGGCACACTTATGCTAAACTGAATTGTTTGAGTAAGCTGAATAGCTTGAAATAGAAATGTTTTCACAATTAAACCATACTTACAGTTAAACTGCGTGCTTATGCTTAACTGAATTATTTGAAATAGAACTGTTTTTGACATTAAAACTGTATTTACACTCAACTGAATTGTTACATATAACTGCTTGAATAGTTTGAAATAGAAATGTTTTTGACCATTAAACTGTGTACTTATGCTAAACTGAATTGTTTTAAATAGAACAGATTATTTACATAAAAATCGATTTGGCGTTAAATAACCTACAAAGGTTGATATGCCATAAAACCCACCAAACCAAACCAAATCAAACCGTATCATTACTGTCCTTCTGCAAGGATGGTTTTGGTATTGAATAACCCACGAAGGTTTGATATGCTATTAAACAAAGAAACCAAACCACACACACACACACACACACACACACACACACACATGTATATAATATTTTGTACAATCAAATCGTTCTCTGTATTATTAGAAAGGAAAAGATTAAAAACTATTGCCATTTTCTCTCTATTCTTCCTGTATGTTAATAATAGTTGGTAGATATTGTTTCAAGCTGTCTATTTCGAATCAAGTAAGCCTGAAATCATTTAGCCTTTTACAATGGTTGGTTTTGATATAGCCTCGTATAATTGCTTACAAGGACAACAATATCTATACGCACAGACAGGTATATTCACTGACTCGCTCATTCACTCAACATGTGAGGACATAACCATTGAAGTAAAAGGTTACGAAAGCACTTAGTAAATTTCAAGAAAATGTTGTCTGTTTCTAAATCGAGACGGCCATCAACTCTACATCTTATTGGTGGCGGGCGTGCATGCAAGCCAATCGCAATGACTATTTATAGCGGCGTCCAACAAAAACATTAATCGCCATGTCTCTCTTCTTCCACAACCGGAAGGAAATGGTCCGTGACCGGAAGCTGCGTGTGAAATAGTCAGTGCAGGCATCTTGTCCAATGACTTATTCATTTACATGTTTGCCTTCGCGATAGATGGGTTTCAAGTATCGTCCATTGTCTACGTGTGTAGAGGAAGTAACTGCTTGACTTTCGCATCTGTATTCCGGGTGTCTCAAAATATAGAAAGAAGAAGAAAAAAAATCAATAAGAAAAAAAGAACGTTTGTTTTATTTCTATGTATTGCAAATGTATCTGAGAAAAGAACTGCCCGATGATACAGACATACTTAATTTAAAATTCTGACACGGAATACTTTCATTATTGCACAATTTATTTGGATTGGTAACTCTATTTTCGCTGTTTTTAACGCAACTTTTCCAGTCACGCAGTCGATGGCACTTACAATACATACATGCTATTCCCTGCAGAGGAGTAAGACCTTTCGAAAAAGGGATGTCCTGAGTGTGAAATTAATCTGTTTTTGGTGGCGCGGCTCCAGTTCTGGAGATTCGGGGAGTGTGGAGTTCCTCTTCATTACCATTACTCCCAGGCCCACTTTAACCCGGAAAGCTAGTACTTATTAGAATCCCATCTCTGGATCAAATAGACCTGTTTAAGATTATTCGTATTTGATTGGAATACTTGAAATATATAACCGTGGACTAAAGAACTTAAAAATCATGGAAAAATGTGAATATAACCATACACAATTCCCTAACCATTAGGCGCAAAACAAACCTGAACGGATTGAATGCCTTTAAAATAAATCAATTAATAAGTGCTTTGACCTTTTGGGAATTTGACTCCTTTTCAACCAAAATAAATAAATAAATAAATAAAGTAAAATATTCAAACAAAATACGCCAGTTCTAATAAGTCAAATAGATAGATAGATAGATAGATAGATAGATAGATTTTAACGTCATGTCAATCTGTTCAGTTATTTTGTGCATAGAGGTTAGGAAATCGTGGTCATAGTTATTTTTTCTATAGTTATTTTTAAGGCTTTCTTTTAGCTCACGGTTCAATCGAATACAAGTGATTTTTAAATATTTCTTTGAAACCTACTTAGGACTCTAACATGGACAAACACTGGGGGTTAGAGTGGACCTGGGAGTAATGGAAATGAACAATTACTCGACACTCCCCTGAAGACAATGCCAGTTAAATATTTCCAGCACTGTTTCGAAGAGGGGGAACAATGTCTTTGTATACGGCTTTTTAAGAGGCCCTGTTTTGAAGGAGATAAAATTGGTTTATGATTAAGTTAAGAATATCTTTTAAACAGTCTTGTTTTTAATAGATTTCATGTTAACCCAAGAAAAAATAAATCTTCAGGAAAAAATTTTGACCACGAACCATGATACAGATGTCGTCAGCCGTAATCATCGTATTATTTGACTTCGATTGTTTCATCAAAGATTTGTATAATGCTCTAAGACTTATTGGCTTGATTTAGACCAATCAATACAAAGTACGGCTTCTTTCGTTTGATCCGAAATTGGACAAACATTTACAAGAGTTTTTTTTTTTATTTGTCATTGATCAATACCAGAATTTATAGCCTCATGAACTGCAGTCTTGAACTCTAACAAAAGTAACCTTTATTTATTCATCATTAAAAATTTTATTTATTTTATTAAATACTTATATTATATATATATATATATATATATATATATATATATATATATATATATATGTATGTATGTATTTATATATAATCTATATCTCTATATATATTTATATGTATAAATATGGATATATATACAAATATATGTATATATATGCATGTATATATACATTTGAATATATACATATGTGTATATATGTATATATATGTATCTATGTATACATATGTGTATATGTATGTATATATATGTATATATTTATGTACATATTTGTATGTATATATATATAAATGCATATATATGTATACATGTGTATATGTAGATATATATATGGATATGTATATATATATGTATGTATATATATATATATATTTATATGTGTATATATATATATATACATATGTATATATATGTATATATTTATATATATATGCTATTTGATACCTCCTTGCTTAACACTCAACATTATAAGGTAAGTGTCAATGGTAATCACGTGGAATCAAGGGAAAGGTGTAGTGCCTTCCTCTACACGCCCTTGACTACTGTCGCCAATTTAACATCTCTCTCTCTCTATATATATATATATATACATACATATATATATATATATATATATATATATATATATATCTTAGAGGCAATGAAAGTTGGGAGAAGTGGCGTGAGAGGGGCAGGAATATCCGTGCTGGCGGCACGACATGATAATAATAATAATAATAATAATGATAATAATAATAATAATAATATATATCTATATATATATATATATATATACGAGGATCATTAAATAAGTTTTCAGACTTTTTCGTATGGGCACTTTTATTGATAGTACACTCATGAAACTCGAGTCCCCTCCTCCGGCTGCAATGCACTTGTTGTACCGTTCCAACAACTTCTCGAAGCCCCCATCGAAGTCCTCTTTTGTGAGCGTGTCAATGACCTTCGTCACAGCCTCTTTCATCTCCTCAATTGTCTCATAACGACAGCCTCTGAGCTGACCAAAAAGTCACAGGGAGCAAGGTATGGACTATAGGGAGGCTGAGGAACTGTCTTGATGCCCATCTTAGTCAAATAGTCTGTGACAAGGATGTAGTTGTGGACTGGTGTATTGTCCTGGTGGAAATGCCACTGACCCGATTTGAAGAGTGCTGGCCTTTTCCCTCGGAATCTCTTCCTGAACTCCCTTAAAAACCTCAACATAGTAACCCTAACCCTAACCCTTTGGCCAATCATCTCTGGTATATTGACTTCTTTACTCCTCCCACGCCTCTCATCATTCCGGACAGATTCCCTGCCTTCTTTGAATCTCTTATACCACTCAAAAACTGATGCTCGATTCATGCAAGATGGTCGAAAAGCAGTCTGAAGCATTCCATATGTTTCTGTGGTATTTTTTTAAAACAGAATTTTATAGCATATCGTTCTTCTAAAGTGTCCTGACGTCCAGATTGCATTTTTGAAATTCCTCAGCTGTGACAATAAGGCTTTAGTAGGATGTATTCCAATTGCTGCTGTAGCTGTTCATTTGAACCTGAAATCATAAAAATTGGTCAGTCATCTCATAAGATGTATAGCAAAAACATACTGAATCTTCAAGAGTCTAGGACAATTCTAAATTCCCGTATGAAAAAGTCTGGAAAATTATTGAAGGCGCCACGTATATATGTGTGTGTGTGTGTGTGTGTGAGTGTGAGTTTTAAAATAATAAAATTGCAAAGTAACAACTAAAAAGTGCTCAATGTTCTCTAAGTTGAGCAATATGTAATTCATATCAAATATTAAAACTCACAAAAAGTTGCCTACCACTTAGGTTTGTTTAATCTTTATTTTAAGCAGCAAAATGAATGAAATAAAGAAAGTAATAATTCTTCCCACTTCAAAAAGACGCCATAAGTACTCATCATCCTCATCATGTCGAGCTGGTAGCACGGATATCCCTGACCCTCTCTCGCCACTCCTCCCCATCGTTCATCGCCTCAGGCGGGTCTTCAGGACAACATCCCGTATCCTCACATAGCTGCTGAATGTATGTTCGTGCTGGTCGTCCTGCTTTTGCACGGCCATGTATGGGGGTCCATAAGAGTACATCTCTTATGAGTTCGTCCCTGCTTCTCCAGCAGTGTCCTGCATGTCTGGTTCGTCTAACTTGAATAGTTTTCGTGATATGAGGCAGGTGGCCGTACAGTTGGTGTCTTGTGGGGTGTTGCCGCCAGGACTTGTTCAAGATTGCACGCAGCATTCTTGTGTAATTGCCGTTTAGCTTCTTCTCCAGCCGTTTTGTTAGCATCCATGTAGTGCAGCCATATAGGAGTATCGATGTGACCGCTGCCTGGAAGAAACTGCGTTTCATTTTATCGGTTAGGTCTGATTTCCATATAATCGATAGCCTATTGATAGCTGTCCATGCTTTCGTTAACCTCGCGTCGATGTCCTTTTCGGTTGATTCGACGCTGCTTCCTAGGTAAGTGAATTTGTCTACTAGTTTAAGAGGGGTTCCGTATAGAGTGGAGATGTCCCCCCTTTGATTATAGCACATATATTCCGTTTTGTGTGCATTAACATAGAGGCCGATGCCTGCGGCTGCTCGTTCCAAACTATGCAGTAGTGTTTCGGCTTGGTCGGGTGTATTTGCCAGTATCGCTATGTCATCGGCGTAGTCGGCGTCGGTAAATGTTTTTGCGGGGTACCTTCTGCTCCTTTTCTTCGTCAGCTCGAAGCCATTCTCTCTGATTTTGTCAATCGATGTTCTAAGTACGTAGTCTAGACAAATGATAAAGAGGTACGGAGCCAGCGTGTCCCCTTGTAGTACTCCTGCTACAATGTCGAATAATTATGCCAAAGCAAGAATAAATAAGACGCAACAAAACCACAGATGTAGGTTATATGGTGATAAAGACGAAACGAGCAATTATATAATAAACGAATGCAGTAAATTTATGCTAAAACAGTATATGACTAGACACGACTGGGTGGGAAAGGTGACCCAATCGAAATTATGCAAGAAGTTTAGATTTTGCCATGCGAACAAATGGTATATACTCAACCCAGAATTTGTCCTAGAAAATGAAACACAAAATTTTCTGGAAATTTGAGATACAGACGGATCATAAAATCTCGGGCAATCTAACCAGACGTTGAGACAGTAAAAAAAAAAAAAAAAAATGAAGATGGCGGTGATACCAATCTTAGTTGGCACGCTTGGTACGATTGTTAAAGGCTTGGGGAAATACTGGGGAATTGGAAATTGGTGGTAGAATCGAGGCCATACTGACCACAGCAGTGTTATAACCGGCTAGAATACTCAAAAGTGTACTGGGGACCTGAACGGACTTGTTGTCACTCAGACTCCAGTGAAAAACCACCAGTTAAAACTGGAAGAGAAAACTGGAATAATAATAATAATACTGAGATACAAACGGATCACCTAATCATGGCCAGAGGACCAGACCTAATGACAGTAAAAAAAAAAAAAAAAAATGAAAAAATAGAAAAGAGAACCTGCCGAATAATGGACTTTCCCGTTCTGGCTGACATCAAGGTAAAACTGAAAGAAAGCTAAAAGAGAGATAAGTTTAAATTCCTATACTTTGCTAGAGAACTGAAAAAAATCATGGACCATGAAAGTGATAATGATACTAATTGTAATTGGCGCGCTCGGTGCAGTCACCAAAGGATTGGTACTGGGACTGGAGAACTTGGAAATAAGAGAACGAGTAGAGACCATCCAAATTACAGTATGGTTAAGATCAGCCAGAATACTAAGAAGAGTCCCGGAGACTTGAGGAGAGTTGCTGACACTTAGATTCGAGTTGAAAACCATCAGCTAACGCTGGTGCGAAAAACTCTCAAAAGAGTAAAATATATATTCCTAGCTATGCGTAAAATAGTTGTGTAGGTTGGTCAGTCTAGTTTTGGTCGGGCAACTTGTCAACGGGAACGGAAAGCTCTAAATTTAAAACCTGAGAATTTCAGCAGAATTTGTGGAACATTGTTTCACCATTTTTCTGTAATCAACCCACGCAAAAAGTGTGACTGGTTTAACTGAAATTTTCACCACTATAAAAAAAGTTATCTCTGTTGGTGGTCCTACATTTAATTGAATTTTTGTGCCTTCAAGTCCATTATATATATATATATATATAATTATGAAGATCATTTCTGTGATGCTGAATTTCTTTGATTCCATGCCTGAAACGGATATCGCCCCACAAATAGAAGCAAGGATGACCCCATAAGTGAGGTTCTCCTATAGACCTCTTCATATGGCGGTACAGAACAACAAGAACTTACTTACAACGGCTCTGTGCGGACACAGGGTGTAGTTTGGAAGACCTGCTGGAAACGATGGATGATAGGGACAGCAGGAGAGAGAGAGAGAGAGAGAGAGAGAGAGAGAGAGAGAGAGAGAGAGAGAGACAGTAAAATCCGTACCAGCAGTTCGACTTGATGATATATATATATATATATATATGTTCACTCGGAAAAACTGGAAATAAAGCTGACAGTGGGAAAATGTGTAGAGGCGAAAATTCACAAAGTCTTCAGATGATGATTTTATTTGTAGAAATATTTGCCATCTTTTCGCTTATTTAGTTACTTACACGCCCTGATGAGAGTCTAAAAGTCTAAAAACTGAAACGTTTAACGTTGGCAAACGTTTCTACGAGTAAAATCACCTTGTGTTTTTTCATCTTCATGCAATAATGAAGTATTGCTGCTGAAACGAACATTACACACACACACACACACACACACACATATATATATATATAGAATAACTAAAGAGCCAGAACTAATCGATCAAGGTTTCAACGACCAGATCTCGGTAGACAGGTTCTGGCTCTGTACGTATTCTATCCATTAGACACAAAACAAACCCGAACGGATTGAATGCCTTTAAAATAATTCAATTAATGAGTGCTTTGACCTTTTGGGCATTTGATTCCTTTGCAACCAAAATGAATTAATAAATAAATAAAGTAAAATATTCAAACAAAATACTCTAATTCTGATAAGTCAAATAGATAGATAGATAAACAAGAATGAGATAGATTGATAGATAGATAAAAAAGGTGTAGATAGATAGATAGATAGATTTTAACAATATATCAATCTGTCCAGAGTGATTTAGCGCGTAGAGGTTAGGAAATCGTGTTCATAGTTATTTTTTCTGTAGTTGTTTTTAAGGCTTTCTTTTAGCTCACGGTTCTATCGAATACAAGTGACTTTTAAATATTTCTTTGAAACCTACATAGGACCCTAACATGGACAACCACTGGGGGTTAGAGTGGACCTGGGAGTAATGGAAATGAAGGATTACTCCACACTCCCCTGAAGAAACGCACATTACACACACACATATATATATATATATTTATATATAGAATACCTAAAGAGCCTGAACTAATCCACCAAGGTTTCACCAACCAGATCTCGGTAGATAGGTTCTGGCTTTGCAGGTATTCTACTTTCGTTCTACTTCGTGTATTGAGCCCTTTTACATAATTCCGTCGGTGTTTATTCTTTTGGCTTGAGATTGCTGTTTGGTTGATTATTTCAAGTAGTACGAATGTTTTTAGTCTTTTCTTCTTTTAATGAATTTATTTCCCAGATATCATTTTGTGTAATATTCTTTTATTTACAGATTATGTCATCTAGTTTTTTTTTCGCACCGCCAGAGTTATAGTGTAGGTATAATGATAAGGATATATATATTGGTCTTGTGGGTAGAGTATTTGCCAATAGCTCGAGAGACCAGGGTTCAATCCCTTGTCGAATCATACCAAAGACTCAAAAATGTTACTTGCCTGCTTCCTTATAAGGTACGGATCAAGGGTAAGTATAGTAGCTATAGAAAATGGACCCTCGACTACGGTCGCCAACTCTCTCTCTCTCTCTCTCTCTCTCACACACACACACACATATATATATATATATAATAGAAATAAGATGAGTTTGATAAAGTTCTTCTGCTAATAAAGAACGAAATATTACCATCAAACCTGTTGTAAGTGTTTGATTTATCCACTTTTAAACTTATTTTTATCATCTTGTCAGATTCATCAAAATATACCAGTTCTCTCTCTCTCCCTCTCTCTCTCTCTCTCTTTATATATATATATATATATATATATATATATATATATATATATATATATACACGAGGTGCCTTCAATAAGTTTCCAGACTTAATGTAGCTGTTCATTTGAACCTGAAATCATAAAAATTGGTCTGTAATCTCATACGATATATAGCAATAACATACTGAATTTTCAAGAGTCTTCGACAATTTTAAGTATCCATACGAAAAAAGTCTGGAAACTTATCGTATGCACCTCGTATGTCCCTGATATTTTTTAGATAAGACTTGCAGTTTGGAGGAAAATTACGTTTTACAAAAACACTTAAATTTCTCATAATTTAATTCAACGCAAAAGATGGAACTTTAGATTTATCGACCATCGTTCTGATGGTCTCATCACTGAGCCGAATTTGTGGTCAGTGGCTATTTTATGTCCGTTGCAATCATTGCTGTTTGCTGCTAAAAGTAGCCGTTTCCATTACAGATCGTGATTTAAAATTAACCTTAGTCTCTAATAGGGCACTTTATGTTATCATTTGGTCAAGACAAAATAGTCTGATAGGGAAGATAGGTAAGTCTGAAAGTCACACGAATGACAAGAAAGAAATCAATCGATTTTCTTTCTCTTTTTTTCCGTGAGTGTTTTTTTAAAATTTCTTTCTTATTGAGTCACTTTCTCTTTTTCTTTCTCTATCTCCCTCTCAATTTCTCTCTCTCTCTCTCTCTCTGTTTTTTTCTTTCTGTATATCAGTCTGTCTCTCTTCGTATCTTTCTATCTGTCTCTCTCAATCTCTTCCCTTCCCACATAGTCTCTCAGTTTTTTTCAGTTTCTCTCTCTCAGTTTCTCTATCTCTCTCAGTCTGTTTTTCTTTTTTTTTTCTCTTTCAATCGCACTTAATTTCTCTCTGTTTTCTCTTTTAGTCTATTTTTGTTTATCTCTTTTTCTCAGTCTCTCAGTTCCTCCTTTATCCTCTCTGTATATCTTTCTCTTTCTCTGTCCCTTTTTGTTTTTCTCTCTCTCCCTATCCCTCTCGTTCTCAGTCTCTTAGTTTTTTCTTCGTCAGTAAATCTTTTTCAATCTGTCTCTTTTAGTCTCTCTTCCTCTCTCAGTGGTCTCTTTCAACCTCTCTGTATGTCTTTCTTTCTCTCTCAGTCTCTTTCTGCCTATCTTAGTCTCAGTCTCTCTCTCTCTCTCTCTCTCTCTCTCTCTCTCTCACTCCTTCTCTCAGTTTTCTCTTTCAGTCTTTCTGCTTGCCTGCCTGTTTATCTGTTTCTCAGTTTCTATCTATCTCCCTCTCCGCCTCTATCTGTATCTTTCTGTCTGTCTGTCATTGTTACAACGCCTTTCCCACCTCTCTATGATAGTATCCTTTTCTCTGGCACCCGTTTTATTTGTAATTCACCACACCAAATGATTTTTCCCTCTTGAATAATTTTCAAACAGATCTATTTGACTTACAGATGGAAACTTCACAAACTCTCCCACTTCGAGTCAGAGTGGTCCTGGGAGTAATGGTAATATATATATCAAATATATATGATTTGGTTTGGTTTGATGGCATATCGGCCATTATAGGTAATTTAATGCCAAATCCTCTTTATACATACATATCAAATATATATGATTTGGTTTGGTCTGATTTGGTTAGGTTTGATGGCATATCGGCCATTATAGGTAATTTAATGCCAAATCCTCTTTATACATACATATCAAATATATATGATTTGGTTTGGTCTGATTTGGTTTGGTTTGATGGCATATCGGCCATTATAGGTAATTTAATGCCAAATCCTCTTTATACATACATATCAAATATATATGATTTGGTTTGGTCTGATTTGGTTTGGTTTGATGGCATATCGGCCATTATAGGTAATTTAATGCCAAATCCTCTTTATACATACATATCAAATATATATGATTTGGTTTGGTCTGATTTGGTTAGGTTTGATGGCATAACGGCCATTATAGGTAATTTAATGCCAAATCCTCTTTATACATACATATCGAATATATATGATTTGGTTTGGTCTGATTTGGTTTGGTTTGATGGCATAACGGCCATTATAGGTAATTTAATGCCAAATCCTTTTGATAAATATATTTAATATATAATTAATATATTTTTAAACAAGCCTGAGTTTGTTTTTTACATACAGTTAGATAAAAGTAAAAGTAAGTAAAGTTGGCGACCTTAGCCGAGGGTGACCCGAAGGCTCCCTTTTCAATAGCTACTACACTGAGGTGTAGAGGAGGGCGCTATTCCATTCCCTGGATTGCTCCATTTTACCTTTGATCCTTAATGCTGAGTGTTAAGCAAAGCGGCATCAAGTACCATTTTTTGAGTTTGGTATGACTCAACCTGGGATTGAACCTCGGTCTCCCGGACCATTGGTGAACACTCTACTCATTAGGCCAATGACTCGGTTTAAATGGTTTCACTTAATTCCAAACGATTCATTCTAGCATAAGTACAGTTTTTGTTTACACACAGTTAAATGATCAAACAGTTCTATTTTAAATAATTCAGAAATGTAAAAACAGTTAATTTCAAATAATTCAGTTTATCGTAAGTACACTGTTTAGATCAATTTAACGCATAGATTGGAGCCTGTCAGGTGCTACAACTCCGGGTTAGAGTGGACCTGGGAGCGATGGCAATGAAAGAGTACTCTACATTCCCCAAAGCTTCAGTATTACTGGAGTCTCACCATCAGATTGTTTAACAGGTTGTTATTGTGATATCCAGGACATTCGTTGGACGAGTTTTATCCCTCTGCAGAGATGCAGTTGGTGTATTCTACAGCCTCAGCCGACTGGGCAAATTTACAATTGATTCAAATTGATATGCTCGTTGAACAAATAAACCATACCAAAATCATTCATTCATATGCACTACACCAATAATCTGTTGTTTAATCTGGTAGACAGGTTTTTGGTCACTGAAGTGGTCACACAATTTAGTATCATTAGCTTCATTGCTACCTAATATTGTGCGAGCCTAACCCATCTCACCATAATGGACTCTTTTCACCGTTATTAGTACTGAGAGATTTCGCTGCCAGAGAGGCAGATCAATATCGGTGTTATCCGAACAGTACGAGACTTCTTACGTTTTCTATGTAACTCTATCTTTCTTGTGTAATATAATCTGTTATCTAATATCCGTGTTTGCGTTTTCATTAGTGACCCTTTCCGGGGCCACAACACTTAACTTGTAGGAACTGGTATTTTCAGTGCAACTTGACACTTTCTCTTCCAAGCTTTAATAGTCTAATACATAGATCTCAGCTACTATTAAATAATTACCTCTCAATATTATTCTGTTGAGAACCAATTTCTTGGTTCCATAATGATAATTAGAACCTTATAGAAATAGTTCGTTTGGTTCCAACTGATTTCCATACTAAAAAAAAGTGTTAATTTTTGTGCCCCCCCCGCAACCAAAAAAGCTCGAGAGACTAATTTTTATATTTGTATTTTTGCATTGATAATCTCACCGGCACATTCGCGCGAGTTTTTAAATATCGAGATTCTTTGCAGACGACAACATTTGACTAGCTGTGAAAAATTTGTAAAGTCAAAACCTAAAATAACTTTAGAAATCTTTTCTCTCCAAAAATATTAAACATACAATTTCTTAACCTGTTAAATTCATTGGTGTAATGGTTATCGTCGCAGGATGTGGACACGACGACACGAGTTCAAATCCTGGACGAGCCTGATTACGTTTCACATAGCACTAATACCCTTGGGAAAGGTATGAATCCAAATATTCTCCCTCCAGCTATGGGTAAATAGTAGGGCAGACTAGGTTCTTCAGCCTTGGTGAGGCGACAAGTCTAGGAGAAGGAAAACTCTGAATTCAAACCTGCTAAACTCCGCTTAAAAATCGACCTTGTGTCATATCCTGCCCGAGCGGAGAGGTTGGTAAAAAGGAGGTGCTCGTGGTGTGATGGTTATCGTCGTAGGAAATGGACACGGCGACACTTCAAATCCTGGTCGAGACTAATTGCATTTCACATAGCACTAATACCCTTTGGAAAGGTATGAATCCAAATATTCTCCCTCCAGCTATGGGTAAATAGTAGGGCAGACTATGTTCTTCAGCCTTGGTGAGGCAACTAGTCTAGGAGAAGGAAAACTCTGAATTCAAACCTGTTAAACTCCGCTTAAAAATTGACCTTGTGTTATATCCTGCCCGAGTGGAGGGGTTGGTAAATAGGATATTTTTTTTTGCTAATTTCGAGCCTTAAATAGTATAAATAAGCGAAGAAATAATTGTTTCTTCAGTAAGTAAAATACTTACTCAACTAATAGTAAGAATGGATGCTTCTATACTTTATCATCATCATGTCACGCTGCTAGCACAGATATCGCTGACCCTCTCTCACCACCCATCTCTATCGTCCATCGCTCCCGGGAGGTCTTCAAGGTTACATCCTGTATCGGCACAGAGTTGTTGTATATAGGTTGTAGCTTGTCGTCCAAACTTTGCTCGTCCACTGAAGTATATCACTTATGAGTTCGTCCTTACTTCTCCAGCAGTGTCCTGGTTCGTCTAACTTATATAGTTTTCGTGATAGGTGGTAGGTGGCCGTACAGCTACTGTTTTATGGAGTGCTGCCTCCAGGACTTGTTCAATACAGCTCGCAGCATTCTTGTGTAATTGCCGACAAGCTTTTTCTCTAAACGTTTAATAAGCGTCCATGTAGTGCATTCATATAGCAGTATCGATACGACCACTGCTTGGAAAAACTGAGTTTTTTTACTTACTCAGCTATAACTTACTCAAATACCATTCGATTTATTTCTTTGTGTGAAAATCTTCATTCTTTTCTTTCAAGAATGCATTTTATTTCAACACCACTAATCTATCGTATTCGTAAGTTTTAACAATGACTTGATTCTACAACTACTTCTACTACTGCAAAAAAAAAAAAAAATCAATGCTCTTACTAATATTATCTTTGTTTACAAGAAAAGATTTTGTACTTTAGTTTTTCCATAAACTTTTCACTTAATCTAAAGAAATAATGATAATGAATTTGTAAATCAGATTTTTATTCATTACCGACTCATTGGTCAAGTGAGTAGGGTCTCGCCAATGATCC
Source organism: Sepioteuthis lessoniana (assembly GCA_963585895.1). Taxonomy (NCBI): domain Eukaryota; kingdom Metazoa; phylum Mollusca; class Cephalopoda; order Myopsida; family Loliginidae; genus Sepioteuthis; species Sepioteuthis lessoniana. Next base: position 26,815,581 of record OY757910.1, on the reverse strand, counting down.
GGGAGATCTGGGTTCAATCCCAGGTTGCGTCATCCCAAAAACTTTAAAAATGATACTTGATACCTACTTGCCTAACACTCAGCAATATAAGGTACTTATCAAGGGTAAAGTGGAGCAATCCTGGGAAAGGAGTAGCGCCCTCCCCTACACCTCGGTGTAGTAGCTATTGAAAAAGGAGCCTTCTTGTCACCCTCGACTACGGTCGCCAACTTTACTTTTACTAACTGCAGGCTTATAAAACAAAGAAGGTGTTTAGATACCTATCTGGATAAAAATAAAACTTGTCGAGAGCCAGATGAATTCTTTAAGGATCAACATCCAAACATTCACAGACGAGGTACCCTCCATATTCTTGTGTGACGATTGCAAATGACAGTCCGACATAGAATCTATTACCGTAATACCTCACTCATCATACCAGTTTGCTTAGCTTAGCAAAGTAGCGAGCCCTTGGGCATAAAGATTGAGGCCATTTCTGTGCACATCGTACTTCACCTAAATCTTTAGTGTGCAGGCCAGAGGGCAAACCTCACTTCTCATTTGAAGAACGTCTTGAATCTTTGTTCGTGAGATCAAGCTGAGATACTGGAATAGCAAAATGTAACAACTGTTACAATAGATCTCAAGAGATCAACTGATTTTTCAAGAGATTCTGACACCTTTCTATCGACTGCTCTTGTGTTTAAACATAATTACGGGAATACAAGGAAAAAGACTAATCTCTGAGAGAATCGTAACTATTTTTTTTTTAGTTAGTCTGTTCTATTCGCTATTTCAAATTCTTTTCTCTCAAAATAGTTGATTAAACCTCAAGATCAATCCCGTAGATAATTCAAAGCAACACCTGTACATATCTGTTCAGAAATCTTCAAAACAAGTAATGACTAAGAGAAGAAAAGAAACTGAAATTCTTTTCCATCGTCAGTCATTGAATTGTTTAGTGAAAAGGGTGCCGATACGCCCTCTCTTCACTAAACGCAGTAATCTGCTATCAAACTAGTTTCAATATGGTATGGCTTGTTTTATTTTATTTTATGGCATATCAACCTTTGTGAGTTATTTAATGCCAAAGTCATTATGGTCGAGGAACAGTAGTGGTACTATTTAATCCATAGCTGTTGGGTAAGATAGTTCATACGTTTTCTTAGGATATTAATCAGAAATTGAGCGAAATAGTGCGACTGGAGTTGGAACTCGCTTACTACTACACTCCAGCACTTAAGTCTCTGCACCACAGGTACTCCCCATTCTGTGCACACTAACTACAAATGGTATCACCGTCACCTTCATGTTTTATAGCTTTTTCAGTTCTCATACAAGGTCTCAGTACTCTCTTTTCGTTTTCTTTGATTTTCTCTCTGTAGTCAGCCAGGACGACTAAGTCTGCAAATCAGCAGGTTCTGTTTTTGTTAGCTCTTGTAGATTCTGGACGATCTCAACAATGCTGTACTTTAGATGTTCTCCACCTGTCCCGTTTCCAAGTCCTCCAGTCCCTTTAATAATCATTCGCTGACTGTACAAAGAGCACCAATTGCAATTGGTATAATCGTCACTTATATGTTCCAAAGTTTTTCCGATTCCCTAACAAGGCCGGGGTACTTATCTCTCTCTTCGCATTCTTTCAATTTTACTCTGTGGTCCGCTGAGACAGCAAAGTCCACAATTCTGCAAGTTCTCTTTTTTGTTGTTGTTGATAATCATTATAAGGTCTGGTCGTCTGGCCAAGATTAGGAGTTTGTGTGTCTCATTCTCCAGAATAGCTGCTGGGTCGTGCATATATCATTTGTTCGTATGGTCAAACTTAAATTTCTTGTACAATTCCCAGTGGATCACCTTTCCTTCCCAGTCGTGCTTTGTCTTATACTATTTCTGTGCCAATTTGCTGCATTTGCTTATTATGTGGTTGAATACTGTGAAGAGTCCAGGAGACTTAAGGAGGCTTGCTGTCACTCAAACTCCAGTTGAAAGCCATCAGCTAATGCTGATGTGAAAACTCTCAAGGAGTAAAATAATTTTAACAATGAAAATAACAAAAAGACTTGGAAATAAGAGGACGAGTGAAGGCCGCCCAAACTACGGCATTGTTGAGATCGGTCAGAATACTGAGAAAAGTCCTGGAGACTTGAGGAAGTTGTTGTCACTCAATCTCCTGTGAAAGACCATCAGCTAACGCCGATGTGAGAAACTCATAAGGAGTAAAATAAAAGTACTTTTATTTTTTTATTAGAAAATGGCTAGAGGGGACGTATTTAGAGGTGCTACGGTGCGTGATCCTAGACAGGAGTGTGTGTTTGTGCGTGTGTGTGTGTGTGTGTGTGTGTGTGTGTGTGTGTAAGAGAGAGAGAGAGAGAGAGAGGGTGGGGAGAGGAAGACAGAAGGTTTGTGCTGACAATTTCATGCAACAATATCTGAATGAGATCACATTTTCTCCACGGAAAAAAATCTCCATCATAACGTGCAGTTAAAAATCTGTTACTTCATTGATAAACCTCTAAAACTATACAAAGATAAAGTGAAAACCGTAAAAAAAAATCCTTAAAAAGCCCCCACAAAAGAAAAACAACAACAAAAGACAAAATTAAAAAAGTGCAACGAAACCCCCCCCAAAAAAATAATGAAAAATATTTTGACATTGTTTTCATATCTCTCTGATTCAGTCTCAAGATAAAAATTTCAACTTGTTCAATTTATCTGATCTATATTCTTTGGCAAGACAACAACTGGTCTTCTGTTATACGCCTTATCTTCTTGCTTTGTTATTAAAGGACGAAAAAAAAAAAAAACCCAACCCAAAAACAAAAAAAAAACACAAAAAAACATGAAAACATAATGTCACTTTTATTAAACAATTGTGTCACGAAAAATAATTATAGGTAAAATAGAAGAAAATGGAATCCGTTAAAAAGGCGAAATTCGTGCTACCGTATATTACTGTTATTTTTAGGAAACATCATCGCAGTATCTACCTCTCATGGAAATATACATTACTATAATGTATTCAAAGGAGTGGCTATGTCAATAATACTGTATGGATGCACCATCCTGACACCAACGAAACGCTTGTAGAAAAAGCTAGACGGAAACCACAAAAGAATGCTAGGTGCTGTTTTGAACAAATCCAAGGAGCAGCACCCCAACCAAATAGCTGCTGTGCATCCACCTACCTCCCATCTCACACACCATCCAAATAAGATGAATAAGACATGAAGAGCAGTGCTGGAGAAGTAGGAACTAACTCATAAGCAACGTTCTCTTATGGACACCTGCACGTGTTAGTATTAGCCGACAGCAAAGACTTACACATCAGTTCTGTTGGGACACAGAATGCAACCTAGAAGACCTTCTAGGAGGGATCGATGATAGAGAGAGAGACAGAGAGAGAGAGGGAGAGAGAGAGTCCAGGGAATATCGTGCTGTCAGTGCGACTTGATGATGATTATGATAACATCTAAGTTCATATAAAATCTGTATCAAGTTAAGTGTTCTTCATGGTGTAGTCGTACAAAGCTGTTGGGTTGACGGTGTATCAAGTTTTGGTTAGGTTATTTTACGCTGAAGTCAATTTAACATTTAGGATTTCCAATTATATATTCGATAAGTACATATCTATACAAAGATTTTAAAGATACAAATTTCATATTCATTTCCAACAGTATTAATGTTTTAAGAGTCAACGTATTATTGTGTTTTACAGTCATTATAAACAGGTAAGTGATGTACTCCTATGGACCCCCACATATGGCCGGACAAAAGCAGGACGATCAGCTCGAACATACACTCAGCAGCTATGTAAGGATACGGGATGTAGCCCTGAAGACCTACCAGAGGCGATGAACGATAGGGAGAAGTGTCGACAGAGGGTCAGGGATATCCGTGCTGGCAGCACGACATAATGATGATGATGATGATGATAAACAGGTAAACACTTCGTACTAAGATACGATATCAATGTTTTAAGCATCAATAAATTTATATACGAGGATCATTAAATAAGTTTCCAGACTTTTGTCGTATGGGCACTTTTATTGATAGTACACACATGAAACTTTAGTCCCCTTCGAAGTAATCTCCTCCGGCTGCAATGCACTTGTTCTACCGTTCCAACAACTTCTCGAAGGCCCATTGAACTCCTCTTGTGTGAGCGTGTCAATGACCTTTGTCACAGCCTCTTTTATCTCCTCAATTGTCTCATAACGACAGCCTCTGATCTTAGAGAATAACCAAAAGTGACATGGAGCAAGGTCTGGACTGTAGGGAGGCTGAGGAACTGTCTTGATGCCCATCTTGGTCAAATAGTCTGTGACAAGGATGGAGTTGTGGACTGGTGTATTGTCCTAGTAGAAATGCCACTGACCCGATTTTAAGAGTGCTGGCCTCTTCCCTAGGAATCTCTTCCTGAACTCCCTTAAAACCTCAACATAGTAACCCTAACCCTTTGGCCAATCAACTCTGGTGTATTGACTTCCTTACTCCTCCCACACCTCTCATCATCCCTCACAGACTACCTGCCTTCCTTGAATCTCTTATGCCACTCAAAGACTGATGCTCGATTCATGCAAGATGGTCGAAAAGTAGTCTGAAGCATTCCATACGTTTCTGTGGCATTTTTTTCAAGCTTAAAACAGAATTTTATTGCATATCGTTCTTCTTCACGTCCAGATTTCATTTTTGAAATTCACCAGCTGTGACAATCAGGCTTTAGTCGGGTGTATTCCAATTCTTACTGTAGCTGTTGATTTGAACCTGAAATCATAACCATTGGTCTGTCTTTTCAGAAGATGTATAGCAATAACATAGTGAATTCTCAAGAGTCTACGACAATTTAAAATGCATGTGCAAAAAAATCTGGAAACTTATTGAATGCACCACGTAGTTCACAGTCATTTTTGCAATATCAATATTTAACAGATACGACAAGTCCCGTCAGAATGCACTTGGGAGTAATGGTAATGTCATGACGACTCTAAACTTTTTGAATTTATAGAAATCATAGTAAGGAAAAATAGAAGAAACTCATGGTACAATAGATATAGTCGTAGGAAACGGACATTGTGACCAGAGTTCAATTCTAGGAAGAGGCTGTTTGTTTTTCATGTAGCGCTAATTACCCAGACATTGGTATGAATTCGACAATTTCCTCTCTAACTGTGATAAATAGTTGGACAGACTGGCTCTTTAACCTCGGAATGGTAACAAGTCCAGGAGAAGAAAAACTCTGAATTCAAACCTGTTAAACTCTGCTTAGAAATTGTCCTTGTGTCACATCCTGCTCGTTTGTGAACACACACACACAAACACTCTCTCTCTCTCTCTCTCACACACACACACACACACACACACACACACATATATATATATATATATATATATATATATAACAACTTGATCTAATGAGTGAATAGGCTAAAAATTGACAGTCATCAAACGCCGCTGATTCGATGTCTACGCTATCCTAACGTGTCTATATACTCTATCGCTGATATTGAGCAATTTCCCGGGAGACCAGGGTTCAATCCCAGGTCGAGTCATACCAAAGACTTAAAAAATGATGCTTGATCCTGCCTTGCTTAAGATTCAGTATTTTTAAGTGCGGATCAAGGGTAAAGTGGAGCGATCCAGGGAAAGGTGTAGCGCCGTTCTCTATACCTGTTGTAGCTATTGAAAAGGGAGTCTTCGGGTCGCCATCGACTACGGTCGCCAACTTTACTAACTTTATATATATATATATATACTTTCAGTCTCAGCTGGAACCATTTTCTCGGGAACAAACGTCTGAAATTACAAACACAATGACGAGTTGTATGCGTTTATTTAAAGAGTAGGAAGAAGAACATGTGGCAGGGGAATTTACAAAAGTGTACGACTTTACTGGAGGTAAGAGGTAGAATTGATGACTTATACGAAGACTTGAATGGATCGCTATCAAAATAGGCAGAGGCGATATGTTTGTCTAATTTCATTATATATATATATATATATATATATATATATATATATTGAATAGTTTTAAGTAGAGCATCCGCTATGAGTTTTAAAAAAGGACCTTTCCTAAAAAAAGTTTTGGTCACGTCTCGTCAGAGAAACACCATGACAAGCAAGCAATAACGATGAATAAATCAAGGTAGTTGATGACAAAGGGAAAAAACCTAGAGTGGGAAAAAACGTTTACCTTCCAGGTAAACGTCTTTTTTTTTTATTGACGTCTCGTCAGTGACGTGACCGATAAAAAAGGGTCCTTTTAGGAACTCATAATGTATACTTTCCTGAAAGATATTCAAAATTTTTGCGCGTACCAAAGGATACACACACACACATATATATAGTAAAAAAGGTAAAGTTGGCGACCATTGTAGAGGTCGACCAGAAGGCTCCATTCTCAGTAGCTATTAAACCGAGGTGTAGGAGAGGGCACTACTCTTTTCCTTGGATTGCTTCACTTTACCCTTGATCCTTACCTTATAATACTGAGTGTTAAGCAAGGAGGTATCAAGTACTAATTTTTTGAGTCTTTGGTATGACTCAACCTGGGATTGAACTATATATATATATATATATATATATATAATATTCATAGAATAGGGGTGTTGCCGTATAGCTTTATAGTTCCTAGCTTTAGAAAATGAATGCATAAACTTATAATCTATAGAGTGAATTTAAATGTTTCGGTACTGTAGAGGGATGGAGACTTTCTTCAGTGAATTATAGTCCATTATTCCATGAATATGCGATTGATATTTTAAGTGGCAGATATGGAGACTATGTTACTTAGCTTAGTAGATACTTATTTTATTCTTTAAAGTAAAGTAATTCCGACGTGTGTTGAAAAAGTATCAAGAGTTAATCTGTATTTAACAAGACAGAAATGAACAATAGATGCAGCACATACCTGGATTGTTTCTCAAGGCGATTATAGCGAGTCCATCGTTCCATTAACATATACAGTGCACTCAAAAAATATACCTATGAAGCTTTGATCGCTGCAAACAATATGCACATTACTTCTATTGGCAGTATGTTCAAAAAGTATCGAAACTGAAGCTCTAATTACGAAGATGAAAATAAGAAATGAGTGAACGTATTTTCGTCGTATAATAGTTAGTACATTTCTTATCGAAAATGTTACATTCATTATGGGACGGAGGTAGTATTATGAGAGGTGTGTTCAAAATGTATCGAGACTGAGGTTCCATTTATGAAGATGGAGATGAAAAATGACTAAATCTATTTTTGTTTCTTCATAGTTGGTACATTTGTATATACATTTTAAAGACAGAATGTAATATTCATTATGGGATGAAAGTAGTATTGTGCGAGGTGTGTTCAAAATATATGGAGAATGAAGATGTATTTACCAAGATAGAAATGAACTATATATTAGAGGTTTTCTTTAAAAGTGTCCCCTTGAAATATTCTGATTTTTCCATTGTTAAGTAAGTAAAGTAAAGTTGGCGACCGTAGTCGAGGGTGACCAGAAGGCCCCCTTTTCAATAGCTACTACAGCGCGGTGTAGGGGAAGGCGCTACTCCTTTCCCTGGATTGCTCCACTTTACCCTCGATACGTACCTTATATTTCTGAGTGTTAAGCAAGGAGATATCAAGTACCATTTTTAAAGTCTTTGGTATGACGTAACCTGGGATTGAACCCAGGTCTCCCGGATCATTGGCGAACACTCTACCAACTGGCCCCAAACTCATAAATATTGATTTGAAGTTGCGCAATTGAATTTCTATTAATGCCCTCCACGTTCTTAAAACTTTCTTACGTTAATCTTATTTAAAATTGTCTCTTTAGTAGACAACGCATTTATTCCAGCGAGTTCTTTATGGGTCGAAGCGCTCCTAAATCTTTTATTTTGATTTTGTTGGTTAAGCTGTGCATTTTTATTTCTTTTCATAGCCTCAACGTTCTATATTTTATCGGGTTTCAGAAATAAGAAGCCGTACAGAATAGGGTATGGTCAAGATAGAGAGTGCTGCATGGGGGAGTCCCCGTATAGCAGTAGCTAACGTTCTAGACTGCGATATTTTAGTAATCGTGTTCGAAATCATGTGACGCTATTATGTTCACTTTTGGACTAATGCCCCTTTTGGGAAGGGTATGAACCCCCTCTCACCCAGCTATGGTTTGAATTATATTATTGTTGTCTTTCCACGAGGATGGTGTTTGAAAAGTAGTGATATTAGAAATACTTGAAACCATAGAATGCCTAGCCGGTGAGGCTTAGAATATGCTGATTGTTTCCTTTGCGGAGAGGATACACAAAAAATTGGTGTCCTTGGTATAAAATCAAGCTGCATCAGGTTCAAGTTTTGGAGATCTGGTGAGCGTGGATTACTACTCTATTGTCATGACTCTCAGGTCTACTCCGGCCCGAAGTGGTAATACCTGCTTGGGTTCTACCTAGAGGTCAAATAGTTCTGTTTGAAAACGATTAGTATTTGATAGGAAGCCTTGAAACCATATAACTGTAACTAAACTAATGATTTTTTAAAATTACAAATAGTAACTTGAAACCATGCAACTGTGTGTACATTATTAGTATTTGATAGGAATACTTGAAACCATTACTGTGTGTAAATTATTGGTATAAGATAGGAATACTTGAAACCATACAACCGTGTGTAAATTATTAGTATTAGATAGGAATACTTAAAACCATATGACTGCGTGTAAATTATTGGTATTAGATAGGAATACTTGAAACCATATTACTGTGTAAGAAATAACTACACAAAAATGTAGAAAAAAATCTACAATGAACGCGGTTCCCCCAACTTTAGCTATAAATTACCCAAGATGAGTTGACGTGCCGTTAGAATCTATCAATCAACAGTATTCTAAAAGTGTAGGCCACTGTTTCGATTTGATTTCTTTGTTTAATGGCATATCACCTTTCGTGGGTTATTTAATGCCAACACCACCCTCGTAGAAGAACAGTATTTGTACTATTTATTCCATAACAGAGAGGGAGGGAGGTGGATAAGGGGCTCCTATCTTTCCCAACTTTTTTTATGAAAACAATATTTCTATTATTTAAGGTTTTGTTGTTTAATGGCATTATCTAATACCTAAGCCATAATTGGAAAAGAAGATTATCCATATCTTTTAATCTGTTGTTGTGGGGAATAAGGGGGCTCATCTCTTTTCTGAGGGTATTTGTCCTTAAGTGAACGTAATAGCACGACTGACGTTCGAACTGGATTACTACGATGTTGCAGCCTATCACGTTTGTTACTATGTTATGGGTGATCCCCCAAACTTTGAAAACAAAAAAACAAAAAACAAAAACAAACTTTAATACTGTCTGATGATATCGTTTCTTGCCTTTCTCCTCCCACAATCTCATACTATTATTATGTTGGTATTGTTGGTTTGGCTTGGTTTCTTTATTTAATTGTATATCAACCTTTGTGGGATATTTAATGCCAAAGCCATCCTTGTTGAAGAACAGAAGTGTTTCTATTTATCCGGAGTTCATACCTTTCCCAAGAGTATTTGTCCGAAATCGAACGCAAACGCGCGACTGGATTTCGAATTTGCTTACTATGATGTCGCAGTCTAGCGTTTTAGTAGATATGCAATGGGAACTCTCCTAAATTTAGGAATGAGGTGCTCCAAAAGTAATAATGCTCATTAATTTCCCTATAAATTACAATAGTTACAGTGAGCACATTAATTCTGTTGGATAGAGCAAGTTTTCAGCTACAAAAACTATTCTCGCACGCCATTATTAACCCCACCGTTCGGATATGGTAATATTTTGGTGGAGCTTGTTTAGAGACCAAGTTAATGGTCTTTCCTGGTGGCAACACCTCACAAAACACCAACTGTACAGCCACCTACCTCCCATCACGAAAACTATCCAAGTTAGACGAACCAGACATGCAGGATACTGCTGAAGAAGCAGGGACGAGCTCATAAGTGATGTACTCTTATGGACCCCCACAAATGGCCGAGCAAAAGCAGGACGACCAGCTCGAACATACATACAGCAGCTCTGTGAGGATACGGGATGTAGCCCTGAAGACCTGCCAGAGGCGATGAACGATAGGGAGAAGTGGCGAGAGAGGGTCAGGGATATCCGTGCTAGCGGCACGACATGATGATGATGATGCTTCCTTCACGTGAGTTGCAGTAAAATTTTGAATATGTAAGGATTAAATTTTACAGAGGGGCATCAGAATTTTAGAAATATCAAAATGGGGCATGGCCCAAAACTGGTTGGGAACCACTGATAAAGAATGTTTAAGTAATAATAAAAATATTATGTCCCTCCGTCATAGGCAAAATGTGACACAGAATCAGTAGTTAACGGGAGTATAGCTGGATGGAATTCAGATTTTTCCTTCTCTTAGACTGGTTGGTTAACCAAGGATAAAGAACGCAGTCTTACTATTTAACCATTACTGGGTGCAACAACGGATGGATTCTGGCTTTTCCCTTGGGCATTAGCACAAAGCAAAATACAACCTCGCGTAGGATTTGAACTCTAGTCACCGATTCCATTTCTCAACATAATGTTCGTGGTGTATTCAATAAGTTTCCGGACTTTTTTGTACAGGCATTTAGAATTATAGTAGACTCTTGAAAATTCAGTATGTTATTGCTATATATCTTCTGAGAAGACAGACTAATGTTTATGATTTCAGCTACAGCAGGAATTGGAATACACTCTGCGAAAGCCTGATTGTCACAGCTGGTGAATTTCAAAAATGCAATCTGGACGTCAGGACACTTTAGAAGAACGATATGCAATAAAATTCTGTTTTAAACTTGGAAAAAATGCCACAGAATCGAATAGAATGCTTCAGACTGCTTTTCGACCATCTTGCATGAATCGAGCATCAGTTTTTGAGTGGCATAAGAGATTCAAAGAAGGCAGGGAGTCTGTGAGGGATGATGAGAGGTGTAGGGGGAGTAAGGAAGTCTATACACCAGAGTTGATTGGCCAAAGGGTTAGAGTTAGGGTTACTATGTTGAGGTTTTAAGAGAGTTCAGGAAGAGATTCCTAGGGAAGAGGCCAGCACTCTTCAAATTGAGTCAGTGACATTTCCACCAGGACAATACACCAGTCCACAACTCCATCCTTTTCACAGACTATTTGACCAAGATGGGCTTCAAGACAGTTCCTCAGCCTCCCTATAGTCCAGACCCTGCACCCTGCGACTTTTAGTTATTCCCTAAGCTCAGAGGCTGTCGTTATGAGACAATTGAAGAGATGAAAGAGGGTGTGACAAAGGTCATTGACACGCTCACACAAGAGGAGTTCTATGGGACCTTCCAGAAGTTGTTTGAACGGTAGAACAAGTGAATTGCAGCCAGATGAGATTACTTCGAAGGGGACTAGAGTTTCATGTGTGTACTATCAATAAAAAGTGCCCATACGACAAAAGTCTGGAAACTTATTTAATGATCCTCGTAGCAAGAATTGCATTTGAAGAAAAAGGAAGGAAGAAAGAAATAGAAAGATAACTCCTATTACTAAAATAATAATAATAATATTAATAATAATAATAATAAGAAGAAGAAGAAGAAGAAGAAGAAGAAGAGAAAAGATAAAATAAAGAAAAACATGAAGCAAGAAAAAGGAGGAGAATGATGGAATGATGAAGAAGCAAGAAGAAAGGAGGAGGACGTACAAGATAAGCAAAGATGGTTATAAAAACAATGATAATAATAATGACAGTAATACCAGTTGTAATTTGAGTACTGGGTCGCAGTCACCAAAGGTCTGAAAGAGGGACTGGAGGACTTGAAAATAAGACGATGAGTCGAGACCATCCAAACTACAGCATTGTTGTGAGTGGCTAGAATATTGAGAAAAGTCCTGGAGAATTGCTGTCACTTAGACTCCAGTAAAAAAACGTCAGCTAATGCTGATGTAAAAAAAACTCTCAAAAGAGAAATAAATAATGATAATAATAGTTTGGTTTGGTTTAATGGCATATCAACCATTGTAGGTTATTTAATGTCAAATCCATTTTTATACATATAAACAGTTCTATTTCAAACAGTTCAGTTTAGCATAAGTACACTGTTTAATTCTATTTGACCCACAGATTGGACCCTATCAGATGCTACCACTCCAAGTCAGGGTGGACCTGGAAGCGATGGCAATGAAGGGGTATTCCGCATCCCCCAAAGTTCCAGCATTACTGGAACCTCGTCATCAGATTGTATAGTGTCATACCCAGGATACTCATTGGGGGAGTTTTACCCCTGTGCAGAGATGCAGTCGGTGTATTCTAGATCCCTAGCCGCATGTGGCCGTGAAACATGAAAGTGACGATTATACCAATTGTAATTGGTGCTCTTACTGTCAGCAATGAATTAGTACAAGGACTGGAGGATTTGGAAATAACAGGAGGAGTGGAGACTGTCTAAACTACTGCATTATTGGGATCGACCAGAATACTGAGAAGTGTCCAGGATATTTGAGGAGACTTATTGTCTTTCAAACTCTTGTGAGAAACCATCGGCTAACGCTGGTGTGAAAAACTCTCAAAAGAGATTAAATAATAATAATAATAACAAGAAGAAGAAGAAGAAGAAGAAGAAGAAGAAGAAGAAGAAGAAGGTAAAAAGGAAGAAAAAAGATGCAATTTTGAGTGTTAGACTTGGAAGAATGACTGGAAGATCAGTCGAAAGAAGAAGCGAGAGAAGAAAATCCAGAATAACAAGAAAAGTGAAGAATAAAAAAAGATTTAAAAATTGTAATATAAGATTATGAAGTAAATAAGGAAAGAGTATAATAATGAGACAAAAAGAAAACAACTCTATCTATCTATCTATCTATCTATCTATCTATTTTTTTTATATGCATATAACTGTATTGGAAAGCGAAGAAAGGAAAAAAAATTACAAAAGAAGAAATGAAAAGAAAAAGAACTCTGAAAAGAATAGAAAAACAAAAAATTAAGGAAGTGAAAGGTGAGTGAAAACATAGGGTATCTCAATATACATAGGACCCATGTGACTGCTAATAACTCTACTAATAAAAATACTGTGTTCTTTTTTGTTTCAGATTGGAAAATAGTATGCTATAACAACTAGTTATCCTCGATCACAATGCCTTGGATAAGAAAGAAAAAATATTTTGTGTCACTACTTATTTGGAGGCAAAATCATTCAAAACTGTCTCAAAATAGATGCAACTCATTAATATGGTAATAATTTATTACTGAGACCAGAAACTAAAAAAAAAAATGAACAACCCCAAACCGTTGCATGTCCTGGAAGCTGATGTAATTTGAATTAAAAAATGTCTCTTGCTCAAAGGATGCAATTTTTACAGGACATGTTCCAAATGACCGCCATTACGCTTGTCTCAGTAATAAATCAGTATCATATTATTAAGTTACATCTATTTTGAGACACCCTCTATATAATGAAGAATCAACCCAAAACGATGAAGAAGAAAAAGAAGAAGAGGAAGAGAAAAAATAGCATTAGAAGAATAAGGACAAAAAGAAGAGGAAGAAAGAGAGTAAAAAGAACTGTTTTCCTCTTTACTTTTTTTCCTGTTACTTTTTCTCTTTCCCCTTAAAGGGAAAGGGAGAAAAAGCAGAAGAAAAGGAAGATATGTATAATGGATGACGAAGTAGAGGAAGATGAAGAAAAGTAAAAGGGAAAAATAAAAGGAAAGAGATGAAAAGGAAGGAAAAAAGTTGGAGGGGAAAGGAGAAGAAGTGGATGGAGACGGGAAGGAGGGTAGAAAGAAGAAAGGAGAAAAAGAGGAAGAAAGAAGTGGTTTAAGGTAACGAAGGAGAAAAAGAAGAAAGGCGGTAAAGAGATGAAGGAAGAAGAATAAAAAGAAAAGGAAGAAAGGAAAGAGAAGATAAAAGAGACTGGAAGGAGGAAGAGAAAAAAGCAATGAAAAAGGCTGGGAAAAGAAGGATTGTAAGGAGATGATGAAAAAGAGATTAAAAAGAATGTAGGAGAAGAAGAGAAAGAAGGAGTTAAAAAAACGCCGAAGAAGTAGAAATGATGAAAGAGAAGAAGAGGGAGAAGAATTGTAAGGAGAAGAGGATTAGAAAGACAGAAAGAGAGGGAGAAAAGAAGGAAAAAAGGAGAAGGGGAAGAAAAATAAAGAAAAGAAGGAGAAGAAGACGAAAGAAAGAGATAAGAAAAATCGAAAGGAGAGGAGGAAAGAGAAGAAGATGAAAAAAAAGAGAGAGGAGGAGAAAGAAAAGAGAAAAAAGAGAAAGCGAAAGGAAAAAAGAAGGAAGGAGAAGAAGATGAAAAAGAAGGAGAAGGAGGAGAAAGAAAAGAGAAAAGAGAAAGGAGAAAAGAAGGAAGGAGAAGAAGATAAAGGAGAAGGAGGAGAAAGAAAAGAGAAAAGAGAAAAAGCGAAAGGAGAAAAGAAGGAAGGAGAAGAAGATGAAGGAGAAGGAGGAGAAAGAAAAGAGAAAAGAGAAAAAGCGAAAGGAGAAAAGAAGGAAGGAGAAGAAGATAAAGGAGAAGGAGGAGAAAGAAAAGAGAAAAGAGAAAAAGCGAAAGGAGAAAAGAAGGAAGGAGAAGAAGATGAAGGAGAAGGAGGAGAAAGAAAAGAGAAAAGAGAAAAAACGAAAGGAGAAAAGAAGGAAGGAGAAGAAGATGAAGGAGAAGGAGGAGAAAGAAAAGAGAAAAGAGAAAAAGCGAAAGGAGAAAAGAAGGAAGGAGAAGAAGATGAAGGAGAAGGAGGAGAAAGAAAAGAGAAAAGAGAAAAAACGAAAGGAGAATAGAAGGAAGGAGAAGAAGATAAAAAGAAGGAGGAGGAGAAGAGAGAGGAGAATGAATAGCAAGTGCAATAACACAGCAATAACAACAAAAAGGATTTACTAAGGCAGTTGGTCGTGAAATAGTTATTTCTTCAGTCGAAGTGTGCCTACTTTACATCTCTCTATGTAGACAGTTTCTACCCCGGGGCCTAGCAGACATTGGCACAGAAGCATTCATGCTACAGACAGCGTAACGAAGCGGCATAATGGTCAGCGGAAGTGGTTGAAGGTAGGTAAGGAAGAGGTCGGCTCAGGAAATCTTCGATTCAGGTTCAACGCAGTGGCAAGCGTGTAAGGCGAAAATTCGAGCTAGCCATGCGTACGGGTACAGTTAAGGCAAAGGCCGATGCAAAGCAACACCCCATTTGGTAGTTTGGGAGCTTAGAGTCCACAGAATGGGGTTACGGTTAAAGTTGCGACCGGCATGGTTTTCTGGATTTCCTGGGTTCAACGTAGGTATTAGAGTTGAGGGTTCGGGTCGAAGTTTGGGCTTTATTCATGCCGTTCACAGCTGATCGGACGCATGAGTTAAAACGTTCTCGTTTCCTTCCTCATCCTTGCTCTTTTTTTCTCTAGCCTTGCTCTCCACTAGAATGTGTGGTACGCTTGAATCAACTATGGGTCGAGTTATCATGGCCGGGTCTAATTCAATTGCAAAATGAGAGATAGAAATAGAAACTATTGCCAATAAAAGACAAAATATCAACAACAAAGTCCAGTGTATTAACTCTATGGTTAGAGAAAAGAACTAAAGGATGGAAGGTTACCTTATATCCTTTAGTTCTATCCCTGGCAAAAATGATGGAATTAGGACACATATTTTATTTAACAGTAAGTAAGCTAATAAGAGATAATATGCAAAACATTTAATTTCACCATACATTTTCAATTGGATTGAAATCTGAACTGTTTGCTGACTATGTCTTTGATTTTGTGTACCTTTCTCGAACAATAGACTCAATTACGTTCACTTTCGGACAAATACCCTTGAAAAAGGTATAAACGCCGTTATATACCCAGTTATGAGTTAAATAGTATCACTACTGTTTTGTTACAAAGATGGATTTGGCATTAAATAACCAAAGAAGTCTGATATGCCATTAAAACAAAGAAACCAAGCCTGAAGAAAAGCTTTAATTTTTAATTTGGATTGCTTTCTTGAATGAATTTTACGATCTTTTCCATTATTTCAATTTAAAGTTCTTTTGTTTGAACCATATTTTCTCTCAATTAAGTAAGCTCAAACACTTTTTGAGGTCTGAAAAAACGGTTTTTTAATTGTAGACTCATTTGCATATCGAATTTTCTGCTTGAATTTGCTTTAGAAATGCAGATTACAAGATAAATCCATAATGCAAGTCTTACTTTGTCTCGCGTAAAGACGACGTACAACAAGAAAACATGAAGCGTACTGTAAGAAAAAAATAGCAGTAGCACCAGCTGTAGCAATTCTCAAAGGTTTTGAAATAAAAATAGATCCCCTAATCACGACCAGAAAACCAGACTAAGAGTTAATTAACAAGTAATTGTCACCTTGTGAATTTTACCGTTTTATCAGACCATACAGTGAAATATCAAAAATAATTGCAAGAATAAAAGAGATAGAAAATAATGATAATAATAATAATGACTGAGGACCCAGTCGGCTGGAACTGTAGAATTCACCGACCGCACCACTGTAGAGGGGTAAAACTTCACCTGCAAGTTTCTTAGATATGACACTAAATAATCTGATGGTGAGGCTCCAGTAATGCTGGAGCTTTGGATAAGGCAGACTACCCCTTCATTGCTATCGCTCCCAGGTCCACTCTGGCCCGGAGTTGTAACACCTGATAGGGCCCTATCAATGAGTCAAATAGAACTAAACAGTGTGCTTTTGCTAAACTGAATTGTTTAAAATTAACTATTTTTCCATTTAACTGTGTGTAAACAAAAAACTGTGTACTTTTGCTAAACTGAATTGTTTGGAATAGAACTATTATGACATTTAACTGTGTGTAAACAAAACTGTACTCATGTTAAAGTGAATTGTTTGAAACATTTATTAAAATGACTTAATTAATTCGGTGTTAAATGACCCGAAAAAGGTTGATATGCCGTAAAACCAACCAACCAAACAACAATGATTGATTTCATTCTTTGTTTAATTGCACATCAACCTTTATATGTTATTTAATACCAAAGCCATCCTTCTAAAAGAATAGCAGTGATAATATTAAACCTATAGCAGGGGGATTATGGGATTCATGCCTTTCACAAGAGTATTAGTCCGAAAGTAAACGTAATAGCGTCACTGGAGTTCGAACTCACTCACCTTGAGGCCACAGTCCTGCACATTAGCTATTACATTGCGTAGACTCACCCTAATTATAATAAGATAAAACAGACAACCCATTATCGACTAGAAGGCGAGGCCTGGTGATAATTGACCAAAGGAAAAGGACTTTTCATCTTGTGGATTTCTTTCATATACGTAATTAGTTATTTTTATTGTCATTATCAATATGAGATAAGAGCCAGAGTATTTGAAAAAGTAGCTTGATTGCCTGTTTCATGTAAATTTAACTTCTAAAAGAGAACAATTCATAACATAGTAAAAAGAATATCGGCAAGAGTTCTGTAATAGACTTTTCTAGAATTCTACAAGAAATATGCACATATAAAAAGGTTATGGGGAACCACCGAAAGTAAACTGGTTTTGTTTGGTTTAGTTTTATGGCATATCAACCATTGTAGGTTACATAATACCAAATCTAATTTCATGTCTATAAACAGTTTTATTTCAACCAATTCAATTTAACATAAGTACACAGTTTAAATGTTAAAAACAGTTCTATTTTAAGCAATTCAGTTTAGCATAAGTACACTGTTTAGTTCTATTTGACCCATAGATAGGATTCTATCAGATGCTACCACTGTGAACCAGAGCGGACCTAGGAGCGATGAAAATAAGAGGGTACTCCGCATTTCCCCAAGCTGCAGCATTACTGGAACCCCACCATCAGATTGTTTAGTGCAATTTGGTGCAAATATAAAAGAAATGGTTTGAAGTCAAAAAGTGTAAACATACCGGTAGACCCGGAAAGACATGAAAGCATCAGAAAACCGAAAGCAATATGCCCTGAAAAATAGAAAATGTACTACAAAACTCATGAAAAACAAGTGGGTCGAAGCAGGAGCCAATGTGTGCTATAAGATTGAAAGAAATAAGCAGAATCAAATGGGGTTTACAGTGGTTGAACAAAATAATGGAGACACCTAGAATCTTAGTATTCTAATTTTGAAACTCTTGTAAAACCATCAAACGTTTGTTATTTTTATTTTTTTTATTTATGATTAATCTTTCTTGTCTTACTTTACAAAAATTATTGTTTTTTACAGAAGAAATTAATCAAAGTTTATTAAAATGGCAGATCTATCAGACTTTAAAAGTGGTCAAATTGTTGGTGCACGTATGGCAGGCGCTATTGTAACAAAAACTGCTGAATTATTTGGTGTAGCAAAGAGTGCTGTCTCGAAGGTAATGACGGCATTTGGGAAAGAAAGAAAAACCTCCTCACTGAAGCAAAACTCTGGAAGAAAACGAAAGCTGTCTGGTTGGGACCGTCGGACTCTTACGCAGATTCTTAGCAAAGATTACAAGAATACAGCTCTGAAAATTACGGCAGTTTCTTCTAAAACGGTAAGAAGAGAGATGCAGAAAGCTGGATTTCGTGAGAGGTCGGTTATCGGAAGACTTCTACTTTTACAAACCAATATTGCAAAGCGTTTAGAGTGGAGAAGAAACCAATAAAACTGGTCCTAAGAACAGTGAAAGATGGTTATTTTCTCGGACGAGTCATTTTTACCTTATTTCCAACATCTAGTCGAGTATACTCGTGAAGACAGCCCAAAAGAAACATCTTATCCAGTGTGTCTTCTTCCAAACGTTAAACACAGAGGAGGCTCTGTGATGATCTAGGAGGCTATATCTGGGAAATCTGTCGGCCCAATGGTTTCCTTTCAAAGCAGGACCAAAAGTCAAGTCTATTTAAAAATTTCATCTGATGAAATTCATCCTATGGCCGCGGAACTGTTTTCGGAGGGAAACGCAATTTTTTAGGATGATAATGCACCAATTCACACAACTAAAATTGTGTCTGAGTAGCACGAAGAACATTCTGGTGAAGTAGAGCATCTTATCTGGCTACCACAGCCTCCAGATTTCAATATTATTGAAAATTTATGGTGCATTTAAGAAAAGCAAGGAGTCAATATCCTCCCCCATTATCACCGAAAGAACTTGAGACTATTTTGGCAGAAAAATGGACAACAATTCCTCTGGAAACCACCAAAACTATGTATAAGTCCATATCTCGTAGAATTCAAGCTGTAATTACTGCTAAAGACGGTTCAACACTATATTAAAATGAATTTGTTTGAAATTTCCAGGTGTTTCAATTATTTGGTCCAACCCTGTACATACAAAAAAGCAAAACGAAAACCAGCAGTGACATAAAACAGAAGTAAACGCGGTTAAATTGTGATAAAAAAAAAACTATCATGACGTGTTGACAATTGGTTGAAAGTAATATTCCGCGATGAATCAAGAATCTGAATTGGCCAAGGCGATAATGTTGGAACTTTTATTTAGTGAAGTTCAAAGAAAACGTATAAAGATGACTGCTTGAAGGATAGAAATAAATTTTACAAGCCATTCATGAAATTGGATTGAATGTCATTTAAAGAACCAAGGTAAATGGTAGCCATTACCTCATCAATTAATACACACGTGAATATTGACATTCTAGACAATTTTCTCATTCCATCAATAGAAAATTAGTTTGATGATGAAGAAGTCACTTTACAGAACATTACTTTATCGTGTCACCAGAGAGACTAAAGGTTTTCTTCAGGAAAGGCATATATGATGAATTATATGGTCAGTCAACAACTCGGATTTAATTCCGATTAAAAATTAATGGAGGAAATAAAAAGACGGTCCATGAGAAAGTTCCATCCACCAAAGATCTATTAACTACCATTCAGGAAAGTTGGTTTGGTTTCATTTGAATTTCTTTGTTTTTAATGCTATATCAACCTTCGTGGATTATTTGATGCCAAAGCCATTTTTGTAAAAGAATACCGGTGGTGCTATTTCTTCCATGGCAGGGGTTTAAAGGAGTTTATAACTTTCCCAAGGGTATTTGTTTGAAAGTGAACACAAAAGCACGGTAACCCGCTTACTACGATGTCGCAGTCCAGCACGTTTGCCACTACGCCACGAGGACTCCCCCCAAAAGTTGCAAACTCTTTGATAAGCAATATTGCTTTAAATTATTGAAATCCATACCTGAAAAAATTAAGGCACTCCAAAGATCTTGAAGATCCTGGATGAGTTCTCTTGTATGTCACTTCACACTAATGCCCTTGGAGAAGGCATGAATCTTTTTTCCAATGACTGTAAGTAAAATAATAGAGTAGCATTGGTTGGGCAACCAATCGAGGAGAAAAAAAACCTCTCTGGAATTAAAATCTGAAGAATGCTTTTTTTGGAAGTATGTATGACATATTTGTGTACAATTTATCAGCTTGTCCAAAAAGTAAGCCGAGTTGGGTGGGGCTGTAGAATACACTGAATGCATCTCTGCAGCTGGAGAAGACTTCCCCAATAAGTGTCCTGGATATGACATTAAACCATCTGATAGTGAGGCTCTAGCCTTGGAGATTTGGACAATGCGGAATACCCCTTCATTGCTATTGCTCCCAGGTCTTCTGTGACCCGGAGTGATAGCCCATGATAGGGTCCTATCTACGGATCAAATAGAACAAACTGTGTGCAAACAAATAACTGATGTTAAATTGTGACGGTTATATTGCAATACTTGAAACTACTTAACTGTGTGAAAAAAGAACTCATGCTCATTTTAGAATGTTATCAACAAATCATATATATATATATATATTTAATATATATATATATATATATATATATATATATATATATATATATATATATATACACTCCTCTACCCACGTAGGGTTGAGTTCTCTAAGCTAATGAAGTAATCGCGTTGCCATTAGCGTTTGTTGCAGTTGGAGGTGCCCGTGGTGTAATGGTTACCGTCGCAGGATATGGACACGGCGACACGAGTTCAAATCCTGGACCTGACTGATTGCATTTCACATAGCACTAATACCTTTGGGAAAGGTATGAATCCAATTATTCTCCCTCCAGCTATGGGTAAATAGTAGGACAGACTAGGTTCTTCAGCCTTGGTGAGGCAACTAGTCTAGGAGAAGGAAAACTATGAATTGAAACCTGTTAAACTCCGCTTAAAAATTGACCTTGTGTCATATCCTGCCCGAGCGGAGGGGTTGGGTAAATAGAATTAGCGTTTGTTGCAAGGCTCTTCAAATATGAATTGAGCTTTTGGTAATATTTACCAACCCCTCCGCTCGGGCAGGATATGACACAAGGTCAATTTTTAAGCGGAGTTTAACAGGTTTGAATTCAGAGTTTTCCTTCTCCTAGACTAGTTGCCTCACCAAGGCTGAAGAACCTAGTCTGTCCTACTATTTACCCATAGCTGGAGGGAGAATAATTGGATTCATACCTTTCCCAAGGGTATTAGTGCTATGTGAAATGCAATCAGTCTCGTCCAGGATTTGAACTCGTATCGCCGTGTTCATTTCCTACGGCGATAACGACTACACCACGGGCACCTCCACAAAATTGAGCTCAAAATTGAGCTCTTGGTAGCCGTTAAGCGGATGTATGTAAACAATAGTAATTGTGATTCATAACCGTTTAAAATTTATTTCGTCGCTACTGTTTCCTCGTGGCTGAGGGGTAGAAGCTTGGATTGGCGTTTTAGTCAACCGGGTTTCGATTCCAGCTACTGGAAGCTAGTAAGTCAAGCCACACTGATGAGTTCTGATAGAACGAAACAGATCTGTCTGTGGATAACTTTATAGAGATATATTTGATATATATGTATAAACAGGATTTAGCATTAAATAACCTACAATGGTTGATATGCCATAAAACCCAACTCGACCAAACCAAAACTTATACAAAAAGTGTCACGACAAACATATCACCTGTGTGTCGGCAGTCTATCAGGTCACATATTTAACTGGGGAACTCTTATTCGTCGAGATCGATTGAAGATTATATATATATATAATGAAGGAATTTCAGAAACCATATAATTGTGAACACATTGTTTATTTAAACTGTTCGTTTTACAACCAACTGAACTTTGAAATAGTTCTGTCTCACTTTAGAATATAACGCAGACAAAATACTCATCCAGTTCTATACAATCACCAATTTCTCGCCACTTCGAATTCGATATTCTCACTTGGTAAGCACATACCAAGATATGAATTCTAAAATAATATTCTCTTTATCGATATCTGTATCTGTTCGTGTAGGTATGTCCGAATTTTTCTCAGGACGCTTATGCCTATAACTTTATATAGGAAAAAAAAATCTGATAATTTTCATTTGTATTTGAAATAAATATAAAACAATAGACCATCGTTGAATATTAAAATTTCGAGAATAATAATGCAACTCTGTTATTCGGAATACGAAAAAGTCTTTATTCAGACAGTCTACATTTTTGTGGATCAGTTCGACGCAAACACCTGGAGAGAAGAAAACCTTGTAAGGGTATATGAGCAAATCTTGCTTACAGCTACAAAGAGACACCTCCGACCAACGTCCAACCCAACTTCTTTTTTTAGGTTTCAAAACTCAATTCCCAAGTTTTCAAATTCTGTAATTTTTATATATTCTCTATTTTAATTACTTACTGCATCATACTTTCTAGAATCATTAGATTTGTCCCAAACCCTTATTTTTCCCACGCCTGTCGACAAGCCTTGATTCAATTATTATCCACATCCTGTCTTCCTTAACGTTATTTTGACATGAGGTGTTAAACCTGGTCACCACCTGTGCAAACATCTGACCTTTGCGAGGAACTACACTTACATTGAAAGTCCTTAGCTAACTTACAATTTTACTAAAGAAATAAAATAATTATTATGATTAATTAATCACCCTTATTATTTTACATAGATATCCCGGAAAACTTTTTAAACTCTGGGGTTCCCGTTGTAATAGCGTTACATGATAATGTTGTTCCTGCCATTTACATGATTTTCAGTACGAGTAGAAATTTGTTTTGTCTCAAAGTTATTGTATTTCAGATGTATTCCTCAAATAAAAATCTTGCCATGATGTGCCATTTTCTTGGGGTAGCAGTTACATTGGAGGCGTGCTTAGCCTCAAGGTTATCGTCGTAGGAAATGGAATCGACAACTCAAGTTTAAATCCTGCTGGAAGCAGTTTGTGTTCCACTTCACGCAAATGTCCTTGTGAAAGACATGAATCTATCTATTCACCGACCCCAACCATGGCTTGATACATGAGCAGACTGGGCTCTTTAGCCATGTTTTAGCAACTAACCCGGGAGAAGGAAATCACTGAATCCTAACTAGGAGTACTCCGTTTAACAAATTGACCTTGTGTCACATCCAGCCTGTGGCGGAGGGGTTGGGTAAAAACATACATAAAAATCTCGTTTTGTTTCGTTTTCCACCGAGTATTGGTAACACACACACACACACACACACACACACATCCCTCACACACAGATTCAGTTTTTGAATAAATAGAAATATTTATTTCTTTTTTTCTCTTTAACTATCTTCAGTATATATATATATATATATGAGTGTGTGTGTGTGTGTGTGTGTGTGTGTGTGTGTTTGTGTGTGTGTGTTTGTGTGTGTGTGTGTGTTCGAATACGTATGTGGCTATGTAACATCTAGATTCTACTTCATTGACACCAGGCAACAAGACCCAGCGCATTGATGATCTCCCCTTTGAGACGCTTGATTTAGTTTGTCTGGTGGAAAGAATATTATCTTTTCGCTCCGACTCGGAAGCCATCATGTAATATTCAGGTCTGCGCATGCCCATAGAACAAATCCACAGGACATTGAGATTAGGAATATGAGGCGGGAAAATCAAGCTGTAGAATATCTTTTTTTATTCACATCATTTTGATTTTCTCGTTCAGTTTCTAAAAAAATGTTCAGTTTCCCCTCTCGTCATATGTTTGTTTACATTATTTTTTCCTCAGTGAGCTTTAAAAATTTTTTAAAATTATAATTATGCATTCCCAAATTTACCGGGTCCTTGGACTAATTACTAGAGTGTTCACCAATAGTCCGGGAGACTGGGGTTCAATCACAGGTCGAGTTATAACAAAGACTTAAAAAATGGTACTTGATGCCACCTTAAGGTAAGGATCGAGGGTAAAGTGGAGCAATCTAGGGAAAAGAGTTGCACCCAACCCTACACCTCGGTGTAGTAGTTATTGAAAAAGAGCCTTCGGGTCACCCTCGAGTAAGTTCACCAACTTTACTTTTTATTCCCAAATTTATCATTTTTTTTTACTCCTGGAGAATTTTTCACACCAGCTGGTCGTCTTTTGCTGGAGTCCGGCTAACAGCAAGTCTCATCAGATCTCAAGGGCTCTTCTGAGTATCTTAAGTTTAGTTATAGTGTAGTCTGGATAATCTTGAGGACTGTTTCAAGTGCTCCACCTACAACTGGTATCATTATCACACTCATATTCCACAACATTTTCAAGGTTCAGATTTTTATCTATCTTTCACTTTTATTGTTTCGCTTGAACGTCAGAATCAACTAGATGACATGTTCTTCTGATTAATTAAATCTAAGAATTAATTTTTTATTTATTGCTGACTTTTTGTCCTCATCTTGGTATTTTTTTTTTGTGTTGTTTCTTCTTTCACTACGTTTTTCGACCGAATTTCACCTCTGGCCTTCTTCTGGTGATTTACCGCGACCTCGGATAGGAATGCTGAGTCTTGTAACCGTATCCCCAGTAATTACTGCCTTCCATAGTTGTTGTCTATCGCACCACGTTTTTGACCAAGTAAACCTCTGGCCGGCTTGGGTAGGATTTAAAACCGCTATCTTCTGACAATGCTCACCTAGAACCGTAGTCGCAATAAATAAAAAAATTAATTCTCAGATTAAGAAGCCTCATCTCAAAAGGATTCCAATTAAAGACAAGTATAATTAAATCTAGGTTTGATTTTTCTAAGCTGTATTTGGTGTTCGCTTTGTATCGCTACGTCCTAAAGAATTTCGTCAATTTCATTTTCGTGGAAAGATTCTGGTTTGTGCATATAAGTCGGATTGATAAAATTTTAGTTTTTTGCATTATTCTCTGTGATTCTCCTTGCTCCCCTACTCGTTCCTATTTTTGTATTCTGCTTATTTGCTGCATTCACTTATCATGAGATTAACTGTTTAATCTCAATCAACACATTGCCCACACTTGCTATTCTCCCGTCTATTAAGAATTCTAACTTTATGGAGGTGCCCGTGGAGTAATGGTTATCGTCGTAGGAAATGGACACGGCGATACGAGTTCAAATCCTGGACGAGACTGATTGCATTTCACATAGCACTAATACCCTTGGGAAAGGTATGAATCCAATTATTCTCCCTCCAGCTATGGGTAAATAGTAGGTCAGACTAGGTTCTTCAGCCTTGGTGAGGCGACTAGTCTAGGAGAAGGAAAACTCTGAATTCAAACCTGTTAAACTCCGCTTAAAAAAATTGACCTTGTGTCATATCCTGCCCGAGTGGAGGGGTTAGGTAAATATCATTAAGAATTCTAACTTTGATATAATTAGTCTTAATGACATTATTTTGTGCTGTAATAATTACATATTCAGTTTCTCTCTTTAATTTTCCTTTTTTGTAACCATTTACTGGTCATCTCATGTGCGATCATCCCAATTTGACAGACGTAAGCCCTGGTTGTAAAATACACCGACTACTCTTCTGCAGAGGGAAAAGACCCCGCCATCACGATGAGTGTCCTGATATAACATTAATCCATCTAGTGGTGAGGCTCCAGTAATGCTGGAGCTTTGAGGATTGCGGATTACCCTTTCATTGCAATCCTTCCCAAGTTTCCTCTGGCCCGGAGTCAAATATCTATGAGTCAAACAGAACTGTTTGACATTTAAACTGTGTGCAAACAAATGCCTTATGCTAAATTGAATTGTTTGAAATAAGACTGATTATTTAACAGTGTGTAAACAAAAGACTGGTGTTTGATTGAATTGTTAGTGATACATAGTAATACATGGAACCATTTAACTTTGTTGACTTATGCTAAACTGAGTTGTTAGGAATAGAACTGTTTGATAATTTAACTGAGTGTATCTACAAAATGTGTTTACGAATTATATTTAATATATATGTAAAAATAAGATTGGGTATTAGATAACCAATAATGATTGATACTCCATAAAACCAAACCAAATCAAACTCAACCAAACTAGTTTGACCTTTGAAGTATGCATCCAGTTGTTTTTCGTCCCATTTGTTTTTTCTAGAGTTGTTATCTTTTGTGAACTTCTTATTACTGTGAATGGCTATTGTAATCAATTTCTGTTTGCTGTTGTTTATATTTTCTTCCTGTCCTTGTACCACTTCATCCACGCTGTCCTCATTACTGGAGATTCGTCTTTTTCCTTCCTTTCTAGACTCATTGTCTATCAATGTCATCTCTGAGTTTCGTCGTCGTCATTTCCTTTTCTTGTTAATTGACACGCGAAATGAGTTTGGTCGTCGTCATTTCCTTTTCTTGTTGATTGACATGCGAAATGAGTTTGGTCGTCGTCATTTCCTCTTCTTGTTAATTAACACGCGAAATGAGTTTCGTCGTCATCATTTCCTTTTCTTGTTAATTGACACGCGAAATGAGTTTCGTCGTCGTCATTTCGTCTTCTTTTTAGTCAACACGAAATGAGATTTGTTGATGTCATTTTCTCTTCTTCTAACAACATCCGAAATCAGTTTCATCGTTGTTGTAGTTTCTTCTTCTTCTTCTTCTTCTTCTTCTTCTTCTTCTTCTTCTTCTTCTTCTTCTTCTTCTTCTTCTTCTTTGTTAAATTCTCGCAGCTGACTCATTCATGTCATTCAAATCCCGTTGATTTATTTGGAATGCTATCTTGAAGTGGAACTTTGTCATCTTCTATACAGCAGAAAACTCGTTCATGGAAAATACAGGTCATTTGTATATTCGGCATTTCAACACTGCTCAGCCACCACAGAGATCAGGGTGAACACCTGATCTCAGTGGTGACGATTCTCTTTTGCATAAACAGCATACCAAACTTGGTCTTTTTGACCGACGAGGACAGCCATTCTCGCAAACGGCAGCTGTGGTTCACTCTGTCTTTAACTCCCGCTATATCCTTGCTCTCAATAAAGAAAACAAACATTAAAAAGCTAAAAGGAAATATTCATAATATAGTGATTTATAATAATAGTGATTGACAATGTTTGATCTAAAACTAAAAATAGATTGAAGACACTATTAATAATACTTTCGTTTAAAAATAATGACATTGTAATCGATTCTGATAAGATCGAAAGACAGGATAAAGGATATATTATGGATGAATTTGAATTTTTGCTTGATCAGTGGCTCTCGTATGTATTTACTCACCCCTCTCCCAATACGAGGAGGATGTGTAATGAGGTCAATTTTTTTAAAGGTGGAGTTTAACTGGTTTGAATTCAGAATTGTCCGTCTTATAAACCAGTTGCTCCACCAGGGTTAAAGAACTTAGTCTGCTCTACTATTTATCCATAGTTAGAGGGAAAATAGTTCATTTCCCAGGAATATTGGAGCTATGTGAAATGCAAACAGCCAATGAATTTCGTAACCTAGTTGGTAAAGGGGATGGTACAGATAACCAGGAGTTCGGTACTTTAAAAGGGATGTGGCTAATCCTTCATCATTGTCTCTGATGTGAGTTGTTCTTTGCTGTCAAATGACGACACGAGTTTGTTGCCAATAAAGACAAATACAACCCCGCCAAAAAAAAAAAAAACCAAACAAACACCCCCCAACCCCAAAACTAAAAATATATTGTTATGACAACTATCAACCATTTACAAATGAATAACAATTCGGATTTGAATAACCCATTACGACTTGATGTGGCATTAAATAAATAAACCAAATGAAATCAAACCGAAACTAGATTGTAAATTCTTTGTTTCTTTGTTCCTTTGTTTCTTTTTCCTTTGTTTCTTTGCCTTTTTGTTTTTCTGTTTCTTTGTTTCTTGCGACATTCATTGCTGTGTTTTCCTTTTTCTTATGTTTTTCAACATTTTCCTATCATTTGTTTTATTTTCTTTATTTTTTTAACTTTAAAAGTTCTCTTTTTCAGTTTTAGATATTTTTGCTAGTTTTCACCATAATTTTTAATTGTTTCTGTTTTTCTTTTCACTATATACGACTGTTAGATTAACAATTTAATTAAATACACTATAATCAAAAGTTCGACACAAGATTGTTGTATTTCGAAATACAAGTTTTTTTAAAAATCAATATCTTGTTACATATATCACTTAAATCTTCTTTCTTTCTTTCTTTCTTTCTTTCTTTCTATTTGTATCTGTTTTCATCATTTCGCTTTCCTCTTTTTTTTCTTATTTCCTTTAATACTTCTTTCTTTATATCTTCATGTATTTTTATTTTTATAGACGACTGTTTTTCGAAGTTTTCCTGATTTTCTCATTACTTACCTTTTATCACTTGCATCCTCATCTTCTTCCCTCTTTCCTTTATTCTTTCTTTTTCCACACTTTCTTTCTTTTTTTTTTTGTATCTAACAGCTACTTTTCGCATTTCCATCGAGGAAGATGTAAAAAAGACTTGCAAAGACTTTCAATAGACAACTCTTAACTCGAGAAGGAACAAATGTTGTCAAATGAGCATAAACTGAAAAAAATAAAAAGATTTGCTTAGGGCAAAGAAACTTAATCCTCAACATAAATACCAGCCAATCAAGTCCCGAGAGGAGCGCACTTAGAGACCAACCAAAGACATCCAAAGCTAATCACAGACTCGAATCAACCAAACCATTATTGGCACTTGTAGAAAAATATTCGCCTCAGGACTCAGATGGACAACGATAAATTTGCATCCTAGTCAACTGACGAAACATCGGTTAATAGTAATAGTCATAATGGTTGATAAAACGAAAAAAAAAACAAAAAACAAAAAACAAAAACAAAACAAAACAAACATGTTACCATTAAACATATCATATTCTGGACATAATAAATACTATTTAATACAAACTGAGAAGTTGTTTACGAACAAGGCTTGCAATCTATCGATGGTGTGTTCAACCTAAGGTTTAGATGGGCAGTCATAAATTCGTAGGCAAATTAACATCACCTTGTCAACAGGGTCAGGAATACGCCGACTATAAACCCTCCAGGTAATCCACCTACCAAAAGTGACTGACAAGCTTGTTCGTGAGACACATCGTTTAAGTCCAAGTGGTGCAGCCAAACAGTTGTACTTACATGGTTACAGCTTGGAAGAATCCCCGTTTTATTTATCAATCTGTTTTTTTAACTGTATGCAAATTATTAGAATTAGGGAAAGGGTGTTTTGACTAGTTGGTTGGGTTTTGTGGCATATCAACTATTGTAGGTTATCTAATGCCAAATCTTTTTTTATACATATATATCAAATATATATGATTTGTAAACACATTTTGTTGGTAGTATTTTTAACAAGCATAAGCTCATTATTTTGCAAATAATTGAATGGTTTCAAGTATTGCTATCAAACGTGAATAATTATATTTACTGTTAATCAATTGTTTGCACACAGTGAAGTGGTTCTAAGTATTGTTATTTATCACCAATTATTCTATACAACATTGTTCATTCGTTCGTTCCTAGCTAAAGTATTGCTATGTATCACTAACAATTCAATCAAACATCAGACATTTTTTACACGCTGTTAAATGACCAAACAGTTCTATTTCTTACAATTCAATTTAGCATAAGTCATTTGTTTGCACAGAGTTTAATGTCAGACAGTTCTATTTGACCCATAGATAAGGCCCTATCAGGTGCTACCACTCCAGGTCAGCGTGGACTGGGAGCAATGGCAATGAAGGAGTACTCCGCATTTCCCATACCTTCATCATCAGCTTGTTTAAAGTCATATCAGGACACTCGTTTGGCGCGAGGGAGTATCACCAGCCTATAGAGATGCAGTTGGTGTATTCGACAGCTCCAGCCGACAGGGCTGAAGATATTCAGGGTATGACATTGATGTTGAGGCTCCAGTTCTGGAGATCTTGGGATTGTAGATTACCCCTTCGTCGCCATTACTCCCAGGTTCACACTGACCAGGAATGACAGTACCTGTTAGGACCCCATGTATCGGTAAAATAGATTTGTTTAAAGATTATTAGTATTCGATTGGACCGTGCGCAAAAAAAGTAACAAGTACAAAAAATTTGAATGCAAACGTACAAAGAACACTATTGCTTTGCTTTTTGGGGACAAAATATCCCTGAAGGGGTTGACATGCTGTTAAAACTAATTATTTTTTTTTAAACAATATAACTATGTGCAAATTGTTAGTATTATAAACTAATTGAAGCAATGTAGCTGTAAGCAAGCTTCATCTGATACTCCGAGATTTTCTTTTTAAAATAATAACAGAATTTATTGACGTAAAAGTCATATAAACAGACGCAGAAGGTTGTTCTGTTTCGGAACATTTGAAAATATAAATCTGAAAAATCATGCAAAATTCTGTTTGTTGTTGTTGCTATAATTATTATTATTATTATTATTGACTCCTTGAGAGTTTTTCACATCAGTCTTAGCCGATGGTTTTTTTCTAGAATTTGAATGACAGCAAATCTCTTCAAGTCTCCAGGACACTTCTTAGTATTCTGGCCGTTCTCAATAATGCCGTAGATTGGATGGTCTCCACCCGTTCTCCAACTTTCAAGTCCTCCAG
Source organism: Sepioteuthis lessoniana (assembly GCA_963585895.1). Classification (NCBI taxonomy): domain Eukaryota; kingdom Metazoa; phylum Mollusca; class Cephalopoda; order Myopsida; family Loliginidae; genus Sepioteuthis; species Sepioteuthis lessoniana. The sequence continues at coordinate 26,784,922 of OY757910.1, read as the reverse complement.
TCCCTTTAATAATCATTTAGTCACTGTACCAAAAGCACCAATCACAATTGGTATAATTGTCACCTGCATGTTCCATAGTTTTTTTTAATTCTCTAGCAAGGTCGAGGTATTTATCCTTCCATTCGCATTATTTCAATTTTATTCTGTGGTCAGCCGGGGCAGGAAAGTCGACAATTTTGCAAATTATCTTTTTTTTTCGCTGATTATTATAAGGTCTGGTCTCCTGGGCGAGATTCGGTGATCCGTGTGTATGTCAAAGTCCCATGGGAGTTTATGTATCATTTTCTTGGACAGATGTTGGGCTGTGAATATACCAATTGTTCGTATGGTCAAATTTAAATTTCTTACACATCTCTCGATGGATCACCTTGCCCACGCAGTCTTGTTTAGTCTTATATTCTTTTTTTGTTGTTGTTGCAGACTATCTACGAGTTGGCCAGTTGTGTACAAATCCCAAGAGCGATAGGAGCCTTCTATCATGTCTGAAAGTGACACAATGTTCAACGAGCTAGGTCGGAGATGCGCCGCTGTACAACTCATGGTCTCTACCGATCCAAGTTATGACAACAGGACCATTGCCAGCACCCTCAAAATGCAAATCTGGATTGCCACGAATAACAGGGACGTGCCCAGGGTGATGAAAACAAAGTTTCCGGCTACGGTTATGGTCTTTGGTGTGCTTTCAAGTGAGGGCCACATCATGCCACCTCACATCTTCGATGTCGGCTTAAAAGTCAACACCAAAGAGTACCTGGATGTGCTGAAGAGTGTAGTGATCCCCTGGTGCAATCAGGTGGCCGGTGGCAGACCCTGGGTGTGACAGCAGGACTCGGCGCCGGCCCACAAGTCCAAAAGAACCCAGTCTGGGCTTCAAAAGGAGTGCTACTTTGTACCCTTCTCTCACTGGCCCCCTCTTCCTCCGACCTGAACTCGCTGGACTACTTCGTTTGGTCATACGTCGAGAACATCACTAACATGACCTCCCATAACACCAAAGCCAGCCTGATCGCTGCCATCCGCTGAGTATTCGCCGAGCTCCCGCCGGTGCTTGTGGAAAAGGCATGCTCCCAGTTCCGGATCCGCATCGAGGTGGTGATTGAGGCTGAAGGCGGCTACATTGAATAGATGTCAGCTCTACTACATAATCAAGTTACCTGAATTGATTTTTTCAATAAGAGTTTTAAAATAAAGCTGTAGTGTTGTTTTCTTTAGGAAGACAATTTTAATGTTCCACCCAGTATTTACTACGACGATAACCAATACACCATGAACGCCACCCTTTTCAACCCTCCCACACGTGCAGGATGTGACAAAAGGTCAATTTTTAAGTAAAGTTGAACTGGTGTAAATTCACAATTTTCCTTCTCCTAGACAGGTTGCCCTACTAAATTCAAAGAACCTATTGTCCAGTCGGTTGGTGCTGTAGAATACATCGACTGCATCTCTGCAGAGGGGTAAGATCCCCGCAAACAAGTGTCCTTGATATGACACTAAACAATCTGATGGTGAGCTTCCAGTGATGCTGGGACTTTGGGGAATGTGGAGCACCCCTTCATTGCCATTGCTCTCGGGTCCACTCTGGCCCGGAGTGGTTGCCCCTGATAGGGTCCTATCAATGGGTTAAATAGAACTAATCTGCATACTTATGCTAACCTGAATTGTTTGAATTATAACTTTTTGACTTACCTGAATAGCTTAAAATTGAAATGATTTTGACAATTAAACTGTGTACTCATGCTAAACTGAATTGTTTGAAACAGAACTGATTATTTGTTTAAAAATGGATTTGACATTAAATAACCTACAAAGGTTGATATGCCATAAAACCCAAACAACCAACCATCAAAGAACCTAGTCTGTCCTACTATTTATCCATAGATGGGAGAAGAATAATAAAATTCTTACGTTTCCGAAGAGTCTTGATGCTTGTGAAATCCGAATTGCCTCGTTCAGAATTTGAACTCTAGTCACTATATCCATTTCCTACAACGATATCCATTTCGCCACGAGCGCTTTCAAAGATATATACATGTATATCGACAGACATTTATGCATCATCGATACATAAATATATCACATAATATGAGGTTAGATCTAGAATTTTCCTCCGTTCTTCTGGCAAACTTCTTTTTTTTAAAAATTTTCTTTGCAAACAAAAACAAACAAGAACAAACAAATAAAAACATTTTGTCACAACGCATATTGCTAAAACACGAACAGATGTCATCGAGATACCTCCCCCCCCACCGCAAAAAGAACCCCCCCCCAAAAAAACACAACCAACCAAACAAAAACTGCAGGAAAACTGTCGGAATATGCTAAAGGATTTGTAAAAAAAACCTTGTGAGAAAAGCTGAAGATAGCGTCTTGTTTTGAAAAGGTTTGAGATCCAGAAATTCAGACGTAATCCGATAAAATTTAAAAAAAAAAACCACTTAGAACATAACCTAATACTCTATTAGGCTAAAATAAAATAAAAAGTGTGAACAGCCCCCCCCAATATCACTGGTAAAAACAAGGATTTAGCACTGTAAAATCCTAATACACGAAAGCCGAGCGAAGCTGGATATATCCTTTGCTTTGGAGAGAAAAGCCTGATAACCAAGAAAAAACTATTTTTTAGAGATACTCACAAGAAAATTATTTAAGGACAGGTTTGGCATTCTAGTATCGTTGATAAAAAAAAAATTATTTTTTTCGGTGTAGTCGTATAAATATTGCTGCGTACTCAACACGTCGGTGTATGTGCACTAGGGTCATTTAATAATAATAGTAATAATAAAAAGCAAAATAAATTTAGAATTTTTTTTCCATGAATGTCAATTTTGTATTGTTTGGAATTAGTTTATAGTAAAAATTATTTTAATCTAGCAAAAGTGTTTGTTTTGAGGTTATTCAAAATGGCGTCAAAACAAACAGAATACTCCAGGCTTGAATAGAGGTCTGTCATCAAATTTTAGGTGGCTGTGAACTGCAAACCATGAGAATGTGTAATGTAAGGAGAAACAAGGTTTGATAAAAAATGTTTACAAATGTGTTTGCCATTACAATCCAGTCGAAAAGACAGTTTATAGAGTGGAAAAATACTGACTCTCCGGTAAAGAAAACGTTTTGGGTGCAGCGGTTTGTAAAGAATGTCAGGTTGACAATCTTCACGGAAATGAAAGAATCCGTCCTTATTAATTTCATTGAAAAAGGTGCAACCGTAAGCAGTACTTCCTATTGCCAGTTCTTTTAGCAATATTTCATTTTGTTTATTTAGTAATTCTCGTATCTACCCAGTCTATTTGCCATCGACTGGATTCTTAACAAGGTCAGAGTAGAGCTTGTTTTAATTCGGAGTTTTCCTTCTTTTAGTCAGGCTGCCCTACTATGGTTAAAGAACCCTGTCTGTCCTCTCATTTACCCATAACTGGAGCGAGGAGAAGAGATAGATTTATATCTTTCCCAAGGGCATTAGCGCAAAAGGAAACGCAAACAGCTTTATCCAGGATGTAAACTCGAATAGCTAATTCTAGTTCCTCCGGGGATAAGTGTCGTAATGTCTCCCTCCCCCATCAATTATTACGGAGTTGTAAGTTCGATCCTCAATATGTATTTAACTAACCCCTCCGCAATGATCAGGATGTGACACAAAGTTATTTCAAAAGTGAAGAACAACTGGTTTGAAATAAGAGTTTTCCTTCTCACAGACTGGTTGTCACACCAACTAATTATCTCTACTATTTATTTATAGTTGGAGGAAGAATAGTTGGATATGTACCTTTACCAAGGGTATTAGCGCAATGGAGGTGCCCGTGGTGTAATGGTTATCGTCGTAGGAAATGGACATGACGACACGAGATCAAATCCTGGACGAGATTGATTGCATTTCACATAGCACTAATACCTTTGGGAAAGATATGAATCCAATTATTCTCCCTCCAGCTATGGGTAAATAGTTGGACAGACTGGGTTCTTCAGCCTTGGTGAGGCAACTAGTCTAGGAGAAGGAAAACTCTGATTTCAAACCTGTTAAACTCCGCTTAAAAATCGACCTTGTGTCATATCCTGCCCGAGCGGAGGGGTTGGGTAAATATGATTAGCGCAATGTCCAGGATTTGAATTCGATTTGCCCATTTTCTTTGTACAAATTTTCTAAATAGAAATTATTTGTAAACAGTTGTATGGCTTCTTCAAGTATTCCTATCTAATACCGACAATAATATGGTTTCAAGTATTATATCTTTTGAAAATAATAATCATTTGTTTCCTCACTAATTTCTTTATCAAGTATTTCTGACGAATGCTGATAATTTTTTAACAGATCCATTTGAATCATAGATAAGACCTTAACTGGTACAATTACTGTTTAATTTAGATCATTTTAAGTGTATTTTCTTAATAAAAATCTCAATATGATAAGTCGTTCGTGCCCTAACGGTTATATATATATAAGTAACGTAAAGTTGGGCAGCTTTCGATCCCAGCTTCAAGCGTCCTACGTGTCCAACCACACTGAAGAGTTGTGATACAACGAAACAGTCTGTGGATGACTATATATATATATATATATATATATATATATATATATATATATACTTATAATTGATTATCATTGATAATTCCTTCAAAAACGGGAGGATTTTTCTAACCAACTATATACAAGAAAAATCATACCTACCAGTATGTCTAGCGTTCTTGGTCCATCCCAGCATATATTTTCCCGGATTATATAGGTCTATAACTTGAAACTTCTATTCGTGATTTAAGATTTTCTGAGGCACATACATTAGAAAAAACCCGGCTTATTGGATTAGAACTTCGTCGAAAACAAGGATTGATTCGAAATCTTTCTCGATAAACACAATATTTCTAATAAGTCATATGACGTAATTTAAAACAACAAACGCCGATTCATTAATCAAACGGCCAACTTTTTCTTATCATAAACGGACAACTTTTTCTTGTTATACAAATTTTCCCTAGATTCTTATATATGTATATCTGTGTATGTGCGTGTGTATGTGTGACGGAAAAGCCTGTAAAGGATTGAATAAAATACAGTTTACAAATTTGAAAAATTTTATTTCTTCAACTCGAGTAAAAATTTTGTTAAAAACAACAAAGCTTAAAGCATGAGAAAGGAAATAATCCCTTCAATTCTGGGAAAAAGAGCTGCCAAAAGACTGAAATCCCTGAGATGAAGTTCTTTATTTTTTGCCAGATTCAGTCTGACGATAAGTTGACAGCTATGTTAGGTGAATAGATAACTACACTTTAAATCTTGTCCAATCAATGACCACATCACTGTAAAGAATATTCAAAATGTACTCTGAATATATTCATTGATGTTTCATGTCTTTACTAAGTTGAGGGAAAACAGTCCCTCAAACCACCCACCAAGAATATTAGAAAAATTTAAAGACTGCAATAAAAGTTACTCGGATTTATATAAAACTTGATAATTACCATGAATACAATGATAGAGATTGAAAAAATTTAAATAGTTTGAGATTGCCTATTAGTTTCAAGGTAATTTAATATTTCCATTGGAGTTATAACAGTTAAAATATTATGAAAGTTAAAAATATTTAGAGTCAAGAAAATTTCATGTCACTATGCTCCTTCAAATTAACGCAGAGGAACCTTAAGGGAAAAACTGAATCTCTTCTAATAGCAGCACAAAACAACGCCATACGAATCAACTGTGTTAAAGCAAAAATAGATAAGACGCCACAAAATACAACTTGTACGTTAGAGATGATAGAGACGAAACGATCAATCACATAATAAGCGAAGCAGAAAATTAGCGCCAAAAGTATGACTAGACACGACTGGGTGAGAAAGGCAATCCACTGGGAAGTGTGCAAGTAATTGAAATTTGTCCAACTATCATCTGCAGAACCAAGAATCCGTTCTGGAGAATGAGATACATAAAATTTTCTTGAAATTTGAGATATAAACAGATCAGCTAATCCCGGTCAGAAGGGCTGACCAAGTGATAGTAAATCCCCCCCCCCAAAAAAAAACAGAACCTGCCGAATAGTGGACTTTGCCGTCCCGGCAGACCACAGAGTAAAAACCAAAGAAAGCGAAAAAAGAGAAAAGTACCTAGACCTTGCTAGAGAAGTAAAAAAATATGTGGAACATGAAGGTGACCGTAACACCAACTGTAATTGGTGCACTCAGAACAATCGCTGGGAGATTTAGAAATCAGAGGACGAGCAGTGACTATCCAGACTACAGCGTTATTGAGATCGGCAAGAATACTGAGAAAAGTACTGGAGACCGGAGGAGATGTGCTGTCACTCAGACTCAAGCGCTTGTGTGAAAAACCCTTATAATAATAAAATTCACGTTCATCCCCGAAAGACTGGCCCTGCAAGAAGGAAATATACCCGAATAGATGACGAAAGGGAAAACTACTTTGTGTAACACAGCCATGATAACGATACGTAAAACATACCGGATATGTAAAACGTTCATATACATAGGAATCCTGCAAAACAGTTGACGACTCTCTTGGTTCAGGTACGAAACGTTTATTAGCTTTTTTTTTTACTTTTAGTTTTTCGACACGAGGAGAGAGAGAGAGAGAGAGAGAGAGAGAGAGAGACACACACACACACACACACAATTTTTACTATGCTGACTGTTCCATCTGACCAAACAACGTGCGGCGTATCTCGTAGATCCCACTGGACTGGCCTCGCCCAGGTTCAAAAAATCAACTCGCTTCGTCCAGTTTCAAATCTCAACTAACTGCTTTTTTTCAAAATCACCAAGAATCCCAACCCATCGCTTCCGGCATGACGTTATTCACATCCCCAGTCCTATTTCCTACCCGGGAGTTTTATTATGACATCTGTGATTGTCACTTCCTACCCTCGCGAGCGTAAACACTTGCGCTCAATGTGAGTCCCCTACCCGTGCACTAAACCGAATAGTTCTAAGCCTAACTAAACCGAAAAATAAGATATAATCAACGAAAAATGATAATATAAAAAAATCCTTCAGCAATTATATAACATATGATCCTGATGGACTCTCTAAAAAGCAACCATCCTCAGCAAGTTAACCAATGATGCAGAAAAATCCTGACTACACAGATAAGAGAAAAAAAATCAATTACTCATTTGTATCGCGCGGTTTATTTCCGGGAGAAGAAAAGGGATGCGACAAGGGAATAAGAGGAACAAATAACCTATTATATATAGACAAGCAAATCCTTAAAGAAGCTACAACGTGGCAGAAAAATGTAGCCGTGATATGGATTGACAACAAAAATTCCTATAATAAGGTCCCGTAAACTTGGATTATAGAATGTCTGAAAATTTACAAAATATCCAACATAGTACATAAACTTCATTATGGATGACATGGAAAATTGGAGGGTGGGATTGACAGCGGGAGTCAAATCCCTATCGAGGTAAAAATTTACAGAGCCATCTTCCAGGAGAGGCGCTCTCGCCACTGCTAATCATCACAGCAATGATGTCACTCAACCACGTCCTTAGGAAATATACAGGCAGTTTCAATTTTATAAAATCTCAAGAAAAATTAATCACCTAATGTGTATAGATGACATAGATATATTTGCAAAAAAGGAAAAAAACTGGAGTCCCTGATACAAGCAATAAGAATATACAGCCAGGATAGAAGAATGGAATTTAGCATCGAAAAACGTGCCTTGCTAATAATGAAAAATGAGAAAGACAACGGAAAGTATAGAACTGCCAAAACAGGAAAGCACAAGAACGCTTGGAAAAAGGAAATCTACAAGTACTTGAGATTACTGGAAGCGGATATTATCAAACCAACTGAAATGAAAGAAAAAATCACAAAAGAGAAGCGCTGAACAACGAGATATCTTGAAATCAAGCTTTGCAGTAGAAATCTCATCAAAGGGATACATACCTGAGATTTTCTGTCATTCAAACTCCAGCAGGAAACCATAAGCATTAGCTGATGAGAAAAACTCCCTAAGGAATAATAATAATAATAATAATAATAATAATATACCAACAAATGGTATATGCACAACCCAGCACCTGTCCTAGAAAAGAACACATATAAACTCCTATGAGACTTTGACATACACAGGGATCACCTAATCTCGGTCAGAAGACCAGACCTAATAATAATCAACAACAAAAAAAGGGAAATTGCAAAATTGTCGACTTTGCTGTCCCGGCTGACCACAGAATAAAACTGAAAGAATGTGAAAAGAAGGATAAGTACCTCAACCTTGCTATGGAATGGAAAAAAAATATGGAACATGCAGGTGACAATTATACCAATTGTGATTGGTGCTTTTGGTACAGTAACTAAAGGATTTTTATAGGGACTGGAGGACTCGGAAGTTGTTGGACGAATGGAGACCATCCAAACTACAGCATTATTGATAACGACCAGAATACTGAGAAGAGTACTGGAGACTTGGGGAGACTTACTGTCACTCAAACTCCAGTGAAAGACCATTAGCTAACGCTGATGTGAAAAACTCTAATGAGTAAATAATAATAATAATAATAATAATAATAATTTTGACATTCCACGTGACTATAGAGTGAAAATAAAAGAAAGCGAAATGCTATACAAATAGCTAGAACTTTCCATAAAACAGAAAAAAATTGTGGAACATGTTTTAGTTTAGTTGGGTTTGATTTTTAATGGCATATCAACCATTGTAGGTTATTTAATGCTAAATTTATTTTTTATACATATAAACAGGTCTATTTCAAACAATTCAGTTGAGTTAACAAAGTTAAATGGTTCCAAGTATTGCAATGTATCACTAATAATTCAATTAAACATCAGTCAGTTGTTTACACATAGCTGAATGTAAAAACGGTTCTATTTCAAACAATTCAGTTTCGCATAAATATGTAGTTTAAGTGCCAAAACAGTTCTCTATCAAGCTATTCACTTTAGCATAGGTACGCAGTTTAGTTCTATTTGGCCCATAGATAGGACCCTATCATGTGCTACTACATCTGGCCAGAGTGGACCTAGGAGCAATGGCAATGAAGGGGTACTCCGCATTCCCCAAAGCTCCAGCATCGGATTGTTTAGTGTCATATCCAGGACACTCGTTGGGAGAGTCTTATCCCTCTGCAGAGATGCAGTCGGTGTATTCTACAGCCCCAGCCGATTGGGTCAAGTGGAATATAAAAGCGACAGTGATGACAGTTTTAGTCGGGACCATCTCCAAGAACATGGAAAAGAGACTGGGTAACCGAAGGTCATAAGAAGAATCAAGATCATCCAGACCACAGCACTGCTAAAATCAGCGAGAATACCTTAAAGAATTTCGAAGATTGGACAAAAATTGTGGTCGCGTAGACTTAAATGAAGATCACCAGTTAAATCTTATTGGAGGTGCCCGTGGTGTAATGGTTATCATCGTAGGAAATGGATACGGCGACACGAGTTCAAATCCTGGACGAGGCTGACTGCATTTCACATAGCACTAATACCCTTGGGAAAAGTATGAATCCAACTATTCTCCCTCCAGATATGGGTAAATAGTAGGGCAGACTGGGTTCTTCAGCCTTGGTGAGGCAACTAGTCTAGGAGAAGGAAAACTCTGAATTCAAACATGTTAAACTCCGCTTAAAAATTGACCTTGTGTCATATCCAGCCCGAGCGGAGGGGTTGGTAAATATGGTTAGAGTAAAAAAAATCGCAAGGAAAATCAGGAAAGACCAAATTAAAGCAGCCAGTTACAGTAATAGCAATATAAGAACAAACAGAAAAAAAACCCCAAACAAACTAGAAAACTGTACGGATACTTCAAGCGACAAACTGGCAAGATTGCAAACGAGCAGATCTTTAATTGAGAAAGTGAACCTTTTTAATACCGGCACAAAATAATATCATAAGAAAAATAAAAAGTAAAGTTGGTGACAGTAATTGAGGGTGACCTGAAGGCTCCCTTTTCAATGGCTACCACGCACTAGCGTGTAGTGGGGGGGGGGCGCTACTCTATTTCCTGGATTGCTCAACCTTACCCTTGATTCTTACCTTATAATACTGAGTGTTAAGCAAGGCGGCATCAAATACCCTTTTTTGAGTCTTTGGTATGACTCGACTTGGGATTGAAACACGGACCAAGGAACGATCATATTAAAGCGAAAATTGATAATACGCAACAGAATAGTTATTATAGGCCATGTGGAGACAGATATAAAACGGTTAATCTCATAATAAGCGAATGTAGCAAGCTAGCAAAAAAAAAGAGTACAAGATTACGCACAATTGGCTGAGGGGGGGAGGGTAATCAACTTGGAATTATGCAAGAGGTTAAAATTTGACTATACTACCAAATGGTATATAATTGTATAGAAAAAGTTATAACTTATTTTTTTTATTTCTCTGGCTTGCTACGAAGGTGGAGTCTAAAACTGAGAGAGAGAGAGAGAGAGAGAGAGAGAGAGAGAGAGAGTCGAGGAGATTATGAGTGCATAGGGGTTATGACAGGAGATCGCACCACTTCGACCGTTAGCCGGTATTCTGCCTGACATCTGAACATAGCTGCCTTTATAAACACATCAACTCGAGGTTGACAACTGATATCCAGCCAGGCCACCGACAATGCAACATAAATGATTTCAAGTATTCTTATCTAATAGTAATAATTTCCAAACAAGTCTATTTGATCCATAAATGATACTCTAACAGGTTCTACCACTCCTAGCCCAGTCACCTGGGGCAGTAAAATACACCCACTGCATCTCTGCAGAGGGGTTAAACTTCTCCAAGGAGTGTCCTGTGTATGACTCTAAACAATCTGATGATGGGGCTGCAGTAACGCTGGAGCTTTGGGGAATTTGGGGTGCCCCTTCATTGCCATCGCTCCTTGGTCCACTCTGGCCTGGACTGATTGCAATTTATAGGGTCCTATCTTTTAAACTGTGTACTTACGCTAAACTGAATTGTTAGAAATACAACTGGTTTTATATTTAACTGTGAGTAAACAAAAATTTGGTACTTAACTGAATTGGTTGAAATGGAACTGCTTGATCATTTAATTGGGAGTAAATAGATGACTTATACTTAGTTGAAATGTTAGTTATATATTGCAATACTTGGAACTATTTAACTTTGTTGAAATGCTAAGCTGAATTGTTTGAAATAGAACTGTTTGATCATTTGACTGTGACTAAACAAATGACTGATGTTTAATTGAATTATTAGTTATACATAGCAATATTTGAAAACAATAAACTGTATGCAAACAAATGATTGATAGTAAATAGAATTATTCGTATTAGATAGGAATAAGTGAAACCACTTGATTGTGTGAAAAAATGCGCTCTGGCTTGTTGAAAAATTTTTATCATTAAGGGTTTTTGGACTTCATCTTTATTGTTATTTCCACAACGTTTCGGCCGATATATCCTCCTGCCTTCTTCAGGTGTTTGTCGAACTGGGGAACCTTCACGGAACTTCGAACTACGCCCTTTATTGAAACCACGGGGGTCGCCTGTTATGATTCCGTTAGCTATAACCGGGTACAAGTGTTAAGTATTCAAGCCACCAACAGAATTCAACATGACCAAGAACTGTGTTTACTCCATTACATATGTTGGGATACAATGACCTACTGAGTAGACCAAGTATTGAGTTGAACCGATATGGGAACCGATAATTAAGAAGGCTAGATGAGAAAAAAAATCATACAAAAATCTGAATATGAGCACAGGTAAAAAATCATACATAATAGTAGTAATTCTAGTTAAGTAAGAACATTAAGTTTATAAGTCCCAAAAATTCACTCTGAATTGTCTAGCAGGACAGGCGTTGGTTCCCTAAGCTTCTTAGGAGATAATCATCTGGAGGTTCGATCCTCACTACAGGCGAGTAACAATACAGGAATACTAAACACCTGAAGAAGACCGGAGGATATATCGACAGAAACGTTGTGGAAATAACAATAAAGATGAAGACAATAGTCCGAAAACCCTTAATGATAAGGGGTGTCCTCGTGGTATAATGGTTAAAGCGATGGACTGCGGAATCGTTGTAAGCGAGTTCATACTCCATACTCTATTACGTTCACTTTTGGGCAAATACCCTTGGGAAAGGTATAAACCCCCTTATCCTTCCAGCTATGGGTTAAATAGTATCACTACTGTTCTTCTTGGAGAATGGCTTTGGCATTAAATAACCAACAAAGGTTGATATGCCATTAAACAAAGAAACCAAACCAAACCTTCATGATAAAAATCAACAAGCTTCGTCTCAGATAGGGCTAACAACTTATTGAAAAATGTTATCTACAAAAGATATTTAATATACATGAATAAAAAGGATTTGGCATTAGATAATTTACAATTGTTGATATGCCATAAAACCAAACCAAACTACCGCTCCGGATCAGGTAGCACCTGAGTAGTAGCACCTACATAGCATTAAGTTGCTGTGGGTTTTCTAGCCCTCTAATACATTTCTCAATGTATCCGAAAGTGAAACACAGCAATGGAGTGCTGCTCTTACTAACTTATCTAGCTTAGGAAGCCATAGCTTAAAACCAAGTAATAGCTCGTTTTTATTTTTTACAAATCTCATGTGACCTTTATCTCTTTCATTTTACCAAATGTTTCTATAAGTTGTTAGGATATTCGATCTTCATATAACACAATATCACATATAATGAGATCCAGTGCTTTAACCATTATACCACGGACTGCAGAATCCTTGTAGGCGTTATCATTTTTAGTCAACGAAAAAAAAAAAAAAAAGATAATTTGCAAAATTGTCGCCTTTGCTATCCCGGCTGACCGCATAATAAAACTGAAAGAATGTGAAAAGAAGGATAAATACCTCGCCCTTGCTTGGGAATCGAAAAAACTATGGAACATGAAGGTGACAATTATACCAATTGTAATTGGTGCATTTGGAACAGTAACTAAAGGTTCATTAAAGTGACTGAAGGAATTGGAAGCTGGCAGACGTGTAGAAACCATCCAAACTACTACATTATTGATAACGGCCAGAATACTGAGAAGAGTCCTGGAGACTTGAGGGAACTTACTGTCACTAAAACTCCAGTGAAAGACCATCAGCTAATTCTGATGTGAAAAACGCTAATGAGTAAAAAAAAAAAAAATTAATAATTTGCTTTTAAATATTCCTATGTAATGGTAATAACTTCCTCATAAATGCTTTCAGTTTCGACCCGAGGAAAAGATGTTGGTCTCAGTATGTTGAATGCTGAAGGAATTATTCTTAAGAAAATTATCGTTTCTATTTCGGTAAATACAGCTTCAATCTCGGTCCCTTTTTATGCTCTCTTGGTAGGGCTTAAAATACGTTGACTGTATCCCTTGCAGAGGGATTTGACTCTGTAGGGTATGACACAAAGCTAAATCTAATAATGAGACTACAGTTCAAGAGATCCGGGGAGAGTGGAGTACTCCCTTAATTGCCATTTCCAGGTCCACTCTGACCCAGATTAGAGTCCCATTATTGGGTCGTATAGATCTACATAAAAATCATTCATATTTGACTCGACCGTGTGTAAAAAAAACCTTCAAAGAAACAACTACACAAAAAATATCAATATAAACGTACAATGAAAGCAATTATCTGACCTGTAAGCATATAATAACCTTAGACAGGTTGACTTACCATTAAATCCAATCAATATATTGTTCAAAGTTTTTTGGTTTTTATATATTCTTATCAAATACAAATAATTCACAAGCCTTTTCATGACTTTGGGTATTTATTCCGATCTAATATAAATATTTTATTCGCAATTTTTTTATTTTATTATCTAAAGTATTCTTATCTAATCCAACACATTTAAAGGCAATCACTTATGATTTACAATAGTTTTTAACAGTGAAACACTTCATACTTAGTTTCAATATCAATGTGTAATATAATGGCCGAGGGATTTCGTTTTATATATCTTGCCTTTTGGTTTAGTTAGTCTGAGAACCTTTCGCTTAGCGCATGGGTTAGTTAGGAGCAACATGAGTGCAGGTGTTCACGTGCGCGCGGGAGCGGACGTGTCATTCAGAGATGCCACAATAAAAATCCCAGATAGGGGATATGACCAGAGATGTGAGTGACGTCACGCACCGGAAGCTTGGCCCGAGATTTTTGAGAAAAGTCAGTTAGTTGAGTCTTGCCGTCCGAAGAAGAAGGGTGACTTTCGCTTGCTCACCGAGGCCTTGTGGCGGGTGCCACACGTGTTGGGAGGGGCAGATGGAAAAGTCAGCATAGAAAGATGGTATCTCTCTCCTTATGTCGAAAAACCTTTAAACTCGAAGGTTATAAAAAGTTTCGAACCTGAACTAAGAAGTCTTATTTTTTTTTGTGTTTCAGGATTCCTATGTTCTATATATAAGAGTTATGAACATTATATGTACGTTTCACATATTCATGTATAGGTATGTTACAAATGTTTCAAGAACCAATGTATTAATGTAATTCATAATCCTTGTAAACGAATCTGTTTGACCCATAGTACTAACAGTTCCAACCACAGAGTGGACCTGAGAGTAATGGCATTAAAGAGATGACTCTACACTTGCCAGATCTGCAGAACTGCAGCCTCACCACCAAGATTGCAAGAATGCAGAAAGAGTTGTTTTCAAGGGGGAAAATTAAAGATAATACCTTTCTTTATAGTGGAAAAAGTTACACGTTTCTTTTTAAAAAAAATTTCTTTTTTAAAAAAACTTTTGTGGGAAAAGAAGAAAAAATTACAAGTCGGAAAAAGTTAATAAAGCGGAAAAATTATCAGATTTTGATTAGATTAAAAAAAAAAAGGAAAAGAAAAGAAAACAGTTGCCCTAGTTTGTTTTTCCCGGTTTTCATCACGAACAAATCGCTACAACCAAAAAATTGGACCAGATAAAACTACTCATGACAGATGATTAACAGAGAGAGAGAGAGAGAGAGAGAGAGAGAGAGAGAGAGAGAGAGAATGGAGAAGAAAGCGAGAGAATGAAAAGAGAGTGAGAGAGTGAGAGAGAGAGAAACAGGTGGAAGAAAGAGGGAGAAAAAAACAGGAACGGAGAATGAAGGAATAATGAGAGAGAGAGAGAGAGGGTAATAGTGAATGAAGAAGAGAGTGAGAGAATGAAAAGAGAGAGGGAAACATGTGGGGGAAAGGGGAAGAAAAATCAGAAACAGAGAAGGAATGAATAAAGAGAGAGAGAGAGAGAGAGAGAATGAGAGAGAGAGAGAGAGAGAGAAACATGTGGGAGAAAGAGGATGGAGAAAGCAGAACCGGAAGAGTGAATAATGAGAGAGAGAGAGAGACTGACAGACAGACAGACAGAGAGAGAAATAGTGAATGAAGAAGAAAGCGAGAGAATGAAAACAGAGAGAGAGAGAGAGAGAGAGAGAGAGAGAAACAGGTGGAAGAAAGCGCGAGAAAAAATCAGGAACGGAGAATGAAGGAATAATGAGAGAGAGAGAGAGAGAGAGAGAGAGAGAGAGAGAGAGAGAGAGAGAGAGAGAAAAGGATGGAATGTGAAGAAGAAAGAGGAGTTATTTATTTTCTTTGTTCTTACATACGTGTATGTTTCCAGCTTGATGCTTTCGTCAGAGAACATGTATGGCACAAGCCTTGTTAATGGCGTATTCAGTGAGACTTGAACTCACTCGTGTTTGCAGTTTGAATAGTTTTCAGTTGGTTATGGGTTTTTTATGAAGGTCACTCCTCTCTTTTTGTTAGTGTGTGTTTTCCTTTGTCTACTTTACCCCTCATTTGCTTTTGATATTTTATACGTTGTATGTGTGTGTGTGTTGAAGTGGTTTCGGATTTCACTTACAGTTTTTTCTCTGTGTATGTGTAAATGCGTGTCTTGAGATTTTTGTGTGTGTATATATATATATATATACATATCTATGTATGTTTGTTTCTATTTGTGTGTATGTGTGATTCATGTTTTATTCAACTTTGGTTTAAATAAAATCAAAGAAATACTAGACACAACAAAAATCATTAAAAGCCAGAGACAACCCGAAAATCTAAAAAGAATATACACCAATTCTACTTTCGGAGAAAATACAACACAAGGGATCACCAAATGCAATAATAAACGATTTAAAATATAACATATAATTATAGAAGGAAAATCCTATACCTTTAAAAATCCAGAAACAAAATTCAAAATAAAAACTTATGCTGCAACTCAAAAAAACGTAGTCTATATTATTGAATGTAGCAAATGCAAAGAAATGTATATAGGATCAACACAGGCCCTTAATAGAAGGACATCACTTCACAGGAGCAGTATCAAAATGACAGAAAACAGAAAATTAGATATATCTAAACACCTGTACGATTGAATTTTAAATGGTGCCAATATATCAAACGAACGACTACTCGCTACTTGAAAAAGGAAAAGAAATTTATAGATAAATTTCAACCAAAGTTCAATAAAACATGAATCATACACACACATACAAATAGAAACAAATATACATTGATATGTAAATATATACACACAAAGAAAAAAATCTCAAGACACGCATTCACATATGCACAGAGAAAAAATGACTATCAGTTAAATCCGAAACCACTCAAACACACACACACACACACACACACACACACACACACACACAATGTATCAAATATCAAAAGCCAATGAGGGGTAAAGTAGACTAAGGGAAATACACCCTAAAAAAAACTCACCATAACTGAAAATCAATCAAACTGCAAACGCTAAAGGGTTAAAAAATAAAATAGATAAACAATAAAGAATACAAAAATCTTCATAGACCTACTCATTTAATATATATATATATATATATATATATATATGCACCCAATCTCCCCCGCATGAGTAGGAGGCAACAGAAAAATCAATTTTAAAGCGAATCTTAACAGGTTTAAATTCAAACTTTTCCTTCTCCTTGACTGGTTGCCAAACCAATGTTAACGAGCCCAGTCTGCTTAACTGGACGAAGTATAGTTGAATTCATACTTTCTTCAAGAGTAAACAGTCTCGTCCAGGTTTTGAACTCGTTTCGTCGTCCATTTCCCACGACAGTAACCATTGCGCAACCAGCGCCTTCTCATATATATCATCATCATCATCATCATGTCGCGCCGCCTGCGCGGATATCCCTGACCGTCTCTCGCCATTTCTCCCTATCATTCATCGCCTCCGGCAGGTCTTCAGGATTACAACCCGTGTCCTCACATAGCTGCTGTATGTAAGTTCGTGCTGGTCGTCCCACTCTTGCACATCCATGAGTGGGGGTCCACAGGAGTACATCGCTTATGAGCTCGTCCTTGCTTCTCCAGCAGTGTCCCGCGTGTCTGGTTCGTCGAACTTGTATAGTTTTTGTGATGGGGGGCAAGTGTCCGTATAGTTGGAGTCTCGTGGGGTGTTGTCGCCAGGACTTGTTTAATACTGCTCTCAACATTCTTGTGTAATTTCCGTCCAGCCTCCTCTCCAGCCGTTTTGTAAGCGTCCATGTGGTGCATCCATATAGCAGTATCGACACAACCGCTGCCTGGAAGAAACTGCGTTTCATTTTATCTGTTAGGTCCGACTTCCAATATGATCGAGAGCCTATCGATAGCTGTCCATGCCTTCGTCAGTCGTGTGTCGATGTCCTTCTCGGTTGATGAGACGCTGCTCCGATGTAAGGAAGATTCTCATAGATAATACAATAATTATATATAAAAACAATAAAAAAATCGATTTCAAATCCTAGAAGCAATATGCATAAAAATAAAAAAACAAACAAACATAAATATACTAGCATTTAACACAGACACCAATATATTGAATCTCTTTAAGAACTAAAATCACTAACTCTATTAATAAACCTTTTTACAACTGAACGTTTTAAAACAAAACGCTGAAAACGTTCCAACCGACAACTTCAAAACAAAACGCTACAAATTATTAAAACAATAAAAGCTCAAAATGTCATCTTAAAACTACACTACGCCTGATAACGATGAAAAGTATGGTCGAAAGAGCTTGGGCAGAAGATATGGGACAATTTCTTTATCAACTGGATCCCAACACTAGAAAAATAACAAGGAGACTTGAAAAAATAAGATTAAAAATAATAAACAGTGTTCCATCGTCTTGAACAAAACTTGCTTGAATAATTTCTTTCTGCCTAAATATACACTCTTCAATATATATATATATATATATATATATATATATATATGCGTGTGTGTGTGTGTGTGTCGATGTGTGAACAAATAATCATTTAAAACGTTTTCGGAAATCAAAAAGTGCTCAAATATTGACCTGCAGAGCACGATAAAACATAAAAGAAATTTATATTTCCCCTCTTTATGTTTGTTTCACGACTTTAAGTTTCATGCATTGAAAATATAACCATCATGGACAAAGAAAAGCATTTCTAAATATTGAATATTCACGGGGCAATACAAAAAATGACTGCCTTGTAGTTGAGGACTAGCCTATCGTACCTTTTCTGGGAGTTGTTGAACTAGTCCATGACTACTTGTTTACTACTGTTGAGAGTAGTGGGAACACGACATTCGGAAACCTTTACGTAAACCGCTGATGTAATACCAATTCATAGTACTCTGTTGCGAATAACGAATACAACGATTGTACAAGAGCAGAAGAAGAAAGAGCGAGGGAAAAATAAAACCTTGCACTTGTTATAAAGTACAATATTAAA
Organism: Sepioteuthis lessoniana; assembly: GCA_963585895.1. Taxonomy (NCBI): domain Eukaryota; kingdom Metazoa; phylum Mollusca; class Cephalopoda; order Myopsida; family Loliginidae; genus Sepioteuthis; species Sepioteuthis lessoniana. The sequence goes on along the minus strand of OY757910.1, from coordinate 26,766,286 downwards.
ATTAGTAATACAATTTTTCGAGAATACAACCAATATAACCAAAGTGATGACTGTGGTATTAAGGAATCTTATAAATGTAATGATGACACCGAAGATGAAGATACCTGGGTGAGTTGAAAGTTTTGCAATATTTTCGTTACATGAGGCACAATTTGGCATCTCCATATACTTTTGACGAGGTCCTGAATGTGGCGAACGACATTGAACTGTGGGATTCCGAACCCATCCGATAGTCTCTGAGTGCTATTCTTCGGGTTTGCTTCTATTCCTTGGAGCACGGCCTCAGAAGCCACGGTTTTAGACCTATCTGAGCATATCTGATTGTCATCTGGTTCCAGTACTGTGATAAAAAGTACCTTCACACTTCGAAAAAAAAAAATGTTTGCTTCGGTGGCGTTATGGATCAGTTTGAACTTGTAAAGCATAAGTGTAATATAAATGCAGAGGGATTTCGTTTTATATATCTTGCCTTCCAGTTTAGTTAGGTTGAGAACCTTTCGCTTAGTGTATGGGTTAGTTAGGAGCACACATTGAGCGCAGGTGTTCACGTGCGCGCGGGCAGATGTGACAATCAGATATGTCACAATAAAAACCCCAGAGAGAAAATGAGACCGGGGACGTGAATGATGTCATGCCCGGAAGCGCTGAGGATTTTGGAATTAAAAAAAAAACAGCTAGGTGAGATTCGAGTCTTGAAGAAGGTAGCCGAGTCGAGACCAGTTGGGGTCTACGGGATGCCCGCGCGTTGGTGAAGTTGAGATTCGACGCTAGAAGAAGGTAGACGATTTTCGGAGCTCGCTGAGGCCAGACCAGTTGGGGTCTGCGAAATGTGCCGCGCGTTTGTTGAAGAAATTGTGTCTCTCCCTCCTCATGTCGAAAAACCTTAAACTCAAAAAGGTAAATAAAAGTTTCGTACTTGAACCAATTTCGAGTGTTTTCGGATTCCTATATGCGTTATGAACATTCTATGAACATTTGTCTATTTCACATACCCGGATTATGGGTATGTTACATAAGTTCCCAAATTAGACTACGTTGTACGGTCATCTGTACGGCTTTCAAATCACATACGGAGTGAAGCAATGTCAACGTGTCAGCGCACCAACTATCATGATACTACCAACTACAGTGTGTACCTACCACACTGTTGAACAGTGCTGGTCACGTGATATACGCTTTGGTTTAGTTTCTTTGTTAAATGGCATATCAACCTTTGTAGGTTATTTAATGCCAAAGCCGTTCTCCTAGAAGAACAGTAGTGGTACTATTTAACCCATAACTGTGAGGATAAGGGGGTTCATACCTTTCCAAAGGGCATTTGCCCGAAAGTGAACGTAATAGCACGACTGGAGTACGAACTCGCGTACTACGATCCTGCAGCCCATTGCTTTAACCATTACACCACGAGGACACCCCCTATACGCTTTGCAAACTTGTTTCTACTACCAAAATATTGTAAAACTTTTGACTCGCGCTAAAAAAAAATAACAATAACAAAGTTTCTGTTTTTAAAGGCGGTTTTTATAAATTCCCATTTTTTACTGTCAATATTCGCACTGCCAGTAAAAGCAAATCTTTAAGTTGGTTCTCTAATCAATTGTTCTTTTGTCAAATCTGATCGTAGAAGTGTTTCGATCGGGCATATTATCAGATTCTCAGTCGCCTTACAATTTAGCAACGTCATAGGAGAAAGCAAGACAATAAGGAAAACCCACGGTTTTGTCAAATCACTGTCAATGAACTTCATGGACTCTTTATCGATCTGCTGTTCGTGCCATCAAGAAGCCGTTATATTTCTGCCATTTCTCTTCTGCACATATTACGAGAGTTGAATTGATCTTAGTAGAATTTTAGGAGCGAAAAAATGCTTCCCAGAATTTAGCTTCGCTTAAATTAATACCGTAGTGTTGTCATTTGTTATTTACTAAGCTTAATTTCGTTTGGTATTGTTTCAGTAATATAAAGAACCTAGTAGGACTTGAACTGACGCACATCGAAAGCGCTTGTAGCGTAATAGTTATCATAGAAGAAAATCCAGGTTCAAATCCTTGAATCGGTTGCATTTCAGGTTACGTTAATGCCCTTTGGAAAGACACTTCTCCCATCAGATATAGGTAAAAAAATCGGGCAGACTAGTTTCTCTAGTTTTCATAGGGTAATCGATCTCAGGGAAGAAAGCTGGGACCTCTAAGATTGTCCGACGTTTTGACAATTCTTGTGGTGACAGTGTTAAAAATTGTACGCAATTATTTGACAAGCTTTGCTTAGTTGTGGCAAAGGTCAGATGTATGTAACACTTAATGAGACCCGTACTCATTTGCAACGGTTTGCCAATTTAGTTTGCTTACGATTAAACCACGTAAGCAACCACCCTGCCACTAGAAACCTGTTACACAAGGTCAATTTTAAAGTAAAGTTAAGCTGGTTTGAATTCAGAGTTTTCCTTCTCTTAGAGTGGGACTCTAACCAAGGCTAAAGAACTCAAGCTGCGCTACTATTTTCCCATAGCTGGCAGAGGTAGTAGGAAGATGGATTCATGTTTATCCTAAAGTTAGCGAAATGCAAAATGTCTGATCAAGGATTTGAAATAAAGTAGAGCAACATCTGTGTTTTGAAGAGAGGAGACCGGCTGCATTGGCAACTGCCAGCCTTCCATACCATTGGAATAAAGTCAACTGTGACTGCTATGTTGGTTGGTTGGGTTTATGGCATACCAACCTTTGTAGGTTATTTAATGCCAAATCCATCTTTATGCAAATCGTCAGTTCTATTTCAAACTATTCAGTTTAGAATATGTACACAGGTTAATTTTCAAAACAATTCTAATTCAGGTAATTCAGTTTAGTTTAAGTACATATTTGTTTACCCACAGCTAAATGTCAAAACAGTTCAAATTTAAACAATACAATTTTGTGTAAGTACAGTTTCAATGTCAAAAACAGTTCCATTTTAAACAATTCAGTTTAGTTGTTTAAATGTAACTACAGTTTAATTGTTAAAAATATTTCTATTTCAAGCTATTCAGTTTAGTCTAACAGTTCTAATTCAACAATCAGGGGCTACCATTCCGGGCCAGAGTGGACCTGGGAGCAATGGCAATGATAAGGGTGCTCCATATTCCTCAAAGCTCCAGCATCACTGGAACATCACCATCAGATTGTTTAGTGTCATATCTAGTACACTCGCTGGAGGGGGGGGGTCTTACCTCTCAACAGAGAAGCAGTCAGTGTATTATACAGCCCTAGCTGACTGGGCAAGTGACTTCTATGTCATTGATGGCTAATCATCGGATGTGGAGAGAAAACTTCATAACTCGTTTTAAGCATGAGGACCTCGTTGCTTTATTCTCTCAATTCAATTTCTGAGGACGTGTCGGCAGGTGGAAATAGATGACGGATACAACACGCAGGCTAGCTTCTCCATTTTTCTAAGAACAGGTCTCTTCTCATATCTTTGATTATTTTTTTTTTTGTTTTTCGTTTGTCTCATTGTACCCAAACCCTCAAAAGAGATAAAAGGACAGAATCCCGAAATTTGTTGTCTTACATTTGGGTTCACAGAACATACCACACCACTTCTGCCTTGTGAGGGAGACATCATCCTGCCAGCTCCCGTCACCACTTGGATAGCCGATAGCTGGTGAGCTTGGCAAGACCCATTCCGATGGGTGCAGAGTCTTGATCAAACATATCTTGTTACACCTGGCACACTGGAAGAGATGCTGAACTCTGTGAAATCGTCATTCTTTCAGTTTTTATGATACCTGATCAATTCGCTACAACGAGGTTTAAAATGGTACACAACTTTTCCCAAGCTTCTACTGAGATCGGTGCACGGATCCATATTCTCGCGAGACTGTTAATATTGTTGAAAAATACTTCTTCCTCTCTTTCTCTCAATATATATATATATATATATATATATATATATATATATATATATATATTGAAAACATGCTCTTAGATATGTATATTTGCTTGAATGGAGTTATTGGTGCAAGAAGATGAAATGATTACCCGTACAGGGAAACAAAATTACTAATCTGTGTTGGAATTCCGGCTGAGGCTGCTTCCTGTGAAGAAGTGAAGACTTGCGTACACCAGTCTCCCACAACTACCGTACCTGCGCAAGCAGTAGCATGAGAAATCTGTTTCCTTCACAGACATTATTGCCATATACATTTGGACGAGTACTGCTTAGCGGGAAAAACATTAGATTTAAAGTATTCAGTAGCTCTCCGAGGCAAAAATCGGGAAAAGTTATTTCTGGAAAATATTGTTATATAATTAAGGAATGATTTTTTTTATATTGATCATTTTTCGTTAATTATATTTTATCATTCAGTTTGGTAAAGCTTTGAGTCATTTGGTGCTGTTTGATGCTCGCGCAGAAAGGATATGACAATCACCATTTGTCATAATAAATCCCAAACAAGAAATGGGGCTAGAGTGTGGATGACATCATGCTCGGAAGAGATGTTCTTGAGTATTTGAGGATTTTGAAAAGACGTCAGTAGGATTTTGACTGTTGAAGATGTAGTTGGGTATTCGACCGATGAAAGATAGAGTTGGGCTTTCGACCGTTGAGGCATGCGGTTGGGTTTTTCGGATCTCGACCGGCAGAGATGAATTGAGATCCTAAACATCATAAGATGCACTGCGTGTTGGGGTGGGGTCAGCATAGAATGGTTAGCATAGACTTTTAAGAATTGTGTCTCTCTCCTCGTGTCGCCACGGACCGAAGCCATAAATTAATAAACCCGTTCGTATCTTAAACGACAGAATCGACCTGTATTGCTATTATTGATATCACCAAAAATCATATAACAATATGAAACACATATTTTTTAAAAAAAAATCTCTTTTGGATTTGGTGACACACACGGATTAGGGTCGTTAAGGTCGAAGATTAAGGGCATGAATGAATTGAGTTTAAACGTCTTTAGACTACCTATGAAAATTGGTTAGGTTGGGTTTCATAGCATATCAACTATTGTTGTTTATTTAATGTCAAATCTTCTTTATACATATACGTGGTTCATTCAATAAGTTTCCAGACTTTTTTTGTACAGGCATCTCAAATTGTCGTAGACTCTTGAAAATTCAGTATGTTATTGCTATACATCTTATGAGATGACTGACCAATTTTTATAATTTCAGGTTCAAATGAACAGCAACACCAGGAATTGGAATACACCCTACTAAAGCCTGATTGTCACAGCTGGTGATTTTCAAAAATGTAATCTGGACGTGAGAACACTTTAGAAGAACGATATACAATAAAATTCTGTTTTAAACTTAAAAAAAAATGCCATAGAAACGTATGGAATGCTTCAGACTGCTTTTGGAGCATCTTGCATGACTCGAGCATCAGTTTTTGAGGGACATAAGAGATTCAAGGAAGGCAGGGAGTCTGAGGGATGATGAGAGGTGCGGGAGGAGTAAAGAAGTCAATACACCAGAGTTGATTGGCCAAAGGGTTAGGCTTAGGGTTACTATGTTGAGGTTTTAAGGGGGTTCAGGAAGAGATTCGGTCGGAAGAGGCCAGCACTCTTCAAATCGAGTCAGTGGCATTTCCACCAGGACAATGCACCAGTCCACAACTCCATCCTTGTCACTGTCTATTTGACCAAGACGGGCATCAAGACAGTTTCTCAGCCTCCCTTTAGTCTAGCTTCCTGTGACTTTTAGTTATTCCCTAAGCTCAGAGGCTGTCGTTATGAGAAAATTGAGGAGATGAAAGAGGCTGCGACGAAGGTCATTGACACGCTGACACAAGAGGACTTACATGGGTCCTTCGAGAAGTTGTTGGAACAGTACAACAAGTGCATTGCGGCCGAAGGAGATTACCTCGAAGGGGATTAGAGTTTCATGTTTGTACTATCAATAAAAGTGCCCATACGAAAAAAGTCTAGAAACTTATTTAATGATACTCGTGTATTAAATATATATGATTTGGTTTGGTTGGGTTTTATGGCATATCAACAATTGCCGGTTAATTAATGCCAAATCTTCTTTATACATATATACTAGATGTATATATTGTTTGTAAAGACATTTTTAGATAACATTCGTAAAGGAGCCTGAGCTCTCTTTAGCACACAGTTAAATAGTTTCAATCGTTGCTGTATAACAGTCACAATTTAACATCATTCGATTTTTTTGCACATGTAGTTTGTTCTATATTACTCATAGATAGGACCCAATCAGGTGTTACCACTCTGAGTCAGAGTGGAACCGGTAGCAATAGCAATGAAGGGATACTCTGTATTTCCTAAATTTCCAATGCTGGATCCACCAGATGGTTTAATGTCATATGCAGCACACTCGTTGTGGAGAGGGTCTAACCCCTCTGTAGAGATGCAGTCGGTGCATTCTACTGCTCCAGCCGACTGGGCTTACCCGTGAAGAAATTAATTTTGTCAATTCTATGCTCGTAATGTAAATTATAACGTCGAAACAAGATATAATTTGGACGTTTGTGTAGATTATTTGTATAAGAAACAGGTTCGTAATGTTTTTAAACAGTGTGATTGTCACTTTCTGAGTATTCTAAAGAGAAGAATAATTTTGAGAGACAACTAGTTTATTTCTGTCTTCTTTTATTTATCTATCCGGCAAAGATAAAAGTACATTATTCTTTTTTTTCATTCGGAGTTCTGAATGGAAGACGCAAAACGCTCAAAGAGGATTTGATTGTGAATAACTCATAAAGATGAACGAAGAGTCAATTCAGTAAATTTGCTTTGTTGAACATGTATAGAATGAAGCAAGTTTCTCTTTTTGTTTGGTTGTCTCAATTGAAATATGAAACTAAATGTCACCAGGTTTATTTGTACAAGACAGTCAAAAACAATCATCTATGTCACTATATATATATATGTATATATATATATATATATATATATATGTGTGTGTGTGTGTGTATGTGTGTATGTGTGTGTGTGTGTGTGTGTTTGTGTGTGTCTGTGTGTGTGTGTAAAGAGAAAGAGGTTATTGTATGTTTATATATCGTGTCATTTGGCTGAATCTAGTTGTGAGTTCCAGTTTTGAAGCTCTGGGAAGTATGGGGCCATCTCTTTATTGTAATTGCTTACAACATTAGATAGATAGATAAGATAGATAGGAACGGAATAATAGATAGATAAAGAGAGAGAGAGAGGGGGGAAAGAGAGTATGACAATGAGAAGGGGCTATATCCAGACTGGTTAAAATCGTTTTGTAAAAGCAATTTCTAAATAATAAACAAAAAAAAAAAACAATAAAAAACAGACATCAAAAACCATTTTGTTTGTTTATGCTTTTAGACCGATAAAGTATTAGTGAAATCACCAGTAACGTTTGGTTTGATTGAGTTGGGTTTTCACAGCATATCAACCCGTTTTTGTTTATTCAAAGACAAATCCTGTTTCTACATATGTATTAAATATATATGATTTGTAAACTCATTTTGAAGATACATTTTCAGACGACCCTGACTTCACCCTTTTGTACAATTAAATGGCTTTAAATATTTTTATCTAACACGAATATTTCTATTTACAATTAAACATTTGTTCGCATACAATTAAATGGTTTCAAGTATTGCTATGTAACAATGTAACAAGAATCATTTGTTTGCTCACAGTGAAATGGATGCATCCTCCATTTTCCTTAGAAAAGTGACCTCGGAATAGCCACGAACTACCGATGTATAAAACTTACATCCATAGCGGCCAAGATCTACAATATTCTATGCAACCGCATAGAATCCAAAATTGAGAAAATACTTAGGAAGAACCAAAATGGCTTTCGGAGAAATCGAACTACGACATCAGAAATTTTGATAATCCGTCGAATTCTAGAAGGTGTTCATGCAAAAAACATCGAGGCAACAATATTATTCGTTATGTTCTCCAAGGCTTTTGACTCCAGACACAGAGGGAAGATGGAGCAAATACTTCTCGCATACGGCCTCCTCAAAGAAACCGTCATAGCCGTAATGAAGCTACATAAAAACACGAAAGTAAAAGTCCACTCAATGGATGGAGACACAGACTACTTCGACATTGGAGCAGGGGTGCTGCAAGGAGACACATTAGCCTCATACCTCTTTATCATCTGTTTAGACTACGTGCTTAGAACGTCTATTGATAAAATGAAAGATAACGGTTTCGAGCTGGCAAAGGAACGAAGCAGAAACTATTCCGCACAAACAATTACGGAGGCAGATTACGCTGATGACATAGCACTTCTGGCAAATACACCCGCCCTAGCTGAAACCCTGCAACATAGTCCGGAATGAGCAGCTGCTGGCATAGGCCACCATGTCAACGCAGACAAGACGGAATACATGTGTTTTAATCAAAGAGGCGACATCTCCACATGAAAAGGGGTACATTTGAAAATAGTGGACTGGTTCACCTACCTAGGAAGCAGTGTCTCATCAACCGAGAAAGACACCAACACGTGACTAGCAAAGGCATGGGCAACTTTCTATAGTCTATCGGTCATATGGAAGTCAGACCTGACCGATAAAATAAAACGAAGTTTTTTCCAAGCGACGATCGTGTCGATACTGCTATACGGATGCACTACATGGACGCTAGCAAAATGTATGGAGAAATAGCTTGAAAGCAACTATACAACAATGCTTCGAGCAATATTGAACAAGTTCTGGTGGCAACACCCGGCAAAACAGCAACTATACAGCCTCTTGCAACCCATCAGGAAAACCATCAAAGTTAGACGAACCAGACATGAGGGATACTGCTGGAGAAATAAGAACGAACTCATAAGCGATATTCTCCTGTGGACCCTTTCACATGGACGAGCAAAGGCAGGACCAGTGAGAACCTCTATACAACAGCTCTGTGCTAATACAGGATATAGCCTTGAAGACCTCCCGGAAGCGATGGACGATAGAGACGGGTGGCAAGAATGGGTCAAGGAAATCCGTGTTGGCAGCATGACATGATGATGAAGAAGAAGAGGTTACAAGTATTGTTATGTAACACTAATTATTCCATTCAACATTACTCATTCATTTGCACACAGTTAAATGGTTTGCTTTGTATCTCAAACAGTTCAATCAAACAGTTATTTTTTATACACAGTTAAACGATCAAACAGTTCTATTTCAAGCAGTTCAATTTAGCAGAAGTAATTTGTTTGCACAGAGTTTAAATATCACACAGTTCTTTTTGACCCATTTATAGGACCCTATCAAGTGATACCAATCCACTCCAGAGTGGATCTAGGAGCGATGGCAATGAAGAGGTACTCCACATTCCTCAAATCTTCAAGGCTGGAGCCTCGCCATCAGATTGTTTAATGTCATATCTGGACACTCTTTGAGGGGGAGGTCTTAGCCCTTTGTGTTTTTTTTCAGGTGTCATTCGTCCAAAGCAAAGGCAAACCGTCGCAGCCACAATTTCTGTATGTTTCTCATTGAATTCTTCACCAGTCTTAAAACACTTGACGTTATTAGCCGAAACCAATACAGACATGAACGAAAAATATATGCGGAGAAAAAAAAAGAAAAAAAGGAACGAATCGAAGATATTAATGTCAGTGTCAAAACATGCATACACATAACAGTTGTTCTGGGGTATATTACCGCTAGGACAGACTGGGTTCTTCAGCCTTGGGGAGGCAACTAGTCTAGGAGAATGAAGACTCTGAATTCAAACCTGTTAAACTCCGCTTAAAAATTGACCTTGTGTCATATCCTGCCCGAGCGGAGGGGTCGGTAAATAGGGTATATTACCGCTGGATCTTGATAAACAACAAGGAACACGGATATATAAAAATATAATCTTATATATTTATTCTTCGACGGTGACGGGTTTGTAGAGCAAGAGAGCAGTCAGAGAGAGTTTGCATGTCCGAAGGAGCTGTCGAGAATCGGAACAGCCAGCGGGAATTGACTTCAGCCAAAATTCTAGATCTTAAAACTCCTATGCGACCCACATGGCCACACCTCTTCACCTTCGCAATGCTTATTTTTCAATGGCGATGGTTTACAACCACATAATGCTTGTTCTCCATTGATCACAGCTTACACAAGCACATTGCATATTTTTCTATGACCATGGTTTGCACCCACAGAAAGCTTGTTCTTCATTGGCCATGGTTTACACCCACGCATTACTTGTTTTTCGGTTTATCACTTAGTTGATTTTATATACGGCCAGATATATGTCAACTAGATCCAGTGGGTTCATCTCACTTCAGAGCAATATATTACAGTTATTAATATTAACGTTTTCAAAAAAGGGAGAATTTTAATTCGTTTCCATACTTTTACACAAAAGAAAGACTCAGCTCTTCGTATGTCATATGTTGTTCTTGTTTTGTCAGATGTTATCCTAAAAGTAGTAGCTAAACTCGATGCGAAAATGTCATGCGTCATTAGAAGATTGTATAATACTTCTAATGTTGAAGATTGCGAAAAGGTTGTCGTTCGCAAAAGGCAGCATTAAAAAGGAAAAGAGAAAACAAAACAAACAAAAAATACTCTCTTTGGCAGGATTAATCAGCTTCGTAAACGAAGGAAAAAACTCTATGGGTGGGTTGGTTCGTTGTTTTGTTTTACGGCGTATCAATCCTTTTCGGGTCATTTAACGTCGGAAGGCTATCGATCATATTGAGATCTGACCTGACCTGACCGATAAAATGAATCGCAGTTTCTTCCAGGCAGCGGTCGTATCGATACTACTATATGGATGCACTACTTGGACGCTAACTAAACGGCTGGAGAAGAAGCTGGACGGCAATTACACCAGAATATTGCAAGCAATATTGAACAGGTCCTGGCGGCAACACCCCACAAGGCCCCAACTATATGGCCACCTGCCCCCCATCACGAAAACTATCCAAGTTAGACGAAGCAGACATGCAGGACACTGCTGGAGAAGCATGGACGAGCTCATAAGTGATGTACTCCTATGGACCCCCACATATGGCCGAGCAAAAGCAGGACAACCAGCTCGAACATACATACAACAGCTATGTGAGGATACGGGATGTGTAGCCCTGAAGACCTGCCGGAGGAGATGAACGATAGAGAAAAGTGGCGAGAGAGGGTCAGGGATATCCGTGCTAGCGGCACGACATGATGATGATGATGAAATCGATTCAGTTTAGAATCAGTACACAGTTTCAATGTCAAAACAGTTATATTTTAAACGATTCAGTTTAGTATAAATAAACGGTTGCATAAGTAAACAGTTTAGTTCTATTTGACCATAGATAGGACCCTATCAAGTGCTACCACTCCGGGCCAGAGTGGACCTGGGAGCGATGGCAATGAAAGGGTACTTCGCATTCCCCAAAGCTCCATCAATACTAGAACCTCACCCTCAGATTATTTAGTGTCATATCTAGGACACACTTTGGAGGAGTCTTACCCCTCTGCAGAGATGCAGTCGGTGTATTCTACACACCATACCGACTGGGCAAAGACTCATGGGAGTTTGATACAGATGACGGTGCCACTAACGTAGATTATACAGGAAAAATTTGGTTGCCTTGTATACGACCTAGTTTTGAATTAATAGTTGTTCTACAAAACTGATTACCTACTAAGGCCCCTGAGATTTTGCCCAAAGCTAGGAAGAAAGAAAATATGGTTTTATACGTTTCCTTAGATCATTTGTCCTAGGTAAACACAATAATTTTTTAAATTAACTCACATGTCCACGCAGTACTAAATAAAAAATTCAACACCTAATATGTGAAGTTAAAAAAAGAAAGTTTTTCATAGATTTGAATAATTGTCCTGAATTGTCATTTACGAAGCTTGCATTAGTGTGGCACGAGGCCAGAAGTATGACTTACACGCACCAACAAAGGTCTGCTATTCTAGCTCGTTAACCATTACAATTACAGCACACGGGACACTAAATGATTGCTTTGATTTAATATCATTTGTTTGTCATTATAATTTTTTTCTGAATGGGATTTTCTTACAGTTTTTAATTTTGATTGACATTTTAAAATTTAAATTTTATTAATAACTGATTACAGCCATCTGAAACGATACTGACAATATAATAGACGATAGAATGACAACAACTAGGAAACAAAAATGGGAAAAAATAATTCTATGGCCGCTTTAAACGACTAATAAACAACATTTCACACAGAAAACCTGGACCTGGCTAAGAAAAGGAAACCTTAAGAGAGAAATGGAATCGCTCCAAATAGCAGCACAGGACAACGCCACAAGAACTAATCACATCAAAGCAAGGATAGTTAAGACACAACAAAACAGCAAATGTAGGCTATCCGGTGACAGAGACGAAACGATCGATCACATAAAAAGCGAATGCAGCAAATTAGCACAGAAGGAGTATAAGGCGAGATACGACTGGGTTGGCAAGGTGATCCACTGGGAAATGTGCAAGAAATTTGAATTTGACCATATTAACAAATGAGTATGCACAACCCAGCACCTGTCCTAGAAAATGACACACATAAACTCCTATGGGAATTTAACATACAAACGGATCACCTAATCTCGGCCAGAAGACCAGACCTCATAATAATCGACAAAAAGAAAAGAATTTTCAAAATTGTCGACTTTGCTGTGCCGGCGGACCACAGAATAAATCTGAAGGAATGTGCACAGAAGGATAAGTACCTCGACCTTGCTAGAGAATTGAAGAAGCTGTGGAACATGAAAGTGACGATTGTGCCAGTTGTAATTGGTGCTTTTGGCACAATAACTAAAGGATTATTAAAAGGCCTGGAGGACTTGTAATTTGGCGGGCGGTAGAGCCTATCCAAATGACAGCATTACTGAGAACGGCCAGAATACTGAGACGAGTCCTGGAGACTTAAGGAGACTTGTTGTCATTCAAACTCCAGTGAAAAACCATTTGCAAAAACTGATGTGAAAAACTCCTAAAGAGAAATATAATGATAATAAGCAGAAAACGACAAATGACGGAAGGGATAGAACTACTATATCAAGAAAAAATCAGAACGCTCGGAGAAATGGAAACTTACAAATACTCGGGAATATTGAAAGCGAACACCATCAAACATACGGAGATGAAAGAAAACACGGTAGAACTGAAAGAAATTGAAAAGAGAGATAAGTACCTAGACCTTGCTAGAGAACTGACAAAACTTTCGAACATGAATGTGACGGTGATACCGATTGTAATTGACGCGCTCAGTAAGGTCTCGAAAGGATTGGTACAGGGACTGGAGGACTTGGAAATAAGAGGACAAATGGAGACCATTCAAACTACAGGATTGTTGAGATCGATTAGAATACCTATTGACCTTTAGCATGAGTACGCAGTTTAAATTTCAAAACAGTTCTATTTCAAACAATTCAGTTTTGCGTCACACAGTTTTATGTAAAATTAATTCAGTTTAGTTCTATTTGACCCATAGATAGGACCCTATCAGACGCTACCGCTCTGAGTAAGAATGGACCTGGGAACGATAGCAACAAGGGGCTATTCCGCATTTCTGAAAGCTCCAGCATTACTGGAGCCTCATCATCAGATTGTCTTGTGCCATATCAAGGACACTCATTACCCCTCTGCAGAGATGCAGTCGGTGTATTCTGCAGTTCCAGCTGACAGGACAAGGAACACGAAGGTGACGGTAATAACAATTGTAATTGATGAATTTGGAACGATCCCCAAAGGATTGGTAAAGGGACTGGAAGACTTGGAAATTAGAGCACAAGCAGAGACCCTTCAAACTAAAGCCTTATTAAGATCGGCCAGAATACTGGGAAGAGCTCAGGAGACCCGAGGAGACTTGCTGTCCTTCAAATTCTTGTAAAAAACCATCAGCTAACACTGGTGTTAAAAACTCTTAAAGTAGTAAAATAATAATAATAATAATAAAGAGATGTCAACCCAAAAGAAAAAAACTGAACTATCCCCTAGTAAAGCAATAAATCTTTTAAGACTGAAGATAGAAATAAAATGAATTTCACTACATATTGACTTGAAGAGTGCTGAAGATGAGAAAGCCATAAGTCTAATAAAATTAAGCCTTTCTATTTCAAATTTATTCATTTGGTCTCTCAGTTTACTATCTTTGGCCTTCACTTGGCGAGAGAGGCAGTTGGACTCAATTAATCGGCCGACCACATCCAGCCGAAGCGCTTCTATGATTTTCCCGACCGTATTCTTCAGATTTTCGCCATGATAAACAATATCCCAACCCTATTTTATCTTAAAGGCGCTAGAGGGCAGTGGCTGAGGATCAATTGCACAGAGATAGCTAAATTTCAAACCATGTAAGCTGTGTACAAACAAATTATTAATATTTGATAGAATTATTAGTTTTGGATAATTTCTTAAAACTCTTCAACTGTGAGAAAAACAAATGAGCCATGACTCTTAAAAATAAAGTTATTTAAAAATTATACATTAACAAATTATATATATATATATATATATATATATATATATATATATTGTCCAAAGTCAAGTCAACCGATGGTGGGAACGATTTTATTTTAGGATTTTCTTTCTTTAATATCCATGTAATTCAAAATCCAATAGTGAACTCAATGTAAAAATAATAATATATTAAAATACAGAGCAAATAATTCCATATGAAAGAAAAACCAACAAAAATCACTCATATTTATTTGTGAGAATATTTATTTCAGCAGACTCTTTATTTCTCAAAAGTTAAATCTACATATTCAGACAAAGAAATGATGAAAAATTTCTAATGGAATTTTGAAAAATTTCACAAAAATCCAAACACTATATCCCTTACCCAAATTCTCCCCTTTTTTGAAATATAAGAAACAGACCATTTGTTTTTCCTTGCTACATGAATTGTATGACATTTGTCAACCAGACAGGAAAAACAAATGCTCTGGTTTATATATATATATATATATATATATATATATATATATAAACATGATAGCATTAAATAACCCCTAAGGGTTGATGTGTCATTAAACCAAACCAAACTGAAAAAACAACAGGAGGACAAATCTTCGCGACGGTGAAAATGATATGTTATATTGTCATCTGCTGATTCATGCAGAAATATACACATATATATACTGGATACATACCGACGCGATGATAAAGACGCAGTAATAAACGACGCACCCAGAAAGACGCAGTGACAAAGACAGACGCAGGAAGACTTCTTTATAAAATATTTTACCTCTCATTTTATTTGGAAGGTTTCGAAAAGGGTTACTCAAAGTTTGTGTGTGAGAGGGAGCTGGAGACCGAACATAACTGAAATATTTTGACCCCAAAGTTATGGCCGTCAGCGTTGTGTCTTTCTCGTTCTCAATGGCTGCTCAACCGGAGCACTCGAGTCCAATCTGCTGGGTGCTGGCTTTCCTTACTACATCACGTCTATTTCCCTCTCCAACTATACTGCTTGTCCTCAACTCTACTCCAACTGTCTCCAACTGTTCTCAATTCGTCGGCCTTATATTACCTTCAAACTCCAATGCGGTGATATGGACACGCCTCCGCAACTTCTTCCGATATCTAGCGATCGGAATGTGTCACTTCCGCTAACTTTGGAATGCCCTGTGTGATCGTCATCGAGCGGAAATAACTGTCATGCAGTTCAGAGGTCACTCTCTTCCGGTGCGTCAGTCTATGAGAGTATAATGGGACTTTTTTTTTTACCTCGTCCCATTTCATCAGCCACTTTCCGCCCACGCGATTTCCTCTCACAACTGCCACTAGAATGTGTCACTTCCTTCCGGTGCCTCACCTTGAATGGCATTTTTGGCCTGGTCAAAAGGTCAAAACATAACAAAAATTCAAAGAGGCATCTTCTAGGGAGATTCATTCTCACCACTACTCTTTGTTATAGCAATAATGTCACTCAATTATATACTTAGGAAATGCACCAGGGGATACAAATTTACAAAATCACAAGAAAAGATTAATCATTTTATGTACATGGACGATATCAAGATGCTTGCCAAAAATGAAAAAACGAATTGGAGATCCTAACACAAACAATAAAGTATTGTGCCATGCTGATAATAAAAAGAAAAACAACGCTAGGAATAAAACACCCAAACCAAGAACGAACCAAAATGGCAAGAGAGGAGGAAAATTACAAGTACTCGGGAATATTAGAAGCGAACATCATTAAATAGAGATGAAAGAAAAACAAGAAAAAAGTACCTCAGACACACAAATAAAACAATAAAAAAAACTTCTCGAAACCAAACTCTGCTGCAGAAATTTCATCAAAGGAATAAATATCTGCGCAGTTTCCCTTGTAAGGTACTCTAAATCAGTCTTAAAATGGACAAGTGAGACAA
The DNA here is from genome assembly GCA_963585895.1 of Sepioteuthis lessoniana. Taxonomy (NCBI): domain Eukaryota; kingdom Metazoa; phylum Mollusca; class Cephalopoda; order Myopsida; family Loliginidae; genus Sepioteuthis; species Sepioteuthis lessoniana. The sequence continues at coordinate 26,750,008 of OY757910.1, read as the reverse complement.
AACGATTGAAGAACAAGGAAACTGGTGATTATTCCCAAAGCCTTACACCTGAGAAATGACATAGACAGACTATATGGCTTACGTAAAGAAGGAGTTAGTCGACGTTAGTATGGAGGGAGGCAGAAATATATCAATAAAAGGACTTGAGAAATTCATTGAACAGAGCGAAAAAAGACTAATTGTATAACCTGGTGAATCGGAGATTTAATCGAATGAATTTATTACCGAGAAAAATAAAATTGATTTTGGAAGAAAAAGTTAGTACACTATGACTGTGAAAAATTAACAGAAATGTATTTTATGCATTTTAAAAGAAACAGCCAAAAACTTATTAGTTAAAGAAAAGTAAAAAATGTATTGTTTTTTGACTGAAAGAATAGGAGGAAATACTACGAAACATTGTAAGGCAAAATTGACGGTAGATTTACCCGGGAAGTCTGGGCTTGTCAATCATCCAGGTGAGATGCTTGAGAACGAAAATGCAGGAATGAAATTTAAAAAAATTCAAATGAGAAAAATTTTTCAAAACGTTTTTGACGTAGTATCACACTGGCAGAAATTAGTAGTAATTCCAAATTAGGGTAGACCGCCCCAATTGGGTAAAAAAGAGAGGAAATTAGACACGAAAAGAAGGATGCAGAATCGATGTCGTGGAAGTAATTATTGAAATCCAAATTAGGAGAAAATTGATATTGCCAAATGGTCACCCATTACCACTCCTCAGATCAAAGATATACGTAAAAATAAGAGGTTTCGTCCTCGTCGAAGATCAGCAGGAAACTATAGCGAAAGGCATCTACTAGACTTTACGTCGCTCTTGGCTTTGGCCTTGCGCCAGACTATCTTGGGTCTAGAGACAGAGACCGTTTCCGACTATAAACTTCCAACCTCCAGGATGGGTGAATATTTGTACCATTTTGAAAGACACTTTTTAAAAACTAAATATTATTGTTGTAACAAAGTCGTGTTCTATTCTCTGTTTATTGGCGTCAACTTTTTAATCACTTTTTTAATTGTGCGGTTTCATCCGTCCACTTATCTACTGTCGACTCTGATTAGTGATTGATCAGTTGTCTGGATCAAAAGCACAATGTGGGCAGAAAAGCGAATCAGTCTTGTCATCCGAGGAGATAATCAGCCAATCGGAACGGTCTTGAAACGGATTGAAAGCGGAATCACCTCAGTGTTTGGGGATGGCAAATGTACCGCCACAATGACAGAAGCCAGTAACCGCAATGGCAACGGAAAACAAACAGAAAAAACAACAAAAACTAGTTAACAGAAATGGAAGAAAAACAATTGTACGAATATTTAAAGCGACAAATTAGTGAGATTGGATATGAAAGACCTGTACGTGACTAAGAAGAGAAAACACCAAGAGAAAAAATGAATCTGTTTATAACAGTACCAAACAATGTCGTAAGAACTAATTATGTTGAAACAAAGAATAGCAATTGTAGGCGAGGTGAAGACAGAAATAAAACGGTTAATCTCATAATAATACCGTGAACTAACTCAAAAGAAGTATAAAACTAGGCACGATTGATTGGATGAGGTGATTCACTGGAAATTGTGCAAAAGATACCAACCTGACCATACTACCAAATGATATATGTACAAACCAGAATTCGTCCTAGAGAATGAGACTCATACTATTCTCTGGGATTTTGGGATATAAACAGATCACTTGATCCCGACCAGAATACCACACTTAGCACCCCCCCAAAAGAACTTACAATCCAGTGAGTTTTGCCGTTCTGGCGGACGATAAAGTAAAAATAAAAAGATGGACGAATACTTGAACCTTGCCAGAGGACTAAAAAACTGTGGAAGATGAGGGTGACAGACAGGGATTCCAATTGTAGTTGGGGCGCTTGGAACAATCCCTCAATGTTTGGAACAGAGACAAGAGGAATTGGAAATCAGAGGAAGAATCGAGGTCATTCAGACTACAACATTTTCAAGATTAGCTAGAATACTCTGAAGAGTCCAGAAGACCAGAGAAGACATGCTGTCACCCAGACTCCTGTGAAAACCAACAACTAACTATGGAATATGAAAGTGACAGTGATCCTATTTACCAACCCCTCCGCTCGGGTAGGATATGACACAAGGTCAATTTTTAGCGAAGTTTAACAGGTTTGAATACAGAGTTTTCCTTCTAGACTAGTCGCCTCACCAAGGCTAAAGAACCTAGTTTGCCCTATTATTTACCCATAGCTGGAGGGAGAATAATTGGATTCATACATTTCCCAAGTGTATTAGTGCTATGTGAAATGCAATCAGTCTTGTCCAGGAATTGCACTCGTGTCGCCGTGTCCATATCCTGCGACGATAACCATTACACCACGGGCACCTCCATGAAAGTGACGGTGATACCAATTATAATTCGTGTGCTCGGAAGTGTCCTCAAAGGCTTGGTAAGGGGAGTGGAAGAGTTGGAAATTGGAAGACGAGCCAAGATCATCAAAATTACACCAGTTTCGAGATCAATTAGAATACTGAGACGACTCCTGTTGACTTGAAATTTGCTGTTTCTCAGAATCCTGTGAAAGACCATCAGCTAACGCTGGTATGAAAAACTAGCTAGGTGTAATATAATAATTTTCTCACAATTATACGCTTTCAATTAACTATTCCAATCAAATTCTAAGTTCTAAGACATCTCAGAATCCATATATCAATTAAGACATAAAGGTTTCATACTTAATTACATTATCAAAGCCTTAAGAGCAAAATTAGTTAAAGATTTTTTTAGACATTATATGAGATCTATTTTACGGGAGGTAAAGGAAATGTAAGGGTGATTCCATCCTCCCAAGGACCGGTTGCGAAATACAAGATGCTGTTTAGTGTAATTGTCAGAACATCTTTTTGTTCAACTAATCTATATGATCATGAACGATAAATAACCTGACTTTATGATGTTTCTCTATACTGACAAGCGACTTGGAAATATATCCCTTTTGAGTGAAACCTCTTTATCTGTATCATGCTGGATTTTATAGTTATCTGTCATCTGTAAATAGACTGGTAACAAGACAATAGAGAGACATGACATGATTAAATTACAATTTATGTGTAGAATATTGTTGTATTCGCTTTCAATCATTAAAATACGTTAAATTCTTAAAATCAAGAAAAGATAAAATAGAAAATAGATTCAAAATCCTCTCAATAGAAAAATAAACACGTCAATGCTGAGGTGATTGTTAAAAACGGAAGTTTTCTCTCTTTTTTTACAAGGAGGAAGCCAATATTATCTGAACCTTGGAAACGTATAATCAATTCTAATTAACAAGATTTTATTCTAACTAACCAGTAAAGACACGATGCGGTTCTCAAATACAGAAGATAAATATACATCCGAGTGTTCTATTTTGTTGATATTTTTCTTACCCCTCAGAGGGACTTAGAATATGCCGACGGTATACCCCACTGAGAGTTTTGTATATAACACTAAATTGCAGCTGAGGGTGTGGCTCCAGTTCTGGAGTTTTGAAGACTTCAGAGTACCCCACATTGTCATTACTCTCCGGTCCCAGGCGCCTCTGGTGGTGTAATGGTTAGCAAGCTCGACTAGCAAACCTACACGAGTGAGTTCGAGTCTTATTGGGTGCCTCTTTCATATGGCCTTGTGCCACATCTAAGCAAAAAGCTTAGTAAATTTCCATTACTCTCCGGTCCCTTCTGACCCGGAAAGGTTCTACTTTGTGTAGTGCCCTGTTTTTTTAAAATTTTAAATGAATTCAATCATCTTTCCTTATCGATAGACGTAAAAATAAATAAATAAATAAGATAATACCCACAGAGATACACGGAGATATACGAAAAGTCAACAAAGTTAAAATTTTCCCCAGTTTCAAAGATTTATATCAGTCACCATATCGACAAGAAAAGCTAAGATGATTTTCTCAGTAAGAAATTAACATCTATCTTGCCTAAATACGCGAAAGAAAGCTAAATGCAGGTTTTAAATACTTGACATATTCTAAACTCACGATCTTGTTACATTAACTATTGTAATGAGGGGGCTTGAGCACGGGTATCGTCATATATATCAGCTGGGTGGTGTAACGGCTTACAGAAGACTTTCATCTCATCCGATGCAAAGTAAGAGAATTGGAAGTGTTATCTAAAAAGGCATAGGAAACTTATGAATCTATTTCTTTTGTTTCCATCTATCGGTAAATAGTAAGGTAAACTGTTTTTTTGCGCCTCGGTTAGGCAACCACTATAGGAAAAGGAAAACGCTGAATCTAAACCAGCTTTACTCCGCTGAAAATTCGACCTTGTGTCCCATCTTGCCTGTGGCAGAAGAGGTTGGGGAAATAGATACTCTACATACAATCATTTTCTTTTCTTTTGCTCACAGTTGCTTAATGCCCATGATTAAAGAAGACATTGAGAACAAGAAGAAACAATGAAAGTCCAAAAAAAGAGGTACATATTTTAGTGTACATACTGCTTGGTATACACATTTCATTTTGAAAAACGTCAGGTTTATCTAATAGCACATGCAGTGACAAGATCACATGCTCAATACCCCACCCCTGCATGATTGCCAATGAAGTGAATTTGGCGGCAAAACATCTCGCTGCAAAAATGTTGGTTTTATAAGTAAGCACTATTTATCAACAGAGTTTAGAGTAATAAATTTACACTATATATATATTTAAAGAATAAACTGTACAATATCACAGTAAGGGCCCCATCTATAGGTAAAATACAACAGTTCATTTTTTACGGGGATTATTATTATTAATATTAGTACTTTTAGTGTTTGATAGCAATAGTTGAAATCATTTATACAAATGTACAATACATGTATACAAATAAATGATTCCTATTGAATTAAATAGGAGTACTTTATAAATAGAATTACCAATATTAAATAACAATACGTGAAACTATTTAAATGTGTGCAAATAGAACCATTAGTGTTAACGAGAAATAGATGAAACCGTTTAACTGTGTGCAAACAAATGATTAGTATTAAATTAAATCGGAATACATGATGAATAGAATTAGTTACGTTAAATAACAATAATTGAAACTATTTAATTGTGTGCAAATAGAACCATTAGTGTTAGAGAGCAGTAGTTTAAATCATTTAAATGTGGACAAACGAATTAGCCATGGATTATTTAAAATACATTTAGCTATAAATTATTCATAAAAAATCATATACAAGATATATATATATATATATATATATATATATATATATATATATATATATATATAAACTGAATTAGTAATTTTATATATATATATATATATATATATATATATATATATATATATATATATATATATATAAACTGAATTAGTCATTAAATAACTCACAAGGGTTGATATACCATATAACACCGATCAATGACAACGACGTAAAAATCACACCACGATAGACTTGCATTCTTGGCGGAAACGAATTTCGCGCCATTAGACAGAAAACCTAATTAAGACCGTAGGAATCCTTTAGGCCACACACACACATAAACACACACGTGCACAATCTCTCTCTCTCTATCATTTTCTTTCTTTTTCACTTTCTCTCTCTCTCGCTCTCTCTCTCTCTCTCAAAGTCATACAGAGAGACTCGCTTTCATGCACACTGAGATTCTCAAACACACTCATACATAAGATAAATTATTATGACAGAAATTATTTCAAAATACAAGTTGGCATCTTGGTTGTAATTATAAAGTAATTATATTTATCAACAGAGATTAACTTTAAGGAAAATAATTATTGTATCTTTCTTGATTATTTATTCCATTCAGCATGGACTCATCCCACCACATCGGTAGTACTTCCTTGAATAATAAAAAAAATATAGATAATTTGATACACAGTCGCCCGGAACAGACAATTATTATTAGTAATTTTACTCGTGACTTTTTTCACCTTTTAATTAATATATATATATATATATATATATATATATATATATATATATATATATATATATATATATATATATATTTAGACATATATATATGTGTGTGTGTATGTATCTCTGTGTGTGTGTGAACTTAAAACAATTAAAAGTCTTTAGAACTTTAGGTGACAGAGTGTCGTTTTTGGTTAAAATTTGAACAATATTGTGATAGAGTCACAAAATTTACAATATAAAGTCAAAAAATGTACAATATTAATTGCACAAAATTAAGATGAACTTACTAATAGGCATGAAACATTTTTATATAGTGTGACCGTTTGCTGATCGTCTTGCCCGGAACCTTTTTTTACCGGAGAGTCAGTGTATTTCCACTACATGGACGGTGGCATGTTTAGCCCATTTGTTTGTTTGTTTATTTGGGTTTTATGGCATATCAACCTTTGTCGGTTATTTAATACCAAATCTATTTTTATACAAATAAAAGGTTATTTTTCAAACAATTTAGTCGAGCATAAATAAGTACACAGTTTAATTGTCAAAACATTTCTATTTCAAGCTATTCAGTTCAGTCATACAGTTCTAATTCAATCAATTCAGTTTTATTTTATTTGACCCATAGATAGGGCCCTAGCAGGTGCTACCATTTCAGACCAGAATGGACCTGGGAGCGATGGTAATAAAAAGGCACCCCGAATTCCCAAAAGCTCCAGCATCACTGGAACCTCACCATCAGATTGTTTAGTGTCATATCTAGGACACTCTTTGTGGGAGTCTTACTCCACTGTAGAGAAGCAGTCGGTGTATTCTATAGCCCCAGCCGACTGGGTAAAGCCCCTTTGTAAACATTTTTTTGCTGAAACATACTTCTTTGTACACATCGGACATTTTTATGTGAATTTCTCACGATTTGCACTTCTCAGCAAGTAAAATTTTCATGACAGACTTCTGTTCAAGCTAGGAGCACTCGGTTTGAATTATCACCATTTAAAATTGCCTGAAAACAAATATTTTTATCATATCATTTTGCTTTAAATACTTGTGATTGCAAACATTAATGGAAAAAATTTGAAAAATAATTTATTTTGCTATCCAAAGAAAGACAGCAACCCCAAACCCCTTATTTATTGAACGATCCTTCTATTATTAAAAAAGAAAATTCATTTTGTTTCAAATAAACATATATCATCTTTCAAATAAAAGATTAGATTCCGATATGATCAATAACTTGTCAGTAGCAGTCCATGCCTTTGCTAGGCGTATGTTGACAACGCTTTCAGTAGATGAGATGCTACTGAGGAAGTGATTGATTGGGTGGTTGGGTTTTATGACCTTTGTAGGTCATTTAACGCCAAATCCATTTTCATACTAATAGTTCGATTTCAAACAATTCAGTTTAGCATAAGTACGCAGTTTAAATATAAGTACAGTTTAATTATGAAAAACATTTCTATTTCAAGCTATTCTGTTTTTTCAAGCAGTTCTAATTCAGCTAATTCAGTTTAGTATAAGTACAGATTTTGTTTACACACTGTTAAATGTCAAAACAGTTCTATATCAAACAAATCAGTACAGATTAATTGTGAAAAACATTTCTATTTCAAGCTATTCAGTTTAGTCAAACAATTCAGTTTAGCATAAATATGTCGTTCGTTCTATCTAACCCATAGATAGGACCCTATCAGGAGCTACCACGCCGGGCGAGAGTGGACCGGAGAGCAATGGCAATGAAGGGGTATTCCGCATTCCCCAAAGCCCTAGCATTACTGGAAGCTCACCATTAGATTGTTTAATGTCATATACAGGACACTCGTGGTGGGGTTTTACCCGTTCGCAGAGAAGCAGTCGGTGTATTCTACAGCCCTAGCCGACTGGGCATGTTGCAGAGGAAGGTAAACTGGTCTACTAATTTTAGAGGATTGCCACTTAGAGTGGAAATGGCTCCTTTTTGTTTAAAATGGATATTCTCTGTTTTATTTGTGTTCACGTAGAGTTAAATGGTTCCTGCTCGCTCTAGGCTATACAGTCGGGGTTCTGCTTCAGCTGGTGTATTTGATCATCTGCGTAGTCAGCGTTTGTGATAATTTCTTTGAGATATCGTCTGCTTCTTGCCTTTTTTAAAATGTGAAAACATTTTCTTTTATTAGATATATGGACGTTCGAAGTATGTAGTCAAAGCAGAGTATGAACAAATTTGGCTAAGAAGTCTCCATCATGTGAGCGAACCATTGCTTTTGTGTTTTTGTAAAGCATCATTAGAGCGGTAACAGTTTCTTTGGGAAAAACCAGATGCAATTTGAAATGTGCTCTGTCTTTCCTCTGTGTATGGAATAGAATGTCATGGAAGAAAATCAACAAACAATAGTGTTGCCTTGGGATTCTTTTTACGAACTCCTTCGATATTTTGACGGATTTTATGATCTGTGAGGTTGTGGATCGGTTTCTCTGAAAGTCGGTCTGATTTTCTCTTTGAATTTTCTTGATTTGGGTCGGATACGATTGAAAAGCAGGGCATTATAAACCTTTTGATTATATATATATATATATATATATATATATATATATATATATATATATATATTCCTTCTTTTTTCGTGAGTTTTTCGCACCGCTGGTTTTTGACTAGATTTTGAATGACAGCAAGTCTCCTCAGGTCTCTTCTAGATATTCTTGCTGATCTTAATAATTGCGTGTTTTGGATTCTTTCTCTGATTTCCAATTTCTCTAGTCCTCTTTCCAAATTCTTTGGGACAATTCCAAGCACACGAACTACAATTTGTATCATTACCATCCTCATTTTTCGCAGCTTTTTCAGCTCTCCAGCAAGATCCAAGTATTTGTCTAACTTTTCGTTTTCATTATTTTCACTTTTTGGTCCGCTGGAATATTGTTAATGGATATTAGGCCAGGTCTTCTGGTTGGGATTAGTTGATCCGTTTGTATTTCAAATTTCTTAAGAATTTTATGGACCTCATTTTGTAGGACAGATTCTGGTTTGTACATAGACCAATTGTTCGTGTATTCAGATTTTAATTTCTTTTAGAATTCCAAGTGGATCCTCTTTACTGCTCAGTTTTAAGTAGCTTTGTTGTCCTTTTTTGCCAGTTTTCTACTTTAGCTTGTTTTGTGATTAACTATTTCACTTTTGTCAGTTCAGATACTACAATTAGTCCTCCGTTGAGTATTTACAAATTTTGCGTTGCTGGATTAAAAAGTTGGTCCTGTTAGCATTATTTTATGCTGCTGTTAAAAGAGATTAGGTTTCACAGTTGAGGTTTCCTCTTCTCAGCCATGTTGAGGTCGTGCTATTTCTTTAGTTTTTCGATTTAAGTATTCATACCGTTGTTTTCATTCCTATTTCTGTTTTCTAGATTCGTTGTTGATCTTAAAGTTATTTTCCGTTTATATTGCTGTTACTAGCTGCCGTGATTAATATTACTTTGCAAATTTTTGTATATTCCTTCAGTGCCTGGATTAATATTTCTACGCAAACATCAGTGTTAGCGAGTCTTCTTTTCCTCCTTCTTTTCTTGGTGTATAGAATTTGTCTATGTCATCTCCTGTGTGTGTGTGTGTAAGAACTTGTGAATCCTCATCATTTTCTTGTATTTTAGTCCATCTGTTTTTGTTTCTCTCTGGTCTACTTTAAGAATGATTCAGCCTTTCTCACAAAAAAAGTTCCGCAAAATGCAATTTTTTGTATTTCATATAGCTTGGGGCTGCAAGGTATTTTGTCATTGTGTTTATATGTCTCTTTCCTGATCATAAACCGGGCTCCCGCTATTAAGAATTGTTCAGAGTAGCTTACAACAGGAACTACCCTGGTTTTTATTCCTTTGATGAGATTTCTACTGCAGATTTTGGTTTCGAGAAGCTATTTCGTTATTTTTTCTTTCTTTTTTGTTTGATGATTTCCCCTTCCAATACTCCCAAGTGTTTGTAATTTTCTTTTTCTTCGAGTGTGCTAATTCTTTCCTGATTTAGCAGTTCTATTCCTTCTGTTGTTTGTTTTTCCCATTTTTCTTTCAAAACATGACTGTCTACTATGCCAAATTTTATTCTGATATCCAAGCTGGATATTCTTATTGTCTGTATCAAAGACTCCAGTTTTTTTTTTTATCTTTTTCAAGTAGCTTGGTATCGTCAATGTACAAAAAGTGTCAAATCCTTTCTAGCGATTATGAAAATTTGTAGCCCTCAGTACACTTCCTAACTATGTAACTGAGTGTTATCATTACTAAAACGGGTAACTGACGAGAACAAGTCTCCTTGAAAGATTTATCTTTGGATTTTTACCTCTATAAGGATTTGACCTCCTGCTGTAAATTCTGCCCTCCAATTTTCTATGGCATTCAAGATGAAGATTATGACTTGATCAGATATTTTGTACATTTTCAAACACTCTCTTATCTACATTAGCGGGACGATATCATAGGCCTTTTTGTCAATCCATTCCATGCCTACATTTTCCGCCTCGTTTTAGTTTCTTTGAGGATGTGCTGGTATATATATATAGTATTTGTTCCTCTTTTTCCACAACGGCATCCTTTTTCTTTTTTCTGGAAATAGTCTGCGGCATCTAAGCAAGTAAAAGATTTTTCCAGAGATAGTCCATGGCATTTAAGCAAGTAATAGATTTCTCCTCTTATCTGTGCAGCCTGGATTTTTCATATCAAAGGTAAACACGTTATCGATCTATAGTTACTGGGGTTGGTCTTTTTTGGGTCTTTTTGGATTAAGGTAGTTTTTTTCCCTGTTCGTTATACATTCGGGTATGCTTATTTCTTGGAGGCTACAGGATCAATCTCTCCAGGATGGGTGCGATTTTTTAAAACTAAAATCTATGTATGTGTAGTAGTGGGTGTGAGTGAATGTATTTATGCTATTTATGGTCCCTGCTATTTTACGTTGATTTTTGTATAATTAGAATAAGGTTTAGTAGTTATGCTTCCCCACAAGTTTAATGTTGAAGTTTTATATAAGCTTGGTGTTTTAGAAAAAAGGTTGAATAAGCACATGGATAAAACAAATGAATGAATAAAGCATATGAAACAAATAATGGTTGTAAAACGGCGCGGACAAAATGAACATTTAAATCAAGGCGTCGAACAAAAACAAATTTATATTCTACAACAATGAATCTTATACTGATACATAAAAAATATTACTAACTCTACTAACAAAATAATAGTGTGTGTATATGTGTGAGCTCGTGTGTGTGTGTGTGTGTGTAACACAACTAAGCTACAAAAAGAATTGCAAGTTTCAAATGTCCTTTTTTTATGGTTAGAAACGGGCAGTTTCTCAGAGACGGGAAAGCGTCTCATAGTCCTTGTGTATGAATGTCTGCGAGGCCCATTCATGGTGTTGCTTTTCTCTCCTGTTGATTCACGCTGAAAGGAGCGTGTTGCTGTTGCGAAGAAATTTGGTCAAAGAGAAAGAGGGTGTTTGAAGACGACGTATTTATAGAAAATACGCGTCTTGTGGGTGGCTCAAAAATGCAGGACTTGAATTTACGCGCGGACCTAGTATTAAACATGTCACGTGGTCCTCCTGGCCAATGGTTTCCCGAGACTGAATATTGAGCGTCCGTCATCTTTGTGGGAACAAGTGGCATACCGCCCAAAATAATTTATAGGAGTGTAAAGTCCCATATATGCCATCATTGCCTAGCGTTTTCTCATTTGATATTTACTTGAGTGTTGCCTTAGGCGAATCCAAGTTTATGTTCTCCTCGGTGTCTTCTTCAAGTTGTTCTCATTCTTTTTTCATGTCATCTATTCATTCAGCAATTATGTTATGTTTTTTCCTTCTCCATATTTTTCTCCAAAATTGTTTTGTCCATTTTATCTTCGGTTGATGATTTGTCTTTGTACACTCTCCACCAATTCGTTGGTAGAATTTTCTTTCATTATTTTGAAATGCCCTGTTTTGTTTGTATTGTTTGACTCTATCCTGATACCCTTCGAATCTTCCTTCTTTCGCAAATATCTCTTGATTTATTTATTTCACTTGTGTTATCAGACTTGTCTGCAGTTGTCTTTTCGTTTTTTTTTCTTTTTATTGGGTTTCTCTATGTTTCACAATCCTTTGTAGTTTCGTTTGTTGTCGAAGTTTCCTTAATCGATTTTTCTAGCCTCATTTCACATCCAGGTTTTGTATTTCTGTTTGGATTCCTTAGGAGTATGCCTATTTTATTACCGGGCCATTAACTTAATGAGTGGAGTAATTGCCAATGGTCCAGGAGACCGGGGTTCAATTCCAGGTCGAGTCATACCAAAGACTCAAAAATGGTACTTGATACTTAACACTCAGCATTATAAGGTAAGGATCAAGGGTAAAGTGGAACAATCAAGGGAATGGCGTAACGCCCTCCCCTACACTTCTGTGTAGTAGTTATTGAAAAGGGAGCCTTCAGGTCACCGTCGACTAAGGTTGCCAACTTTACTTATACTTTATTACGGACTACTTTTCCTCATGCAGGGGGGTGTCCTTGTGGCGTAATGGTTTAAGCGGTGGACTGCGGAATCGTAGTAAGCGAGTTCGCACTCCAGTCGGGCTATTACGTTCACTTTCGGGCAAATACCCTTGGGAAAGGTATGAACCCCCTTATCCTCCTAGCTATGGGTTAAATAGTACCACTATTGTTCTTCTAGGAGAATGGCTTTGGCATTAAATAACCAACAAAGGTTGATATGCCATTAAACAAAGAAACCAAACAAATTTTCCTCATGCATAGATTAACTCCTTCAATCCGGTGATGTTGTCCTTTGGAATATGTTGCAATACTTCGTTTACTTTTTCGGACTCTACCTTGACATTTTTTCCATTTTGGATTTCTGACGGATGGTAACGTAGTCTTCTGCACACTCGTAATTTTTATTTTTCATTGCACGTTTGTCTTTTTTCTTGTGTTAATATTGATGAATCTGGAGATTTGATTTTCAGTATTCAATATTTCAATTTATTTAGTGAGTTCTCTTTGTATGTTCTTACTGAAGTATTTATCCACATATTTCAAGTATTTCTTGGTCAGACAACCAATCTTTCTTTAAAAGCAATCTGACTTTGTCAGCAATTTAGCGGATTCTTTCCAGATCCCTATCGTCCGTTTCCTATATCTTCTTTGCATTGGATTGCTTTTAGAATATCAGAAGATTACTTTTTTGTTGACTTCTCTTGTCAGTTTTCCCTTTGATGTCTCTCAGCTGCATTGTTTGTGTACCGGAAACCAGAACAGCCAACATTCGCTGGATGCCTACGAGGTCCCCCATGTTGGCTATTGAGCGCTAGATTCCAAACATCTTTCCTAATAAATCATATCACTGTTTTTTTTTTTTTTCGTTATCAGCTTTTTGTTTAAAAGTTACAGTCATGTGACTTGGTCTTAGTGTTACGATACCCCTTCCTTCGTCCCACACGTTACATCAACCTCTCTAGCCATTCCACTTTACGGCCGGTGATCAACAAGTGGTTCCGATAAGGATAACGCACATTTCTTGCCACTACAAGAATACAATCGAGGGAACAGGAGAAAAAAAGAACAAACGAACAAACACGAACAATATGCTTAGGGTTAACTCAAGAGCAGAAAGGGGGTTCTGTAACACCTTGTGCATGTGCAGACTAACGCTAGTGTGGATTCTAGCGAGCTTCTACAAAGCTACTGGAATGCAGACTCATCTTCCCTCACTGTGGCTGGACCCTCACGTCATGCTGACTCGCCTCTCTGCTACGGTGTCCGGAGTCGACTGCCCCTGTCCGTGTCCCGTCGCCAACTGCCGTGAGCTCCTTTGCCCAACCAACTCTCTTGCGTCCCGTTACCACTTCCGGACCCGCCGAGAATTCAAGTCCAAAACCCTTTGTCTGGTTTCGCGCCAAAACAGACAAAGGAATCGTCTGCTTGGCGGGCCACCTACATAGTGTTACATTAGTACTTATATCCCTTTTCACTTTCCTTCTGTTGTACACTTTGGTCAATCGGAGCAGCAAAGTCCATTATTCGGCAGGTTGTCTTTTTTCTTGGCTATCACCATGTCTGGTCATCTGGCCGAAATTAGGTGACCCGTCTTCTTCTTCTTCTTCTTCTTCTTCTTCTTATTATTATTATTATTATTATTATTATTATTATTATTATTATTAACAGCAAAGGTAAACCTGTTTTACACTTTTTAATAAATTTCTCCTGCTTTTGAATTTGATGTTTTAGTATCGTGATCGGAAATTAGATAATAACTGTGCAAAATCCACAATATTTATACATAAACTCCGAGTACTTTGGCTCGATATTAATCATGCATAAGGAAGAAATGATGAAACATTTAAGTTTGAGATTTTAATTGAATTGATCGTACTGTTTATAGAAAAAACAATAGGTAACCGTATACTGTCTCGTTTCTGTTGGTGACATTTCTGTTCCTTGCTCTGTCGAAGGGGCTGACTGTATTCCTTGCAGAGGGGTAAGACCCACCCCAAGGGAAGTCCTAGGTATGACACTTAATAACATCTGACGATAGGAGCGTAGAGTTACAACTCATTGCTAACACTCTCAAGTCCACTCTGACCCGGAATGGTAGAGTGAGTTGATGTCCCATCAATTTTTCAAATAGATCTGTTTGCAAATTATTTGTATTAGATGGGAATACTTGATGTCATATGACTGTGTGCAAAAAACTATTAAGCAACAACAAGACATTTAAGAAATTACAAAAGGATGAGTTTTAGGTATCACACTAAACTGCATCGGAGGTAAAAGCTCCATTTATAGAAATGTTGAAATTAGTAATATGGCCGAAATTAAATCTTTTGCACGATTCCCGGTGGTTCACATTTCCCACCTAGAAATCCGTTTGACTCCCATGTTCCACAGCTTTTTCAGCTCTCCGGCAAAGTCCAAGTATTTAACAATCTTTTTGCTCTCTTGAGGTGTCATCTATTGGTCAAATAGATTTTTGAAAATTATTAGAATTTGATAAATTTGCCAAAAAAAAAAAAAAAATGAAAAACATCAAAAACTTTCAAAAAGCAATCACACAAAAAGAGTAAATATAAATGTACAATGCACGTAAATCCCTGATCACTAGGCATAAAATAAGCTGAAACGAGTTGATATGCCATTAAAATCAATCAATCAGTCATTTCTGTTATAATCTGAGTCTTAATATCAGATGCAATTCAGTGTCATACCAAGATACCTCCTTCCATGGGGGTGTCTTACCCTTTTCTGGGGATACAGTCAGTATATTCTAAGCCCTACCAACAGGGCAGATTCCTATTCCGAATATTAAAGGTTGATTAAAATGTGTATCAGTGATAATCTTTCTGTTACCTTGAGAGAGAGAGAGAGAGAGAGAGAGAGAGAGAGAGAGAGAGAGAGAGAGAGAGAGTAGGTGTTGGAAGCAATCTTTTTCATTTACACACACATTTATATATATATTGTCATGAAACTTCTCCGGCTGGTTTACTGTCGGCGAAGGTGACAAGCTTTTAGTCTCGACCCTTTTACCCATGTCTGTCGCCCGGACAATGCCAAGCGTATTGCTAGTATTAGGTCGGACAATATTCTCTTTTGGGATGTCGTCCAACCACAAGCGAACAGGCAAAACTATGACACAGTGATTTTCGAACAAGCTGAAAATGAAGACAACACGAAATGCACAATTTAGAATACAAATTATTTTATTATCAACCCCCCAAAAGCCCTGTATGCAACGTAAGTTTATCTTTGCGACAATAATAAAAATGTTTATACTTTAACAATTTGGGGACAATTCATCAAGAATTTTTCTTGTAATGCAAACAATGTTGATATGTTTTGCGTTCGGTAGAAACGAGGTAAGCAAAAAGTAAAAAAATATTAAAATGAAAGATAAATTTACTTTTCTCTTTCTATTTCTTTTATCTTTTTTTATACATATATGTCTCTCATTTCCTTTTTTTTTTTCAAGTGTCGTGTTTCACTGACCGTTAATTTTTCTTTCTATTTTTTCTGGTGTCGCGTTCACCCGACCGTTAATTTCTCTTTTTTTCTTGCTTTCTTTCTTTCTTCCTTTCTGGGTTCGTCTTCAAATCGTTTCTCGTTCTCTAGCTGTTCTCGTGGTCAATCAACGAACAAAATAGTCACATGGTTCTTATCCTTTTTCTGGCGGCATTTTAATCTTCTCATATGAGCTGGCCTGGGAAGACCGTTTACTCTTTGCATCACAGACACGTTTGCCAGTTAGGAGTTCACTCGGACAACTTACTTGTCTGATTTTTCCTCTTTGAAGATTCGACCTTCCCGCTGTCTCGTATCATGTGGGCTTCTTAGCCAATCGGAATTCAGCCTTCAAATAGGTCGCATGTTACTAGGGGCTGCTTGTCAGTTCACACACCCATATTAGGGAAACTTGACCGTCAATCGGTCAACACGCACCCTTGACCCGAAATCAATTCTTTATACTTCTCGTCTACTTCTGCTGGTTTGCGAGGGTAACAGAGAGAGAGAGAGAGAGAGAGAGAGAGAGAGAGAGAGAGAGAGAGAGAGAGAGAGAGAGAGAGAGAGAGAGAGAGAGAGAGAGAGAACATGAATTTGACTACAGAACCCCTCTTAAACTTGAAGACAAATTCACTTACCTGGGAAGCAGCGTCTCATCAACCGAAAAGGACATCGACACGCGGTTAACAAAGGCATGGACACTCATCAATAGGCTATCGATCATATGGAAATCAGACCTAACCGATAAAATGAAACGCAGCTTCCTCCAGGCAGCTGTCGTATCGATACTGCACTACATGGACGCTAACAAAACGGCTGGAGAAGAAGCTAGACGGCAATTACACAAGAATGCTGCGAGCAATATTGAACAAGTCCTGGCGGCAACACCTCACAAGACGCCAACTATATGGCCACCTGCCCCCTATCACGAAAACTATTCAAGTTAGACGAACCAGACATGCAGGACACTGCTGGAGAAGCAGGGACAAGCTCATAAGTGATGTACTCTTATGGACCCCCACATATGGCCGGGCAAAAGAAGGACGACCAGCACGAACATACATTCAGCAGCTATGTGAGGATACAGAATGTAGCCCTGAAGACCTGCCAGAGTCGATGAACGATAGGGAAAAGTGGCGAGGGATATCTGTGCCAGTGGCACGACATGATGATGATATATATATATATATATATATATATATATATAAGATTATATATATCATATATGTACATATAAGTTATATATATAGAATAAATATATTTATATAAGATACATGTATTTATTAATATATACATAAAAGATACTTATGTATATATTAATATGTATATATAAGATATATAAAAGATTACATTTATATATAAGATATGTATATATAAGTTATATATATAAGGCATATATATAATATAATGTATATATTTATATATCACACACACCCACACCCACCCACACACACATATATATATATATATATATATATATATATTATAATCATTATGTCATGCCGCTTGCACGGATTTCTCTGACTCTTTCTGAGGCGCCCCTTTTTAGGGGAATGCCGACGCATTTTTATAAATTCCTGGTGTTTCTGAGTTACGGCCCTGCGTCTGGACCCACCTAAAAAAGCCTTGTGCCTAACTCGCCCGTTTGGTGGGGTGCGCGACAAATAACTTGATTAATAAGCTGATATTAAGATGATTATTATTCGGACTGATCTTACTTCGTTTGGTTCTACAGCATTTTGACCCTCCTCTATTTCTTTTAAGTTCTCTTTTTAATTGTTTGTAACTTATTGTACTGTGTCTTTTTGTATGTTTCCGTAGGTACCGGATACTGGTACTGAATAAATATATTAAGCACTCATTCTTATCTGTGTATCATTCACTACGATGACGCAACACACACACACACACACACACACACACACACACACATATATATATATATATATATATATATATGGAAGTAAATATAGAAATAAATCCGACAGTAGGAAGAAAGTAGAAAAAACAAAATAAGCCAAATCAGATTAATTTATTCTGAAGGCAAGCCAATGTTAAACGTTTCGGTTTTGATAAGCTTCATCAGGACTTTTTTCTTGATGTTAGCTCCTGATGAAAGTTATTAAAATCAAAACGTTTAACTTTGACTTTCCATCAAAACAAATTCATCTAATTTGGATTTATTTTTTTTCTACTTTCTTCACACACACACACACACACACACACACACACACACACACACACACACACACACATATATATATATATATATATATATCTTAATAAGTATATCTTGCGATTGACAGAAACTCTACGACAGAGCAGAGAAAAATATTCTTGTTTGAATTTCTGTTGGCTGATTGATTGATTAAATAATCTAATTTGAATGATTTTTATCGAAGAAGGAATACGATGATTCTTTAACACGTGACGCATCGTGACATCAAATTGTCGCCTGTTTTAAGGAAGAAAACCACGCCCATTCGAGGCCACCAATCACGAGCAACAGTCACCGGGCGATTCATGCAAAATTCAATAAATTTGAAACTCCCTCTCTTTCCGTCATGCCTTCTCAATTTGTTTATGGCCGTCACGAACGCCGGAAAGTCAAGATGGCGCTCGCTGTATTCCTATTATTTTAATAGAAAAAAAAAGGAAAAAAAAAAGGAAAGAAAAATAAATAAAGATGTTAAAAAACTAAAGAAGATTTCTTTTTAGTTTTAATTTGTTTGTTTTTTCTTGCCTTTTCTTCTTTTTTCTTTAGTCATGAGCTCTTAAAAAGACCTGCTCTTCGTTCTTTGTTTCTTTCTCATTATTTTGTTATTGTTTTCATATCTCAGCATTGAAAAAAAAACAACAACAAAAAACAAAAAACAAAAACAAAAAAACCCGGACCCATCAGCAAAAAATAAATAAATAAATAAATAAAATGAAATAAATAAATAAATAAAATAAAAAATAGATAAATAAAAAAAAATATGTATTCTATTTTATTTCTGTCAGCCATTTTGTTTAGTTAGAGGCTATTTTTTGCGTAGTTATTGAGATGCAATTTCACCTTCTTCACGGTGGCGTGCAACTCCAACCATAGTTATTGGATTTCAGCGTCCAATCTGTCACCATCCCTCTTTCAATTGTTTTCCACGTCCATCTTTCTCGTCGCATCACGAATCATGAAGCAAGCGTTAATTTTTTAAAAATGTTTTTTCTTGTTTAAAAGAAATGGTTTTTTTGTTTATTTTTTTCTTTCTTTGTTTGATTCTTCATTGTATTCATTGATTCGCATCAACTTTTAAAGCATTTTTCTCCTACCCTTCTCTACCTGTATACTCACCAGACGGACACTGGTCAATGGATTCCTCAAATCTGCAAAGAGGGGGTTCGATATCCCGAAGTTCCTGTTAATTGTTATTATCCATAATATTCAGACACAATATTCTCAAAAGAGGTGTGTTGCTTGCATCGCAGTGTCCTTAAAATAGAAAAAGGCCAAACTCTTCAATTTTATAGGCTTGGCTTGGTTTCTTTGTTTAACTGCATATCAACCTTTGTTGGTTATTTAATACCAAAGCCATTCTCCTAGAAGAACAGTAGTGGTACTATTTAACCTATAGCTGGGAGGATAAGGTGGTTCATACCTTTCCTAGGGGTATTTATCCGAAAGTGAACGTAATAGCGCGACCGGAGTACGAACTCGCGTACTACGATTCCGCAGTCCATCGCTTTAACCATTCAACCACAATTTTATAACTGTATAGTAAGAGGCATCTTGAGAAATCTGTGATCTAAACAAATAACTGGGTATATTTACCCAAACCTCTCAGAAACAATTTGAGTTATTTATTTAACGGCATATCTAACTTTGTGGGGTATCTAATCCCAAAGCCATCCCTGTTGAAGACAGTAGTGGTATAAGCTAATCCCATAGTTATGGAGATAATGAGTTCATGCCTTTCCCAACGTAATAGTGAACGTAATATCCCGACTCAAGTTGAAACTCCCTTACTACGATGACGCTGACCAGAATATTCCCCACTCCACCACGGGGTCTCATTCTTTTAGTAACGGACAGGAGGCGACACTTATTTTTAACTTTTGTATAGTGGGTTTATTGGAGGCGCTCTCGGCATAACAGTTCTCAGCGTAGGATATGGTCTTGATGACTCGTGTTCAAATCTCGGTCGAGACTATTTGGATTTCATATAACATGAATAACCCTGCGAAAGACTTGAATCCAACTATTATCTCACCAGCTATGGTTAAATAGTTGGGCAGATTGGATTTTTTAACCTTGGTATGACAACAAGTCTAGGGGAAGAAAAAAATTGACTTCTAGCCAGACATGGAGAAAGATTGGTTACGCTTGGCAATTCTTGTTCAAGACACACAACGAAGTAGATTCATCACGACCAAACTAGGTTGTGGTGAGTCTTTCCTTTTTTTAATAGCTTTATGGCATTAAGAGTTTTCCAGCTCATAGGCTTGTGGTTGCATCAGAGCTAAAGAACCCAATCTGCCTTACTACTTGAACATTTAACCGACGAACACTGGTCAAGTGATATGTGTTGCTTGTATAGCAGTGTCCTAAAAATATAAAATACAAAACTGGTATTTTATAACCATAAAATCTAATAGATTGATTTTAATGGCATGTAATCTTATCTGGGGTTATTTTATGCTTAGAGGCTTGGGAATTACGTACATTATACGTTTATTTTCACATTATTGTGTAGTTGTTTCTTTAGAGGGTTTTGCTCATAGTTTTAGGATATCAAGTATTTCTATAAAATACAAATAACTTGCAAACAGATCTATTTAACACTAAGATAGAACTCTATTAGGCACGACCATTCTGACTTACCTGGGAGAACTCGGGATTCCTCAAAGCTCCAGGATTGGAATCTCACCATCAGATAGTTGAGTGTCAAAACCAGTACATTCGATGGGGGGATCTTTCCTCTTTTCAGCGATGCAATCGGTGTATTCTACAACCCCAGTTGACTGGGGTTCCTATTTAATACAAATAATTTGTAAACAGATCTATTTGGTTAATAGATGGCACCATAAGAGTTACTATCACACCAAGTCAGAGTAGAAATGGGAGTAATGGTAATAAAAGGGTACTCCACACTCCCAAAAGCTCGAGATGAAGTTTAGTCAAATGTATAGTTTAACCGATCTGGAGAAAGAAAGCGAGCTGTTGGTGGCTTAAGTCTGACGATTTTCTTAGGTAGAAAGAGATTGCGTAGTATTAAAAAATAAATTGTGTGTATTTACTAAAGCCCTCTGCAACGAGTAGGGTGCGATACTCACCGGCTCATTGGCCTAGTGAGTAGAGTGTTCGCCAATGGTCCGGGAGACCTGGGTCTGGTTTTTGTAGTATAAATGCGGTATCACTGCGAAAGAGCTCAGTCTGTCTAAGAATTAACCCATAGTTTGAGAAGGAAAAACGAACACGTGGATTCATGTCTTTTCGAAGTGAAATACTAAGAACTTAGTTCTGAATTTGAACATGGTTCGCCCAGCTTATGACGATAACCGTTACGCTATTCATCCCCTTCCCAAATAAATGATATACTCGACTAAATTGCGTGGGCTTATCCAAAATCTATATTTAGAAATATCTTAGCCCATTAGGGTCTCTAGATATGTGCATAATTATATATGAACGATATAGAAAAGATAATGTTTTGGATATGTGTCTTTGTATAAGAATAGTAGTGATTGTTGGGATGTATGGGCGGTATCACCTATAATAAAGTAGCCATTCGCCAGACATAGCTTCTGTAAATAAATACCCACTAACAATTTTTTGTATAATCAAAATAGATATTCTTAGGTATAATTCATTACCAAACTCTATAATCGGGAGGCAAAAATAAAATTGCATAAATTCATTTAAAAAGTTTATTCAAACAATTTAATGAAGAACATACACACTGATAATAATCTGCGAAATAGGAGTAATGTGGTCGGTTGCTTCCCACTACTAGTGACCCTAGTGTCCAGTTGTGCAACCGACAAAAAAGGTCAATCTCCAGAACTCTCGCTGTAAGTACGATTGACTGTTAAATATGAGATATGTTTTTTTTAAGAGACAATTAGTTACCAAGAGAGCGATAAGTAGCGACTTAAATTTCTACGCTAAGCGAACCCCCCTTTCAAGAGCGAGATAAGATTTGTAAAAGAATGAATTTTTCTTTGACCGACTTGTTTATACATCACTACATCATTTCACGCCTCCTTGTTTTTGTGACTGTTTCCGAGGGAAGCAGTGATATTGGCAATGAAGAGAGTAGAATTTTTCTGTGACCACGTGTTTGACTTTTCCTTTCCTGATGTGAACAATTTTTCTCGTCATAATTCATTTTTGCCTCTTAGTCTTCACCACCTTTCTTTGAGACGCCAGCAACGCAACATAAGATTAGTAAGTGGATATGCAATTAGCATAATGGTTACCGTTGAGAGAAATGGAATCAGCAATCCGGGTTCAACTCCTGGAGGCGGCTGTTTGCGTTTCACTTTACACTCATGCCATTGCAAAAAGCAGGAATCGATTTCTTCTCCTCCCCAGCCAAGCTATGGATTAATAGAAGGGCAGACAATAGCTCTTTAGCATTAGTTCGGCAACCGATTCAGAAGAAGGAAAACTTCGAATTCAACCTTTATTCCGCTTAAGAATTGACATTGCCTCACTTTTTGCCTGTGGCAAAAGCATAAATCCACCTCTTTTTTTCCTCCCCAACTCAAACTATGTGTAAATTCCTAGACAGACTGGGCTCTCTAGCATTGATACAACAACCTGCCTAGGAGAAGGAAAACCGAATTGATACCATTTATACTACAAATATCAGATTAGAAGACTTTAATTAATTCTTAGGTTCTTACTTTCAAGAGTTTGTGAAACCCTAACTATGTATTTATTAAAGAGTAAAATATCATATTCGCTTTTTTAATCTGTTGAAAAGTCATAAGAACTCCCTTGAGAGCTGTTTGCATTTATCCTGCTCTACCAGTGGGAGGTGCACTGAGCGTAACGGTTAATATAATCTGAAATGGTTGGTTTAGTTTCCTGGTTAAATGATATATCAACCTTCGTTTAGTTAGGTTTTATGGCATATCAACCCTTGTAAGTTAATTAATGCCAAATCATCTTTAGACTTTTATATCAAATATATATGATTAATAAACACATTTTATGGATAGTATTTTTAAACGAGTCCAAGCTCATTCTTTCGCACCCAGTTTATTAGTGTAACTTACCCATAATATACGGATGTGTGAAATAGACATAGTGAATCCGAAATACACAACATGCACGAAATTGGTTCAGGTACGAAACTTTATTACCTTTGAGTTAAAAGGTTTTTCGACATGAGGAGAGAGAGACACAATCTTTCTATGCTGACTGCTTTTACATCGTAACCAATCAACGCGCGGCGCCCGTAGCGCACAAATTCGTCAGGTCTGAATCTCAACTTTCCCGTACGGACGCAGGAACTCAACTCTGACTTTTTCTCGAATCTCAGCCCACGCTTCCGGGCATGACGTCAATCCCATCCCCTGGTCCCAATTTCTATCTGGGATTTTTATTTTGACATCTCTGAATGACACATTCTCTCCGCGCGTGCGTGAACACCTGCGTTAATGTTGCACCTAACTAATCCATGCGCTAAGTGAAAGGTTCTCAGCCTAACTAAACCGAAAGGCAAGATATATAAAACGAAATCCCTCGACAATTACATTACAATAGTTTCAAGAAGTGCGGTGAAACACAAGAAGTGCTGTGAAACACAAACAATTTAGCCCATTTGTTTTCATACAGTTAAATGGTTACACATATATCATTTGTGAGTGGATAATTGGTAGGTAATTTTATTTTTAAATAAGTTAGAACTTATTTCTTAGTACACAGGTGTTACTATTGTTTCTACACAAATGGTTTTAATTATTGCGATCTAACACAGATACTTCCCAGGCCTTTGCTGGGTCGTCTGTCATTCGTGCCGGATGGGGTATCGAAACCAATGGCAGGTCTAAAGGCCCCCAGCTTCGGCTAGGCCACCTTCGGGTGGGCGAGCTGCAACACTGACACCTTTGTCCCCTATGTATAGCACTAGACCTTGCTGTCTAGTTTAAGCTATAACCCGGCATCCGTGCCCGGACCCTGATTTGGGTTCGTGATACAGCTTGGTTCATTAGACCCACATTGCACTGAATAGGTCAATGAGCAGCATAGACCAGCAGGGTTCGAGTCTCGGTTCGTTTCCGACCTTTCCCCCCAAATCCCCACTATAATCGGCTTTCGGGTCATTGACCTTGTGTCAAGTCCTGTCTGGTGGGAGGCAGCGACAAATATTATACTTCTATTTAATATTTATCCTTCATTTGCACACTGTCAGATGGTTCCGAGTACTGCCATGTATCACTAACAATTCAATGAGACAGTTATTTCTTTACTCACAGTTAAATGGTCAAAGAGTTCTATTTCTAACGATTCAGTTTAACCTAAGATATTTGTTCGCATGTTTTAATGTCAAGAAATATTTTTGACCAATAGGTAGAACCCTATCAGTTGTTACCATTCCGGGTCAGAGTGTACCTGGGATCAATGGCAATGAAGGGGTACTCCGTATTCCCCAAAGCTCCTGGGCTAGAGCCTCGCCATCAGATGGTTTAATGTCATACACAGGACACTCGTTGGCGGGGGGTCTTAACCCTTCTGCAGATATGAAGTCGGTGTATACTACAGCTCCTGTCTACTGGGTATCAGTCTTCGTGGATTATTTAAAGCCAAAGCCATCCTTGTAGAAGAACACTAGTTATACTAATTAAACCATTCGAGGGTTTATATCTTACACAAAGGCCCAAAGTAGAAAGTGAACGTAATAGCGCGACTGGAGTTTGAACTCGCATACTACGATGTCGCTGACTGGCATGTTAGTCTCCAAGCCACGGCACTCTTCCCATAGGAAATGAAATCAGCAATCCAAGCAGGAATTTCGAACAAGGCTGTTGATGTTCCCGCGCTAATTCCCCTAGGAAAGGCATGAATCCATCTATTCAGGGTCGAGTAAATAGTTAGGCAGACTGGATTCTTCCATATTAACATTCCATTTGTACGTCCAAAATAGATCTGTTTAAAAATGACTCTTATTTGTTTAGAAATACTTAATATCATATAACTATAAATTATTTGTATTAAGAATCCTTAGGAACTCATAAGTGATGTACTCCTATGGACCCTCGCATATGGTCGGGCAAAAGCAGGACGACCAGCTTGAACATACATACAGCAGCTATGTGAGGATACGGGATGTAGCCTTGAAGACCTTCCAGAGGCGATGAACGAATGGGAGAAGTGGCGAGAGAGGGTCAGATATATCCGTTCCTGCGGCCCGACATGAGGATGATGATGATAACTAGGTGCAAACAAATGACTATCATTAAATAGAAGTAATTACTTGACACCAAATTATCAGAAGCAGATAGAATTTCTGGAAACCATACAACTGTGTTCAAATTATCAGTATTAGATAGGAATACTTGATATCAAATAATAGTGCACCCCCCCAAAAAAAACAACAAAAAACAAGTCTAAGAAACAACTACATAAAAATGTAAATATGAATATACAATGAACGCGATGCCTTGATATCTGGACATAGAATAACCCTAGAGAGGTTGAGATGCCGTTAAAAGCAAGCAATCAATCAATTAAACTTTTAAAGTATCACTCGTATATACAGTGCAGTAAAATGAATATTCGTACACAAGAAAATTTTTATATTTTATCTTTCAAGCATAGTCAGATGAAAATTTTTTATATACATTTACTGTATAAAGACATATTCTACTAATATGTGTATATAAACTGAGGTTATAATTGATTTTACAGAAATTGATGCCATTTATTCATTTTCAAATGTACGAATATATGGCATTAATTTCATATGCATGAATATTTATTTCACTCCACCGTATATGTATATCTTAGAATTTTATACTGGTCCGATTTATAAACCTACCAGACAGACTTTGTTGAGATAGTATTCGCTGTAAATTATCACAATGCTATAAAAAGCCCATAATTTTGTCCTTCATGTATCCGAATATGCTTAATTATCTCAAATATTAGATCCAAATCAGTGTTTCGAACGTGCTTGGACCACAATCCTAATTTCCAAACCCCTTTACGATTATTCCATATTTTGGTGGCGTCATACGGTATTGTCAACCAATCCTTGGAACCATCTCAAGACAAAGCCGGCTAACGTCCAAGCCAGGCAAAGTTCATGCTGGGTGGTTTCCCATCAGACCCTAGCTGTTCTTCCTGTCCCTGACGTCGCTATTGTTGTCAGTTGATGATATCTCCAATTCTACCCTTGTCACTATTGCAGAACAGGAAAAGCCTCCGGGGCTGTGGCGTGGGTTTAGGTCAGAAGTGAAAATGTGAGAGCAGGACACAAGGGCCAGTAAGAAGAAACGAGCAGTAGGGATATTCAAAAGAATTTGTATGAATCATAGAATTCGGATACTATCCTTTCAGTAGACATATAAGCCCAAGATATATGAAATCGCTGATTTAATTTGTTTTTCTCCGATTTTTCAGTCTTAATTAATCATACCATTTAAGTATTTCACAGTTTCTTAGTGGAAAACTACAAATAAACATATTAAGAACATTTAAATCATCTCATTTAAATTATTTGTAATGCAAACGTTGGTTTTCTTTTTCTTTTGAAGTTCCGAAAATTTAAGCCGAAATTATCTCTCTATATTTGTTAAAGTAAATTATTGAATTTCTAGATCCCCTCAAGGGGGTGTCCACGTGGTGTAATGGTTAAAGCGATGGACTGCAGAATCGTAGTAAGCGAGTTCGTACTCCAGTCGCGCTATTACGTTCACTTCCGGGCAAATACCGTTGGGAAAGGTATGAACCTCCTTATCCTCCCAGCTATAGGTTAAATAGTACCACTACTGTTCTTCTAGGAGAATAGCTTTGGCGTTAAATAACCTATAATGGTTGAGATGCCATTAAACAACCAAACCAAACTACATTCTTCAAAATGCATATCTATAAATACCCAAAACTAAGCTTTTGTGAGTTTGAAAATAAAATGTTATATATATGATATTTTTTATAAAAAAAATTATGGTTCGGATATCCTGAAAGATGATAAATGGTTTTTTATGAGAAAGCATTTCGTTGCATTCACTAGTGAATCTAAGACCTACGCTAAAAAAAGGTATTAGCCCCGTCAGCTTCGTCAGCAGAATATACCGACTGCATCTCTCTAGAGGGGTAAAACCCCACCCCAAACGAGTGTCCCGGATATGACATTAAACAATCTGATGGAGAAGTTCCAGCAGTGCTGGAGCTTTGGGGAATGCGGAGTACCCCTTCATTACCATCGCTTCCAGGTCCACTCTGGCCCGGTGTGGTAGCACCTGATAGGGCCCTATCTATAGGTTAAATAGAACTAACAGTATACTTATGCTAAACTGAATTGTTTGACTAAACTAAATAGCTTGAAATATAAATGTTTTTCACAATTAAACCGTACTTACATTTAAACTGCGTACTTATGCTAAAATGAATTATTAGAAATAGAACTGTTTTTCGACATTAAAACTGTATTTACACTTAACCGAATTGTTACATATAACTGCTTGAATAGTTTGAAATAGAAATGTTTTTGACAATTAAACTGAGTACTTATGCAAAAATGAATTGTTTGAAACAACAGTTTATTTACATAAAAATGGATTTGGCGTTAAATAACCTACAAAGGTTGATATGCCATAAAACCCACCAAACCAAATTAAACCATCAAGTAATGCTGGACCTGTGGGGATAGAGTACTCCTTCATTGTCATCGCTCCCAGGTCCACTCTAGCCCGGAGCGGTAGCATATGAAAGGGCCCTTGCTATGGATCAAATAAAACTGCTGCTCTTTTAAACTGAGTGCAAACAAATGACTTATGCTAAATTGAATTGTTTGGAATAGAAATATTTGATCATTTAACTGCGTAAGCAAACAACTGGTGCTTAACAGAATTGTTAGTTATACATAGACATACTTGGAACCATTTAACTGTATGCAAAAGAGTAAGCAGAGGTTCGTTTAAAAATGTTATCAACAATGTGTTTACAACTCATAAATATTCAATATATATGTATAAAGAGGATTTGGCATTAAATAACCAACGGTGGTTGACTGCATGGGGTGATAGGTCACGTGTTCTGAAAGTTTGGGTCATGTAGAGTACCATACCGCCATTAGTCCAACGTCCATCAGATCAATTTCAATTTAGGAGGTGCCCGTGGTGTAATTGTTATCGTCGTAGGAAATGAACTCGGCGACACGAGTTCAAATCCTGGACGAAACTCATTGCATTTCACATAGCACTAATACCCTTGGGAAAGGTATGAATCCAATTATTCTCCCTCCAACTATGGGTAAATAGTAGGACAGACTAGGTTCTTCAGCCTTGGTTAGGCAACTAGTCTAGGAGAAGGAAAACTCTGAATTCAAACCTGTTAAACTCCGCTTAAAAATTGACCTTGTGTCATATCCTGCCCGAGCGGAGGGGTTGGTAAATAGGATCAGATCAATTTCGGATAATCTCTCAAAACCTTCATGAGGATTCCAAGCAAGAAATTCACAATGGACTCCAGATCCCTATAAACTGCAAGAGTAGTTAAAAAAGTTTTAAGCTTGACCAGAAAGTAAACGGGGTGTTCTTGTGGTGCTGGACTGCGGAATCGTAGTAAGCGAGTTCGAACTCCAGTCACGCTTATACGTTCACTTTTAGACAAATACTCTTGGGTTAAATAGCATCACTGGGATGGCTTTGGCATTAAATAACCCACGAAGGTTGATATGCCAGCCATTAAACACCCAAACCCAGAAAGAAAAGACATAGTTGAACAATTTTAATTTTAGCAACTACCACTTCCAATAAAAGTAGGAAAACTCTTAAGATTTCTGTCATAATTTCTGTGCTGGTTTGGCACATTCAAATGTGAGAGGCGTGCGACAAATCTGGTTGAGACTAAAGATTAACTGAACTATCATAGTATACACCATCTGTAGCAAACATACATACATACTTCATTTAGCCCAGTCGGCCGGAGCTTTAGAATACACCGACTGCATCTCTGCAGAAGAGTAAGACCATCACCCAATGAGTATCCTGGATATAAGATTAAACTATCTGATGATGAGGCTCCAGTAATGCTGGAGCTTTGGGAAATGCGGAGTATCCCCATCTATTGCTGTTGCTCCCAGCTCCACACTGGTTCGGAGTGGTAGCATCTGATAGGGTCGTATCTATGGGTCAAATAGAACAAATTGTGTGTACAAACAAAGGGCATGTTAAATTGTGACCGTTATATAGCAATACTTGGAACCATGTATGCAAGAAAGAGCGCAGGGTCGTTTAAGAATGTTATCTACAAATATATACATATTCAATATATATGAATAAACAGGATTTGACATTAAATAACCTACAGTGGTTAATATGCCATTAAACCAAACCAAACCATACTTCATTGTTATATTCACAACGTTTCGGCCGATACTTCCTTCAGCCTTCTTTAGGTGTATGATGTCGAACTCTGGCGCCAACATGGAATTTCGAACAGAACCTTTTATTTAATCCACAGGGGTAGATTGTCTTATATTCTGTTAACCATAACCGGGTATATGTGCTAAAGTATTTTTTTTATTTATCTGTTGGTAGGATTGAACTTGTAACCTCTGGCTGATTTTACTCGGAAGAACACATGGCACAACGTTTAGGCATTTGGTTGAGACGTGTTTTTTGGATGTGACATCACAAGGTCAATTTTACAGGGGAGCAAAGCTGGTTTAAATTCAGAGTTTTCGCTTTAGACTGGTTGACCAACCAAAGCTAAATGACCTAGTTTGTTCTACTATTTATTCATAGCTGAGGCGGGGGAACCGATGGATTCATGCCTTTCCTAAGGGTGTTAGTGCAATGCGCAACCCAAACAGCTTAAATTAATTTTAGTGACATATCAACCCCTCTTGGATTAATTTATGCCTTGAAGTTAGTTGCTTAAAAGGTTTTGTTTTTAGACGCTCCACTCGAATTCGAATAATTTTTAAACAAGTCTATTTGAACAATGGATGGAATCCTAACGGGTACTAACCCTCTAGGTCAGAGTGGACTTGAGGGTAATTGCAATGAAGAAGTATTCCCCAATTCCTACATCTGGAACCCCATCATCTGATGCAGTTTAGTGTCATACCAAAGACAGGCAATCTTTTTCGAGGGATAGGGTCGTCTTACCCCTCTTCAGGGGGATACAATCAGAATATTTAAAGTCCCGATGATAGGGTGACCGGTATTTATGAGTCTGGATTGATAAGTGAATTAAAAAAAAAAGAGGATTGTACAGAAAAATAAATATTTGTTGTGAAAAATAAGTATTTTGTTCATTATTAGATTAGGAGTGTCCTCGTGATATAGTTGCTAACGTGCAGGACTGCAATATAGCCATAAGCGAGTTCAAATTCCAGTGGCTCCATTACATTCACTTTCGGACTAATACCCTTGGGAAAAGCATGAATTCACTTATACCTACAATTATGGGTTAAATGGTACTACTATTGCAAAAATGGCTTTGGCATTAAATGACCCGTAAAAGTTGATAGGCCATTAAACAAAAAAACAAACAAACAAAAAAAAAACAAAAAACAAAAGAAAAAAAAAACCAAAACAAAACCATTATTGATGTATTTCCACCTAATTTTTATGAATGTATTTATCTCTTGCTATTGAGTTCTAGTTGGTTGACTGGGTCTCGAGTCCGTTGTAATAATCAAAGAACTAAAGAATACTATTCGAAATTTATGATAATACTTGACAATGAGAGATCCTATATATATATATATATATATAGTGGTTAAAGACATTTAACATTCAATACTTGCATTAAGATATTAAACATCTTCAACAACTTACGTGCAAACCAAATCACTCCTACCAATTATAAACCCTTCTAACAAAATAGATATCGTGCCAAAACTATGCAAAAAAGAAATACCTACAAAAATAATCCTCCTGAAGACGATTAGTCGTTATGATGAAAAGCAGTTGGGGACACAACCTCCGGCAGCTTCGTAGTCAAAAGAATCCTAATACAAAGAAACAAGCAAGAAAGCTAAAGAAAAAACTAGATTATAAAAACGTTCCATTGGCTTTTGCAAAACTTGTATTAAAAATAAAATGTTTCAAAAATATACATTAAGCACATCAGTTAGTCGACCGTAGTCGACGGTGACCCGAAGGATTTTTTTTCAATAACCCTACCTACTATGCCAATGGGGTTGGTAAAGATGAACAAAAGTGATAAGAAAAAGAGGAATGTTTTTTTTTTTTGTCATTTATTTTTTTGATTATCCTTAACAGCTTTCTGGCCCAGTCGGCAGGGGGATGTAGAATACACTGACTACATCTTTACAGAGAGGTAAGACTCCATGTCAATGCACATAAGTCGGAATACATGTGATTTAATCAAACAGGTGACATCACCACACAAAACGATAGCTCTCTGAAACTAGTAGACAAGTTCATCTCCCAAGAAAGCAATGTCTCATCAATAGAGATTGACATGAATACACGATTTGCAAAGGCATAGACAACTTTCGATAAGCTATCGGTCATATGGAAGTCAGACCTGACCGATAAAATAAAATGCAGTTTCTTCCAAGCAGCGGTCGTATCGATACGGCTGTATGGATGCACTCTATGAACGCTAACTAAACGTATGGAGAAAAGGCTTGACAGCAACAACACTAGAATGCTGCGAGCAATATTGAAGAAGTCATGGAAGCCGCACCCCACAATGCAGCAGCTGTACGGCCACTTACCACCCATCACGAAAACTATCAAATTTAGACGAACCAAACATGCAGGACACTGCTGGAGAAGTAAGGACGAACTCATAAGTGATATACTCCTGTGGACCCCATCACATGGACGAGCAAAGGCAAGACGATCAGCTAGAACCTACATATAGCAACTCAGTGCTGATACGGGGTATATCCCTGAAGACCTGTCGGAAGCAGTGGACGATAGAGAAGGGTGGCGAGAAGGGATCAGGGATATCCGTGCTGATGGCGCAACATGATGATGATGATGATGAAGACTCCGCCAACGAATATTCTGCATATGACACAAAACAATATGATGGTGAGACTCTAATAATGCTGAAGTTTCGGGGAATGAGGAGTACTTCTTCTTTGCCATCGCTCCGGAGTGGTAACACCTAATAGGATCCTATCAATGGGTCAAATAGAATTAAACTGTTAACTTATGCTAAACCGAACTGTTTGAAATAGAACTATTTTTTCATTTAAAAATAACTGATGGCACAGTCGGCTGGGGCTGTAGAATACACTGACTACACCTCTGCAGAGGGACAAGGCTCCCCCAATGACTGTTCCGGATATGACACTAAACAATCTAATGTTAAGGCTTCAGTAATACTAGAGCTTTGGGGAATGCGGAGTAACCCTTTATTGCTATCGCTCCCAGATCAGCTCTTGCTCGGCGTAGTAGCACCTGATAGGATCCTATCTATGGATCAAATAAAACTAACTGATAGGCGTTTAAACTGAGTGCTAACAAATGCTAAAATCAAATTTTTTGAAATGCAAATGTTTAATCATTTAACTGTATGTAAACAAATAACTGATGCTTAATTGAATTGTTTTGGATACATTGCAATACTAGGAACCATTTAACTGTATGTAAAAGAATGAACTTTGGCTTGTTTAAAAATGTTATCAACAAAATGTGTTTACAAGTCCTATATATTCAATAAATATGTATAAAGAGGATTTATAAAGGAGATAATGGAACCTACATACAACAGCTCTGTGTCGATACAGGATGTAGCCCTGAGGACCTGCAGGAAGTGATGGACGATAGAGAAGAGTGGCGAGAAAGGGTCTAGGATATCCGCACTGATGGTGCGACATGATGATGATGATGATGATGATAAAGAAGATAATCTGTACGCTGAACTGAATTGTTTCAAATTAACTGTTTTTAAATTTGACTGTATTTAAACCGCGTACTTATACTAAACTGAATTGTTTGAAGTAGAACTGTTTTGACATTTAACTGAGTTAAACAAAAAATTATACTTATTCTAAACTGAATTGTTTGAAGTAGAACTGTTTTGACATTTAACTGGGTTAAACGAAAAATTATACTTATACTAAACTGAATTGTTTGAAGTAGAACTGTTTTGACATTTAACTGAGTTAAACAAAAAATTATACTTATACTAAACTGAATTGTTTGAAGTAGAACTGTTTTGACATTTAACTGAGTTAAACAAAAAATTATACTTATACTAAACCGAATTGTTTGAAGTAGAACTGTTTTGACATTTAACTGAGTTAAACGAAAAATTATACTTATACTAAACTGAATTGTTTGAAGTAGAACTGTTTTGACATTTAACTGAGTTAAACAAAAAATTATTCTTATACTAAACTGAATTGTCGGAGACTTTCATCTAAGTGACTTAATTCCGTATTAAATGAACCGAAAAGGGTTGATACGCTGTAAAAAAAAAACAAAAAAACAACCAGTCAACCAATCAACTGGTTTCAAACTTCGGTTATTATCAGGAGAAAAGTTGTTTTCTTTTTAGAAAAAAAACATTTTTTAGGAAAATATTTTTAAAGGTGGTGATATGCTATAAGAGAAATGATGAAAAATGCACTGGTGATATAGCTTATTAATTTGTTGAATGGGAATTATTTTCTGGTATCAAACATCTTTAATTGACCTTTTAATATCTGTAGAAAGGATGCCTGCCTAATGAGTTCTTTTTTTAATTTGAAGGTTTATTTTAAGCCTGGCGGGAGGGTATTTCAAAATGGCCTTATTTTTTGGTTCACCCCACCACACACATATACCTGTCATAAGCCTCTTGCAAAATCTTTTATTTCTCATTCTAAGAATGTTATTTTTAATGAAGCAAGTTAAATTTCACTATGATTTTATTTATCATACTAAATACAAGTCAGGAACCTGGCCCTTAGTATAACTAGATATTTTTTGAAAAAAATTATTTGAAATCGTTTTTTTTTCTTTAGTATTAAAAATAAAAAAAAATCGCAAAACTAGAGTGGATTATACTGTTTGTAGACATCAGGAAACTGGACAAAACGAGACCAAAATTAGGACTGGTTGACCAAAAGCAACAACAGCAGATGACAATTTTATCAAAGTCATCAGCTTGCGGTTGGTTGGTTGGGTTTTATGGCATATCAAACTTTGCAGGTTATTTAACGCCAAATCCATTTTTATGTGAATAATCAATCAGTTCTGTTTCAAACAATCCCGTTTAGTCAAGTTCTAATTCAGTTAATTCAGTTAAGTATAAGTACAGATTTTGTTTACACAAAGTTAAATGTCAAAACAGTTTAGTTTAGTGTAAATACAGTTTTAATGTCAAAAAACAGTTCCATTTCGAATAATTCAGTTTCGCATAAGCACGCAGTTCAAATGTAAGTACGGTTTCAGTTTAGCATAAACACGCAGTTTAAATGTAAGTACGGTTTAATTGTCAAAAACATTTCTATTTCAAGCTATTCAGTTTAGTCAACAATTCAGTTTAGCATAAGTATGCCATTAGTTCTATTCAACCCATACATAGGACCCTATCAGGTGCTACCACTCCAAGACAGAGTGGACCTGGGAGCAATGGCAATAAAGGGGTACTCTGAATTCCCCAAAGCTCCAGCATTACTGAAACCTCACCATCTGACTGTTTAGTCTCATATCAAGGACACTCGTTGTGGGGATTTTACTCCTCTGCAGAGGTGCAGTCGGTGTATTCTACAGCCCCAACCGACTGGGCAAACCAGCTTGTGTGATAGAAAGCTGACTGCTCCTAACATCACGGCACAACTTAACCTATGTTATGGAAAAATGTGGCAACATCCACTGTGCGAAGAAGACTCTGTGAAGGTAGCCTATATGGCAGAAATGCAGTCAAGAAACCAATGTTGAGGAAGCAAAACAATATCAAAAGGCTCCAGAGGCCAAGACACACAAAGACTGAACAATAGAGCAGAGAAATAAAGTTCTTTAGACTGACAAATCAAAGTTTGTAATCTTTGGGTCAAATAAGAGGATCTATCTGTGGCGAAGAGTTGGTGAAAGAGCAGCAACTCCCTGTATACCACCAATCGTAAAGCATGGGTGAAGCTCTGTTATGGTGGTGGTGGTGGTGGT
>OY757910.1:26672334-26709834 GCA_963585895.1 Sepioteuthis lessoniana | reverse complement strand
CAAATCCTGAAGAAGGCAAATCGTATTCTGAAATTCCTGGCATCGTACGATGGTCAAAAAACGTTGTTTATCGAGTAATCAATAGATTTAAGGCTAACAAGACATTCAAACCAAAACTGAAAACTGATAGGCCTCCTATGATTACCAAACAGGAAGGTCGGATGATTGTTAGAATGACTTTAAAAGACTGTTTCGAAACAGCGGCGTTTATTTCTTGTGCATTTTGTAAGCAAGCAGGAAAACCAACCTCTAGAAGAACTCTTTCCCGCTGGTTTAATAAGGAAAAATTAGTGGCTCGGATTCCATTTCGTAAACCTTTGATTCCAAAGAAAAATCAAACAGTTCGTCCTGACTTCGCCACAGAGCATATCCTGTGGACAGAGGAAGAATGGAATATGGTTCACTTTAGTGAGGAATCTAAATTTAACTTGTTTGGATCTAATGGTAAGGGGCTTGTAAGGGGTAAAAATGGGGAACGATTATCTCCTCAACTCGTTAAGAAAAATGTGAAATTTGGAGTGGGAGCATAGTGGTGTGGGGGATGATTTCTTCAGCGGGAGTAGATCCCATTGCTCATTTTTACGGTAATATAAATGCCAGAGTTTATAAAATGATTCTTTGCCGGCATGCTGGTCCTCATTTACGCAAAGGGACAGTTGAAACTCTAATATTTATGCAAGACAACACACCTTGTCACAAAGCT
This sequence comes from Sepioteuthis lessoniana, assembly GCA_963585895.1. Taxonomy (NCBI): domain Eukaryota; kingdom Metazoa; phylum Mollusca; class Cephalopoda; order Myopsida; family Loliginidae; genus Sepioteuthis; species Sepioteuthis lessoniana. Next base: position 26,709,131 of record OY757910.1, on the reverse strand, counting down.
AAAACTGGGTTAAATTTTCTTGAAGTGGAAGGAATAGCTGTTATGAAGTGGCCGCCACAAAGCCCAGATATGAATCCTATAGAGAATGTATGAAAAATCATTGGAGAGAAAGCTCAGAATAGAGATCCTCAAAATATTGATGATTTATTTGGTTTTCTGAAAGAAGAATGGGAAAGTACACTACCGCCTTTTGTAAGAAGTTCATTGGCTCATGTGGTCGAAGATGCAATGAGGCATTCCAATGCAAAGGAAAATTCACTAAATACTGAATTTTTCTTTAGTTTATATATTGATCTAACAAGGATTTATGATGCGTTCCTGAACTTTTTACCTGGGCGAAATGTATATTTTTTGTTTTTTCAGTTGTCTGTTAATGTACTGTAAAAGAAAATTTAGAAAACTTTATATGTGATAAATGCATATATGTTCCAAGTATATTTTGGGAAAATTTCATAAACGTACATGCAAACTTTTTCAAGTAAAAATCATTTAAATATTTGTTGTTGTTCCGTCTCTTAACTTATGGCCATTACTCTCTCTCTCTCTCTCTATATATATATATATATATACTCACACACACACACACACACACACACACACACACACACACACACATATATATATTAAAATACTCTCATAGATTTATGTGTGGAAGTGTAAATGTTTGTGTAATATAAGCATGTATATCGTTTACGGAACGTATACTATAGTTTTTGGAAGCAACATGCGACCTGCGTTAAAATATTTTGAGAACGAACTGAGAATATTTGAAAAGACAAGAATTTGCCCTGTATGTGTGTGTTTGCTTGTTTGTTTGCTTTTATATGTGTGTGTGTGTGTGTGTGTGTATGTGTGTGTGTGTGTGTGTGTGTGTGTGTGTGTGTGTGTGTGTGTGTGTTTTGTATAGTGGAGAATTAGTAAATAAGTCTTTACAAATATATATAACTTTATTCATGAACTAAACTACAATAATACAATTTCCTTTTTAGATGTTCTCATTGATACTAACAATAATGATAATAATAATATTAACTTCATTACCTCTACTTACAAAAAAACCCTCTAATAATAATTCCCGTACCTTCAACTTTAAAAGTGAATGCCCCTTCCGATATAAAACAAAACAAAACAAAACAATTATTAATAACCTAATATCCCGTACAAAACTAATCTCCTCCTCCAAAGCAATATTGTATAAAGAAATAAAGAATCATAAAACAAACTCTTATCAACAATGGGTTTCCTAACTATATTGTCGATGAACAAATGAATCGTATAATTAAAAATTTTAGCCAACAAAATAAACCCTGTAACACTCCACCCAGTAAACAAGCAATTATCAAACTTTTTTTTACCGCAATCAAATACACTAAAATAATGAATTAGATGAAAATATATTAAAAACATTGATTCAAAGAAGCATACTCCCCACTGATCCAAATAAAAATAAAGCTTATATACTATAATAATATAAAACCTCCAACTTAGTCATTAATAATGGTCTCTCCCTCGATTGGAGTTTGGAAAAAACAAACGTTATATATCAATGTAAATATCCTTTAGGCGATTGCATCTCTGAAAACAACAATATATACGCCGGTTTAACCTCAACTATCCCATCGAGAAGACTTACAATGCACCTTTCTGATACCAGTTCCATAGCACAACATCTAAAAAACATTCATGCTGGACTAATGAATTTCGGAAAATTCTTCCCGAAAACAACAACATTAGAACAACAAAATAACAAGCAAAAAATACAGATTCTCGAGGCACTACATATTAGGAATATAAAACCCAAACTTTATAAAATTAATTTTGAAACCAGTGCTAATGTACTTAAATGTCTTTAGCTACTGACGTTATTTATAGAAACAAATTCGTAAAGTAAACGCTACACAATACACCAGTATAAACGCTCATTTTTACAAAGTAGTAATGTACATACAAAAGTTACACCACTTTTGTAATACATCCTCCTCTGATGATGGCCCAAGAAAGGGAAATAACTAATTATGAAAGGTTTATCAACTAATTCCCGCTGAATATCATAAGATCGATATTGCACTTAGTCAACATGACAATATCGATGAAATGGATTTCAAATGATTGATTGATTTTAACTGCTAGTCATCTCTTCTCGTGTTATTATCGCGTTCATTATACATTTATATTTAAATTTTCTGTGAAGTTGATTTTTATAGCGTTTGTTTTGCATAACGTCCTATTGAATATTAATTATCTTTTAACATTTAAATAATATTCATTTGTTTGCTGTCTTATATAGTTTCAAGTAATGAATAATAACCTTTACTAAACAATTATTACATTAATTAACTATTCATAATATAAATATTATCCGATTACGTATAAATTTGGTTAGGTCAGGTTTTATGGCATATCAACCATTGTAAGTTATTTAATGCCAAATTCTGTGATTACATATATATTGAATATATATGGTTTGTAAACACGTTTTGTTGGTAACATCTTTAAACGAGCCAGTGCTAATTTGTTTGCACACAGTTAAATGGTTTCAAGCATTGCAATGTATCACTAACAATATAACATCACTCATTTGTTTGCATAGATTTGAATACATATGATTTGTTTGGTTTAGTTTAGTTTAGTTTGGTTTGGTTTCATGGTATATAAACTATTGTAGGTTATTTAATGCCAAATCTTCTTTATACGTATGGATTAAATATATATGATTTGGTTTGGTTGGGTTTTATGGCATATCAACCACTGTAGGTTATTTAATGCCAAATCCTCTTTATACGTATGTATTAAATATATTTGATTCGTTAACAAATTTTGTTGATAACATTTTTAACCAAGGATAAGCTCATCCTTCTGCATACAGTTAAATGGTTACAAGTATTGCTATGTATCACTAACAATTCAATTAAACGTCAGCTATTTGTTTAGACGTAGTTAAATGATCAAATAGTTCTAGTTCTTATAATTCATTTTAACATAAAGTATTTTTTTCCCACAGTTTATGTGTCAAACAATTCTATTTGACCCATAGATAAGACCCTATCTGGTACTACCACTCTAGGTCAGAGTGGACCTGGGAGTCATGACAATCAAGGTGTACCCCGCATTTCCCAAAGCTACAGAATCACTGGCGCACTACCATTAGATTGTTTTGTGTCGTATCCAGGACACTCGTTTTGGGTGGGGTCTTACCCCTCTGCAGAGGTGCAGACGTTGTATTCTTCAGTCCCAGCCGACTGGACTCATTACATATAACGGATTCCTATTAATACAAATATCTTGCACACTGTCATATAGTTTCAAATATTTTTTTAATCAGATTCTTATAATTACATAGTTTCAAGCAATCATTTCTATCATATCATAGTCATTTATTTACACAATTATATGTTTTTTGTAACTAATGATAATCTTTAGAAAAACGAATTTCATCATAGGTAATCATCATCATCATCATCAAGTCCTACTGATAGCACGAAGTCCTTTATCTCTTTCTCGTTATTCTCTCCTATCGTCTATTTCTCCTAGTAGGTCCCCTTGACTACACCCAGTGTCAGTACAAAGCTGATGAGTGTACATTCAGAGGAAATGAATAGCTATTGTTGGTGATAATACAGATTTGTAGCTGAAAATATGCTCAATGTAAAGGTGTACTTTTCCTGGAAATAAACAGGAGGTATTTTGTTTTTGGTCGGGGTGGGGACAATTGTGTGTATATCCAACTTACTGGTAATGATTTTCCGGTGGAGATTAATAAACTTTACAACATTGGCCTAATTAGTGTTCGCCAATGATACAGGAGACTCGGGTTTAATCCCAGGTCGAGTCATATCAAAGACTCAAAAAATGGTATTTGGTGCCGCCTTGCTTAACACTAAGCATTACAAGGTAAGGATCAAGGGTAAAGTGTAGCAATCGAGGGAATGGAGTAGCACCTAAGTGTAGTAGCTATTTAAAAGGGAGCTTTCGGGTCACCCTCAATTACGGTCAACTAAGGACCATAACATTATTTTTTTCTTTTGATTTATTTTTAATAATTTAATCATCATAAACTTAATTTATGCTAATATACTATATATCAGAGCAATAGTTGATCGCCTTAGAGGGCTCCAAAATGAGGAATGCCGTTGGAATCAATTATCGTTTTTGAACGCTACGCATGGATTTCGATTCGTGCGTAGCTCTCCACTACAAAATGACTACATGTCAAATCTCTCTTGCTTAACTATCAGCCTGACCCCGTGGTAACCTGGTAAAAAGAAGTCAAACACAAAACGTTTCCGTTGGTTTTGCAGATACGAACATTATTTGTGCTGGACCATTTATTACAGTCTACCAAAAATATAGATAGAGTGGAAGATGTGCGTCAGCTAGCCAGATAGTGTCCAGGGAAGAGACGAAAGAGAAACTCCAGACGACTTTATTTCTCCGCTCATTGGCCGTTCTATGCATACCCGACTTCTGCCGTCGTCCGTCCTCTTTCGGGGTCTCCACTCCCGAGTGCCCTTTTTTGTTGAGACCCCTACATCGTCCTCCATGTGTCTGTACCGTCGTCTGCCCTCGTGTTTTCTAATCCGTTCCTATATACACATCCCTAAATGACATGTCACTGCTAAGTCCTAAATATCGGCTGATTAAAACACAATTGCTCACCTTTGAAAATTAGATATCAGCTGACTCTAAACAAAAAAAGCTGTAGGACATGAGGTTGACGGTGATACCAATTATAACTGGAGCGCTCGAAACAGCCCCAAAGGTTAAGAAAGAATGCTGGAGGAATTGGAAATCAGAGGAAGAATCGAAATCCCAGATTTCAAAAAATATTTTAATGATTGACGAGAATACTGAGAAGAACCCGGGAGACCAGTGGAGACTCGTTGTAATTAGGAATCCAGTGAAAGACCATTAGCCAACACTGATTGGAAAAACTAGCAAGCAGTGAAATAATAATTTTGAAAAACGAGGTGATTAGGCGGAAAAATGTACCTATTGCATGGATACACTACAAATAGGCATATGTTATGATCTTGCAAACTAGGAAAATACTTGGTTTAATATAACAAATATCAACCATTTGTCGCTTTATTGTGATAGATATGTTGACATCTTATTCACTAAAAATATATGAAAAATTAGCACTGATTCTTGGCGTTGTTGGGAACAAAAGAAGAAATTCAGTAAATAAATTAATGAATCCATTATTAAACAACATAAATCATTCGTGTATAATATGCACTCGTGTATAATAAGAACTTATTGTTTTGGGTGACGAAATTCTGTGTATATAACGCATTGGCGTTTTAGAAAATTTCCCAGCTAAATTTCATCTCGTTAAAGACTCCCGCGGGATAAGGAGGCACTCGTGACGTAATGCTTATTGTCATAGTAAGTGAGCTCACCTATCCGAGTTCAAATCCTAAATGAGGCTATTTGCATTTCTCATAGAGGTAATATCCTTCAGAAAGATTTGAATTCAACTATTTTAAGTTGTAGAGCAGACTAGACTGTTTAACCTTGGAATGGCAACTGGTCATGAATTCAAACTAGCTGTACTTTGCTTAAAAATTGAACTTGTGTCGCATCTTGCTTGTGATGGAGGGTTGCTTGGTTGTTTGGGTTTTATGGCATATCAACCCTTGTAGGTTATTTAATGCTGAATCCATTTTTAAACAAATAATCCGGTCTATTTGAAACTATTCAGTTTAGCATGAGTACACAGTTTTAATTGTCAAAAACATTTTTATTTCAAGCTATTCAGTTTAGTCAAAAAGTTCTAATTCAGCCAATTCAGTTTGCTTGTGATAGAGAGTTTGGTAAAGATATACATGCCTACATCATATCAATTTTACTAAGACCTTTGTATCTTGACTTTAAAGTATTGCTCTCAAACACTAATAATTCTATCTAATATTAATCATTTTTCTACTCAGAAATCTTTTCAGGTATTTGAATTTGATATTACTAATTTGGTTTATCAATTATTTCTATGTAATATAAATAATTTGTATCAAGCTATATGGTTGAAATAACTAATAATAATGTTGTTGGCCAACCGTTGTCGAGGGCAACTCGAAAGTTCTCTTTTCATTAGCTACAACACCGATGTGTAGGGGGGATGCTACTCCTTTCCCTGGATTTCTTCCCTACCCTTGATCTGCATCTAAGTGTTAAGCAAAGTGACATCAAGTACCATTTTTTGAGTTTTTCGTATGACTCGACCCCGGATTGAACCCCGGTCTCCCGGACCATTGGCAAACACTCTATCGACCATGCCAATTGGCCGGTATAATGATAATCGTTGCTAAATGATTAAACAGTTGTTTGACCCAGAGATGGGAGCCTAAAAGGTACTACCACTTCGGATCAGAGTGGACTTAGGATTAATGGGAATAAAGGGGTACTTAACATTCCCCACAGCTCTAAGGCTGGTGCCTCATCATCAAATTGTTTAGCGTCATTCCCAGGATACTCGTTGAGGAGGGTCTTACCCCTCAACAGAGACGCAGTCGGCGTATTCTACTGCTCCAGCCGAAAGGGAGCGTTGTTTTCGAGTTACGTCGTTTTCGATTTACGCTGTTTTCGAGTTGCGTCGTTTTCGAGTTACGTCGTTGGTTTAAATTTTCCGTTATTATACAAGCTAGGAACCAAGCAACTTAAATTAATCTAAATGGCGATTAGTCACTTGACTTGCGTTGGTGTTGACTAAAAGCGCCAACTCCACCTCAGAAAGTAATTAGTAATGTATATATTTTCTCAACCCCCCCTCCTCCTCGGACAGGATGTGACACAATATCAACTTTTTAAGAGAACTAAATCTGGTTTGAATTTAGTGTTTTCCTTCTTCTAGACTGGTTGCTTAATCTACTGTTTACCCATAGCAGGAAAATTGAAAAAACTGATTCTTGCCTTTCCCAAGGATATCAGAACGAAGTGAAACACAATCTCATCCATGATTTGACATTGGGCTCAACGATTCCATTCTTTACCACGAAAACCGTTGCGCTACGTTAGGAATATAAGCCACCAAGCTACCAGTGTGCCTAGATAAAGCAGAAGTCTTTGAATGTAATTAGACATATTTTTCATTGTCCGAAAGTCCAGTTGTCATCGGGTATCGATGAGCTGTCACCATTCCTGAACCTTCTAATTATCCTTTTGTGGATCTGAACGCTAACGAGAAAAGTCCTCAAAAATTGGCAATGGTTACTGGAATGTTGACTCTCAGCGCTGAACATGTTGCGCAGTCAAAGATGGCTACCCAGCGACATATCACGCAGGAAGCGAGTCAAATACGACGTGGTGGCGGGCGAGGAGGAAGTGGTGGTGGTTCTGGGAAGCTGAGGGGATGGTGACGAATGACGGCGAAATCCAGTGAGTTGTCTTCAATAGACCTGCCTCCAAATGAGGGACCACTTGGCACGTTGCCATGGACACACTTTCAATGTAGCCAGTATAATGAGGTCAGGATCTTGAATAAATCAAATCGTATGTATATCTAAAGAGCAGGTGGGTAAGTACAGGGGTAGCCAAATATATGCATGGATGTATGAATGTGTATCTACTTATTAATGGTCCCATATTTAATGTACGTAATTCCTCATAATTGCGCGCGTGTATTTGTGTATGAGGCCAAATATGTCCCTCTCAGAGTAGATATGTAAGTGTTGTTAAACTTTATAAAGTCTGCGAACAAAATTGATATTTCAACGATAGACGTTTGGTACATCGATTAATGCAGATAAAAATGAAGAGAAGGTTCTTGAAACTTGCCCGACTGCCAGAAAAGCCTACACTGCAGGAACAGGCGTCGCGGGTGATCTCTGAATTATGTAAGATTCTTATTTGGCTTTCTGTAAGATGTCTGATCACGTTTAGTGAGGTTCGAACTCACCCCGTTTGTAAATTATTCAGTGAGAGAACTTAATATTTATCATATGAATATAAACATGGCAACTATTTCTGGGGAGTATAGATAGTACATCTTAGGACCTCACCGATCTATCTATCTATCTATCTATCGCTAAAAAAATTTTGCCCAGTCAGCTGGGGCTGTAGAATACACTGACTGCACCTCTGCAGAGGGGTAAGACCCCCCCACCCAACGTGTGTCCTGGATATGACACTAAACAATCTGATGGTGAGGTTCCAGCAATGCTGGAGCTTTGGGGAATGCGGAGTACCCCTTCATTGCCATCGCTCCCAAGTCCACTCTGGCCCGGAGTGGTAGCACCTGATAGTGCCCTATCTGTGGGTTAAATAGAACTAACAGCATACTAATGCTAAAATGAATTGAGTAAACTGAATAGCTTAAAATAGAAACGTTCTTGACAATTAAACCGTACTTACACTTAAACTGCGTACTTATGCTTAACTGAATTATTTCAAATAGAACTGATTTTCGACATTAAAACTGTATTTACACTTAACTGAATTATTACATATAACTGCTTAAATAGTTTGAAATGGAAATGTTTTTTACAATTAAACTGTGTACTTATGCTAAACTGAACTGTTTTCAATAGAACAGATTATTTACATAAAAATGGATTTGGCGTTAAATAACCTACAAAGGTTGATATGCCATAAAATCAAACAAACAAACAAACAAAGAAACAATATCTATCTATCGATAAAAAATTTGTACATATACGAGGTCCGTTTTGAAAAAGGAAAATTGAATTAAAAAAAAATGTCTGAATTTGGTTAGAAATTGAAAAATTCCACAAAACAAACAAGCCCCAACATATGACCGCTGACGAATAAAAAAAATTAAAAGCAAGAATATCCATATTTATTTATTTGTTTATTTATTTGTTTAATTATATGCTAATAACAACGATAAGTAAGCACTCCTGACTTAACCCGACCCTCCTAAAAAATAAACGAAAACAAAAACCCCTACCAGCAAATGCATAAGTCTCCCATTCAGATTTTACAGTAACTGTGGAACATCATCATCATCATCATCATCATGTCGTGCTATCAGCACAGATATTTCGGACCCTCTCTTGCCACCCCTCCCTATTGTCCATTGCAAAAGTACTCCGCGTTCCCAAAAGCTTCAGCATCACTAGAGTCTCACTATCATATTGTTTTGTGTCACATACAGGATATTCGTTGGGGGAATTTTCATAATCATCATCATGATGCACCATTAGCATAGATATCCCTGACCCTTTCTCGCCACCCTTCTCAATCGTCCATTTCTTCCGGCAGGTCCTCAAGGCTTCATCCCGTATCGGCACAGAGCTGCTGTATGTAGGTTCTTGTTGGACGTCCTGCCTTTGCTTCTTCATGTGAAGGGGACCACAGGAGTACATCACTTATAAACTCGTCCCTGCTTCTCCAGCAGTGTCCCGCATGTCTGGTTCGTCTAACTTTGATAGTTTTCGTGATGGGTGGTAAGTGGCCGTATAGCTGCTGCTTTGTGGGGTGCTGTCGCAACATTCTTGTGTAATTGCCGTCAAGCATTTTCTCCATCCGTTTAGTTAGCGTCCATGTAGTGCATCCATATAGCAGAATCGACACGGCTGCTGCTTGGAAGAAACTGCGCTTCATTTTATCAGTCTGGTCTGATTTCCATATGACCGATATCTATAGAGAGCTGTCCATGCCTTTACTAGTCGCGTGTTGTTGTCTGTCACGGTTGATGAGACACTGCTCCCTAGATAGGTGAACTTATCAACTAGTTTTAGAGCGCTACCGTTTAGTGTGGAGATGTCGCCTGTTTGATTAAAGCGCATATATTCCGTCTTGTGTGCATTGACATGAAGGCCGATGCCTGCGGCAGCTCGTTTCAGATTATGTAGGAGGGTTTTAGCTTGGGTGGGTGCATTTGCCAGAAGCGCTATATCATCGGCGTAGTCGGCGTCGGTAATTGCTTATTTGGGTACCTTCTGCTTCTTTCTTTTGTTAGCTTGAAACAGTTTTCTTTGATTTTATCAATAGATGCACGTAGTCAAGACAGATTTAAAGATGTATGGGGCTAATGTATCTCCTTGCAGTACCCCGGCTACTATGTCGAAGTATTCTGTGTCTTCATCCAAGGAACGGACTTTTACTTTGGTGTTTCTGTAGAGCATGATTATGGCTGCAACGGTTTTTTTTGGTAGGCCGTAGGCGAGAAGAATGTGCTCCATCTTTCCTCTGAGAATGGAGTCAAAGGCCTTAGTAAAGTCAACAAATAATATTTTTGCGCATAAACCTTCATGAATTCGATGGGTAGGCAAAATTTATGACGTCGTGGATCTTTTCTCCGGAAGCCATTTTTATTCTTCCTAAGTACTTGTATGTTGTCAATTTTGGGTTCTATGCAGTTGCGTAGAAGGGCATTGTATAGCTTGGCCGTTATGGACGTTCTTGGCTAATCAGAGGTCGACTTTTTAGGGAGGGGGAGGATGCATCCCTTCATCCATCTGTCTATAGGATTTTGATTATATACGGCATTACAGTGCCGGAGCAGTATGTCGTTGAATTGTCTGCTCTTCCACACTTCAGGGGGTATTTCATCAAGCCTTGCGGCTTTTCTATTTTTAATTTTTCTCAGTACCGAGTTGAGTTCTACTTGAGTAGACAGTCCTAGTTTGATGTCCAATTGCTTACTTATAATTCTCGTGATTGGTTCATGAGTTTCTTTCGGAGGGTTTCCGAGTAAATTCTTGAAATGGTGTTTCCACAGGTGTATTCGATCTTGTTGGCTGGTAGCTTTTAGTTTAGCTCTAGCAGTGTTCTTCATTCTGCTCACTTTGTTTATCGTTTGCCATGTGGAATATACTATTTTTTTTATTTGAGAATATTTGAAAAAGTTAAAATATTCCCCGATAGTTGACTTTTAGCTAAAGTATTATTACCTTTCACGATTTCCTTTCGAAAGAAAGAGAATGAAAAATAAAAAAATGTCTGAAACTGGGAAGAAATTAAAAATTCTACAAAAAGCAAAAAAAAAAAAAAAAAATTGACAAGAAACGGGAAAAAAGAGGGAAAAATAAAAGATTTGAATAACATCAGAAAACTCCAAATCAATTTCACCTGAATAATTTTTTCTAAGAATGAACTAAATCTACATGTACCTGATCCAGATAAAAATAGGATAAGTCAACTTTAACTAAGTTAAAAGTGTAAGGAAAAAATGGTGGGTGGGAGGTCTTCCTTTTTTTCTCTCGCCTCTATAACCACTCAGATATACTGCTTCGGCTTGTCAATGGATAACAGTCTCTGAGAAAAAAAGTATTTTACGGGCCAAAAAAGCATATAGCAATAGAAATTATGGGATGCTGCATGGTGGAAGTGAAGTAAGGCGGATGAATTCAAAAGCAGAACAACAGCACACTTCACCATATGCTGGGCAGAAGAACCTCATAGGTTAACGGCCGAGATTGAATCGTTCAGTTAGGAAACTACTACTACTAATCTATTGGGGTGGCGTTGATTAAAAAAAATTAAACAAGACAAAATCAGCAAACCATGGCTCTAATTCTGACTGAACGTCAAAACCGCATCACTTTTCACTAGAGTAAAGAGGAGCATTCTGCTGAGGTTGAAGCTCAGGCTTCAGTGTTAGAAAAGTGAGATAGAGAACCAAACCCATCATAAACATTATCACTAAGTCACGCTGACAGTACGGATTTCCTTGAATCTCTCTCTCTCCCTCCATCCCTCCTTATCCCCTATCGCTTCCGACAGGTCTTCCAAAATCCATCCGGTGTCCGTTCAGAGCTGATGTAAATAAGTTATTGTTGGTCGGCCAACGATAGCATGTTCATGTGTAGGAATCCAGAGAAGAACGCCACCTTCCTCTCCAGCAGTGTACAGCATGCCTTGTTTGTCTTACTTGGGTGGCTTTTGAGATAGGAGGTAAGTGGCCGTACATAGGTTGTTTCATGGGGTGATTTGTTCAAGATAGCTCGAAGCAGTCTTGTGTAGTTCACATCTAGCTTTTTTCTCAATGCGTTTTGTTAGTGTTCATGTGGTGCATCCATACACTAGTAATGACACAACCACAGCTTGGAAGGAATCCCATTTTATTTTACCGGATAGATCATACTTCTATATGATCGATAACTAACAGATAGAACTCCACGACTTTGCTAGGTGTATATTAACGTCACGGTCAGAAGATGAGATATTGCTGCCGAGGTATATGAACTTGTCTATTAATTCAAGAGACCGGCCACTTAGACTGGAGATGGGCTCCTTCTTGTTTAAAACCCAATTTACTTAGATGCAAAAACATTATTAACATAGCGACATTTGATGTTAAGACTTTAAACACAATAAAACTGCTATCCGAAATTACACCATTTGCAGCCGAGCATAAAACAAACATTATATACATGCAAGAACATATATATTACCATAGAGAACCAGAATTATAATACTATGATACTGGTAATGGGTGAACATTTATCTCGGCATCTGCATGGAAAAGCTCCGTCAATGCCGCCATAGGTGGTGTAGGAATGCTTCTCAGTCCTCTTACCTTAAAATCACTAAATAACGCTGAGAGGATCCGACCGAAAATGATGTGTGCAACAATTTATGGCAACTCCTGCAAAATGATCATCTATTGCTACAGTTAAAGCAATGCCACTGATGAATAGGATATCACCATCATCTACTACGAGCTATCTTCCTTTGCTCGACACATTTTGAAACACAACGTTCTAATCATCGGTGGAGACATGAATGCATAAATACGCATAAACGGAAATCATAAATTTTGCTTACATGACTTGCTAAACAGAAATCGCGAATATCTAACATTTTTTTTTTTTTACTGGAGAGCAGGCTTGTATACCTAATCGCTAAATTCTAAAAATGGGTGGAAAATTCAGATAATGCTAAAACACAGCTATACAACATACTCATAAACAAGTAGATAAATAGTGCTTGGAACTATGAGGCATACTCCTCTTTTGAGGGAGTATCTCTCGATCACTGAATCGTCTTGAGTTTGCGTTTGGTTTGGTTTGGTTTCTTTGTTGAATGGCATATCAACCTTTATAGGTCATTTAATGCCAAAGCCATTCTCTTAGAAGAACAGTAGTGGTACTATTTAACCCATAGCTGGGAGGATAAGGGGGTTCATATCTTTCCCAAGGGTATTTGCCCAAAAGTGAACGTAATCGGGCGACTGGAGTATAAACTCGCTTACTACGATCCCGCAGTCCATCGCTTTAACCATTACACCACAAGGACACCCCCTCTGAGTTTGCGTGTAACACAGTTTACTGATTGTAAGGTAACAATGTTAACATGCTTTTGAAAATATAGTAGCTGTAATATTCTTCACAGCTGTCTGGATTGGGTTTGTGTGAAAAATCAGATTTTTATAATTTTCTCAGAGAACAGGTTGATTGTTGGGAAGACACTGCGGCGACCTCGTATAGCAAGAGGTCAAAACCGTGTAAAGTTAAAAGTCTCGGGATCAAAGATTCCTATATTCACGGGCAGAGCTATGGAACTGCGTCCGTGGATAGATGCGATTCAGAAGAAAGGTGATCTGATCGATGTGGATATGGTAGGAATAGCTTACAGTTACACAGAAGAGCAAACATCTGAGTAGTTCGGGTACTTTTTAAAGAGAAACTACAATCTGTCATGGGAGGACGTGAAATTAGAAACAAACGGTTATTTTGTTAGCCGTGCAAGCATGATCAAAGTGATGAAGGCCTTGGTTGGGATCAGCCAAAAGCAAGTGGAATCTATAGTAGCTTTAGCGAGTCGAGTGTCAACTATGGCGAAAGTAGCATATACTGATCTGATCAAAAAAGAGGAACCTGTTGTATAAGTAAAATTGGTGGAATATTTTACGGATGCGCTGAAAAATCCTTTGATTAATGAGAATGTAGCTGGAGATTCTTCAGAGGCATGGAACGACTCGTTTGTATCGGCTAGAGATCGGAAGGTATTGCCCATAAGGTTGGGACGATTAAGCGAAAAGAGAGAATCGAGAATGATAGACCCAAGTGACAAGTTGTATTATGAGTACGGTAAAAGAAGACACATAAAAAGGTTCCAGAATTAGATGAAGATTGGTAACAAGTGTCAACCAATCATGAAGAATGGTTCTTGGAGGAGTGAACGGATTAGAATACTTTGTGTGGATGAGTCGGATACAAGATAAGGAAATGCCTGGCTATTAAGGATTTGCTACCGGAATCGATAGATTTGGGAATAGAACGGTTACAGTCACTGTGGAGTTTTCCGATAGTTATCTTGAGAAAGAAAGACGGTGGTTATATATTTTATGCAGACATCAGGGTTTTGAATAAAATAACGAAACCCGTCGCATAACCACTTCCACTGATTGTCAATATATTAACTCTTCTAGGAAAAACTACATCAATCTTATAGCCAGGTACTGGCAGCTGGCTGTGAGGGAAAAAAACCTCCAGAAGACAGCGTTTGGATGCCATTTAAGACTATCGATTTCAGATCAAGCCCTTCAGATTATCAGGGGCATCTTTGCCCAGTCGGCTGGGGCTGTAGAATACACCGACTGCTTCTCTGCAGAGGGGTAAGACCCCCACTAACGAGTGTCCTGATTATGACACTAAACAATCTGATGGTGAGGTTCCAGCAATGCTGGAGCTTTGGGGAATGCGGAGTACCCCTTCATTGCCATCGCTCCCAGGTCCACTCTGGCCCGGAGTGGTAGCACCTGATAAGGGTCCTATCTATGGGTTAAATAGAACTAAACCGTGCTTCTTTCACTATACTGATTTTTGCATTTAAACTGCGTATTTATGCTAAACTGAATTGTTTAAAATAGAACTGTTTTGGCATTGGAACTGCGTACTAGTGCTGAACTGAATTGCTCGAAATAGAACTGTTTTTGACGTCTAAACTGTGTACTTAAGCTGAACTGAATTATCTGAAATTATTTACATAAAAATGGATTTGGCGTTAAATAACCTACAAAGGTTGATATGCCATAAAACCCAACAAACCAACAAACCAACCAGGGGCATCTGAATTTTTTGGAATTAAAGTCCCTAATTTTGAGTGGAATGAAAGGATTTGCGATAGTTTATCTAGATGAAATTTTGATATTTTCTATAGACCTGGGAGAACACTTTGGTTATTTATAGTTAGTAGATGACCGACTGAAGCCGCATGAGTAAAAACTTAAATTGCAGAAGAGCAAATTTTTAAAAGAAGAGAAATAATGCCTAGGACTCGTTATCAACAAGAAAGGAGATAAACCTGACTTGGACAAGGTGGAAGTGATAAGATCCATGCTCGAGTCTAAGTCAGTGAAAGAAGTAAACGGGTTCATTTGAGTCATGTGATATTATAGTGTGACACTATGTGTGGCACCCGTTCCTGTGTGTGTGGATTCCAGTCAGAGAATCCCTTTGTCTGTTTTGGTGCGAAACCCACACAAAGGGTTTGCACGCGAGATCTCCCAGGAGACCGGAAGGACGAGGGAAGGAAGGTCTGCGAGACCTGTCGACAGGAGAGGTAAGTCCAGAGAAAGACAGAATTGTCAGCAGAAGGGAGCAGCAGAGACCAGTCGACAGAACAGGTCAGTCAAGAGATGAGAGTCGGGCAGAGAGGAGACCAGTCGACAGAAGTCAGAAAGGCGACTGCTAAGACCTGTTGACCTACAGACACCGGGTTGACCAACGCGAGAATTTAAGTCAGCATTGTTAGTGGCTTTGTGAGAGTTTTCGCTCGAGTACACGTTTGTGTTAGCTCACAAAAACACAGAATGTACAAAAATTGTCACACAGACTTTCCCCCTTCTTGCGCTTGGAGCTAACTCAAGCCCGTGATTGTTTGTTTATCTTTTCTTCCACCCTTTCGGTTGTATTGGTAAAGAAATGTGAAATACCCCTGGCCAGAGATGAAAAAAATCACTAGACGATTCTGATGGCCATGAGTGGTTTAAGGAAGCTGAGATAGTGGGGTCGGCCGGCGGGTATTGGCACAATAGGATATTTATCCCTGGATTATTTAAAATTGTAATACTCTTAATAAATCTGACAAAAAAACTGCCAGATTTATATGGAAAGAGGACTTATAAAGATCATTTAAAGCTCTGAAGCAGCTATTAATAGCCGTGCTATTATTGATATACTCTAAATAGAACAAACCAGTGATTCTGTATACGGATGCAAGTAACACCTGTGTAGGAGCAGCCTTAATGCAACCATGCCAGGAAAAGGAGTGTTTAATTGCAGCTTTGAAAGAAGAAGAAATTCCAATTTACTTGTTGTCCCAAAGGCTATCTTTGACTCTGCAGAAGTGGCCTTCATAGAGAAGAAGGCGTATGTCATTATGTATGACTTGCAAAAAGCTGTATTACTATTTAAACGGAGCTGAATTTGTGATTAAAACTGATCAAAAGCCGTTAAAACATTTGTTTGAAGTAGAATGGAGAAATAAAAAGATGCAAATGTGGGTTTTACAGTTCAGTTGTTACAACTGTGGAGTATCTATCGGCTAAGGAGGATACTTGTGCCGATCTATTGTCACGAATTCTCAAGAGGCTGCAAAAAAAAAATCAGTGTGGGAAGAGCCTGAAGTGAATGATATAGTCTGTACCGTATGTGTTATTAATTCTCACAGAAAGGATGAAAGGCCGCCATGGAACTATGATGATGAAGAAAAAGCAGAATTAGAAAAAGAAAAATATGTAGGTGATGAAGAAGCCATGGAAGAATATTTAAATGACTAGAATTGCTAAAGCTAAAGGAAGCAGTTGAGAAAAGGACTCGGACTGAACTAAAGGCCAAAAATTACGTGATACAAAAGAAAATACTCAATCACATTTCTAAAACAGATGGTATATATATATATATATATATAGAGAGAGAGAGAGAGAGAGGGAGGGGGACCTTTCTAGGAGATGTCATGATACGTTAGGACACACTGGAACTAAAAAAAAAAACGTAGGGATTAGTTTGGTTTGGTCTGATTTGGATTTATTGCATACCAACCGTTGTAAATTATTTAATGCCAAATCTATTTTGATACATATAAACAGTTCTATTTCAAACAATTCAGTTTATTTTTGTGCCGCTTTTAGTTTACACACAGTCTAATCTAAAACAATTCTATTTAAATAATTCAGTACGCAGTTTAGTTCTATTTGACCCATTGACTGGACCCTATAAAGTGCTACCACTCTGGACTAGAGTGGACCTGGGTGTGATAGCGATAAAGGGATACTCCAGATTCCACAAAGCTCCAGCATTGCTAGAACTTCACCATCAGATTGTTCAGTGTCCTATCCAGGACACTGGTGGTCGGAAGTCTTACCCCTTTACAGAGAAGCAATCGGTGTATTCTGAAGCCCTAGCCGACTGGGCCTGTACGGATTGGTTGGTCGAAATTATTACCGGTCTGGAATGTCTAAGGATGTAAGTACATATGTTACAGATTGTTTAAATAAGAAGCCCAAGAAATGAATAAGCACCATTGATGGAGATGGATGTACATTCGTATACTTTTGAAAAAGTCATCATACCAAGACTCCTTGGAGGTGCCCGTGGTGTAATGGTTATCGTCACAGGATATGAACACGGCGATACGAGTTCAATTCCTGGACAAGACTGATTGCATTTCACATAGCACTAATACCCTTGGGAAGGTATGAATCCAATTATTCTCCCTCCAGCTATGGGTAAATAGTAGGGCAGACTAGGTTCTTCAGCCTTGGTGAGGCAACTAGTCTAGGAGAAGGAAAATTCTGAATTCAAACCTGTTATATCCTGCCCGAGCGGAGGGGGGGTTGGGTAAATAGGATCATACCAAGACTCCTAGAAGAAACATCGAGATAGTAAGTTTCTTGGACTGATTAACGATTAATGGAAAGCTATGTTATGAGGAAAAAAAACAGTTTAGACGATGTTTTAGCAGGTAGTTAATAAGATACTTCCAAAAGTAGGGGTAGTAGTAGAATTAATAACAGACAATAGAGGAAAATTTGTGAATGAAGTAATGAGAGAGAGTCTAAAGTCTTTGAACATCGAACGTATTAACCCCCCCCCCATATCCTACCCATAGTAATGCCAAGGCAGAGCGATTTCATAGATTTTTGGGAGACCTGTTGACCAAATTTTGCGTAGGAGAGAATCAGAGTTGGGATTTATTTTTGAAACAAGCCCTGGCAGCAATCATATTTTCAATTTATGAGACCAGTACATTCTCTCTATACTACCTGCTGTTTGGTAGAGATATGGTATTACCGATTGATAATCTCCTGAAATCCTGGAGAAAATATATGGGTGAAAAATTTCATTAGATTGTGATCGAAAAACAAGAAATCGAATTCCCCGGGTACAAAAGAAACAGAATAAGAGGATCAATAAAAAAAAGGTCGGAGGTTAAATTTGAGGTTGGTGATCCGGTTTTTTTACAAGGCCCATGTAAGGCAAGGTAAATTGGATCAGAGATGAAGGCACTACAACTGGTTAATGGAACAGACGGAACTTGTAACCTTCAAAGTAAAAAAGGGGCATGCTGACAACCTAAAAAGAGCCACAATCAAAGAATGGTATATTTTCGAGGTCACAGAGAAGGGAAGATTCGATAGGCTACCCTAGCTGGATCGAGAAGTGATCGGGAAGGAAATGATTCGGAAACGGAGATTGAACTCATGTTTAGAGAAACCCAGCAGAAAGCTACTAATGACGAAGAACAGAAAAGTTCTGCAAGTGAAGAATCAGAGAATCAAGCGAATGGGATGAAGGAGAGAAGATTCTCCACATGGAATTGAAAATACATTTGGAGGCATGAGATAACAAAGTTAAGGAAGAAGCACCACCGAAGAGAAGACTGAGGAGTGCCACACGACAAAAAATGAAGGTGATAGGTGTACAAAAGAATCTTCCAAGGAGATATAGATATAAAAAGTGTCCCAGAGATGGAAAAGACACAGAATGATGTCAGAAGGAGTGCAGCGTTGGTTTAAGGTGAGATGTGAAACCCTATATTGGGTGCGTACATTTATATGATTTATATAATTATCGGAAGAATAAAGATTAAAGCCAAAGAGATTGGAAATAATTCAAGGAATTAAAAGAAGCGACCGGAAATTAATAAAGGAAAGATTGGAAGTAATAGAAGGAAAGCTGGAAAAAGTAACACAAATTACACCGGAAACTACATCACTTCTAAATGTGACAAGAAACGAAATAGCAAAGAATAAGCAAAGAGTGAATTGGATATTAAATTCAGAAAATATGGGAAATATGGATTTTAGTCAACTGAACCGAGGTTCAAATTGAGAGACTTAAGGTTACAATGGAGCAGTTCTTGTAGTTGACGACAGTAAAAGCTCAACTGAATCAGGGTCCTTATTCGTTGTTATTGTCACTGGAATATGTTAGGGCCCAGTTGAACTTGTTGTAAGTACATCTGTCACTAAGCGTGGTGAATCCAACACAATTGAGAGATCTATGGACCAGAGTTCTGGTAGAACTGCCAATTCATCTTAGATTACCAGCAGATAGAGTAAAGAAATTATGGCACTATTTTGAGCCCTTAGGTTGCACTACGCTTACCAGTGAAGATAGGATAGTAGCCCTAGTGTCTCTACGATTATTAAATGGAAAAATAGTTTTGAAGTATTTAAGGTTGTAAACTTATTAGTTCCCTTTCCAGGTAAGGAAGGAGAAAAAAGAGCAGTGGCAACGTACAGATTGGAGGTGGATAATATTGCTGTAAATCTTACTGGGACTAATTTTAGAGTCAGAAGGGTCTTTGGCCTGTTGTGAGAATGTATTGAAAGTGTGTTCCATGAAAAGCCTAATTTATATAATTTGTGGATATAGGATGTGTCTGATTGAATTAAGTCACATGTGGAAGTTTGTCAGATTGATGTAATGACCGAAGAAGTGTTACTCCAAGCAGAGAGGATATCCGATGGGATGTGAGCAATAGCTTCCAGTAGTAATATTGAATTGACAAAGTGTGTAAAAAGCAGCAGAGTGTTATAAAGGTGATACCCCCTGAATATCATAGGGTTAACTATGAGTTTCGCCGTTTTTGATGTAAAACTATTTTAACTTTCTATAAATCAGAGGAGGAATTTGAAATTCGAGTTAATTTTGTCTCTTGCGGACGTGTCGCTCAACAAGTAAACTGGAGTATAGAAATCTTTAGTCAAGGAAATTCCTGAATTAGAGGCTCAAGAGATTCCAAAACTATAAGAATCTCTAAAGAACATTAGCTTAAGGGGTCTAGCAGAAAAATTAAGAACAGTAACTTGAGCTAAAACTCTTAGAGAATTAAAAGGAAGAGGTACGATGCTATGGTACTATTTGGTACTAATATAGCTGGTTACGTTGATAATGTTAATTTGATGAGGTTAGATAAATCATATGGAGTGTGGGAAAGGATTAACCTAAATCAGAAGGGAAAGGCTCAAGTGACATATGATACTGAACTCTGTTGGTAGTTGAAGAGAATGGAGACCTACTTTGACCGAGCGTATAATGTGGAACAAGAACCTCGGGTATAGATAAGGGTGGGTTTGGTGTCGGAAAGGGATTCAAAAAGCACAAACGATCAAAGTGGACATTAAAAAAAAAGAGGGAATAGGAACCCTCAAAGAACTTTTTTTTCAGGAAAATTGCATGTACTTTGGAAAGCGTGGACCTTTCAGAGAGACTTTTGCATGGAGTCAAATGTTGATAAAAATCACATTTCACTCATAAGTAAGGGGGGGAGTGTAACAAAGTTAACTGATCGTTATGTAACTGGGTTAACTTGCTTTTGAGAATATCTTAGTTTTAATATCCTTTACAGGTGTCTGGATGGGGTTAATGGGAAAAATCAGATTTTTGTAATTTTCTCAAAGAACAGATTGATTGGTGTGACCCCGTATAGCGAGAGTTCAAAACCGTGTTATGGATTTTGAAACTGGTTTGAGCGACAGCAATGAGCTGACAATGTTGGGATATCATTTTGGATTAGTAAGTGCAGAGGAAATGGCATTTGAACTTGATTTGAAGAAGAGATAATTTGGGATATATTTTCAGCATGAGAATAGATTTGGTTTATGAAGAAACGTTCATATACCGAAAGAGTTATCATCAGGAGTTTAATTGGTGTTTAATCGACTTGTATTGGGAGAGGCAAACCGCATACGCAATTATAGCTGTCAGCCAAGAGAAAAACGGTAACTCCTATACCTACGCATTCAGCAGTGAATGACTCACATATTTCAATAAGTTGCTGAAATTAACTTAAGACCGACACACGTATAGTCAATCTAGACACTGTAATATGTTGTGTATAACAGCAGATGCCATACGATAGTTGATTGTATTTCACCTGATATACTGTTATCAAACTGTTGTATTTAATCACTGACATCGTTGCTCTTCTGAAGAAGGGATCGACTTATCCTATTGAGAACATTCGTCACATGAGGAGATTACCATGGTTTATTGGTTTAGGAAACACTCGATTCCTTGGCCACTAAGAATCACAAACCTTTTTAAATATCAAACTAGACGAGTGGGTGCAAAAATACTTGGTTCCTAAGGCGCCAAACGACAAACTTAACCTTGCCAAGCAGGTATTGTCTGAGGAGGGAAAACCTTTGGGACTTGGTGCGCACCAGACCTAAAGACCTGTGCAAGTGGGTCATTGTTAGTTGTCGATTCATTTGTCCAATAAAGGCCAAGTGCAATTTGAATAGTTGCTTGTCATTGATTCCCACTCGGCATGAATGCCAGTTAGTCGGCCCAGAAACGGTTGGTGCATGTGGAATAGGTTGAGTTTATATACACAGAAATAAGAAAGAAACAGTTAAAGCCTCACGTTATGACTGGTCCTCTCTTAACAATAGGGATATAAGAAATCAATATACAGTAACTGCAAGAAACAAGTTTGTTGTTCTTCTGGAGACGTCGGAAAGGCATACTCCGAATGATGAATATAAAAAAACTGTTACCTCATATAGCAGCTGCAGCAGTGTGCATATCAACTAAACCAACAGCCAAATGTAGAGTTCCATGGAAGTCAATTGCAGTTAAAAAACATGGCGGAGAAAAAGCATGTTTATTTGATAAAGCCAACATATACCAACGCGCAAAAACTTAAGAAAGTTCAGACAGAACAAACACATAATATGGCCCAGTCGGCTGGGGCTGCAGAATACACCGACTGTACCTCTGCAGAGAGGTTAGACATCTCCAAGGAGTTTCCTGGATTTGTCACGAAACAATCTGACAATGAGGCTCCGGTAATGCTGGAACTTTGGGGAATACGGAGTACCGCTTTATTCCCTTCGATCCCAGGTCTACTCTGATTTGGAACGGTAGCACCTGATAGGGTCCCATCTATGGTTTAAATAGAACTAAACGGCGTACTTATGCTAAACTAAATTGTTCGAAACAGAACTGCTTATACAAGGACCGAGCCATTGGCCTAGTGAGTAGAGTATTTGTCAATGGTCCGGGAAATCGGGCTTCAATTCCAGGTCGAGTCATACCAAAGACTTAAAAAATGGTACTCTATGCCGCCTTGCTTAACACTTAGCATTATAAGGTAAGGATCAAGGGTAAAGTGGAGTAATCCAGGGAATGGAGTTGCGCCCTTCCATACAACTCGGTGTAGTAGCTATTGAAAAGGGAGTCTTCGGGTCACCCTCAATAAGGTCAACAACTTATTTACTTGGTTTTGACATTAAATAACCTACAAAGGTTGATATGCCATAAAACCAAACCAAACGAAACCAAACCAAACAAAAAGAAGTATTAGAATACATTCAGGACCAAATCAATAAAATCAGGAAGGAGGAACTTTATGCAGTATTGAAAGCATTTAAAATCAGAAAAGCTGCTGGCGTTAACAAAATTCCTCCTGAAATATGGAAAACAAACAAGCCACAATAGAGAAATGGAAAACAGGCTGCATTCACAAAGAACTACTGAGCATAACTCTTAATATTAGAGTTGCTAAGCTTTATAATGCCCTCTTTTTCAAATATATTTAATATTAATCCTTTGTTTGAATTTAAATGTTTAAGAGTATTGCTATTTAACTCTAATAATTCAATCCAACACTATTAATTCATTTACACACGTTCAAATGGTTCCAAGTATTGCTATGTAATACCAATAATTCGCTTTTGCATAGAGTTAAACGGTTTAAAATATTCGATATTAATTGTTTTCTTTGCACATATTGAAACTGTACATCACGAGCAATTCAATCAAATATCAATCCCTTTTTTTACACACAGTTAAATGGTGAAAGTGTCCTATTTCTAACAGTTTGATTTAACGTAAATCATTTGTTTTCTAACAGTTTATATGATAAAACAGTTCTATTTGACCCATAGATGTGACCCTCTCAGGCGATACCACTCCGGGCCAGAGTGTACCAGGGAGTAATAGCAATAAATGTGTACTCGACGTTCCCCAAAGCTCCTGGTTAGGAACCTTGTGGTCAAATGGTTTAATAAACCCTGGAACCTCATTGAAGGAGGGGAATCTTACCCTTCTGCAGAGTTGGAGTCAGTGTATTCTTCAGCCCCAGCCAATTGGTCTAACAAAATAGGATTAAAATAAAGCAGGAAAAAAAAACATACAATTCAGAATTTGTTGAAAATTATCCTGAGACTTACCCTTTTCTTTTTGAAAAGTATTGTGAGATTATTCTGCATTTTCCTGTAATGATTTTACAAATATAAAATGCTTTTAGCGATAAATTATAAATTATAATTGTGGTTATATATATATATATATATGTGTGTGTGTGTGTGTGTGTGTGTGTGTGTGTGTGTATTTGTGTGTGCGTAAAGTAAGAGAAAAAACCCCATAACATTTGCCCTGAAGACGACTTTTTGGTTTGCATACTTAAAATATTTTTTTATTGTTCAACTCCTTTTCTAGTTTTTCACACCAACGTTAGCTGATGGTTTCTTACTGGAGTTTGAGTGACAACAAGTCTCATCAAGTCTCCAGGACTCTTCTCAGTATTCTGGCCGATCTCAACAATGCTGTAGTTTGGACAGTTTCCACCCGTTCCATAATTTCCAAAACCTCCAGTATTTGTACCAATCTTTTTGTGACTGTAGAAAGAGCACTAATTACAATTGGCATAATCGCCACTTTCATGTCCCACAGTTTTTTCAGTTCTCAAGCTAAGTCGAGGTACTTATTATTATTTACTCATGAAGAGTTTTTCATATCAGTTTTTGGTGATGGTCTTTCACTGGAGTTTGAGTGACAGCAAATCTTCTCAAGCCTCCAAGACTCTTGTCAGTATTTAGGCTGTTCTCAATAATGTTGTTGTTTAGACAGTCTCCACTCGTCCTCGTCCTTCTACCACCAAGTCCTCCAGTCCCTTTAATAGTCCTTTAGTTACTGTACCGAAAGAATCAATCACGATTGGTATAATTGTCACCTTCATGTTCCATAGGTTTTTCAGTTGCCTAGCAAGGTCCAGGTACTTATCCTTCTTTTCACTTTCCTTCAGTTTTATTCTGTGGTCAGCCGGGATAGCAAAGTCCACAATTTTGAAAGTTATCTTCTTTTTTTAGTTATTATAAGGTCTGGTCTTAGGTCATCCGTTTGTATGTCAAGGTCTCATGGGAGTTTATGTGTGTCATTCACTAGGATAGATGCTGGGTTGTGCATATACCATTTGCTCGTATGGTCAAATTTAAATTTCTTGCACAGCTCCCAGTTGATCACCTTGTCCACCCTAGTCTTATATTCCTTCTGTGCTAATTTGCTGCATTCGCTTATTATGTGATTGATCGTTTCATCTCTATCACCACATAGTCTACATTTGCTATTTTGTTGCGTCTTATCTGTTCCCTCTTTGATATGATTGGTTCTTATGGCATAGTTTTGTACTATTATTGGGAGAGATTCTGTTTTTCTCTTCAAGTTTTCTTTTCTTAGCCAGGTTCAGATTTTCTCGTACGAGACGTTGTTTATTAGAGGTTTAAAACGTTTATAGAGTTGTTTTCCTTCTTATTTTTGTTTTCTTGTTATTGTCTTTCTGTTGGTCTTCGTGTTGTCAGTATCATTTCGGGTGGCTGTAATCAGTCCTGCTTCGTGTTTTTCTATGTAGTCCTCGAGTCATGGTACCGATGCGTCAACGCTGTCTTCAATGCTGGCAAGTCCTTTTCCTCTCTCCTTTCTTGATACATACAGTTTGTCAACGTCGTCTCTGGGTTGTAATGCCTTATGCATGGTCATTAGTTTTCATGTTCTTTGGTCGATTTGCTTAAGTTCTTCTCTGGTCCACTTCGAAAAGAGTCCCGAATATCTAACGAGGGATACAGCCCAGGTATTCATTCCTTTGATAAGGTTTCTGCTATATAGATTTGTCTTGATTAGCTTTTTAGTTCTCCTGAGATATTTTTTATTATTTTTTTCTTTCATCTCCACGTGTTTGATGGTGCAGCCTCCAAGATGCCCAAGTATTTGTACATGTTCTTTTCTTCTCCGAGCGTTCTAATCTTGTCTTGATTTGGCAGTTCCATTTCGTCCGTCAGGTGTCATTTGCCGCTTTTCATTGCTAGCATGGCACATTTCTCAACGCTAAATTCCATTCCTATGTCCTGAATGTATATTTTGACTGTGTGTATTAGAGTTTCCAGTTCTTTTTGATTTTTTAAAATAGTTTTATGTCTTCCATGTACGTTAGGTGATTGATCTTTTCCTGTGATCTACTAAGTTTGTATCCAGCTGTGCATTTTCTGACTTTGTGGTTAAGTGCCTTCATTGCAATCATGAATAGTAACAGTGATAGTGCTTCTCCTTTAAATATACTTCTTTGGACCTTCGCTTCAGCTAAGCTTCTTCTTTCTGCTGTCAATTCCACACTCCAGGTTTTCATGGTTTTCTCGATAAAGTTTATGGCTTCATGTGATATTTGGTATATTTTGAGGAAGTTCATCATCCAGCTTTGTGGGACCATATAATATCTCTTTTTGTTGTCAATCCAGGACATGGCTAAATTTTTTCGTCTGGTCTTGCTTTCGTCTCGGATGTGCCTCTGGATCCTTTGCGGCATCCTTTCTGTTCCTCAAGGAACAATCTGCGGCTTGTTAGCAAGTAGTAAATCTCTTCCCTCATTTGTGCTGTTAATATTTTCCATGTCATCGGTAGGCAGGTTATGGGTCTGTAGTTATTTGGGGGCGGTTCTCTTGAGAGGATCCTTCTGGATCAATGTGGTTTTTTCCTTTGGTCATCATATCGGGTACATGTGCTCCATGTAGGCATCTGTTCATTTCTAGTGCTTGTCTGTTGTGAATGGAGGTGAATTTCTTGAACCAAAAACCATGTATTCCATCATGGCCTGGCGTTTTCCAGTTTGATATTTTTAGTGTCATTTTGAGTAAATTGTTGCGTATTTCCGCTTTCGGACCTTCTTGGAGCCCTTCTAATTTTTTTGTTATATTGTTTATCCATTCAGCTTTTTCATTATGTTTTCTTGGTTGGCATATTTTAGTCCAAAATCGTCCGGTTTCTCTTGCATCCGGTTGTTGGTATGTTTTCGTGTCATCTTCCAATTGTTGGAAGAATTTTTTGTTGCTTTGGAATGTCCCGTTTTGTCAGTATTGTTTTACCCTTTGTCGATATCTCTTTAATCTTCCTTCTTTCGCCAGTAATTTTTGGTTTATTTCCTCAAGTTATTTTTTCTTGTGTAGCCTTTTTCTTTTTGTTCTTACATATTCTAGCGTCTTTCTTTTGTTTCATCATTTTGGCCATTTTTCGTAGATTTTTTATATGCGTTTCCAGTCGAATTTCCCACCCTGGTTCGATTTTTTCTTCGTTCTTTTTGAGGGGATCCCAATTTCCTCACAAACTAATTTCGCCCCTGTATAATTTAGTTCATTTGATTTGGTTATATTATTCGTTGCTATATGAGATAGTACTTGATTTGTTTTATTCGTTTCCGTCCTAACTGTTCTTTATTCTATTTCTTGGAGATGGTAATGTAGTCTTTTCCCCGTTCATAATTCTCTTTAAATTTTCTAGCTTTACTTTTGGTTCTTATGATAGTGTTTGCTCTCTGTTGTCTGGTTGTGTGGCGTTTTTATTTTCTGAAGTTGGTGGTTCATTTTGGTTAGACTGTTTTTTTATTTGTTAATACTTGGTGTGTCTGATATTGTATTACTATCTTTGTTCATTATTTATTTTCTGGTGTATTTCTTGTATTTCAAGGTCAGAAATCTAATCTATCTTTATTATTGTCCTGACTTCGTCGGCCAGTCTTGTTGTCTAAAACTAGCGCATATTCGCCAGATCTCTATCATTCTTTTTTTATATCCTCTTTGCATTGGGTTGCTCCTAAAATAGCAGTGTCGTGCAAGTTTGTTATCTTCCCTTGTCGATGTTTTTTTGCTAGCTTCTCTGATTGGAGTGGTTCCTTAAATCGTCATTCGTGTACCTTAAAAAAGAACAGCCAACATTCGCAGGAGGAGGTTCGGGTCTCCTATGTTGGCTATCAGGAGAGCACCAACCGATCATGACATCCAAGCCTGTTGCCTGGGTCCCACGTTGTGTCATATTTTGATTTAACACTTTTATCATGGGTGGTATATTGTTACTATACCAGACCCAGGGGTTGTTTATTATCTGCGCACATGACACAGATGTGACCGAGAACTGTCTCGGTAACTGTTCATAAACAGTGGGTCACCAAAAAAAAAAAAAAAAAAAAAATGTTAAAGTCACTTATTCTGCTATTTTTATACCTTATTTCTCAAACTAAATATTAGCTTCAGGTGTTCTTGTATCACCTTTATGGTTTTATATTTACTGTCCTATTTTGAGACTTTATTTCCACTAAAGTGGGTCATTTTTAAAATAAAGATTAGGCTCCTGATGTCTTTCCAGTTGTATTGAGGACGGTAATTGTTCTTACTTAACGCTTTCAGACTATATCAGGTACGTATATTTTCATTGATTGATAGAAGTCTCATAAATATAATTTAGCGCGGTAAATTTAAACAAATTTATTTCGTTATTTCGGAATAGTTTAGCTGAAAATAATTGAGGCAATTAAAATGTCTTCATTTAAAGATTTTACCAGTAACGAAAAATCAATGTTTTTCAAATAAAGGCACATTTTACTGACCCGACGTTCTTCGAAAAACACACGGCAAAGATCCGTTTATCTGTTGGATAAGTAATGCTGGAGCTTTGGGGAATGCGAAGTACCCCTTCATTGACATCGCTCCCAGGTCCACTCTGGGTTGGAGTGGTAGCACCTGATCGATTCCTATATAGATAGAACTAAACTGAGTATTTATACTAAACTGAACTACTTGAAATTGTTATTTCAACTCCGTACTTCTTGAATTGCTTGAAATAGAACTGTTTTGATATTTCAACTGCGTACTTATGCTGAGCTGAATCGTTTGCAATGGAACTGTTTTGTATGCTAAAACCGAATTATTTGAAATAGAATTGTTTTTGACTTTGAAACCGTACTTACGCTAAACTGAATTGTTTGAATTAGAACTGTACGACTAAACTGAATAGCTTGAAAAAGAAATGTTCTTAATAATTAAACTGTATTCATGCTAAACTGAATTGTTTGAAATAGAACTGATTATTTGTATAAAAATTCATGCAGCATTAAATATACCTAAAAAGGTTGATATGCCATGAAAACCAACCAACCAACCAACCAACCAACCAACCAACCAACTCTGTCCATCTTACTTTAAAGCAATGTCATTCAGTTTGATGTTAAATCCATTTGAGGTCAGTTTTAGCAGACATTTTATCTATTTTTGTGTGTTTCTTTCATCATCATAATTTTTTACAATGCATCCCCCCCCCGTTCTTTCTATGATGGCAAAGTTGGCATCTCTTTTGTTTGAGCAGAAATGTAGTTCTAAAAGTATTTGTTTGTTGTAATCCATAAATTTGATCCTGGGTCTATAGTGATTAAGTTAAAAGTAAAAGAGCTTTTCTGACTTTCCGATGCATTGTTTTTGGTAACGAGTGCAGTCTTTCATTTCTATAGTTTAATGACTGTCGCTGTTTAGCTTAGCCTAAGAGAAATTTACTTTTTGTCACCAGGTGGCTCACGCACCAGTATCTCGCCTACTGTGTTTATATGGCCGAAATGCGGTATTTTCGTAAAAAAAATCACACCCAAAATTACGAAAAAGCCTGATGTAGAAAAGATATATTTCCACGCAAAATGTATAAGCTTTAGCCTTGCCTACAGAAAATGGAACTCGTATCATACACGGGATGTATGATGAAATCATTTTTTCGAGATTGAATTTTCGCACGATACGGAAGATCGGATAATATTTGAGTACATGCGGGATGAAATAATGATGATAGGAAAAGCACCGCGCAGCAGAAAATTATAGCATTGTATTTCCAAAAAGTTGTTTAAAAAAGTAAGCATTTGAAATTTTGGATTTCACTTAAAATCGAATAGCAGCCCAAGCATTGTAAAGATGATAGCAAACCAGAAGAGAATAGTACCCTGACTTATGTAACTCTTTTGATTCTCGGGTTAAGGATGATCTTTGTCCAAATCGACGGATACCAAGAACATTTCCCCCCATTTAAATTCATTTAATTTCAATTATTTCGTTTCTAGTCTGACAATAAAGTAACAAATATTTTACAAAAAAATAGTCAACAACGTAACTTTATATCGACCATACATCCATCCATCCATACATACATACATACATTT
Source organism: Sepioteuthis lessoniana (assembly GCA_963585895.1). Taxonomy (NCBI): domain Eukaryota; kingdom Metazoa; phylum Mollusca; class Cephalopoda; order Myopsida; family Loliginidae; genus Sepioteuthis; species Sepioteuthis lessoniana. The sequence continues at coordinate 26,679,473 of OY757910.1, read as the reverse complement.
ATATAACATAGTCACACACACACACACACACACACACACACACACACACACACACACACACACATATATATATATATATATATATATATATATATATATATATATAGTTCAGTCTGGTTTGGGGTTATAAAATGTGCTGGCAGCATTTCTGCATAGGGGTAAGAACCCCACCAACGCGTGTCCTGGATAAGGCATTAAACTATCCTATGGTGAAGCTCCTGTCCTTGAGCTTTGGGAAATGGGGTATACCGCTTCATTGCCATTACTCCGAAATCTACCCTGACCTGGAGTGGTAGTACCTGTTAAGGTCCTATCTACGGGTCAAAACGAACTGTTTATACTTGAAACCATTTAACTGTGTGCAAACAAATGATTGATTTCAATTTGAATTATTAGTATTAGATAGCAATACTTGAAAACAAATAACTGTGTGCAAATAGAACTATTAGCGTTATATAGTAACACTGAAAACCATTTGACCGTGTGCAAGCAATAAATAGCAACATTCAGAACCATTTAACTGTTTAAAAACAATAAATAACTCTATTTGAAGCCATTTTATTGTGTCTGACGAAATGAGCTCTGGCTTGTTAAAAATGTTACTTACAAACTATTCGTTTACGATTTTACATTATATAGTTTATAAAGGTTGACATGCCATAAAAACCAACCAACCAACTAACCAACCAACCGACCAACCAACTAACCAACTATATAAAATGGGCAACTCGAAGATTCCCTTTTCATAACCTACTACACCTAGGTGGAGGGGAGGGTGCCACTCCTTTCTCGGGATTGATTCACTTTACCCTTGACCTGTACCTTATAATGTTGAGTGTTAAGCAAGGAGGCACCAAGTACCATCTTTTGAGTCTTTGGTATGACTCGACCTGGCCATTGGCAAACGCTCTACCAACTATATATATATATATATATATATATATATATATATATATATATATATATATATATATATATATGCACACACACACACACACACACACACATATATATATATATATATATTTATATAAAAGTAAAAAAAATTAGAAATTACTCATATTTCTTTGGCAATAATATTTATTTCAGCAGACCCAATATTTTAAAAAATGTTAGATCTGCATCATCAGATAAAGAAATAATGAAAAATTTCTGATGAAGATTTAGAAAAACCCACAAAATTCCCGCCTCCATATCGCCCTATCCCAAATTTCATTTTTTTAATGTAAAGACCAGGCCATTTGCTTTTCCTGTCTAGTTGACAAATGTCATTCAATTCCTGTATCAAGATGTATCAATTTTTGACTTCTCTTTCCTTTTCCCCCCTCTTTTTTTTATCTAATTGCAAATAAAATTCTGAACCCAAATGAAGGAAATTATTAAAAAAAATATAGAAAAAAAGAATTAATGGATTTGTGGAGAGAAATTTATCTTATATAAACAACTTACATGAGTATTAATAACCTCTTAACAAAATCAAATTATATTATAAAATATATTTTATATTAAAGACTATTTTCTCAAAAAAACTAAGAAAATTGTCATACCAATATTTTTATACTATTCAATATAATTGATCACATTAAAAGTAAAAATAAAGATTATACCTGTTACTCTTAAGACTATTATCTATAATTATAAACAAATGCAACATAATATCATATATCCTCAAGATTAGAATTATATCTTACATATTATTATAATATTCATGTTATTACTAAACCTCAAATTATTAATTCTATAAATGAAATTATAACAAGTATTATAGATAATACCTTATTAAGAATTATCTTCACAACTCTTATTACTATTAAAATTATTACTACGGATCGACAAACCTCTAAATATTATAAACTAATCATCAAATCATTATCGTGATAAATATTTATAACATCAACGCCAAACAAAACATAAATAGACATCAACAACAATAACTACCACAATATGCTATTACTTAATATAACAATTATATAATAATAATGACGCTCCCTCACGGGGGTTGAGCACTCTGGCGAAGGACTTAACGGCTGCCACTCGCATAATGCAAAGCTCTTCGAATGAATTGAGCACTCTGGTATCCGGTAAGGTATAAAATGTAAACAAACGAACGCTACTAAATAATGCCTTATAATTTCTGGGCTGACGTGGTTCGCTTGCGGGCTAAGCGGTGGGATACTAAGATCCTAGCTTCAAGCGTCCTACGTGTCTAGCCACACTGAAGAGATGTGATACAACGAAAACGACTGTCTGTAGATGACAATATATATATATATATATATATATATATATATATATATATATATATATAGTAACACTCCTTTTCTTCCACAAGGTTGGTTTTGGTATTAGATGATCAAAAAAGTTGGTATGCAGTTCAACAAAGAAACCAAACCATATATATATATATATATATATATATATATATATATATATATATATATATATATATATATATATATATATGCAGAATATTTTATCAATATTTTTGTTGGCTACCTTTACCACTTAGGCAGTGGATATTATTAAAGACAATAGGTTTGTAATTTTATTTTCATTGCAGTATCGTTTATTATAATTAGAATGTTATGACCTTTCTATCTTTCAACTTTAACATGAGACGAAAATTAAAAATTAGTCATTATCAAATAAATATTTCTGACGGATTTTTGGTATATAAAGATTTTCATTCCGGGAGTAGTAATTATTGTATTATCTATTTGGGACAATCAACCGATAAAAGTTCGGATGATCGATTGATTTAGTTTTCAACAAAATAAATTGAGATTAAAATGGCGATGGAAACTGGAATGAAAGTCACCAACAAAAATCTCACTATTAAGTTATTAAGCTATATTTTAGAATATCAAAGGAAGAAAAGTCAGAAGATTAAAAGAATTAAAACAAAAATCATATATTAATTTATCCCAGTAGATTTGGTTGGGTTTTGAGGCATATCAACCATTGTAGGTCATTCAATGCCAAATTCTCTTTATATATACATGAATATATAAAATTTGGTTTGGTTGGGTTTTATGGCATATCAACCATCGTAGCTTATCTAATGCAAAATCCTCTTTATACATATATATTAAATATATAAGATTTGGTTTGGTTAAGTTTTATGGCATATCAATCATTGTAGGTTATTTAACGCCAAATGCTTTTTATACATAGATATTAAATACGTGGTACCTTCAATAAGTTTCCAGACTTTTTTGTACAGGCATTTAAAATTGTCGTAGACTCTTGAAAATTCAGTATATTATTGCTATATATCTTATGAGATGGCTAACCAATTTATATGATTTCAGGTTCAAATCAACAGCTATAGCAGCAATTGGAATACACCCTACTAAATCCTGATTGTCACAGCTGCTGGATTTCAAAAATGCAATCTAGACGTGAGGACACTTTAGAAGAACGATATGCAATAAAATTCTGTTTTAAACTTGGCAAAAATGCCACAGAAACGTATGGACTGCTTCAGACTGCTTTGGGACCATCTAGCATGAATCGAGCATCAGTTTTTGAGTGGCATAAGAGATTCAAAGGAGGCAGGAAGTCTGCGAGGGAGGATGAGAGGTGTGGAAGGAGTAAGGAAGTCAATAGATCAGTGTTGATTGGCCCATGGGTTAGGGTTAGGGGTTCTATGTTGAGGTTTTAAGGGAGTTCAGGAAGAGATTCCGTCGGAAGAGGCCAGCACTCTTTAGAGCGGGTCAGTGGCATTTCCACCAGGACTATGCACCAGTCCACAACTCCATCCTTGTCACAGACTATTTGACCAAGATGGGCTTCAATACAGTTTCTCAGCCTCCCTATAGTCCAGATCTTGCTCCTTTTGACTTTTGGTTATTCCCTAAGCTCACAGGCTGTCTTTATGAGACAATTGAGGAGATGAAAGAGGCTGTGACGAAGGTCATGGACACGATCACACAAGAGTACCTCCATGGGGACTTCCAGAAGTTGTTGGAACGGTACAACAAATGAAGTGCAGCCGGAGGAGATTACTTCGAAGGGGACTAGAGTTTCATGTGTGTACTATCAATAAAAGTACCCCCACGAAAAAGGTCTGGAAACTTATTTAATGATCCTCGTATATAAGATGTGGTTTGTTTGGGTTTTATGGCATATCAACCATTGTAGGTTATTTAATGCCCAAACCTCTTTATACATGTATATTAAATATATAAGATTAGGTTTGGTTAGGTTTTATGGCATATCAACCATTGTAGATTATTTGATGCTAAATCCTCTTTATAAATATATATTAAATATATATGATTTGGTTTGGTTGGGTTTTATGGCATATCAACCATTGTAGGTTATTTGATGCTAAATCCTCTTTACAAATATATATTAGATATATATGATTTGTAAACATAAGTCCACAAAGTTAAATAGTTCCAAGCATTGCTATATATCACTAATAATTCATTTAAACATGAGTCATTAGTTTACACGCAGTTAAATGATCAAACAGTTCTCTTTCTAACAATTCAGTTTAGCATAATTCAATGTTTCCAAGAATTGCTATCTACCACTACCAATTCAATTAAACATCAGTCATTTGTTTATACGGTATCAAATGATCAAACATATGGACACGGCGACACGAATTCAAATCCTGACTATTGCGTTCATATAGCACTAATACCATTGGGAAAGGTATGAATCCAAATATTCCCCCTCCAGCTATGGGTAAATAGTAGGGCAGACTAGGTTCTTCCGCCTTGGTAAGGCAACTAGTCTAGGAGAAGGAAAACTCTGAATTTAAACCTGTTAAACTCCGCTTAAAAATTGACCTTGTGTCATATCCTGCCCGAGCGGAGGGGTTGGTAAATAGGATTAAATGATCAAACAGTTCTATTTAAATCAATTAAATTTAGCATAAGTCATTTGTTTGCACTCAGTTGAAATGTCAAACAGTTCTATTTGACCCATAGATTGGACCCTATCAGATACTACCACTCTGGGCTACAGCAGTCCAGGGAGGGATGGTAATAAAGGAGTACTCTGCATTACTGGAACCTCACCATTAGATTGTTTAATGTCACATCCAGGTCTTACTCTTCTGCAGCTAGTGTATTCGACAACCCTAGCCATTGTGCTCCATCTCAATAGATAGGACTCAAAATAACAACGGATTCCGTGAAAAAAGTCACGAATTAAAGTAACAATATAACGTTATCCTGTTATACCCAATAATGTCTGAGAAGGAAAAGATCGGCGGACTTTTAAAAAATACATGCTTAAAATTTGACTGGTAATGAATTAAGTATTTTTAATAACATAAATGACATTTTAATTTAAATTTTTTTTAGATTTGAGAAAAAATAGTTTTGTGATATTTATCGACTTATTAAGCTTGTGTCACGTAGTTAACGAATAATAACTAGTAATACAAGTTAGCGTTTACCTAGTTTTGAAAACATTCAAAGGTAAATTATTTATAAACCAAACAACATATTAATTCATTTTATTTATTGCAACAAAATAATTCAAAAAATGAAGTGATGTTTTGATAAAGTTAACAATTAGAATCATATTCAATCTATATTATGTTGTGACGCTTTTAATTGCTTATTTTTTTTATATTAGAGAAAATAATGCAAAAGGTGTTACACATTGCAGCACAAAACAAACGGAAACTAATTGACTAAATACATGAATGAAATCAGGAAACGTTTGCAGAAGAATTGACCGTTAACACTGTTCAAGTTTCGTATTATAACTTGTTTCTTTCACAGGGCAGAAAAATTTCAGCCTTAGTTTGTCTGATTAACTTTGATTAATATATTATTATAAAACTGAAACATTCTTTTGAATGAGAACAATAGAATATTTGAAATAGATAGATAGATAGATAGATAGATAGCAGACAGAGGTGAATAGATAGATGGATGGATAGGAAACAGGTTAAGATAGATAGATAGATAGATAGATAGATAGATAGATAGATAGATAGATAGATGACGGATTGAGATAGACAGATAGATAGGGAACAAACTGAGATAGATAGATAGATGGATAGATAGATAGGGAATAGACTGAAATAGATACATAGATAGATTGATAGGGAATAGAATGAAATCGATAGATAGATAGATAGATAGATAGATAGGGAACAGGCTAAGATAGATAGATAGATAGATGACCGATTGAGATTGATAAATAGATAGGGAACAGACTGAGATAGATAAGTAGGGAACAGGCTGAAATAGATAGATAGATAGATAGATAGATAGATAGATAGATAGATAAGAGACGGACTGATAAATAGATAAATAGATATGCAACAGACTTAGATTGATAGATATTCTTCCACTATTCAAACTCATGTCTACTTCCTTTTCTGTTGTCTTCAATCTATTTCTTTATTAGTCATTTCGCCAACGGCGAAACTTTCATTCAAATATATTTTCGATTCATCACTTAATTCATACTAAATTTTTTTCGTGAAGACAAATATTAAGTTAAAAAAGTAACATCGTTTCATTTTATAAAAGAAATATCTCCCCAAAACGAAGACTATTGACTTAATTGTGAATCATGTCAGCCCCATGTCTTCAGTGATCTGTCACAACGCTTGCAATGTTTATAGAAGGATAGCTTAGAGTTAAAGATTTGTGTGTCGGCCATTGGTTTGAGCTTTCTTTCCGGTTGAAACACTTTTGGCTGAAGATGGTCAGCGTTCGTGTGTCGCTTGGTGTGACCTGCAATCGGTTTGAATTGTTATTGTGAACTGAGATTTTGAATGTGGTGACTGGCAAAACCTGTGGCTCAATAGTGTGAGACCTTATTTGAAAAGGTGATTACCGTTTGACGACTGGAATGAGAAGGAATTTTAACTTAGTTGGCTTCGCTTATACTTAGTTACCTTCTCTGGAATAGACTTAATTGTATTTGCACACACACACACACACACACACACACACACACACACACACACACACACACATATATATATATATATATATATGTGTGTATATGTGTATGTTCAACTACGCACACAATCAGACACGCACATTTAAGTACGTACACACATATACAGACACATTCAAGTATTCAGATTTACACACAAGTATTGACGTATATATACACACTCACACTCATACACACATATATACTCACACACATGC
>OY757910.1:26574834-26667334 GCA_963585895.1 Sepioteuthis lessoniana | reverse complement strand
TTCTTTTTAGTACGAGAGAAAAAGAAAAAAAAAAAACTGAAGAAAAAAAGCAAGATTCTACAAAGCAGTACGATTTATAGACTGATACTTTTTCTGAGCCACCCAAGGAAAGGAGTAGCGCCCTCCCCTACACCTTGGTGTAGTAAGCTATCGAAAAGGGAGCCTTCGGGTCACCCTCGACTATGGTCGCCTACTTTACTTACTTACTTTTTCTGAGAATTAATTTTTAATTTTTTTTTTACGGTTTCAAGTGAGCATTGTCAGAAGATAGCGGTTTCAAATCCTACCCAAGCCGGCCAGAGGTTTACTTGGTCAAAAAACGTGGTGCGATAGACAACAACTATAGAAGGCAGTAATTACTGGGGATACGGTTACAAGACTCATCATTCCTATCCGAGGTCGCGGTAAATCACCTGAAGAAGGCCAGAGGTGAAATTTGGCCGAAACGTAGTGAAAGAAGAAACAACACAAAAAAACTACCAAGATAAGGACAAAAAGTCCGCAACAAATAAAAATTAATTCTCAGATTAAGAAGCCTCATCTCAAAATGATTCCAATTAAAGACTGATACTTTTTCATTGTGTTACTTATTAAGATATGCTTTTAATATTTAATATCTTATCGATGATTTTTTATTATCTAATTTTTGATAAGTAAATTTTAAATTAACTTCACTCATAATTTTTCATTGTATTAGCTATTAAGAATATTAAAGAATTTATTTTTCATATGCAAAAATGTCAATGAAGTTTCCAGAATCATCAATATAAACAATATTTCTATGCAATCCTTCAGAAAAAATTGTAAATAATTATTTACTAAATTTTCAGTTGATGGATTAGATCATTTTAGATAGTTTTATTTTAGAGGATCTTTTAAAATCTTTATTTTTCAAATTTTTAAAAATTACTTTAATATTTTAGGCACTTTCACTTTAAGATCAAAACCTGAAGTGTAGAAATAATCCTATTTTATATATAAAAAAAACCCATCCTAATACGAACGTTAGTGAAATCTTCATCGGCTTGTTTCAAAAACATACTGTGGTTGATAGGTGACTGAGATTATAGAAAAATAAATCCCACAAAAAACACAAGAAATTTCTTTTTCTTTCATAACCTAAGAAGGGATAGATCTGATAACTTATATTGATGTGGAGAGTGTACTTGATATTATAGACAACTAAAAGACAAACTAAATGCGGGAAATTTAGTTTTGGTTCTTGGCATAAGAAAATATAGATTTTTCGACTTCTTGGCATGGGAAAGGTGTAGCTGAGGTGACAGACAATACACACATATAAAAATAAAACAAAATACTTGAGAGTGGATTGTTAATTAGATAGAAATTACATCTGTTACTGGTTTAAATGAGATAAAACTTTCAATTTTGCTTTTATTTTCTCTCTTTTTATAATATTTCAAGCACAATTTATTGCAGTTTAGACATTAAAAATATAATTAAAAAATAAAACACTGCAAAAAAAAAAAAAAAAAAAGACAAAACAAAACAAAAAAAAATAATACCCAAAGCAAAACAAGAAACAAAATAAAAATTCTAACTGTAAAAAGAGCCCAGTCTGCTGTGGGGACTGTAGAATACACCGACTGCATTTCTTCAGAGGGGTAAGACTCCCTCAATAAACAAGTGTCCTGATATGACGCAAAATAATCTGATGTTGAGGCTCCAGTGATACTGGAGCTATGTGAAATATGGAGTACCCCTTCAATGTCATCGCTTCCTGATCTACTGTGACTCGGAGTGAAAGTACTTGATGGGGCCCTATCTATAGGTCAAATAGAATTGTTTGACATTGAAACTGTGGGCTAAAAAACGACTGATGTTTAATTGAATTGTTAAAAATAGAAATCTTTGATCATTTAACTGTGTGTAAACAAATGACTGATGTTTAATTGATTTGTTAGTGACACATAGCAATAGATTGGAACGACTTAACTTTGTTGATTTATGCTAAACTGAATTGTTAGAAATAGAACTGTTTGATAATTTAACTGTGCGTAAACAAATGACTAATGTTTAATTGAATTGTTAGTGATACATAATAATACTTGGAACTATTTATTTGCGCAAACGAAGAGTAATGCGTAATCAAATAATTAGAGTTAGATAACAATACGTGAAACGATTTAACTGTGTGCAAAAAATGAGCCCAGACTCGTTTAAAAATGTTATCAACAAAATGTGCTATCATATATTTAAGATACATGTAAATAGAGGATTTGGCATTAAATAACCTTCAATGGTTGACATGCTATAAAACGCAACCAAACCAAATCGTATATATAAAATATATATGTATAAAACAGGATTTGACATTGAATAACCTTCAATAGTTTATGTCATAAAACCCAACCAAACCAAATCTTATATATCTAATAATAATGTATAAACAGGATTTGGCATGAAATAACCTACGTTGGTTGATATGCCATAAAATCAAACCAAACCAAATCTAACAGTAAAAACAGTATGAGGTAAAATTTGAAAAAGAAACTTTGTCTTTTAGATTTTGTACTAATGCAAATATCCCACTTACTATCGTATGTGTTTTAATTTTGACGAAGAAGAAAATAGCACTATTACTAGTGGAAATCACTTCCACATTCATCTTGGCTAGCTGAACCTTTCCCCAAATACGAAATGGTCCTTTTGAGTCCTTGAGTTGGAGACCCTTTGACGTCCACAGTGACAAAACACTATATTAGTATCTCAATCTGTTAAAAACTGATTTCTTTTAGCTATTCGTTAGCTGTTGCAAAATAAGACTTTCCAGTCTTTCCTTTTGTTGGCTCAGGAAATTGGGAATTATAGAAAAACTCGTGAAATATTTTGTCGGATCATATGAATTAAGAAATATCTCACACTGAGCGCTTTTATGCGTCAAAGAAATTTTCTTCAGTACATATACCGGCGTTTCTCTGAGATTTATACACTCGTGTAGACATATGCAAATTTCTAAGCGTCTCTATATATTACAAAGAAAACAAAAATAAAAACTTATTAAGACATATGAAAATGGAAAGCCTGCATTACGTTGTGAAAAGTTTAGCGGTTTTAGCAAGCAGGTCATTACAAATGAGTTCGATGCACACTGGGTGCACCATTCTTACTGCCTTGCTTCAATTCTTATCTACGTGTAGTTTTAGAGGTGCCTCATTGCAGTGTAACAGTCAAACTCTCAGTAATGAATTTAATCCACACTGGGTGCTCCATTCTTACTGTCGTGTTCCAAATCTAATCTACGTGTAGCTTTAGAGGCGCCTCTTCGTGGTTTAACGGTCAAACCATCAGTAATAAACCTGATCCACACTGTGTGCCCTATTTTTGCAGTCTTGTGCACAATATAAGCAGTGTTTAATGCACCTCATCGTGCAGTAATGGTTAGCTAGCTAGTCTCACACCCAATTGTTACAAAGTTTTAGGTTTGATTTAAACAATTCCGTTTAGCATAAGTACGCAGTTTAGATGTCAAAACAGTACTATTTCAAGCAATTCAGTTTATCGTAAGTACACAGTTTAGTTCTATTTGATCCATTGATAGGACCCTATCAGGTGCTACCTTTCGTGGCCAGAGTGGACCTGGGAGCGATGGCCATGAAGGAGTACTCCCCATTCCCCAAAGCCCAGCATTACTGGAACCTCACCACCAGATTGTTTAGTGTCATATCAGGACACTCGTTTGGGGGAGGGGGTCTTACCTCTCTGCAGAGATGCAGTCGGTGTATTCTACAGCCCCAGCCAACTCAGCAACAACGACTGTTAGCGGGATTTTTAATGACATATCAATATTCATGCGTTGTTTAACGCCAAAGCCATTCTTTTAGAAGAACAGCAGTTGTACTCTTTAAACGATATATGGGGAATAAGTGGGTTCATACCTTTTCCAAAAACGTTAGTCCGAGAGTGAACGTAATAGTGCTACTGGATTTCGAATCCGCTTACTATTATTGAATAATCCATGAAGGTTGATATGCCATTAAGAAAAGAAAGGAAAGAAAGAAGTCAGTTATTCCCCTGCGATGGGTTAAAGAGTATCACATCTGTTCTTTTATAGAGACAAGGCATTGAATTACCTAGAAAGTTGACATGCCATTAAATAAAAAGATAAACCAAACCAACGAAGATATGTAAATAATAAAAATAAGGATAGGATTAACTTAGAAAATATTGACACTAACAGTAACTTTAGCCCAATCGGCTGGGGCTAAACAACCTCCAAATGTGTGTCCTGTATATGACGCTAAACTTTTTTATGGTGAGGCTCCTGTCCTGGAGCTCTGAGAACCCCTTCAATGCCATTACTTCCAGGTCCACTCTGACCCGGAATGGTAGTATCTATCTATGGTCTAACAGAACTGTTTATCCACTAATATGTTTGCAAACAAATGACTGATGCTAAATTGAATTGTCTGTGTTACATAGCATTACTTGGAACGAAGTGTGCAAACGAATGAATAATACTGAATAGAATTATTAGTGTTAAATAACAATATTTGAAACCACTTAATTGTGTGCAAACAAATGAACTCTAGGTCGTTTAAAAATGTTATCTATAAACTATGCGTTTATAGATCATATATATGTATACATATATAAATGTCAATGCAGCGGTAGAAGTCGAACCCTGGTTGACGAAAATAACAGGAATTACACCTGGTACCTAAAGTAAACAAGATACAGGTGTTCTCAGCGGGAACACCACGTAAATTGCGTGAGTGGCATGCCAGAAAGAAGTGCGACGTGCATTGTGTAGGCAGCAGCCTGGAGGAGGTGTGACCGGAAAAATTTGCGTGGGCCTCCGGGATATTAAATAACCAGCAGGATTTCGACCCGAGCAGAAAGAAGAAAAAAGGGGTTCACTGAAGATTTGCACCTCGGCCCCTGTGTGTGCAGCTCAGCCGTCTTCAACCGTCCCATACTCTACTCATCCGTACATTTTGGGCAAGAAAAAGAAAAGAAAAGAAAAAGAAAGAAGCCAGTTATTTGTTATACATCAGTGTTGTCGTTTTCCTCTGTTATACAACACAAACAAAGGAGCTCTGGTTCGTTTAAAAATGTTTCCTATAAACTGTTTGCTTACAAATCATAAATATTTGTGCGTAAAAAGAATTTGGCATTAAATGACCTACAAATGTTGATTTGTCATCAAATCCAACCAACCAACCCTACTGTAACTTGATGTCTAAAAACACTTTTCGTTGAATAATCTTTTAGTCTATGAGCTTCAAAAGAATACACTTTTGCCAGATTACTGAAACAACTATCATGTGTTGTTTATATGAATCATCTGAGACAAATTCGATGTTCATTCATTTAAGTCCACCTAAATGTCACGGTTAGCTGATATCTTTCTTATAAATGTTTCATTTTGTCCTTTTCGTTTCAGTCTACATGTAATTGTAATAGTAGGAAACAAATAAGTAAAATCCTTGCCACCCATCCCCTGTAAAACGTGTTCATCATCATTCATTAACTACAATAAATAAACACAAATTCTTGATACTTACACATTCCCCATCCCATCCCACACACGTATCAAAGAAGACTAAAAAAAAAAAAAAAAAAGAAAAAAAAAGAAGAGAAAAAAAGAAAAGAAAAATGCACCAAAAAGACTAAGCATATGATGTCACTTACTTTTAAACGTGCTGATAGCTCAACTGAACCAGGATCAATGAATCAACCTGAACATTGTTTATCTTTCATTCAAACTGAGTCCGCCTTCGAATGGGACACGGACACAAATTGAAACGAATTGAACGGCTGATCAAGCAAAAAGTATTTAAAAAAAAAAGAAGAAGAAAAGAATAAAGGCACGAGGGCAAAAGATACGTAGTGGCATTTCTTATTAACTTGATCTGGCCATCAGAGAAAGCAGCATTGATCTATTGCTAACATGCCTGCTTGAAACGGCTAAACGGTAAATGGCAATGTATTATTTGACACCGGACAAAACCGACGTAGTTCCTTAACAGAGAGTTTTTAACGTTGATTGATTAAAGATCTCGGTTTAACTCTCTGCGTCACCCTTTCTCGATTTATCGGGCTGAGTCAGGCCTTATTAATCTGATCAAAAAGTATTGAGACTGAAACTTTTGTAAATTTATTTTAAAACTTAACATTTTGATTTGGATTGCTTTCTTTGTTTAATAGTGTTGCGTTCTGGTTAGTGAACGCTTGTAGTATTAATAAAAAGACAAACCACGATATGTGAGGAAATAGAGTTATATTCACAGGAAAAGGTATTTACAATAGAGAGACTGTTAGTCAACAAGAACATAGGATTTATTTAGAAAATAAGGATATAGTCCAACAATAGTATTGGCTTCCGTTATAAGGAGCAACTCTTCACCTTCTAGACCGCTGGTATTAGTAGCTACTGATATATATGGCAGATGGACTTGCTCATTGTGTCGAAAAGGTAGGTGATACCCAACAAATAGTATATCAACTTACGCGGATTGTTTAATGTCAATACAATCCTTGCAGAAAAATAGAAGTGGTACTATTTCAGCCATACCCGGGTGTGTAATCTGGTGAGATGAGACGGTTTATACCTTCCCCAAGGGTATTTGTCCGAAAGTGTATACAACAGCACGACTGCAGTTCGAACTCGCTGACTACGATGACACAGTCAAGCTCGTTAGCCTCTTCGCCACGGGGATTCCCCAAATTAAAATTTTTGTAAAGACATGTGCACAGCTGAGCTTCGTCCTACCGGTGAGGCTTAGAATACGTCGACTAAATCATTTAACTCACCCCTCACCAAAAGGGTGTCCTGGATATGATACTAAATTGTGTGTGTGTGTGGGGGGGTGACGCTCCAGTTCTGGAACTCTGGGAAGCATGAAGTTATCATTATTCCCAGGTCCACTCTGATCCATAGTGGTAATACATGTTAAAATTCATCTACGGGTCAAATCAATCTGGTCGAAAATTAGTAGATTAGGCTAGGAATACTTGAAACCATATAAACGTGTGCAAATTATTTGTATTGGGTAGAAATACTTGCTACCATATAACTGTCCAAACAAATGATTAATATATTTTCATAGACAAACTAACAATTTGCAATAAAATGTCGACAATATAAACTGTTAGTTTTAAAATCATACATTTGCAAAGGAATCAAATTTCGGCATTAAATAACCCATAAGGAGTTGATATATCGTTAAAGAAATAAAGCAAATAGACATAATTATGATTACAATCAAACGTTAACAAAGGAATCAAATTTCGGCTTTAAACAACCCTGTAGAGGTTGATATGCCGTAAAACCAATCTATCAATAATTTAAAGCTGAGCAGCTTATATAATAAAGTGATGATGTACTTGACCCACCAATTGGTCAAACAGATCTGTTCGAAAATTATTAGTATTGGATAGGAATACTTACAACCATATGACTGTGAGTAAATTATGTGTATTTGTACAAAGTCTAGCAGAATGATCTCTCGGTATGATCGGTGTTATCTCTTTTATTTATGTTTGAAAGAAAAAGGAAAAGAAAAAGAAATATGTGAAAACACACCAACACACAAAGCAAAAATCTAGATCTTTCTTTTACTATGGGAAAGAATATTATTGTCACACGTTTATTTGTTTTTATATAAAATATTTTTTTATAGTTCTACCAAAACCTTGGGGTTATTTATTACCTGCACTCCTTTCACAGGTTAAACTTGGTATCCTTTTAAGGAAGAAAACATTAAGCTTATTACAAGCATAAAACACAGAGAGAGAGAGAGAGAGAGAGAGAGAGAGAGAGAGAGAGAGAGAGAGAGAGAGAGAGAGGAGGGGGGAGATAAAAACACCAAAAGAAAAAAATACACACACTTACTCACAAACTCAAACAAAAATAAAATCAAAACACCCCATACGCACAAACGCACAAAAATGCAAAAACAAAACATACACAAACATATAAACAACAATTTAAAAAAGAACACACACACACACACACACACACACACACACACACACACACACACACACACACACACACACAAAAATACAAAAAAAAAAAACTAAAACAAGAAAAGCAAAAAACAAAAGCAAAAATCACACACACACACACACACACACACACACACACACAAATTTAAACAAACAAAACACAAACACACAAATTACAAAAGCAAAGGGGGAATCCCTGTTGCTTAATGGTTAACGAGCTGGAATGTAGCCTCGAATGAAGTGAGTTCGAATTCTATTGAAGCTATTACGTTAACGTTTGGACTATTACCCTTAGGGAAAGTATGAATCATCTTATCTACCAAGCTATTGTTTAAATAGTACTACAACTTCTACAAGGATGACTTTGACATTTGATAACCTACAAAGGTTGATATGCCATTAAC
This sequence comes from Sepioteuthis lessoniana, assembly GCA_963585895.1. Lineage (NCBI taxonomy): Eukaryota > Metazoa > Mollusca > Cephalopoda > Myopsida > Loliginidae > Sepioteuthis > Sepioteuthis lessoniana. The sequence continues at coordinate 26,658,956 of OY757910.1, read as the reverse complement.
AAAAGAAAAAAATTAAGCACAAATGCTACAAGCCCAGTACAATACACTGACTGCATCCATCACTGCAGAAGGGTGTGACCCCCACCTCAACGAGTGTCTTGGATATAACATTAAACAATCTGATGGTGAGATTCCAGCCATGAAGATTTGGGGAATGTAGAGTAACCCTTCATTCCTATTGCTCCCAGGTCCACTCTTACTCAAAATGGGAGCACCTGATAGGATCATTTCAATGGGTCAAATAGAACAAACAATGTACAAACAAATGGCTGATGTTAAATTGTTACTGTTATATTGTAATACTTGAAAACATTTAACTGTATGCAAAAAATGAGCCCAGATTCGTTTAAAAAAGTTATCTGTGTTTACAAATCATATATATATATATAATGTATAAACAGCATTAAATAACCAACAATGGTTGATATGCCATAAAACAAACCAAATCGTATCCTATATATTTGATATATTTGTATAAACAGGATTTGGCATTTAATAACTTTCAAGGGTTGATATGCCATACAACCCAACCCAACTAAATCATATATATTTAATATATATGTATAAACAGGATTTGGCGTTGAATAACCTGCAATGGTTGATATGCCGTAAAACCCTACTAATCCAAACAAACGCCACACACACACACACACACACACACACACACACACACACACACACACACACACACACAAACGCAAAACATTCAATCACAAAAAAAAAAACAGCCAAGCCTTTATTTCTGAAAATTTACATATAAATATGTTCCTTCCAGTGAACACAAGGCCCAAAAATTTGGGGGGAAGGGAAGGGGGTGAAAGACATAGTTTTCTATGGAGCCCTATCTAGTCACACACGTCACCGAAATTCATCGTTCAGTCATTTCCCATTCGTTCTATAAAATACTTCATTCACCCACCAACCACGCAACAATCACCAAAAGCCTCATTTACTCTATGAAAATCCTATTTAAAACCGGATGAAATGAAATGGTATATTATACAACGAGTAAAAGATGATGAGGGATTGGAGAAAAATGTTTAGGTAAACAAAACATAAACCTGATTGGTTTCCCTCCCATCCCCACTTCTATGATGTGGAGAGTCGACTGTTTTCTGGTGCTTAGATAAGACCAAAAACAAACATAAGGTATCCATCCCTATAGGGGAAGGGTCTAAGACTAATCGGGGTAAAAGAACAGGTGGGAAAGGGGGCGGACAGGAAAGAGGAATTAACATGAAATACAGAAATATGTAACCAAGATCCTCAAGAAAGGCCAGGGACTCACAAGTAGTAAATGGGTAAGAAAAAAGAAACAGGGAGTGGGAAGGATCTTTGAAGGTACTAACCTCTAAACTGTGGGGACCATGGCACACTTCACACCACTAACTAGGGGGTCGAAATTTCTTCGAATTTGTTCTACAGGTTTCAATTCAATTATTTAAATTTCTAGAAAAAGAGGAAGTGCCTGTGGGAAAGGGGTTAACATGCAGGACTGTGACCTTGTTGTAAATGAGTTCGAATTCAAGTCGCATTATGAACCCCCTTATTCCTCCAGAAATAGGTCTGGATAAACAATGTGGTGAATTATATATACAGAGTTGGAATGTGGCAAAGGAGTTTTCTGTGTGCAAAGATAAAGCGTTAAGGGCGAAAGAAAATACAAATTAAACAAGCAAACAACAAAAATGTATATATATGTGTGTATGTGTGTGTATATTATTTTGTTTATGTGAAGCAACTTACAAAAGACGTATGAGTATTGATCTTTGAACGAGTATATTGTAAATGGAAATGCACTTATATTATTTGAAGTGCTTATTTGCTAATTAGCTCCGAAATTCTTTGGATCCTAAAGCTTAGTTATCGACATAAAGCTCTGAACTGATAACATTCATGAGCGTTGTCAGAGATGACGATGCTTCCTCTACTACTACTACTACTACTACTACTCTTTCTCTCTCTTTCTCTCTCTCTCTCTCTTGCCAAAGGGTTTGCGTTAATGGCAAGTCAATCTTTGTAGGTTATTTAATGCCAAATCTATTTTAATACGAATAATCAGCCCTACTTCAAATAATTCAGTTTAGCATGAGTACACAGTTTAATTGTCAAAAACATTTCTATTTCAAGCTATTCACTTTAGTCAAACAGTTCTTATTCAAACAATTCAGATTAATATTAGTATAGTTTTTGTTTACACAGAGTTAAATGTCAAAATAGGTCTATTTCAAATAATTCAGTTTAGCATAAGTACGCAGTTAAAATGTCAAAACAGTTCTATTTCAAGAAATTCAGTTTAGCATGGGTACACAGTTTTGTTCTATTTGACCCATAAATAGGATCCTATCAGGTGCTACCACTCGTGGCCAGAGAGGACATGGGAGCGATGGCAATGAAGGAGTGCCTCGCATTTCCCTAAGCTCCAGTATCACTGGAACCTCACCATCAGATTGTTTTGTGTCATATCTTGGACACTCGTTTGGAGGGGTCTTACCTCCAGCCGACCGGGCAATTAGGTTTTTTTTTTGCTTTTCTTTCCCTAACTACTACTTTTGGTGGTAAGATTGGGGAAATTTCATAACGGTTACAAAAGCTCACCCCTAAGTCTGAAGAATAGAGAGTGTTAATAGTAAAAAATAATCGTCAAGCTTCTTCCAAGAAACTGTTCTCCCTGAAAATGATTTTAGAAGTTTATTAGGAGACTCTTCTTGTTCACTTCTTGTTCTTATTTATTGAGATTAACAGTCAGGCATTTTATTCTTATCTACACTTGCTTTTTTAGGCTTATCTACTTTCTTTTAGTTGTGGTTTTTCGGACTGTTATCCTCATCTTTTTTAGTTGTTATTTGAAACACGTTTCGGACGCTATATCCTCCGGCTTTCTTCAGGTGTCCCTTAATTATAGAGGCATAGAAATGATTCAACCTGGGAAATTATTTTTAAAGTTTGTTGATCAAACAAAGCGTTCAAGAAATATTCATATTTCTTGAACGTCTTGTTTGCGTCATTTCTATAGCCAGATAAACAAGGGAAACCTGAGAAAGGCCGGAGGATGCGTAGGCCGAAATGTTGAATTTCAGCAAAAAACAATAAAGATGAGGACAACAATCCGAAAAATCACAACCAAAATAATGCACATCAAATCTCATCTCCAAAATTCAGACAGATACTATCTACTTTAATCTGTCAAATGACACTTGCGTGTGGACCAACTCGCTAGATTTTATAAGAAAATATGTGGATATTCGCTGAAGGACTGTATAAAGTCCTGAAGGAAGAAGAGAACGCGCCAGTATTGAAGATTGTGTAGATGCAAAAAGTTCAAAGACCGACTAATTACTGTGACGATACCCCCCGCCCCCCCCGATACATCAACTTCTTCAAACCATTTCACTTTTCGGCCGGTGATCAACTAGTGGTTCCGATAGGGGTATCGCACATTTCTTCATAGCTACAAGAAATACAATCAAGGGAATGGGAGGAAAGAGAACAAACGAATAAACGAACAATATGCTTGGGTTAACTCAAGGTGCAAGAGAGGAGTTATATAACATTGCATTCCCTTGTGCATATGTAGACTAACGCTAGCGTGGATTTCTAGCGAAATTTCTACAAGCTACTAGGAATGCCAACCTATCTTGACCGGTCTTCACTCATTGGTCTGGACCCTCTCTCATGCCAACTGGTCTCTCTGCTGTCCGGTGTCGACTGGTCACTCGCGTCACCCTTCGCCAACTGCCTTCTTCTCAGTTCCTTTTCCAACTCCTACTCGCCTTCTCTTCCCTACTTCCGGTCGCGTCGAGAGCTCGAGTCCAAATCCTTTGTCTGGTTTCGCGCATAAACAGACAAAGGGATCGTCTGCTTGGCGGACCACCTACATAGTATTACATTACAACAGCCAGTAACAGCAATTTTAACATAAGAAAAACCAAAAAACCTCACAAAAACTAAGAAACAGAAACGAGGAGAAAAAGAACTATATAAGTACTTCAAGAGGCAAACTGAAAAAGGAAACCTCAAAAGAGAAACTGAAACTCTTCTAATAGTAGCAACAAAAACCCACCGCCATAAGGACCAATTATATTAAAGAAGAAATCGATAATAACACAACAGAACAGTAATTGTAGGTTATATGGAGAGAAATGAAACAGTTATTTTAATAATAAGCAAATGCAGCTGATAAAATAATTAAAAGACTAGGGATGACTTGGTAGAGAAGGTGGAAATTGTGTTAGCGATTCAAATTTGACCATACTACCAAATGGTATATGCGCAAACCAGGATCTGTCTTAGTGAATGAGACGCGTTAAGTTCTCTGAGATTTTGAGATACAAACAGATCACTCAATCCTGGCTAGATAGCCAGACCAAGCATCAATTATCAAGAATAAAAAACTTTTCATCTAGTGGATGTTGCTGTTCTGGCAGACCATTAGCTGAAAATAAAAGGAAGCGAAAGCATAAACGAATTCAAGGATCTTGTCAGAAAACTGCGATTGGAAATGTTCCCAAAGGCTAGAAAAAAGAGTTGAGGAACTGGAAATAATAGAATAGAGACCATCCAAACAACGGTATTTTAAAGATTAACTTGAATATTCAGAAGAAACCTGGAGACATGAAGAGATTTGAGGAGATTTGCTCCATTCAAACTACAGTGGGAGACCACCAGTTAATACTGGAATGAAAAATTCGCAAGGAAATAATAATAATAATAATAGTAATAGTAATAATTCTCTGGGGTTTTGAGATCCAAGCAGATCACTTTCTTTCGGCTAGAAAGCCAAACTTAACGGAAAAAGAAAAAAAAAAAAAGAGAACTTACAAATCTAGTATATTTTGTTGTTCTGGCGAACCACAGAGCAAAAACTAAAGATAAACAAATACCTTGCAAGGGACCCCCCACAAAAAAAGATAAATAAAATAAAGGCTGTGGTACATGAGATGACGGTGATACTTAGAACAGTCCCCCAAAGATAGGAAGGGGATTGAAAGAATTGAAAGTCAGAGAAAGAATTGAGACTGTTCAGACCACAGCATTGTTGAGATCGTCCATAACAGACAGAAGATTCCTGAAGATCTGAAGACACATGGTGTCACCGTGAAAAATCACCAACTTTAGCTGGTGTGAAAAACTGGCAAAGAGACACGACTGGGAAATGTGCAAGAAATTTAAATTTGACTATACAAACAAATGGTATATGCACAACCTGGCAGCTGTCCCAGAAAATGACACACATAAACTCCTATGGGACTTTGACATACAGACGGATCACCTAATCTCGGCCACAAAACCAGACCTAATAATCATCATCATCACGTCGAGCAATCAGTACAGATATCCCTGACTCTCTTTCGCCACCCCTCCCTATCGTCGATTGCTTCCGACAGGTCTTCAGGGTTTCATTATGTATCGGCACAGAACTGCTGTATATAGGTTCTAGCTGGTCGTCCTGCCTTTGCTCGTCCATGTGAAAGGGTCCACAGGAGTACATCCCTTATGAGCCCGTCCCTACATCTCCAGCAGTGTCCTGCATGTCTGGTTCGTCTAACTTTATTAGTTTTCGTGATGAGTGGTAGGTGGCCGTACAGCTGCTGCTTTGTGGGGTGCTGCCTCCAAGACTTGATCAATGTTGCTCACAGAATTCTTGTGTAGTTGCCATCAAACTTTTTCTCATTACATTTAGTTTGCGTCCATGTAGTGCATCCATATAGCAGTATCGACACGATCACTGCTTGGAAAAAAACTGCTTTGTAATTTATCAGTCAGGTCTGACTTCCATATGGCCGATAGCCTGTCCATGCATTTGCTAGTCTCGTGTTGATGTCTGTCTCGATTGATGAAACACTGCTTCCTAGGTAGGTGAACTTGTCTACTAGTTTCAGAGAGTTACCGTTTAGTGTGGAGATGTTGCCTCTTTGGTTAAAGCACGTATATTCTATCTTGCGTGCATTGACATGGAGGCCTATGCCTGCAGCTGCTCGTTCCAGACTATGTAGAAGGATTTCAGCTTGGGAGGGTGGATTTGCCTGAAGCGCTATGCCATCGGCGTATACGGCGTCCGTAATTATTTGTGCGGGGTATCTTCTGCTTCTTTCCTTTGTTAGTTTGAAACTGCTTTCTTTGCTTTTATCAATAAGCACGTAGTCTAGACTGAGGATAAAGAGGTATGGGGCTAATGCGTCTCCTTGCAGTACACCTGCTACAATGTTGAAGTAGTCTGTATCTCCATCCCGGGAACGGACTTTAATTTGAAAATTGTCGACTTTGTTGTCCCCGCTGACCACAGAATAAAACTGAAAGAATGTGAAAAGAAGGATAAATACCTCGACCTTGCTAGTGAATTGAAAAAACTATAGAAAATGAAGGTGATAATTATACCAAATGTGATTGGTGCTTTTGGTACTGTAACTAAAGGATTATTACAGGGACTGGAGGACTTGGAAATTGGCGGACAAGTGGAGACCATCCAAACTACAGCATTATTTAGAACGGCCAGAATACTGAGAAGAGTCCTATGAAACTTGAGGAGACTTGCTGTCACTCAATCTCCAGTGAAAGACCATCAGTTAAGGCTGATATGAAAAACTCTCAAGGAGTAAATGATAATTACAATAATTATAATATCATCATCGCTGAGCGATTATCTTTAGATGTGTACAAGAGTAAAAGTCAGTAAAAATATGAAACTTTTTTTTAAATAGTCCCTAATGTAAAGACAAAAAGAAAGAAATTAAAAATGATTGAAGATGGGATATATATATATATATATATATATATATACAAATGAAATTAAAGCCAGTGACAATGAATACAAGCGGAGTTGGGCAATTGAAGGAGGAGGAGAAAAGTAGACGAGGGAGAAAAGTGAAGAGAAAAAAAAAAAATGGGAGAATACAGACAACCAAAGATTTTCGCCCGGTGTAACTGATTACTTTTCCCGTTTCTAAGTTGTCCACATTTGTCATTGAAATTACAAAAAGGAGATAAAAGGTGAAATAAAAAAGAAGCCAATGACAATGAATGAGGGAGTAAAAAAGAAAATGAAAGTCCCAGAATACTTAAATTCCAATTCTGTGCGAATAATAATAATAATAATAATAATAATAATAATAATAATAATAATAATAATAATAATAAAAACAGGAATAATGGTTAGAGGAAAATAAAAGAAAAAAACATAAATAATCATTAGAAACAAAAAAAAGAAACTCTAAAAAGAAACAAAAACAAATAGACGTGTTTACGCCAGGAAAAAAGTGTTGGAAGAGTAGAATAGAAAATAATGAGAGAGAGAGAGAGAGAGAGAGAGAGAGAGAGAGAGAGAGAGAGAGAGAGAGAGAGAGTAACAAGAAGAAATAAGAAAAATTGAAGTACATATATATGGAGAGAGAGAGAAGGAGAGAGGGAGTGTGTAATATAGATGAGAAGAAAGACAACGATAAATGAGAGAGAGAGAGAGAGAGAGAGAGAGAGAGAGAAAGGAAAGTGAGAAATGAATATGAGAGGAAAAGAAAATTTGAAAGAAAGTGAGAGCGCAATAGGCAAAACACAAGAAAAATTTAGAAAAATAATTCAACGCAAACAGAGAGAGAGAGAGAGAGAGAGAGAGAGAGAGAGAGAGAGAGAGAGAGAGAGAATCAAGCCAGAAGACACAGAAGATACAACTTAGAGGGAAAAAAGGGTCGGTTTGAAAGTTATATTGACAGGAATATCAAACGAGAAAAAAGATCTCGTGAAAAAAGGAAAAAGAAAGAATGAAAGACGAAAACAGATAGATAGATAGATAGATAGAGAGAGAGAGAGAGCGTGTGAAAATATGGACATGAAATGTGTAGAGAAAAAGAACGAGTAGAAACGGAGGTGGTTGAATGGTTAGAAAGAAAGAAGAAAGGAAAAAGCGAGAATCGAACCGTGAAAAATGAGTATCAGGGCATACGTGTTGTTTTTTTTTTTCGGCTGTGCAAAAAAAAGCAAACAACAATAACAATAACAACAGAAAGAAAAAGAAATAAAAAAAGAAAAAAAAAAGAAAAAGGAAAAAAATTAACCGAAAAGACAGGAGAAAATTTTTGCCAAGTCATTTGAGAATAAATGAAGTGATGCCGACTAGATCCTGATTTACGGCTCTTAGATGACGACGCCGCTGCCACCGTTCTAGTTTTTTTTTTCTTGTCTGCAATCTTGGCGGTTTGTGCCTGTGAGAACTGGTTATTGATATAGCTATTCGTACTTTAATTTGGATGAACGTCTACGCACGTGTGTGTATCTTCTGCTTTCAATTAGTATTGTTAATTGCATTTTAACAGAGTGTACAACTCTATTTTCCCTTAATATATATATATATATATATATATATATATATATGTGTGTGTGTGTGTGTTATTCACAGACAGACTGTTCACATTTCGGCCGGCCGTGGTATCAACTGCACGGATCTGGTCGGGTGTGTCTCGTCACTGGACATATCTCGAGCCTCAGGGGAAGCCGTCGGAGGGGTTAGGTTTATCGCCTGAGGCGCCCCTTTTTAGGGTAATGCCGACGAGGCCCGAGACATTTTTGAGAATGCTGGGCGCCTCTGGGCAACGACTCCGCGCTCGAACTCAACTTATAATAGGTCTTGTGCCACACTTGCCCGTTTGGTGGGGTGGTCAACAGATATCGTTTCGTTGTATCACAACTCTTCAGTGTGGCTGATATGTCCTCTAGCCTTCTTCAGGTGTTTGTCGAACTCGGGAACCTTCACGGAACTTCGAACTAAGTCCTTTATTGAATTCTCGGGGGTCACCTGTTCTGATTCCGTTAGCCGTTAAGTATTCCTGTATTGTTATTCACCTGCAGTCAGGATTGAACCTCCAGATGATTGTCTCCTTAGAAGCTTAGGGAACCAACGCCTATAACCGTTACGCCATGTGTCTTGTTGGACAATTCAGAGTGAATTTTTTATTGGAGGTAAATTTTATGAGATCAGAATGTTTCCCTATTAAAAAAATGTTTTGAATCTTATTGGGTGCTAATTCATTTACTGTCAAATAAGAAAATCAAGGTGAAAATTTTGTATGAGCGCTAATTCCATAGTTTTTGTCAAATATAGTATAAACTATAAGAAGAATTCTTATTTCAGTGTTCTCAATTTCTTGAATGGTGGACTGTGCAACTTTCCTTTTAACATCAAAATATATTTGCCCAGGCTGTAGAATACACTGACTGCTTCTCTGTAGGGGAGTAAGACCCTACCAACGTGAGTCCTGGATATGAGACTAAATAATCAAATGGTGAGGATTAAGTAATACTGGAGCTTTAGGGAATGCAGAGTACCCCTTCACTATCATCGCTCCCAGGTGAACTCTAACCCGAAGTGGTAGCACCTGATAGGGTCCTATCTATGGGTCATACAGAACTAAACTATGTACTTATGCTAAACTGAATTGTTGGAAATAGAACTGTTTTTGACATTCAAGCTGTGTACTTACACTTACCTGAATTGTTTGAAATAGAACTGTTTTTGACATTGAAACTGTGTACTTATGCTAAACTGAATTCTTTGAAATAGAACTGTTTTCACATTCAACGGTGTGTAAACAAAAAAAAAAACTATACTTACACGAAACTGAATTGTTTGAAATGGAACTGCTTATATGTATAAAATTGGATTTGGTCGTGCGTTGGTTGGGTGAGTTGAGAATTGAGATTCGAGTTTAGAGGAAGGTAGTCGATTTTTGGTCTCGCCTCGGCGAGACCAGTTGGGTTCTATGAAATGTACCACACGAGGTGGGATCAGATGGAAAAGTCAGCAGAGAAAGAAATTGTCGAAAAACCTAAAACTCAAAAAGGTAAATAAAAATTTCGTACCAGAACCAAAAAATAGAGTCGTAAGTGTTTCGTATATTTCGGGATTCCCTATGTATATTTCACATGTTCGTATCTTGGTCGTATATTTTTGGACTTGTATATATTACAGTTGATGTGCCATAAAACCAAACCAAACCAAAGATATAATACATACATAGATTTTTACAATTTGATGACTATAGATCCTCATTGCATTATACTATCTTTAACTGGATCAATATGATCTCTGAAGGCAGAAATTTATGTAAAATTGTTTGCTTTTTAAGTAAAGGTAATTTTATGGAATTGAAAATAAAGGAATTATAATTTCCAATACTCCTGGAGTATTTCAGCAAAAGCTAATAGAGGGTGGTAGAGTGCGATTTGCTGGGACAGGTGGTGTATTAAATATTTCATTACAATCCAAGTGGTGCAATTATACAGTAGTACAGACTCGGCTACTTGTAAGAATTTTCGTCTTATCTTATTAGTGACACCAGATTTCCATATGGTCGTTAACCTTACAAAAGCAGTCCATGCTTTATCTATGCTTATGTTGACGTGGTTTTCAGTCGATGAGATATTGTTACGGTGGTATATGAACAGGATCACTAATTTCAAAGATTGCCATTTGATTAGGGAATGGCACCATCTTGATTAAGACATATATTCTCTATTTTATCCAAGTTTATGTTGCGACCGATGACTCTTGACGCTTGTTCCAGCTATTCATCCCGCAGAGATTCGGCTTGAACAGAGGTAATTGCAAGAAGTGCTGGGTCATGAATTGTCTACTGCCAGCATTTTTTTTTTAGTTTGAAATCATTTTCTTTGATTAGATCCATTGATGTTTGTTGTATATAATCTAGGAAGATTATGGATAGGAATAGTGCCAATGTATCTCCTTGCAAATTTCCTTGCAAAAATGTCAAAGAAATCAGTGTCACCAATACCTTCGTGTTTTGTCAAGTATTGTTAAAAGTTTCATTGAGAAAACCATAAGCTAGAAATGTCTGCTTCATCTTTTCTCTGTGTATGGAAACAAATGCCTTGTAGAAATCTACAAATACGAATGTTTCCTCAAGATTCTTTGCACACACTCCTTTGATGATTCGATGAAGAATCAGAATCTAAAAAGCTGTTGATCGATTTCTCCCAAAACTATTCCGATTTTTCCTAAGGACTTTCTCAACTTATTGTCGGATACGATTGAGAAGCAGGGTATTATAAATCTTAGCAGCAATAACAGTAAGGATTAAAATTCTGTGGTTCTTGGTAATTCAGCGAGCGCTTTTTTTTAGGAAGGTGAGGTGGAACCTAAATCACCTGGCTGCTTACTTTCGAATCCAAGGTTCAAGTCAGAGTTGGTGTCACCAGATAATGAATTCAATATGTTCACTTAACTAAACTTAGATATTAATTTTTGGCTAGTTCTGTGAGCTTGGGAGATATTTAATCAATCAAGGTGTAAACAAAAGTGTGTTTCTTTTGTTTTTTTTCTTTACTCGTAATAATCAGTTAATAATTAGTTTACATCTTAAGCATTTAAGGGCCAATAGAGTTTATTGAGCGACTTTGAATATGTCGGCTGCATTTTCTGCAATGGAGCAAGATCCCCCACCCGCCTTGAAATGAGTGTTCTAGGTATGACACTAAACTGCATCTAAAGATGAGATCCTATTCCTTGGAGCTCTGGGAAATATGAAGTACACCTTCGTTGCCAGTGACTCCAGATCCGCTCTGACTCACTCTGTTGCTTATTGAACTTTGGCTGAGCCGTCAATCAGGGATTTCTGGGACAGGATATTCTAGCTGTGAAAACAACGTGATTACCGGAAAACAAGTGATGCGTCGGTGTAAGCAGATCCCTTGAGTCGACAGCCGGAAGGACAGCTGAAACGCGTCGGCGTTATGAAATTATATATACACAGGTATCCCCGATCAGTAACACATAGTCACAGTCAGCCAGTTGGAGCCACAACTAAGTCAAGGCAGAGGAGTGGGCAGTGACTCACAGCGAAACTCGGTTGAGAATTTCTCGTCAAAGAAGCAAGGAGCTAAGGCCCTGAATATGCAATCATAACGTGGTTTAAGAAAAGGTCAATATAGCAGTCCTCCACCAGTCTGTGTGGCTGTTACAGTCTGTCTCACATTTACAGAATTTTGGACCTTTCAAGAAGTAATAAAGAGAGACATATATTTTGATAGAGACGTATATTTTTATTAAGAAGTGATAAAGAGAGACGTATATTTTGATAAAAGGGGTATATTTTTGTAAAGAAGAAATAAAGAGAGACGAATATTTTTGTAAAGAAGTAATTAAGAGAGACGTATATTTTGATAAAGAGAGACATATATTTTTGTAAAGAAGTAATAAAGAGAGACGTATATTTTAATAAAGAGAAACATATATTTTTGTAAAGAAGTAATAAAGAGAGACGTATATTTTGATAAAGAGAGACGTGTATTTTTGTAAAGAAGTAATAAAGAGAGATGTACATTTTAACAAAGAGAGACGTATATTTTTGTAAAGAAGTAATAAAGAGAGACGTATATTTTGATAAAGAGAGACGTATATTTTGATAAAGAGAGACATATTTTTGTAAAGAAGTAATAAAGAGAGATGTACATTTTAACAAAGAGAAACGTATATTTTTGTAAAGAAGTAATAAAGAGAGACGTATATTTTGATAAAGAGAGACATATTTTTGTAAAGAAGTAATAAAGAGAGACGTATATTTTGATAAAGAGAGACGTATATTTTGATAAAGAGAGACATATTTTTGTAAAGAAGTAATAAAGAGAGACGTATATTTTGATAAAGAGAGACGTATATTTTGATAAAGAGAGACATATTTTTGTAAAGAAGTAATAAAGAGAGATGTACATTTTAACAAAGAGAAACGTATATTTTTGTAAAGAAGTAATGAAGAGAGACGTATATTTTGATAAAGAGAGACGTATATTTTGATAAAGAGAGACATATTTTTGTAAAGAAGTAATAAAGAGAGACGTATATTTTGATAAAGAGAGACGTATATTTTGATAAAGAGAGACATATTTTTGATAAAGAGAGACATATTTTTGTAAAGAAGTAATAAAGAGAGAAGTATATTTTGATAAAGAGAGACGTATATTTTGATAAAGAGAGACATATTTTTGTAAAGAAGTAATAAAGAGAGATGTACATTTTAACAAAGAGAAACGTATATTTTTGTAAAGAAGTAATAAAGAGAGACGTATATTTTGATAAAGAGAGACGTATATTTTGATAAAGAGAGACATATTTTTGTAAAGAAGTAATAAAGAGAGACGTATATTTTGATAAAGAGAGACGTATATTTTGATAAAGAGAGACGTATATTTTGATAAAGAGAGACATATTTTTGTAAAGAAGTAATAAAGAGAGACGTATATTTTGATAAAGAGAGACGTATATTTTGATAAAGAGAGACGTATATTTTGATAAAGAGAGACATATTTTTGTAAAGAAGTAATAAAGAGAGACGTATATTTTGATAAAGAGAGACGTATATTTTGATAAAGAGAGACATATTTTTGTAAAGAAGTAATAAAGAGAGACGTATATTTTGATAAAGAGAGACGTATATTTTGATAAAGAGAGACATATTTTTGTAAAGAAGTAATAAAGAGAGACGTATATTTTGATAAAGAGAGACGTATATTTTTTGTAAAGAAGTAATGAAGAGAGACGCATATTTTAATAAAGAGAGATGTATATTTTTGTGAAGAATGCGTTATTGTCATTCATTCCTTCATCATGCTATACAACAACGTTTTTTTTTCAGATTTTTTTCCCGTAAACGTAAACTCTACATTATTTGGAATTGGGTTATAGCAAAAATTATTTTCACGAAATCATTTGTTTTGTGGCTTATCAAAATTAAACAGAGTACTCTAGGCTAGAACAGAGGTCTGTAAACAAATTTTTGTCGGTTGAGAAGGGCAAACAATATGAAATTTATTTAAGAATGTCTAATGTGTACAGAGAAGTGTCTAATGTGTACGGAGTTAGTCAAAAAAATGTAGTGGATAACTGTGACATCGTAGTGAGTGAGTTCAAGTTCCAGTCGCTCTATTTATTACATTTATGTTTGGACTTATACTTTAAAAAATTATGAAAATTTCTGTTTAGTTTCCAAGAGTCACTTTCTAAGTATTAATTTTTGTTCTTCTATCATTTGCAAATGTTTTAAGTTCTTTTTCAAACTTTCCTTTCAATATCTGATATACTTGTATTTACTTGTACGTGTATCGGCCGGTTCAACCCGACCAGGGTTGAACCGGCTTCTTCCCGAGCATTGAAGATACTTTGGAATTTGATTGAGGGAAGGGTCCCAAGTCCTACCCGGAAAAACGCCCTGTTTGCCGCAGATTTTCTACAGACGCATTGACAGAGCGACCCGAGGCTGCCGGTTGCCGGAACACACCTTCTGGATTTTCACCAGAGCCCCTTTAGCCGGGATGCGGCTCTTATACCGCTGGGTACCCAACTAATCCGCCTTGGGTGGCCCTACCAGGAACCGAACTTTCCGACGGAATTGCTCTGGCACTACTCGTTGCCACCGTCCTGCCACGTTGAGGAGGGGTTGGACATTAGGGACGGATATGTGAAATATAGTTGACCATGGGAAAAATATCCAATATACAGATGACCAAGTGAAAAAATGGATTGAAATTCGTCCATTCTACACTTTCAAAAACATTTCTGTGCTTCATATCAAAATCTCTCTCTCTCTCTCTCTCTCTCTCTCTCTCTCTCTCTCTCTCTCACACCGTGTGATCAATACTGACCACTAAATTAAATGCACTGGCATGGAAGGATATCATGTTAAAAAAACTAATATTTGTTCTATGAAATAAATGCCTTTTTCATTATTAGGCTCCAGACTGACTGATGGATACCTACTTACACGAATAAGTATGGTTTATGAATATATATATAAATACATGTATTTTGGTATATGTATCCAGGGGTTTTTGCAATTTGCGTGGGTCCTCGTATTCAAGTCGATTTTAGATGACTCAATTTTAGGCCAAAAAACGATCTTCAGTCCCGACATAATTAATAATTTCGTGTTTATAATGATAAATTAGACATATTCATGTATAAGTCGATTTGGAGAGCCAGATGTTTTTTGGAACGCCTTGTCGATAGGGCTTTAAATACGCTGATTATATCCCCTGTGGCGGTTTAAGACCCACTCATAAAAGGGTGTCCTGGGTATGACAGATAACTGGATCTAATGGTGAGGTTCCGGTTCTTAAAATTTGGTGAGTGTGAAATACTCTTTCATTGCCATTACTTCCAGATACACTCTGGCCCGAAGGATCCCATCTATAGGTCAAATACATCTGTTTGAAACTATTTGTATTTGCAACCCCCCAAAAAAACTCTTAACAAAAAACGAATTTCTCTAACCTGTAGGCATAAAATAACCCTAGACTGGTTGACATGCCGTTAAAATCAATCAATCAAAAATGTGAATATGAACGTGCAATGAATCTAATTCTCTACTCTCTAGCAGGCCTGTTGTCTGTGACTGTAGAATACACTGAGTGCGTCTCTGCGGAGGGGTAAGACTCCACCCTGCAACGAATCCTCCGTATATGACACTAAAGTAACTGATGGTGACGGTCTGGTAATGCTGGAGCTATGGGGAATGCAGAGTATTCCTTCATTGCCATCGTTCCCAAGCCCACTCTGGTCCGGAGTGGTAGCACTTGATAGGGTCCTATCTGTGGGTCAAATAGAACTGTTTGATATTTAAACTGAGGACGAACGAATGATTTATGCTAAATTGAATTGTTAGAAATAGAACTTTTTGATCATTTAACTGTGTGTAAACAGATGACTGATGTTTAATTGAATTATTAGCGATACATAACGCTACTTGGAACTATTTGACTGTGAGCAAACGAATGAGTTATGTTGAACAAAACAATTAGTTTTCAATAGCAATTAATACTTGTAACCACTTAACTGTCTTCAAGCAAATGATAAATATTGAATTGGATTATAAGTGTTTGATAGCAATATATGAAACCATTTAACTGTGTACATACAATAGCAATAATAGTGTGCAAACAAATTAGTTCTAAGTCATTTAAAAATGAAATCATCTACAAACTATGTGCAAACAAATAACTGATGTTAGATTGTGACTGTTATAGAGCAATACTTGAAACAATTTAACTGTGTGCAATTAAATAATTAATAGTAAACAGAAATACATAAACCTATTTAACAGCTTACAAAAAATGACCTGAGGCTCTTTGAAAAATGTTCTCAACAAAATATGTTTATAAATCATACATGTTTAATATATTTGTTTAAGAGGGTTTGGCATTAAATAACCTACGATGGTTGATATGCCATAAAACCAGACCAAACCAAATCATACATATTTAATATATATGTATGAAGATGATTTGGCATTAAATAACTTAAAATGGTTGATATGCCATAAAATCAAACCAAACCAAACCAAACCATATGTATTTCATATATATGTATAAATAAAAGGTTGTATTAAATAAGCTACGATGGTTGATATGCCATAAAATCAGACCATACCAAATCATGTATATTTCATGTATATATGTATTAAGAGGATTTGGCATTAAATAACCTACAATATTGATATTCTATGAAACCAAACCAAACCAAACCAAACCAAATGAAACCAAACCAATCTAACCTCTACACATAAAATAACTCTAGACTGATTGACATGCCGTTAAAATCAACCAATCAAAAAACCGTAATTTTTAGGACAGGAAATTTAGCGTCGACTTATATACTGGGTGCCCCCCCCAAAAAAAAACAAAAAAAACCTGAACCCATAAACTTTTTTATTACTTCTACAAAAATAAAGCAAAATAATTCTAATTTTGTACACTCGAACTTCTGGAGAAGTTGGTGAATACTATGGTCCTAATTTTTCATGCACAGAATCTACTTCATATCCTGAAAAAAAGAAAAGGCTAGAATTAAATTTATGAATTTCAGTCAAAAATATATGGGAGCTGTTTTTTGCTGGGGTCACCCTGTACATAAGTAATAGTTACAACTGATATACCGTATACAATCGCGTATTTGTTGAATTTAGGAAACAATTTTATCAAAAGATTAGCGTAACCTTTATATAAGTAATACTTTTATAAGATTTAAATTGAAATATATTGGGAAGGACTAAGAAGAGCACATAATTATTTCCATTCTGATTTCCTGACCATAAATCAATGATTGACCTATACAGGAAATCGACTTTTACACGAATAAGTACAGTACTGACGACTTTTTTTCAACTTTTCTTTTGTGTTTGTAAGGCTGCATTAATGCATATGTTTTCTTTACTGGGGCAGAAAGTATTAGCAGTTATTTACGACAAAAACAAAGCAAAATAAAAATACCGAGTAAAAATTAAAAAAACAACTAAAATACGTTGATAAAACTTTTTACGCATTTATCTCTACACCAATGGGCAGACTGATAGACAGACAAACAGCGAGATTGATGCACAATAAACTGATTTTTTTAAAGCCGTCAATAAACTTGGTTTGAATTTGACAGCGTGTGATCTCAAAGGACACACGTTCAGTTATTTAAAAAAAAAAATGGTTCAGAGGAAAAAAAAGAAAAAGAAAAGAAAAACCTAAAAAATTACCATTTTATTTTCTTATTTTTCTTGATTTTACTTTTTTTTCTCCTGCCATTTTTCATTTTTATATCTTTTTTCTGGCTTTTATTTAGCGCTCATTTTTCAAATTTTTCTAATTCTTTCTTTTTCTTGGGTTCCTTTCTTTCTTTCTTTCTTTCGTTTTTGTTTGGGACTCTTTATTTCTTTTTCTTTTTACCTCGTTTTTTTTCTTCTTTGGATTTGTCTGCTTGCTCTTTTACTTCTTTGGTTTTCATTCGTCACTTTTTCTTTTTGATTATTTTGTCTTTCTTTCTTTCTTTCTTTCTTTCTTTCTTTCTTTCTTTCTTTCTTTCTTTCTTATTACTTGGTCTTTCTTTCTTTCTTTCTTTCTTTCTTTCTTTCTTAGTTTAATGGTTTGGTTTTTAATACCTTCCTTTTAGATAATTTCTGCTCACACTTTTGTCTTCACTCTCTCTTTCTACATTCTGTTTTGTATTAATGACATTTTTTCTCCTAATTTTCTCTCCTTCTCCTTTAATTTCCACTTCTCTCTCTCTCTTTCTCTCTCTCTCTCTCTTCGTCTTCCTCTTCGTCTCATTTTGACACTCTTTATTACTCTTTACCTCTTTCTAATTCCTCTCATTTCTTCATATTATTTCAAGAAGTTTTTGGTGTGTTGAAGAAACCCCGGACCGGTTTGAGGTAACTATGAAAGGTCTCTAATTAGTTCAGCTAATGGAGACGTCAACTTTTCAGAAAAATCACAGAATCGAACTTCTTCAATGAACAAAGAAGAACAGGAAGAAAAGATAATGGAATAAATAAAGTGAAATTAAGAATATTAGGCTGAAAAAAAAATTTAAATATAGTTAAATACAACATGAAAAAAACAAAAAAAAACAAACGAAAATGTCAAACTCCAAGAACACATTAACAAAAAAACAAAAACAAAAACCCCAAAAATTAAAAACCGCAAAAACCCCCCCAAAAAACAAAAAAAAAAAACCAAAACAAAAGCAACAACAAAAACAAAACCCAAAAAAAAATTTTTTTTTAGAAAAAACAAACTCCGAAATCAAACTAAACTAAAAACAATACTCCCCTACACACACACACAAAAAAAAAACAACCAAAAAAAAAAAAAATAAACCAAAAAATAAACCAAACAAAAAACCAACCAACCAAACAAAAGCAACTTGACGTATAAAACATAAAAAAAAAACAGTAAGAAAATACCCCTGCTTATAAAAACATTAAAGAAAGTCTGATAAAGAGAAAAAGCCAGTCTTAAAACATTAACAATTACGGGTACGTCCAGTCATACGCAAATATGCATATCGACGATGACGTATTCAAAAGTTCTCGACCGAACCAAGAGAAGGATGATCTTTATTTGTCGATATTTCTGTGATGAGGAGTTTCTATTATTCTCTACACATTGCAAACTGCTACACTGATCTAGGTTGCTATACTCACAATGTTTCGGCCGCTGTGCTCTCCGGCCTTCTTATGGTACCTTTTGTCCTATTCGTTAACCTACAGTTAACCCTTTATTTGTATCAATGGAGGGTTGACTGTACTTATACCACCGCCGATCCCTGGACGTCAGGAGACATGCCTGAGACGTTTGGTTTGGTCTGCTTTTCTTGTTTAACGGCATATCAACCTTTTGGGTTATTTAATGCAAAAGCCATCCTTGTAGAAGAACAGCTGTGATAGTATTTAACCCATAGCTGAGGGAATAAGGAGGTTCATGCCTTTCTCATGTATGAGTCTGATTGTGAACATAGTAGCGCGCTGACTGAAAAGGTTAAATCGTCAAGTTAAATATTCTTGCAGATTACCACCTGGAGGTTGTAGGTTCAATCCCTGGTTTCAGTTTCAACAAATGTGAAAAATATGAAATACTCGTACCCTTGAGGGAATGGATGGCGGGATTGGAACTGTCTACGTACCCATGATTTAAATGAAGATTAAAGTTCAGAATTACCGAAAGGTTAGTGAGTACAACAAAAGGCACCTGAAGAAGGCCGGGGAGTACAGCAACCGAAACGTCGTGAATACAAAACCCAGATAAATTGTAGTTTTTTTTAATCCATTACTTATTGAATTTATTTTATTTTTATTGATTTTTTTGAAGAGTTAAAAAAATTGATAAATGATATGACAAGTGGGTTGAAAAAGTAGTAATGCAGGCATATTTCATGACAACATATATATATATATATATATATATGTGTGTGTGTGTGTGTGTGTGTGTGTGTGTGTGTGTTTCAAAATAGTAATATGATGATAATAAAATTGCCTATAAAAAAAATACGATCTGCTCGATACATAAATACCGCAATACAAAATTTATGTTAAATTTTAAGATTCGGAAAATTTTTCTCCTATTTAAGTTTCATGACCCTCAATCTTTAGGTTGGCAGCAAAAGAAATTATTTGTCTAAGGGTAGAGAGTCATGAAACTTAAATAGTATGAAATATTTCCTTGTTTTATATATATATATATATATATATATATATATATATATATATATATATATATAAGTATCGACACTTGTTGGGATTACAGTTGAACAATTATAGTCTCCTGTTGTATACAGTATAAGCAGGAGTTGCCGTGGCATAATGGCTAACGTAGTGGACCCTAGTCAGGCGTTCACGTTCGTATTATTGCCATAGGAAAAATAATGAACTCCCTTATTATAAAATAGTACCTCTGGAATTCGTCTGCAAGGATGGTTTTAGCATTTAATCAGACATGCCATTAAACAAGAAAGAAAAAGTTTGTTTGTTTGGTTGGTTTTTATGGCATATCAACCTTTGTCGGTTATTTAAATCCATTTTTATGCAAGTAAACAGTTCAATTTCATACTATTCAGTTTAGCATAAGTACACAGTTTAATTGTCAAAAATATTTCTATTTCAAGCTATTCAGTTGAGTCAAACAGTTCTAATTCATACAATTCAGTTTATCATAAGTATAGTTTTTGTTTATACACAGTTAAATGTCAAAACAGTCCTATTTCAAACAATCCAGTTTAGCGTAAGTACAGCTTCAATACCAAACAGTTCTATTTCAAGCAATTCAGTTTAACATACGTACACAGTTTAGTTCCATTTGACCCATAGATTGGACCCTAACAGGCGCTACCACGCCGAACCCGAATGGACATAGGAACGATGTCAATGAAGGGGTATTCTGCATTCCAAAAAACTCCAGCATTACTAGAACCTCACAATCAGATTGTTTAGTGTCATATACAGGACATTCGTTAGAGATGCAGTCGGTATATTTTTCAGCCCCAGCCAACTGGGCAAAAGAAGAAGAGGAAGAAGAAGAAGAAGAAGAAGAAGAAGAAGAATTCCGGGTCAGAGTGGATTTCGCAGTAAAGGCAGCAATGGTGTGACACCATACTCCCCCAAACCCCTGATACAGTTTAGTGTGAGTATACCTAGACACATTTTGAAGGAGGGGTATTCTACGTCCCACTCATAGAACGATGGGCGGGGACACAACTCGGTCGGCCGTGTTGATCGATACACGGATCTTGTCGGGTGTGTCCTGGCTCCGCTGGCAGTCGGTTGAGTTGCGCCTTGACCGGCATCCTCGAACTTCAGGAGGCCGTCACCCAGGCTCTAACCCTCCTTGGAGGGGCTATGTTTATCACCTGGCGCCTGAAGCGCTTTTTAAGGGAATACCTACGGGGCCATAGGCCTTTTTGGGGCTGCCGTGCGTGTCTGGACAACGGCCCTGCGTCCGGACCCACCTAAAATAGCCTTGTGCCACACTCCTCCGGTCGGTGGGACGAACGAGAAATAATGACTCACAGAACGAAGTCAAATGGTGAACGATTCTGGGATGCTCCTACTACTTCTACAAATGATAGCGCTTTGCTTCAATAACATCGAAATACGAATATAAATATTAGTTGCCATTTTTTGTTCACTCCTTTCCATTTCTTCCCTTAATTACCATGAATGTGCTCAGCATCTTGTATCTTAATAACAATCTTCACTATCTCATTTCTATGATACCTTTTCTTGCGACGCTTGTTATTTCTAGGGTACCATTCTATTCACCCTTCACTTTATCCGTTATCTCATCTTATTACTATATGACCTGCCCACTAACATTTTTGTTGTTTAAAGACTTGATATCTTTAACCCTTTTCGTCAAGTCGTGGTCGCGCGTGTATTCCTTCTGAGCAAGTTTGCTGCATTCATTTATTTTGAGGATTACGTTTCCTCCTCTCTCTATCATTCTAATTATTTCACGCATTATGAGTTTTTAGCACAAGATTTAGCAAGTGGTTTTCACTGGCGCCCAAGTGGCGGCAAGTCTTCTCCGATCTCCTGGGTTAGGATTCTTCTAAATATTCGAACTGATTAAAACAGTGTTGTAGTATCGATGGTCTCGATTTTTCATCTGATTACCTATTTCTCCAATTTCTATTCGAAGAATTCCCCCCACCAAAAAAATTGCTGTCAACGTCATCTTCATATTCCACTGCTTTTTTCTGCTCTTAGGTAAGATCTTGGTATTGATCAGATTATAGGCTTTCTTTTATTTTCTATCTATGATCCTATAAAACAGCAAAATCCACTATACGACAAGGTCTTTTCTACTTGTTAATTAACACTTGGTCAGGTCTTTTGACCGGTATCGTGTTGTCCGTTGTTATTTCATTCTTTTTATTCCTATTTTACTCTTTTGAGAGTTCTTCATACCAGCGTTAGCTGATGGTTTTCCACTAGAGTCTGAGTGACAGCAGGTCACCTCAAGTCTCCTGGACTTTCCTCAGTATTCTGGCTGATCTCAACAATGCTGCAGTTTTTATGGTTTCAAGTAGTTTTCTCGTTCTCTTGATGTATTCTTTTTTTAAATTTTTTTCTTTCATATTCGCATATTTGATGGTATTTGCTTTCAATAATTCCAAGAATTTGTAAGTTTTTTTTTCTCCGAGAGTTCTGTTTTTTGCTTGATTTGGTAGTTCTATTCCTTCTATCATGTGCCATTTTCCGCTTATCATTATTAGCATGGCACATTTTTCTTTGCCAAATTCTACCCCTATATCTTTACTGTGTATCCTCTCTACCTTTATTTGGGTTTTCAATTCTTTTTTATTTTTGGCAAATAGTTCGATGTCGTCCATGTACATTAGGTGGTTGATTTTTTCTTGTGATTTATGAAGTTTGTATCTGCCTGTGCATTTCCTAAATATGTGATTTCCTAAATGTGTGATTGAATTCCAAATAGTAACGGTGATAGCGCATCTCCCAGGAAGATCCCCCTCTAGATTTTCACCTCAGCTTAGCCTTTTCCTCCTGCTGTCAATTTGACTCTCCCATTTTCCATGATATTCTTGATAAACTATATGACTTCGCCGGATACCTTGTATATTTTGAGACAATCTATTCTAGCAGTTAGAGTGTTCGTAAATGGCCTGAGAGACTGGGGTTCAATCCAAGGCCGAGTCATACTAAAGACTTAAAAAATGGAACTTGAAGAATCTTGCTTAACACTCAACATTATAAGGCATGGATCAAGGGTAAAGTGTAGCAACCCAGGGAAAGGAGTAGCTCTCTTCCCTACATCTCGGTGTAGTAGCTATTGAAAAGGGAGACTTCGGGTCACCCTTGACTATGGTCGCCAACTTTACTATTATCATGCTTGGCGGGACCAAATTATATCATATGTCTTTCTGTTGTCAATCCACGCAATAGCTAGATTTTTTATGTCTCGTCTTGCTCTACTTGAAAATATATTGATCAATGTATAGTAGCTCTTCTGTACCTCTGGTTCCCTTGCAGCATCCTTTCTGTTCCTCGGAGAACAGTCCGCAGTAGACCGAATCGAATATCTCTTCCCTAATTTGTGATATGGAGTACCCCTTCATTACCTTTACTCACAGATTATTATTATTATTACGCATTAGAGTTTTTCACATCAGCGTAAGTCTCCTCAAGTCTCCAGGACTCTTCTCAGTATTCTGGTCGTTTTCAATAATGCTGTTGTTTGGATGGTCTCCACTCGGCCGCCAAATTCCAAATCTTCCAGGCTCTTTAATAATCCTTTAGTTACCGTGCCAAAAGCACCAATCACAATTGGTATAATTGTTACCTTCATATTCTATTTTTTAAAGAATTCTCTAGCAAGGTCGAGGTACTTATCTCTCTTTTCACATTCTTTCAGTTTTATTCTGTGGTCAGCCGGGACAGCAAAGTCGACAATTTTGCAGATTTTCTTTATTTTGTTGATTATCATAAGGTCTGGTCTTCTGGCCGATATTAGGTGAACTGTTTGTACATCAAACTCCCATAGGAGTTTGTGTGTGTCATTTTCTAGGACTTGTGCTGGATTGTGTATATACCATTTGTTGGCATGGTCAAATTTAAATTTCTTGCACATTTCCCAGTATTCCTTTAACAGTTTTTCACACCAGCATTAGCTGATGGAGTTTGAGTGATAGTAAGTCTCCTCACATCTCAAAGACTCTACTTAGTATTCTGGCCCATCGTAATAATGGCGTAGTTTGGATGGTCTCCGCTCGTCCTCTTATTTCCAAGTCATTCAATCTCTGTACCAATATATTGGTTACTATTGGTATCACTGTCACTTTCATGTTCCATAGTTTGTTTTTTTTTAGTTCTTTTGCAAGGTCTAGGTACTTATCTCTCCTTTCACTTTCTTTCAGTTTTACACTGTGGTCATATTATTATTATTATTATTATTATTATTATTATTATTATTATTATTATTATTATTATCTCACTCCTTTGGGAGTTCTTCATACCAGTGTTTGCTGGTGGTATTTCACTGGAGTCTGAGTGATAGCAAGACGCCTAAGTTCTCCAGGACTCATCTCAGTATTCTAGCCGATCTTAACAATGCTGTGATCTGAATAGTCTCGATTCGTCTTTTGATTTTCAGCTCCCCCAGTCCCCTTTTCCAAGCATTTGAGGATCGTTCCAAGTGCGTCAATCACGAATAGTATCACCGTTGCCCTCATTTTCAATAGTTATCTCAGTTCTCTGGCAAGTTCTAATTACTTGTCTCTTTTTTCGCTTTCTTTGTTTTTTCCTCTGACGGCTGCTGAAAGACAAAGATTATCATTATTGTTATAATTATTTCCTATCCTTTGATTCTTTTCTTGTAATTCTTAGTGTTGTTTTACTCAGTGGTCCGCTGAAAGGGCAAAATCTACTTGTTTGGTGACAATTTTTTTTTCTTTTGTTAATTAACACTCGGTCTGATTTTCTGGTCGGGTTTCAGTCATGTCTGATCCATGTAAATCTCCCAACAATTATCCCTCATTATCATTTCTAGCATTTCTTTTCTATTGATCAATATGAGACCGATTTATGTTTTTGTCATTCTATAAATATCATTTCTATATATCGTATCTGGTGCTTGACATTGATTATTTTTTAAAATATGTTTTACGCTATAAGAATATTGGTAATATTTGCCAACGTCTCCCACCAGACGAGGCTTGACACAAGGGTCAAAAGCCCGAAGGCTGATTAAAGTGGGGATAAAGGGGAGGGGGAGGTCTGGAACGAGCCGAGACTCGAACCCTGCTGGTCTATGCTGCTCATCGGCTCACTTAGTGCAATGTGAGCCTGTTTCACGGACCCAAATGTGGGTCCGGGCACGTATGCCGGGTTATGGCTTAAACTTGACCGCAAAGTCTAGTGCCATACATAGGTTTTGTTTGCAGAGTTACGCTCCGGACCAAAGTCCAGAGCGTGGGCCATGGTATCGCCTCTGCGCTATAAGCATATTGGTCACTGTATCTGTAGGTTACTGTTTTTCCTTCTATCGTAATAAACCTTTTTATTCTTTTTATGATAATTCTCTATTCTTTAAATTGTATAAATTATCTATCTTTTTTTTTTGTTTTAATGAGGTTACAATTGCGCATTGAGATTTTATTGGTTATATTCTTCTTTAAACCTATTTTGATACTTTATTTAAATGTTTGGCAACCAGTCTTCGATTAGTCGAAAATATGTGATAGACTAAATTACATCTAACCTACAATTATTGTGACAATTTTTTGGAAGGGACTTATAATTAATATTCAATAATTAGCTAATTAAGAACAATACCTATCACTCGAGTTCGATTATTATTTATTATTGGTTAGAAAGCATAGAAAATGTCCCAGTTTTTAACAATCAGAAATTGATTTTAACTTTACAAAATAATAAGACTCAGAGAAATTATAATTTCAATATTATAAAAAAGAGGAACTCTTCACAATGTAGTAAGCAAGTTTGAAATCTAGTCTCTATACTGTGTTTGCTTTTTTGGTGCATAACCTTGGTTGTGGCTAATGAATTGGACTGTGACATCTTAGCAAGCGAGTTCGAACACCAGTTGTTCACTTTCAGAAAATTATTCTGATCCCCATCACAGGTATGGGTCAAATATTACCACTACTGTCCTTTAAAAAGATGGATTTGGCATTAAATAACCTAGGAAGTTTGATATGCCTTTAAGAACAAAGAAATCAAACGATTATCGCTTGGACAATTTTAATCGTGGATATTACATAAAATGTCAGTGACACACCTAACGAAGGTATGGACAGCTATTGATAGGTTATCGATCATATCGAAATCTGACCTATCCGATAAAAAGGAAACGCAATTTCTTCCAAGCAGTGGTCGTTTCAATTTTTACTATATGGATGCACCATATGAACGCTGACTTATCGTATAGAGAAAAAACGAGACGGTGATTGCACAAGAATGCTACGGGCCATATTGAACAAATCTTGGAAGTAACATCCCACAAAATAACTGCTGTACAGCCACATACCTCCCATCTTTAAAACCACCCAAATAAGACGGGCAACACATGCAGGACACTGCTGGAGAAGTAAAGACGAACTCATAAGTGACCTTCTCCTATGGACCTCTTCACATGGACCTGCAAATGTAGGCTGACCAACAAGAACTTCTCTGCAACAGCTTTGTGCGGATGTAGTCTGGAGGACCCACCGGAAGCGATGGATAATAAGGACGAATAGCGATAGAGAGTTAGGGAAATACGTACTGACAGCGTGACATGATGATGATGACATAAAAAGTGACATATTCGATAGTTTTTGGGTCAAATGTTTGACTTGCTACCGGCTGGGCTGCTATATTGTAATAAACGAGTTTGAATCTGAGTCACACAATTACATTAACCTTTGTACTAATTCCCTTGGGAAAGGTATAAATCCCCTTATCTCCTAGCTTTGGGTTAACTAGTTCTACAACTGTTCTTTTATATGGATCCCTTTCGCATTAAATAACCTACAAAAATTGATATTCCATTAAACAAAGAAACTTTGTCAAACCAGAGATACAGAGTGAAAATCGGAAGTATTATATATATATATATATATATATATATATATAAGTAAAGTTGGCGACCGTAGTCGAGAGGTACTCGAAAGCTACCTTTTCAATAGCTGCTACTCTGAGGTATAGGGGTGGGCGTTACTCTGTTCCCTGGATTGCTCTACTTTACCCTTGAAACGTACCTTATAATGCTGAGAGTTAAGCAAGGAAGTATCAAGTACCATTTTTTGAGTGTTTAGTATGACTCGACCTGAGATTGAACCCAAGTCTTCTGGGCCATTGGCGAACACGCTACCACTAGGCCAATGGGATACTCAGAAAGTTTTTGATTCAGTCCATCACTAGAACCAGCTTGCCAGTTTAAATAAGCTGATACCGATGAGTTTTAAGTTTTATACAGTTTACCATGAATCAAAAAATCAATACAAAAAAGCTTACGTAATGGGAATGGAAGTAAGGGTTCGAATTTAGATATCTGAATCTTCCCGTCCACCCCCTTTTTTATCTATGCTTCTTAAATCTTATGCATGATATCTGCTTCTCAAATATGGAAGACTAACTTGAACAGTAAGGACCTTTTGTATCTTGTTTTTTATGCTCATTGTGGGAAATTATGATCTTTTGTAAGAGTTATATTTTTAGCATCAACTTTTAATGGGAGAATTTCAAGCTATAGCAATAATTGATTTCTAGTAATATATACAAATGCTAATTAGCTAATTATTAGACATCACTAACAAGCCCATGCTTAAGCTCTTACGAATAATTGTAGGTTGGTAACAATTTATGCATGATCATCTTCAATCAAAGCTCCAATTGCATAGCTGCCAGTCCTTTACTTGATATAGCCTTGCACTCTCCCATTTTAGATAATTTAGCGTTATTTCTAACTCGTCCGATGATCTTGATATTAATACTATGTCGTAAAAAATAAGATCGTTAAAACATTCTCCATTTATATTTCACCTTGAATACTCTTTGCCTGTTATCCATGAATATAGATATATCTAATGTCTTTTCTTTATCCTACACGCAAATACCTAACTATCTATCAAATAGATCTATCTGAAAATTATTATTAAACAGAAATACTTGACGTCATCTGTATTAAACATTTTTACATGAAGCTATAATTGTTTACCCGGATCATTATTATCACTTGAAACCATATAATCATATGTCAACAAATTACGATTGTTAAATAGAAATAAATATTTGAAATCAAATAATCATTAGTATGAGATAAAAATACTTGATATTGTATAACTGGGCGCGAACAAATGATTATTAGATTGAAATAGTTACTTGAAATCATATAATAGGGTACAAGCAATAAATATTAGATAGTAATCCTTGAAACCATACAACTGTGTACACATTGGAGACAAATAAAAATGCAATTTAATTAATGCAATGAAACATTGATAATATAACTATGAGTGTAATCACTTTTAGAAATGAATCAAATTTTTGCGTTGAATAATCTATAAGGAGTTGATATCCCTTTAAACAACTTAAACTAAACTGACGATCAATAATCCCACGAACATGAATGCATACATATTTCTACACCTGACATGTACCAAGACGTTTAACGTACATCTGGATCTCGTGACAGGCCTTGAAAAGGTTGTAACGAAGGTCAGCAGTTGCCCATGTTGCAGCTCTTCTCTTTTCACTATATTGATACAAGTGAAGGGAAAGCTGTTAGACAATCTGGCATTAGTGCCGTCACAGCAGTTGCTAGAAACAAGGCTAAAGACAACTTTCAGTCGTCTCAGAGATCCCAGCTCCTGGGTTACGCCGGTAAGGAATTTGAATTTAAAGTTTTCCTGCGCCTGCATCGGTTGTCATTACCAATGCTTTATATCTCAGTCCGCCATATTATTTACACATCGCTGGTTGAGGAGGAAAAGATTCTTGCCTTTTCATTACAGCCTCGCCCAGAATTCGAACTGGGCTCATAGAGTTTGTTTTCTACGACGATAACGCCATGTATGGAAGCAAACATATCTTTCACTATTAAGTTTCACGTATTGGTTTACACATATTAAAAGCGATACATATTCAAGCACACTCATACGCGCTGAAACACACACATGCTCACACACACTCACACACATACTAATTCGCTTTACTAGTGTCTTCGCAAAAACATTAAAATGATAGTCGCAAATACACATACGAGGCATACTTTAGTATACCAGAAAACAGAAAGAGAATTATTTTATACAAGTTTCTCATACAAGTTTGTACATATATAAGGTAACACACACACACACACACACACACACACACACACACACACACACACACACGTGCAAACACACATGTACACAGACACTTACAAGCAATCTATTATAATCGCAAAATATCTAAAAAAAGAAACATAATAAAGAAAAAAGAAAATATCTAAAAAGTGAAAGTGAAAGTAGAAGCCAGAGCCTCTCTAAATACACGAGATAAAAACCAAGGAAAACAAACAGAACTATTGGGAAATAAAAGTAACATTCATGTCGGAAGTCATTGTTATCGGACAAATGCTGTGATTAATCTGTATGGAAAGAGAAATTTGATGGAAGGTTTCACTGTAGACACAAGTGGATTGAAACGGGAGGAAAAAGCAGTGTGTTAGAGAAATTCTGGGACAAAAGAACGAGCGAATCCAAAAAGCATAATCTTTTTCAGTGTCTGCTGCTCACTTTACAAGGAACAATGGTAGCGATTATTTTGCTACCAGCAATAAGAGTTCGAAGCTATGTCAAAACTAAGATTTCTAATTTCTAAATTTCCTTAGAAACTGCAATATTTTGTTGTTGATGTTATTAAAACCTTCTGATGTGTTATGTAATACGCTTCCAATCTCAACATTACATCCCCTAAGCAGAAGAGTAGAGTTTTGACAGGCAGGTGGTTTTAGAGGTCATTTTCGATGCGAAGGTCTGCATTTTGGGTTTTAGCTATTGTATCTATATAGAACTACAGAGTAGACATGTGTATTTGGGTTTTAAAAGCATTTTTAAAGGCTTTCAATATTGCCATTACAAAATACCGTTTTTTTCCTCGTAGTTAAAGGTGGTTTAGAAACTCGTGAAATTGGTTGGCATAAGTTATCAACTTGTTAATGAACGTGCGAACCAAAACTGTAACAACGTGTTTGTTTATCTTTTATCATTGGAATCAAGTGACAACCTTTCGTCCCCTCAAATTTCTCTTCGTCTCGTCAACTTTCCAAAACTACAACCAATGTAGCAGGTGTCTGCCGACGATAATTCAAAGGTCTGATTTGTTTGGTAGTTTTTCTTAGCCTGTTTTAAAATTATGATGCTGGTGTAATAATCGGCTAGAATTATCTGATTTATATGCTGGCCTTTATTTTCATCATCTAATTTCGTTTTTACGTTTGGGGGAACTTCGAAGGCGTAGGTTCTGATATAACGTAAACACTAGGTGATGTGTTCGGGCTGGTGAGATGTATATATATGACTGTCGAGCACGCAGTCGATGGGGAAGCATTTTGGGAGTCAGTTCGAAGGCTTCTGTCCAGAAGTGGTTGATTAGACCGAAAGAGAGTGCGAGATGATTTGATAGGATCCGTAAGGTTGAAGAAAATAACTTAACATACTGGATGGAAAGTTTCAACTTAAGCACAATGTGATAACACCCATGCCGGCCGACCCCCAACTATCTCAAAGTCGTTAAACCAAACTACTCATGGCCAGTGATTCATCTGGTGGTTTCCGACCAGGGGTTTTACATATTTCATTACAAATACGCAAAATAAAACCGAGAGGGTGGAAGAAAGAACAAACGAACAAACACGGACTTGGCTCAGCTCCAAGCGCAAGAAGGAGGAAGTCTATGTGACACTTTTGTGTAGTTCTTCGCACATTTGTAGACTATCGCGGGCGTGTATTTTGTGCGAAACTTCAACAAAAGCTACTAACAATGCTGACATCTTCTCGCGTTGGCTAGCCCGGCCTCTGTAGGTCAACAAGTCTTAGCAGTCATCTTTCTAACTTCTGTTGGCTTTCTTCTCTGTCCTACCTCCATCTTCTCACTGCTTCCTTCTGCCGACTGTCACGATCTCTAGATAGCTATCTCAAGCCGACTGGTCTCTCCTGCCCTCGGTTGTCAACTGACTCTCTCTGTCTTCCTTCGGACCTTCCTTCCTTCCTCCACTTCTGGTCTCGCGTGAGTTCTCGCCCTCAGTCCCTTTGTGTGGGTTTCGCGCCAAAACAGACAAAGAGATCCTCTGAGTGGCGCCAACACAAACGGAAACGAATAGCTACGCATCGTATCACAAGGAACAATCTACGTTAATGTACAGGGCTTTATCTGGGCCGTCTGGCATTTGTGTTGGATGGGGTATCGAAATCAATGACCGATTCGAGGCCGAAAGGCCTCCAGCTTCAGCTGGGTCACCTTCGGGTGGGCGAGCTGCAACATTGACACCTTTGTCCCCTATGTATAGCACTAGACCTTGCTGTCTAGTTCAAGCCATAACCCTGCATCCGTGCTCGGACCCAGATGTGGGTTCGTGAAACTGCTTGGCTCATTAGACTCACATTGCACTTAGTGGGTCAATGAGTAGCATAAACCAGCATGGTACGAGCCTTGGCTCGTACCTAACCTTCCTCTCTCCAAAATCCCCACTATAATCGGCTCTCGGGTCATTGACCTTGTGTCAAGCCCTGTCTGGTGGGAGGCAGCGGTAAATACATAATTTAACGTCCAGGATGTCTCAATATAGATGGGACCCATGTGTCTGCTAATAACTCTCCTATCAATAATATGTTCCTTGTTTGTTTCAGGTTTGAAAATAGTATTAATCCTCGATCACAATGCCTTTGATAAGAGAGGAAAATATTTTCGGTCACTACTTATTTGGAGACAAAATCATTCTCAACTGAATCAAAAGAGATGCAGCCCATTGTTATAAGCTGTCTTTATATACAAGGGACTCATGTGACTGCTAAGGTTAATGTGTTCTCTTTTTAAGATTTGAAAATAGAATATTATAACAAGTATAAATCGATAATCGAAATGCTTTGGACAAGAGAGGAAAATATTTTGTATCACTGCTTATTTGGTGACAAAATCATTCAACAATGCACAAGAAAAATTTCGCCGGAAGTTCAACTTAACAATTATCCCCAGAAAAGCCAAATTTAATGTTGGGTACCCAAATTTCA
Source organism: Sepioteuthis lessoniana (assembly GCA_963585895.1). Taxonomy (NCBI): domain Eukaryota; kingdom Metazoa; phylum Mollusca; class Cephalopoda; order Myopsida; family Loliginidae; genus Sepioteuthis; species Sepioteuthis lessoniana. The sequence goes on along the minus strand of OY757910.1, from coordinate 26,626,906 downwards.
AGCCACAGGTTCAGTAAACAACCTCAATAAAAAGGCACAAAATCCCAGATATGACAGGAAGTTGACTGCAACATATCTTGACAGTGTGGATGCGGCGAGAGATTCTGTCGGAAGGAGTCAGAAAAAGTCCCTTCCGAAGAAGTTCCCAAGAACTTGGTCTTTCACGAGCACTCTTGGATAATCAATTTCAATCAATTTCTGCCCTTGTCATCTGATTTGACCTTTCTGAAGTGACATGATTGCTTTTTAAGACTCAGATGAAAGATGACTTGATGCAATATGAATTACCTTATTAATGGGTTATATCTATTTTGCGACACAAAACTGTTGCACCAGTGATCAAGAACTTAAGATTTCCATTTTTTCACAACCTTTTTCACAACAAATGGCAAACGATGAAACAAAGCCCCTCTGTTTAAAGTGGTTATTTTTTTTCTCTTCGACAACTAGAGACAAAGAAGGCGTCTAATTTTTGTCACAAGAGCCCAATACAAAGAGACGTGTAATTCAGTACCACAAACACACGCGTGCGCGTATATATGTCTATAAGGATTGTTGTTGGTCCTGTGAGAGAAAAAATATATTAAAAAGATTTGATCCACAAATGATTTCAAATTTGTTTTTTTTTGGATTTTAATATTTCATATAGTAGTGCTCTACACGTGTTTCGGATTTTTACGATCCATTCAGGAGATTTAAACGGCTAAGTTAACTTCCGGCGACTCCTTTTATAGCAAAGATTTTTTGATAGGTGGTTTTGATTTCGTTTGATTCCACTTTTGTGTTTGGGAATGTCTCATTGGTGTTAATTATCCGTGATGACCTCTGGTCACTGTAACTTTTTATTTATTTTATTTATTTGTTGAGTATATATACAAATATGCATTCTGTGTGTATGTTTGTGTGTGTGTGTGTGTGTGTGTGTGATTACGTATACATGTATGTACACTCGTATATACATACACTCGTACTTACGTATACACACACAAAAACATTTACATAGACTAAAAGTATTTACAAACATTTATCTCCGATGGGATATTCACAGACATAAAACCAGGAATTAACAAAAATCACTACAACCAATGAAAACAATCTTTACTATAAAAAGTAGTTTAAACCTTTAGATCTCCTGAAGAGGATATAAAAGCCCGAAACACGTCTAGAGCAGAAGTATATTAAATAATAAAAAACTAAATAGCAAATTTGAAATAATTTCTGAGCTATTCATTTTAATATATATATATATATATATATATATATATATATCGTCTGCTTATTGCCTTTTTTTTGAGTAAATCCAAAAAAGGTTGAAAGCAGACAATATATATGCTCCCTCCCGGGGTTTGAGCACTCTCCCGAAGAGTTTACCGGTTGCCACTTGCGTTATGCAAAGCTCTTCTGATTAATTGAGCAATCGGTAGCTGTTAAGCGTATATATATTCACAAAACAAAAGTGATACATACGCATTAAAATCCTTCGCTTACTCTGAGTTTGTTAGTGGCTGAGCAGTACAATATCTCCTGGCTTAAAATTCAGCCAGGTTTCAATTCCAGTTTCAAGCATCTCGCGAGTCTAGCCACACTGATGTGTTGGGATACAACGAAACAGTCTATCTGTGGATGACAGTATATATATATATATATATATATTAAAAAGACAAGAAACAGACGATACCTGGCACAAGCTATAATGGTCGTAGACTACGCCGATGATGATTTAGCGCTTTTGGCAAATATACCTAACCAAGCCGAATCCCTGCTGCATATTCAGCAGCAGCCAGCAGGTGGCATTAACTTCCATACGAATGCTGACAAAACGGAGTAAATGTATTTATTTTCACTCTAAATGATGGCTCTCTAAAATTAGTAGACAAGTTTACGTACATTAGAAGAGAGCGTCTCATCTATTGAAAATGATATCACTATGGACTGCTATCGATAGGTTGGTGATCAGAAGGAAGTCTGACCTATCCGATAGAATAAAACGCATTTTCTTCCGAGCAGAAGTTGTGTGCCAATTCTATCATATGGATGCACCACGTGGACGCTGACTAAGTGTATAGAGAAAAAGCGAGACGGTAATTGCACAAGAATGCACCGAGCCTTAATGAACAAATCTTGGAAGCAACAAACCACAAAATAACAGCTGTACAGCTACCTACCTGCCATCTATAAAATAATCCAAATAAGAGAGGTAAGACATACTTGGACACTGCTGGAGAAGTAAAGACGAACTCATAAGTGACGACCTCCTATGGACCTCTTCACACGGACATGCAAATATTGGCTGACCAATAAGAACTTCTCTGCATCAGCTTTGTACGGACCCAGGATGTAGTCTGGAAGTAATGAAAGATAAGGACGAAGGGCGAGAGAGAGAGAGAGAGAGAGAGAGAGAGAGAGAGAGAGAGTCAAGGAAATCTGAGTTAGCAGTGTGACATGATGATGATGATGATGATGATATAAAAAGTGACATTTTGATAGTCTGGGGAATCTAGTTTCGGGTTTTGGTATGCAGTCATCAGCTGGTGTGAGGTGCCCGTGGTATGATGGTTATCGTCGTAGGAAATGGACACGGCGACACGAGTTCAAATCCTGGACGTGACTGATTGCATTTCACATAGCACTAATGCCCTTGGGAAAGGTATGAATCCAATTATTCTCCTTCCAGCTATGGGTAAATAGTAGGGCAGACTAGGTTCTTCAACCTAGGAGAAGGAAAACTCTGAATTCAAACCTGTTAAACTCCGCTTAAAAAATGACCTTGTGTCATATCCTGGCCGAGCGGAGGGGTTGGTAAATATGATAATACAAAGAACGTGTTTGAACCTGAGTTTCGCTATTACGTTCACTTTTGTATTAATGCCTATGGGAAAGGTACAAACTTCCTTATCCCCCAGTTTTAGGTTAAATAGTTCCACTACTTTCCTTTTACAGCAATCCATTTTGCATTTAATAACCTACAAAAATTGATATGCCATTAAACAAAGTCAAACCAGAAATACAGACTGAAAGTAAGACGAACTCATAAGCGACGTTTTCCTATGGACCCCTTCACATGGACGAGCAAGAGTTGGCAGAATAACAGACATGAGATGTAGTCTTGAAGACCTGCCGTAAGTCATGGAGGATAGACAAGAGAGAGAGAGAGAGAGAGAGAGAGAGAGTCTAGCAGCGTGACATGATGATGACAATGATATATATATATATAGATTGTCTTTTTATATATGATGATTTTATTTTGATAATAAATATCAGAAAATTTATTCCTCTACTTTTTATCCTTGTCGTTTCATTCTTTCTTTCTTTTTATTTCAGCTCTTATGTTCCTCTATTTTATGCGTCCTTTCTTTCTTTTATTCTTTCTTTCTTTTATTTTTCTCTTTTTTACCAAGTTCTTTCTTTCTTTTTCTGTATTTTAATGATATCGCAAGTGCGTAACGGGATTTTAAATTTCTTCTCTCTAATTCTTTCTTTCTTTCTTTCTTTCTTTACAGTGTATATTCCTTTTTTTCCATAGTTTTTTTTTCCTTTAATTCTTTACTTCCTTTCTTTTCTTGGCTTTGCTTCGTCTTTTTTTCTATTTTTTTTCTTTCTATCTTCTTCCTGCCTTTCTTCATTCTTTTCTTTTCTTTCTTTTTTCTTTTTTTTTCTTTATCAGTTGTTGATTTTTTGTTTGCTTTTCTTTCTTTCTTTCTTTCTTTCTTTCTTTCTTTCTTTCTTTCTTTCTTTCTTTCTTTCTTACTTTGTTTTTTTTTTTGTTCCGTGTCTCTTTAAAATCTCGCAACCATCTTAATTTTCTTCTTCTTCACTTTTGAAGCTGTTACAATTTTTTGTCTTTCAACTTCTTTTTATTGTTATTTTAGAAGCATGCATATTTGTTTTGTTGCTTGATCACGTGACCTTTTGCCATTGCTATTGGACTCCTGCATTATCAATATTTCTCAATTCTGCTTTTGTGACCAAAGCCATATTTCAATATTGCCACTGTCATGGCAGTACGCTCAGTTTCAATTTGTGAATCCATATTTTTTGGAATGCTTGTCACTTTCCGGATTCTGAGCATATGGCACCGCAAAAAAAAAAAAAAAATTTCTAAAAGTTCCCTCCTTGGCTGGTGAGGTTTATTCAACTAAAAGCATCAAGCAGATACAATCTTTGATTTTATTCCAATGGAAAGTGCTTTGTAAGGTGTGAGTAACCTTGGTGGCGTCATTGCTGAGAAAAGCGATGTGTTTCATATCATGCGTATAATTAGTTATTACGTTTTTAATTCTATATCCATGATAAAAAAAAACAAACTTAATAACACATTATATACATAATAAAAGATCAAAAAGCTCATATTATTCACAATAAAAAAAACTTAATAAATCATTATATCCATAATAAAAAATAAAACTCTTTATATCGATGACAAGAAACCTAATAACACATTTTATCCATTATATGAACCGCAATCAGTCTATTCATAATACAAAACCCTAATAACTTATGATATCCATAATAAGAAACCAAATACTCCTTACATCCACAATAAAAAAATAATTTCTTTTATACGTAATTGAAAACCTAATAACTGATGATATGCATAATAGAAAACCTAATATCCTGTTATAGCCATAAAAATCTATTAACTCATTATACCCATTATAGGAAACCTTATAACTCAGTTTATCTATCATAAAAACCTAATAAATCCTTATATCTAAAACAAGAAACCTAATAACTCCTTATATCCATAACAGGAAATCTAATAACACCTTATATCCACAAGATACCTAATAAATTATTACATCTATCATAAGAAACCGAATGACTCATTGTATTCATAACAGGAAACCGAATATCTCCTTCTATCTATAACAGAAAAACATAATAACTCCTTATATCCATAGCAGAAAACTCCTTATATCCAAATCTGGAAACCTAATAAGTCCCTATATCCATAACAAGAAACCCAATAAGTCATTATAACTTTGACAAGAAACCTAATAACATATCCATAATATTGCCCAGTCGGCTGAAGCTGTAGAATACACCGACTGCACCTGATAGGGCCCTATCTATGGGTTAAATAGAACTAACGGTATACCTATGCAAAACTGAATTGTTTGATTAAACTGAATAACTAGAAATAGAAATGTTTTTCACAATTAAACTGTAATTACATTTAAACTGGGTGCTTTTGTCTGAAATCGAACTGTTTTTGACTTTGAAACAGTATTTACACTAAACTGAATTGTTATATATAATTGTTTGAATAAACTGAATAGTTTGAAATAGAAATGTTTTTGACAATTATACTGTGTACTCATGCTAAACTGAATTGTTTTAAATAGAACTGATTATTTACATAAAAATGGATTTGGCGTTAAATAACCTACAAAGGTTGATATGCCATAAACTCCGACCAACAAACCAACCAACCAACACACAGAAATACTATTTCTCTGCAATAATGTCACCAAGGTTGCAGGGGGTGTCCTCGTGGTGTAATGTTTAAAGCGATGGACTGCGGAATCGTAGTAAGCGAGTTCGTACTCCAGTTGCGCTATTACGTTCACTTTCGGGCAAATACCCTTGGGAAAGCTATGAACCCCCTTATCCTCCCAGCGATGGGTTAAATAGTACCACTACTGTTCGTCTAGAAGGATGGCTTTGGCATGAAATAACCTACAAAGGTTGATATGCCATTACACAAAGAAACCACACCAAACCAAACCTGGTGAATCGAACCAGATTTTTTATTATAAAATCTACGTGAGTCATTGGTTTGCTGTAGCTAAAATCTCAACTTTTATTCGATCTTTCGGTATGTTTATGCTTTTATACATATTTACCCAACCCCTCCGCTCGGGCAGGATATGACACAAGGTCAATTCTTTAAGCAGAGTTTAACATGTTTGAATTCAGAGTTTTCCTTCTCCTAGACTAGTTGCCCCACCAAGGCTGAAGAACCTAGTCTGCCCTACTATTTTACCCATAGCTAGAGGGAGAATAATTGGATTCATACCTTTCCCAAGGGTATTAGTGCAATGTGAAATGCAATCAGTCTCGTCCAGGATTTGAACTCGTGTCGTCGTGTCCACATCCTGCGACGATAACCATTACACCACGGGCAGATTTTTTATTATAAAATCTACGTGAGTCATTGGTTTGCAGTAGCTTAAATCTCAACTTTTATTCGATCTTTCGGTATGTTTATGCTTTTATACACACAATTTATACACACAATATTTCTATTTTTTAAAACTAAATATTGTTAAACATTTGTACTTTAATTTTTGCTACTAATTATCATATAGTTTTAATCGCACTTTTATGACATCACGGGTAATCGTTTCTACGACACCGTAAAACTGTTCGCATCAGAAACTGATACTCCTTTTCGCCTTTTAGTTTGCGGTTGCTTTTTAAAATACTGAACAGTGATTTCGATACTCACTGAGAGCCCCATATTTATGGCCACGGGTTGAACATAAGCAAATTTTAATCAATAAATTAGCTCAAATCCTAATGTATTAGAGATACTATTAAATTGAATGGGTCTGCTCTTTCATATTTGTAGCAGTGGATAAACTTAACTAACCTCGCTGGCAGTGTTTCTCGGTACAAGGATAGGTTCCTATGGCTTGGTCGCTTGGATTCGTCATTTGGGTCAATCTCGCCTGACATTGGTACCGGGAAGCCGGCATTCATGTCACGCGAGCTAAGACCGGCTTTCCTCGAGCTTCAGGGAGCCGTCCCCCAGACTCTAACCCTCTCCGGAGGGGCTAGGTTTAGCACCTGGCGTCTGAGGCGCCCCTTTTTCGGGGAATACCGACGGGACTCGTGACATTTTTGGAGCCGCAATGCTTGTTTGGGCTACGGCTCTAGGTCCTGACCCACCATAAAAAAGGCTTGTGCCACAATCGTCCGGTTGATGTGACCTACGGCAAATACCACCCCGCCGCTTGGAGCTGGATGTGACATAGACGAAGCTCAACAGGTTTGAATTTAGAGTTATTCTTTTCCAGAGAAGTTGCCATACTCAAGTTAAAGAGCGTAGTCTGTCCTGCTATTTACCCATACCTGATTGGCGGTGGCAAACAGAAGGATTTATGTCGTTACCAAGGGCATTAGCACGAAGTCTCGTCAACGATTTGAAATTTAGTCACCGATTCTGTTACCCCCAAAAGATAACTGCTTGATCACGAGTGTGAATGTATGTATGTATTTACCCAACCCCTTCGCCAAAGACAGGATGAGACACAAGAATTAACATTTCATAGTGCATTCTTTATTGGTAAATACAGCTTCAGTCTTGATACTTTTTGAACACAGCTGATTTAAAAAAATAGTTCTCTCATTGCTCATTTGTGTTTTGGTAAATACAGTTTCATTTTTGGCTTTGTTTGGTTTTATGGCATATCAACCATTACCGTTTATTTAATGCCAAATCCTGTTTATATGTAAAATATATGGATTATAAACACGTTTTGTAGACACACATAGTTAAAGGATCAAACAGTTCTATTTCAAACAATTCAATTTAGCATGTCAACAAACTTAAATGGTTCAAAGTATTGCTGTGTATCACTAAGAATTAAACATCAGTCATTTGTTTACACACAGTTAAATGATCAAACAGTTCTATTTGAAGCAATTCAGTTGAACATAAGTCATTTGTTTTGCACACTGTTTAAATGTCAAACAGTTCTATTTGATCCGTAGATCGGACCTTATTAGGTGCTACTATTCCGGGCCACAGAGGACCAGGGAGTGATGGCAATGAAGGCGTACTCCGCATTCCTCAAAGCTCCAGCATTATTGAAGCCTCACCATCGGATTGCTTAATGTCATATCCAGGGCACTCGATGTGGGTTTTTTTTTACCGTTCTAGAGAGATGCAGTCGGTGTATTGTACAGCCCCAGGTGACTGGGCTAGATACTGCTTCTGTGTTAATACTTTTTGAACATAACTTGTAATAACCATTACTTTATTCAGCAACGACATAAATAGATACAATTATACTGTGAAGATCTTTATTGTTCATCTTAGTTCCTTTTGTCGTTTATTTCTTTTTACTCTTCATTTTCTTTGATGAGTTTACGTATTCCAAAGTGCCCGGATATCGTACCTTAGCACGAAATTCAAGTGATCATTCATTCCCCCGTTATTAAAATGACATGCGATTTTCTGTTGTAATTATCACTCAATTAATTAGGAAAATTATATATTTTCCCACAATGATCAGACCAAATTACATTTAATCGTGCAGATTTTATCTCGTACGTCAAATTTTTGTGTTAATTCTTTATTTCTAAGGATATTAGACTTGACAAGTTCACAGATGCCAACTTGAACTGAATAGAACAATCAATTGTGTGCACGTCGAACAAAGATATTTGAATGCTCGTTTTTCTATTTTAAAAATTCAAGATCGTTTAAACATTTAACGAAACTATTTTATTTAATATTTTTGTTTTTTGTTTTCGAAAAAGATTGTTTAATGTACAAACCAGAAGAGCAAAAAAAAAAAAAATAATAATAAATAAATACACAAACTTTCTGGTCCCAATAATCATTCCGCGATCGAACAGTGTTAAATCCTGTCCATAGCTACATTTCCACAACTACACCATCTCTTTATTTATTGCACTTACACTCGTAGCATTACGGTTATCTTCGCAGATTATGCACTCAGCGACCCGTGTTCAAACCTAGACGAGTCTTTTAGTATTTCATAGAGCATTATCCTTTTCTTTTGGTGGTAAGAAAGTCTTACTTCTCTGCTGGTGATGCATTCGGTGTATTCTAGGTATTTTTGGTAGGCCGTCAGTATATGTACTCTCCCTGAATATGAACGTGTCCTGGGTATGATGCTAACCTGCATCTGATGATGAGGCTCCAGTTCTGGAGATATGAGGGGTATAGAGTACAGCTTCATTGCCATTACGTTAAATTTTTTTTAGATGCATAAGAATACATGATATTAGACAATTTTATTATATCCTTTTTGGACACAAACTTTTCGTCCATATCTTTTTGTTCCCCACTTTTTTTTTAAAGGACTAAGAATTCATGGAAAAATTTTTTAAAAATTTCTCTCGAATGTGAGATGACTATCTGTAGAGGTTAGTTTCTCTCATTGAGTTGCAAACTGAAATAGATTTATTATAGCCAAATGACGATTTGTTGCGCTTTTTTAATATATATATATTTATATATATATATATAATTGAAAAATCGCAACAAACCATCATTTGGCTATTACAAATTTATACATATATATATACTGTAGGCACCAGTCTAGTCGGTTGAGGTGGTTGAATACACCGACTGCATCTATGCAGAGGTTTAACAAATCCCCTCCCAAATGAGTGTCCCGATTATATGACGGTCAACTATATGATGTTGAGGCTCCCGTCTGTATACGAACGAACAAATAATGTTGAATAGAATTAGTAATGTTGGATAGAAATACTTGAAACTATTTAGCATCCTAGGTATGGCATTAAACTATATCTGGTGTTAAAGCTCCAATCTTGGTGTTTTGGTAATGTGTATTATTGTTATTAATCTGACTTCCACTGTAACTGTCAAATTCCCATGGAAGGGTCAAGTAGAAATATTTCGATGGTTACTAAGTCACGGAGACTAGAGTCCATATCCTGAACGAGACTGTTTGCATTTCCCTATTGTCACGTGATATCCCACGGAGACGATAGAAATAAGATTAATACTATCCTCCCGTTGGAATGAATAGTGGCAACCCGTCAAAAAAGTGACCGTTAAGAAAGAATGTAGGTCACAGAGGGGATATCAACAGATGTTGGTACTTAGTAACCTCAGGTCGCCGGACACCGGAAGGGGAGGAAGAGAGAAGCCAAACGATTGGCTGGGACCCTAAAACGGAAGTAGGGACTCCTTCCCATCAGCGGAAATAGAAAATAAGAAAGTCAGTTATTGGAAAGGGCTCGTGGCAGACAGACATATAGCCATTTACTCCGGGTAGAAGACAAAAGAATATCTGAGACACGAGGGACCCAAGTTCTTCAAGCCAGTGTTAAAAATAGCTTAAAGTCTATTAGCCCGTAAAAGAAGAAAGATTCTCCAGTGGAACCCCGTCGAAAAACAAGATAAGTAACTTTGGGATTATTTCTCCTTATACCCAAATTTTATATACCACTCTCTCTCTCTCTCAATTTGAAGAAACACGAAAGAACAGGAAAGAAAAGGAAGACATTTATGTTCATGGACTGTTCAATTATTATATGTTTTGACACTTTGAAAGTGTATATAATTGTAGTAAAAGATTCATGTATTTTAATGTCACCACGTGGTCTAAGTTGTTCTTTGCTATTTTGCTACGAAATTGTTGAGTCACATTTCCTTTTCAGCTTCTATTCGCCTTATGTTATCTTGCTTAGAATTGTTCTATTAATTCCTTTAAAATATCACACGGGAAACCGAAGTTGCCGACGACTACAATATAAAATTATTACGACTAAAACCTATAGGTCCATATCTTCTGTTGTCTAGGGGAGGAAGTTTAGTGGCCTTGGTGGGTTTGTGGATAGTGTGAAATTTGGAACCCCTTGCCAGCGGCAGTCAGTCTGTCCCTAAATTAATCCCTCACGTAATATGCCAGGTCTTATATGCCTGAGAGAAAAACTCTGAACGAGGACTTATTCTATAGGGGATCAAGTGCCAACCTGCCCCGTCTTCACACGTGCGAAAATAAAACCCCGTTCTGGGATAAAAGTAAACCTTTCGCGTCACACTATGCACTTGAGAAATATTCAACTATTCTCCCTCCAGCTTTTCCCTTGATCAGTACTGCTATATTTAATGTTTCCATAATAAAAGTATCAAAAGTAATTGTAATATTATCTTGAATTTTCCATTTTTTATTCGGTAGAACATTGTCAAATATTCCTAATTTTTGTCTAGTATTACTTACATCTTAACTTTAATTGCAACTGACCATCCTTCTTATACTGTATCAGAAAAGTTCAACTGAGTCATATGTAGAAAACACCAATGTTCTATGATCATATATATTTTTTACATACAGATTACTCATTGCTGTAAAATTATATTCTGAGTCGCTATGACGAAAAACAACTGAAAATTAAAATGTATGAAATTCTAGTCAAAACTGATTACAGCTTGCCTATTATGCTATATATTGTTAAAAAGTATCATTAAAAATTCAAGGTAATCTCTTGAATTTTGGTAATGATTTTCGAGTTTTTCGTTCTCGACTCATTGCTTATCAAGTAAAACTCGTTTAGAGAAGATATGGATTCATGCCTTTTGTAAGAGCATTAGTAAATAGTAAGGCAGACTGGCTTTTTAACCGTGGTATGGCAGCTGCTCTAGGAAAAAAGAAAACTCCTAATTCAAATTTGTGAAACTCCGTTTTAAGATTGACCTTGTATTCCATCCTGCTCATATGGAGGAGAAGGATGTTTGTGTGTGTATGGTGGAAAAGTTTACAAACGATTGAATGAAATGTCGTACTACAAATTCAATAAACTTTTATTTTTTACCTGAGTGAAAACTTTGTTGATGGGTAACAAAAGTTACAATGCATTTTCTCTCAAGGAAAGGTAATAATAGACTGTTAATATGCCACGATATGATATTATCAACTAGAAAGTTCATAGCAGTGTGCATTGTTTTAAATCATTCGTGGAAAATAATTAAGCGATCTTGAAATTAATTACATTCTTGAAGGAACCGAATTTCAGATTTTCTCCCAAGAGAAACAAAAATGAAAAATTTGTGTAGGAAGAAAAACAAATCTATATCTACAGAAAATTTATCTATTTCATCGCTAATAAGATTTAGATAGGCTCAAAATTAGATAAAAGCCGGATTTATTTATGATTCTAACTGATCAAAATGTATTTTTAATAATCTAGGAGGGAAAGGACGTCCTAAATTAAATTGGGTTTTAATCTGACAAAAATTGCGAGGCAATACAAATATTATTATCTGTCATCTCGAAGTCCCAAACAAAGATGATGATTAGTTAAGAAATGCAAAAGTACAGATAAAAAAAAACTTTTCGCACTTTTTTGTACAAAATCAACACTTTTTCTAGGATGGAAATCAGTTATTTTCCACACACATATATATAAATATATATAGTAAAGTTGTAAATTTGGCGACCGCATCCGAGGGCGACCAGAAGGCTCCCTTTTCAATAGCTACTACACTGAAGTGTAGGGGAGGGCGCTACTCCTTTCTCTGGATTGCTCCACTTTACCCTTGATACGTACCATATATTGCTGAGTGTTAAGCAAGGAGGTATCAAGTACCATTTTAAAAATATTTGGTATGACTCGACTTGGGATTGAACCTCGATCTCCCGGACCATTGGCCAACACTCTACCCACTAGACCAATGAGCCAAGTTGGCGACTGTAGTGGAGGGCAAACCGAAGGCTCTCCTTTCAATAGCTACTACACTGAGGTGTAGGGGAGGGCGCAACGCCTTTTCCTGGATTGATCCACTTTACCATTGATTCGTACCTTACATTGCCGAGTGTTAAGCAAGGAGGCATCAAGTACCATTTTTAAGTCTTTGGTATATTTCGCACTGGGATTGAATTCCAGTCTCCCGGGTCATTGGCGAACAGTCTACTCACAAGTTGATTGGAATGATATATATATATATATATATATATATATATATATATACATATATATATATATATCATCGTCTTCATCATGGCGTACCGCTAGCAGGGATTTCCACTACCTTTTTCGCCACTCGTATCTATCGGCCATCGCTCTCGGAAGGTCTTACGTACTAGATCCTGTATCAGTATAGAACTGTTGTAGATACGTTCTGAGTGGTCGACCTACTCTTGTTCGTTCGTGTGAGGGGGTCCACAGGAGTACATCGCTTATGACTTCGTCCTTACTTCTCCAGCAGTGTCCCGTATATCTTGTCCGTTTATTTTGGATGGTTTTAACGATGGGTGGTAGGTGTCTGTACAGCTGCTGTTTTGTGGGATGTTGTCTCCAGGACTTTTTCAATACACCTCGCAGAATTCTTGTGCAATTGCCGTCGACCTTTTTCTCCATACGCTTTGTCAGTGTCCATGTAGTGTATCCATATAGTAGTGTGGACACGACCGCTGCTTGGAAAAATTGCGTTTTATTTCATCGGATAGGTCTGAGTTCCATATGACCCATAACATTACGATAGCTGCCCATGCCTTCGTTAGTCGCGTGTTGATGTCATTTTCCGTAGATGAGACGCTGCTTCTGAGGTAGTTGAACTTATCCATAAGTTTCAAAGGTCTATCATTTACTGTGAAAATGTTGCCTCTTTGATTAAAACACATCAACTCTATTTTCTCTGCGTTCACATGAGAGGCCTATGCCACCTGCTCTAACATACCCATGATATGGATATGTGAAATAGACATAGAATGTTCATAATGTCCATAACGCCCAAATATAGATAACATAGGAATCCCGAAACACAAAAACACTGACGACTTCTTAGTTCAGGTACGAAACTTTTTATTACCTTTGAGTTTAAAGGTTTTTCGACATAAGGAGAGAGATACACCTGACTTTTCCATCCGCCCCAAACCACGTGCAGCATCCGCCGCAAGGCCTCGGCGAGCTCCAAAAGTCAACCTTCTTCTTCGGGGTCAAAAACTAGACTAACTGACTTTTCTCAAATCCCCCAAATCCTCCGCGCACACTTTCGGTGCGTGACGTCATTCACACTCCCTAGCCCCGTTTTCTCTCTGGGGTTTCTATTGTGACATCTCTGAATGACACGTCCGCTCCGCGCACGCGTGAACACCTGCGCTTATGTTTGCACCTAACTAACCCATGCACTGAGCCGAAAGGTTCCCTGCCTAATTGAACCCAAAGGCAAGATATATAAAACGAAATCCCTCCGCCATTATATTACACTGCCACCTGTTTCAGACTATGCAGCAGTGTCGCCTAGAGATTTTTTGCGCGAACACCTTATTTTCGACGGATTGTCAAAATTTGTGATGTCGTGGATCGATTTCTCCGAAAGCCATTTTGTTTCTTCCTAAGAATTTTCTCAATTTCAGATTCAATGCAGTTAAGTAACAGAGCATTGTAAATCTTAGCCGCCATGGAAGTAAGTGTTTCGCAGCTGTTTCAGGTTTTAGAATTATTTCACAAATTTACAAAACGCAAATTAAAAAACAAAACAAAAAAAAGAATGCAAAAAACAAAAAAACAAAACAAAACAAAAAACAACAAAAGACAAACCAAACAATTATTGGGCAAGGGCAAGATGCAGCCCTTTGTCCATCTGTCTATTAGGTTCTTGCTTTATCGGAGCAGTATGTCGTCAAATTTCTTTGTTTTCTATACTTCTGGTGGTATTTCTTCAAGACCTGCTGCTTTCCTGTTTTTTACTTTTCTTAGTACTACGTCCAGTTTTTATTGCATAAACTGTCCTCGTTTGATATCTTGTGGAGTGCTAATAGTTTTCGTGATAGGTGCATCCGTAACTTTGGAGAATTTTCCAAGTAGATTCTCGAAATGTTGTTTCCACAGGTGTATTCGTTTTTCTTGACTGGCAACTTATATATATATATATATATAGTATTCTTTGGTCCAGTTAAACCGGAGTTGGGAGTAATTCCATCAGGACAAGAAATTATTCATGAGTGAATATTTAAATTTTCCTGGTAAAGAGCTCAATGTAACAATAATACAGAGCAATAAATTTTAAAAGAAAAACAACAAAACCGGTCACATAGGATTATAAATTTATTTCCATCCTGTTACGCATTTTTGAAATTTCCAAAAACACGAAAAAAATTAACAGGACTTCTTCAGATCTTTTAGATAAAAAAACTAGAACCTAGTTTTTTTTTAAATTTCCAAAAACACGAAAAAAATTAACAGGACTTCTTCAGATCTTTTAGATAAAAAAACTAGGTTCTAGAAGTCCCGTTAATTTTTTTTCGTGTTTTTGGAAATTTCAAAAATGCGTAACAGGATGGAAATAAATTACCAGTTTTGTTGTTTTTCTTAATATATATATATAGATATATATATATATATATATATATATATATATATATATATATATATATTGTATTTTACTTAATATCTGTTTTTAGGAGACCTGAACCAGTGACTCAATTTCAAATCTATCTATCTACTTCTAACAGGTACTATTACCTGTTAGTATCTCATCTTTGGATAAATCTATTTAAAAATTATTCATATTCGATAGAACTATATCAAAAAACATCTTGAATATTGATGAATATGTGCTATTCTCTAACCTCAAGACATAAAATAATTCTATACAGGTTGACATGCCGTTGAAATAAATAAATCAACCAAGCATGAATATATCCTATGCGGCTCAAAATTAGTAATCTTATTTAGAGTGTTGCATTATTATTTTCTCTCTCTGTATTTACAAACCAGAATCTGACATCCATAATTCTAAATTCGTAATGTGTAGGAATAAAATTTCTTAGAATCAAAATTTCTAAAATGAACTTCGTATTTTATTATTTTGTTGATAATGAAATAATGTTCAAAAAGTGAGACTTTACACCAGATTTATTTTTTCCACATTTATGAAATCGTAAATAATCGTCAAAATAATTTAAAGAAAAAATTTCGCAGCTGTTTCAGGTTTTAGAATTATTTCACAAATTTACAAAACGCAAATTAAAAAAAAAAACAAAAAAGCAAAAAAAAAAAAAAAACCAAAAAAAAAAACAAAAACAAAACACAAGAAAACAAAAAACAACAAAAGACGAACCAAACAATTATTCGCAGATCAACAGTTATATGGCTAAAAATTTTATCATTCAAAGTTTATAAATTAATCCAAATTAAACGTTTTGAAATATAAAGCGTACACGTATCTACGCAGTTTATATTCTGTAGGAAGACAAATACTTCAATTCCTTTATCAAAGAAACATTGAAAACACTAACAAAGAAAAAACTTAAAAAAAATATTTTCCAGTAGCGAAACCAAAAGATGCTAAATATTTTATAACATTTCTTTTAGATTTTTCAATACATTTTTGTGAATTTAGATGCTTTGAATTGATATTTAGATTTTTGATCTTCATGTATGTGAATTCGATTGCTTTCAAATCTAAATTCAAAGTGAGTGCTCTTAAGAGGAAAACGACTTGACGGGAGTATTTTTTTATGCCAGTTCAAAAATACAATTCTATATCTAGCTAAGCTCACATGCAAGTCTGTTTGTCGAGATCTGTTCCGTTGATAATCAGAAACATATCTCTTCATAATGGTTTCGTATTCATAGTTTTGTGTTTAGAGTATTGCATGTGTTTTTTTTTATCTAGGTATATATTCTTATCTATGATATTGATATGTAGGATATTATCTACGATATGATAAATGAGGGATTTATCCCTGCCTCCAGTCAGGTAGGATTTGTCACAAGGTCTTTTTAATAGTGGGGATGTATGTTGAAGAGGAGGTTTTTCAAGAGCTGAAATATGTATTTTGCTGGACTATGCTGGTCATAGGATCACTACATGCAATGTGAATTATGCTAGTATCCCGGAAGGAAGCCAGGTGACCTTACTGGTAATAGATTCACTAAACTCGGAGGTTCAGTGCAATGTGAATCTATGCTTTTTATTGATACTCCACGTATGCAATGGGGTCCAGTCGAGGCTGGGAACCTACGGAGCAAGCTCCAAGCCGGACAGTTTTAAACGGTACGTCAACCCATTTAGGGTTATTTTATACCTAAAGATTAAAAAATAGCGTTCATTGTATATTCATAATTACAGTTTTTGTGTATATGATTTTTAAAGACATTTTTGCACACAGTCCTATCGAATACGAATAATTATTAAACAGATCCATTTGGTCCATGCAGGGGTCCCTAAAAGATGCTTCCATGATTTAATGGTTACCGTCTTAAGAAACAGATACGGCGACCTGAGTTCAAATCCTGATCGACGCTGATTGCATTTCACATAGCGTTAAATGAAGCTAACTATTCTCTTTTCGTCAATGAGTAAACTGGGCTCTTTAAACTTTGTATGACAACCAGTCCAGGAGAAGGGAAATTCTGAATTAAAACCAGTGAAACTCCACTTAAGAAATTGTCTTTAATTGGAATCATTTTTGAGATGAGGCTTCTTAATCTAAGAATTAATTTTTTTAATGGAAGACCAGATAAGGAGAACAAATAATTGGATTTATAAGACCAAAAAATCTGACCTTGATAGAGGCGTTCAGTCTCTATGGGTCTAGGTAAGCATTGTCAGAAGATAGCGGTTTCAATTCCTACCCAAGCCGGCCAGAGGTATACTTGGTCAAAAACGTGGTGCAATAGAAGACAGTAATTACTGAGGATACGGTTACAAAACTCGGCATTCCTATCCGAGGTCGCAGTTAATCACCTGAAGAAGGCAAGAGGTGAAATTTGGCTGAAACGTAGTGAAGAAGAAACAACACAAAAACTACCAAGATGAGGACAAAAAGTCCGCCATGAATAAACAAAAAAAATTAATTCTCCACATAAGAATTAACCTTGTGTGGCATCCTGCTCGTATGGAGGGGTTGGTAGATGTATTCATGGGACCCTAAAATTTACACCCACTTTGGATCAATGAAGGCCTGGGAGTAGTCACAATGGATGTGTACTCCACATTCACCCGATGGAACCTACGCATCAGGTGCAGTATAGTGTTAAACCCAGGACACACTTGGGGGGGGGGCGCGGAACGGGGACTTACCCCTCAGTAGAGGATACGCTCACTGCATTAGAAGTCACAATAACGAACTCAGTAAAAGAGCTTTACCACTATAAAAAGTAAAGATACACTTCCTGATCGAGCCCTGTCGGCTGGGGCTGTAGATTACGCTGACTGCACTTCTGCAGAGAAGTAAGACCTCCGCTTCCCAACAAGTATTCTGGGTATGATAGTAAACTATCTGATAGTGAGGCTCCAGCCCTGGAGCTTAAAGAAATTTGGATTACCGTTTCATTGACATTAATTCCAGGTCCACTCTGACCTGGAATGACAATACATATTAGGGTCCCATCAAGGGGTCAAATATAAATATTTAAACCTTTTCTATACGAGGAACCATTCAATCATTTACAAAAAAATGACTGTATACAAATAAAACTATAAGTGTTTGATAGCAATACCTGAAACTAATTAACTGGGTGAAAACAAATGAGCTCTATCTCGTAAAAATTGTTATCTACAAACTATTCGTTTACAAATTATATACATTTTGTATATATTTATAAACAGGATTTGGCATTAAATAACCTAAGATGGTTGATATGCTATAAAACACATCAACCAATGAACACTTCCCGAAGGAAACATTATAACAAACTGAATACATGTGTTTAATTTACTCAAGAATAAATTTACAGATAATATAGTAAAGTTGGCGACCTTCGACGTGGGCGATTTGAAGGCTCCCTTTTTAATAGCTACTACACCGAAATTGATCCTCACCTTATAGTGCTGAGTGCTCAACAAGGCGGCATCAAGTAGTTTGATTATATAAATGACAATTACTGATCAATACATATTAAGTAAAACTCACCATCGAGGGTGCTCAAAATACGTTGTTTGTATCCAAAAAGGGGTTGTACTGCGTATGATACGAAAATGTACATGATTTTGAGGCTACAGTTGTAGACATCTGGAGAGAGGAGACTATCCTCTCTGCAGGTGATGCAGGCAGTGTATTCAAACAAGGCATCCCCTAACAGAGGGTTTATTTTTGTTGTATCTTCGAGAACAAGTGTGTCCTGAGTATATCTCAAACGAACTGATGGTGTGGCTCCAGCTCTGGAGATATAGTAAGTAAAGTTGGTGATCTTAGTCAAGGGTGACTCGAAGGCCTCCTTTTCAATAGCTACTACACCAAGGTGTAGGAGAGGGCACAACTCATTTCCCTGGTTTGCACCACTTTATCCTTGATCCCTACCTTATATTGCTGAGTGACTTTTGAGTCTTTGGTATGACTCGACCAGTGATTGAACCCAGGTCTCCTGGGCCATATGGCGAACACTCTAACTATCATGCCATGTGTAATATACCTTCATTACCATTTCATCCTGATCTAACGTCGCTGAGTGTTAGATTTCCATCTATCGGTCAAATAGATCTGTTTAAAAATTATTCGTATTGATAGGAATACTTCATATCGTATAACTATAAGTTATTTGTATTCAGAATAAAGATTTGAAGTTATAATTGTTTACTAAGGATTATTATTAGATACTTGAAATCATATGAATGAGCGTAAACCAATGACTATTATTAGATAGAAATAACTACTCGAAACCATATTAATATTTAAAGCTTGACGGCAATTACACAAGAATGCTGCCAGCAATATTAAACAAGTGCTGGAGACAGCATCCCACAAAGCAGCAGCCGTACAGCCACTAACCACCCATCACGAAAACTATCAAAGTTAGACGAACCAGACATGCGGGACACTGCTGGAGAAGTAGGTAATTTACTAAGCTTTTTGCTTAGACGTGGCACAGGGCCATATGAAAGGGGCACCCAATGAGACTCGAACTCATTCGCGTAGGTTTGCTAGTCGAGCTTGCTAACCATTACACCACCAAAGGCGCCTTGCTGGAGAAGTAGGGACGAACTCATAAACGATATACTCCTGTGGACCCCTTCACAAAGGCAGGACGACCAGATAGAACCCATATATAACAGCTCTGTGCCGATACAGGAAGTAGCCTTGAAGACCTACCAGGAGAAGGGTGGCAGGAGTGGGTCAGGGAGATCCGCACTAGTGGTGCGACATGATGATAATGATGATGATGATATAAATATTAATATTTGATTGGAATGCTCAAAATCATACAATTATGCGCTAATTATTTGTATTTGATTGGAACACTTGGTATCATATCCCGGTGTGTAAAAACCTCTCTTAAAAACAACTACATAATAACGTCAATATAAGTGTACAATGATAGAATTGTGTTTGGTTTTTAGGTTATTTAATGCCAAAGCTATTCTTCTAGAAGAGCAGTAGTGGTACTATTTAACCCATAGCTGGGAGGATAAGAGGGTTCATGCAAAGCCGTCATTGAAGAAGAAAAATAGGCCAAACATTTAAAGGATATCGGGTTCATGCCTTTCCTATGTCAGTGAGCGCGACTGGAACTCAACTCGTTCATGATGACGTCACGGTCCAACATCTTAGCTACTGCGCCACAGAGACTTCATTTGTGTGAGAGTAGAATAGGTGCTAATGTAAATAAAGGGCTGATTCTGAATATACCAGACATCTATAAGTAGAGTTTACGAGAGTAAACGCAATAGCGCAACTGGAGTTCGAACTCGCTTACTACGATTCCGCAGTTCAACGCTTGAACCATTACACCAAGAAGACCCACCTCCGCTAAATATACAATGAACTAAATTCCCTTTCCTCTCGGCATAAGATACTCTAAGGCAGTTTTACATGCTGTTAAAGTCAATTAATTGCCATATATACGATCGTATGCATAACAAAACTTCATTTATACACGAATATCAAGACTGATATATAGAGAAAATACTGTTTGATGTTTGAAACGAATTCAATTCTATGGTTTTTAAAACTAATTTTGAAAGATAGTTTTTAGCTAATAATTACTAAACATCTAAAATCTGAAAAAACGATCTGGTATGTATTTATCCTGCAATCAACACTCTGAATACATATTCCAATTTACTCACGATTAAACCTACCGGTAATATTGCAGCTCAGCTGGTTGGTAGGCTGGCTGATTGTTTGTTTGTTTGTTAGTTTGTTTTGGGTTTTATGGGATATCAACCTTTGTAGGTTACTTAGTGCCAAATCCATTTTTATACAAATGAACAGTTCTCTTTCAAACAATTCAGTTTAGCATAAGTACACAGTTTGATTGTCAAAACATTTCTATTTCAAGCTATTCAGTTTAGTCGAACAGTTTTAATTCAAACAATTCAGTTGAGCAGAGTATAGTTTTTGTCCACACACAGTTAAATGTTAAAACAGTTCTATTTCAAACAATTCCATTTAGTGTAAGTAGAGTTTCAATTTCAAAACAGTCCTATTTCAAACAATTCAGTTTAGCATAAGTACACAGTTTAAATGTCAAAACAGTTCTATTTCAAGTAATTCAGTTTAGCATAAATATGCATTTTAGTTCTATTTGACCCATAGATAGGACCCTATAAGGTGCTACCACTTCGGGCCACAGTGGACCTAGGAGCGATAGCAATGAAGGGGTACTCCGCACTCCCCAAAGCTCCAGCATTACTGGAACCTCACCATCAGATTATTTAGTGTCATATCCAGGACACTTGTTCGTTGGTGGGGTCTTACTCCTCTGCAGAGAAGCAGTAGGTGTATTCTACGGCCCCAGCCAATTGGGTAAGCTGGTAGATTGGCTGGTTTTACAGCTTAACTACCCTCGTTGGACTATTTAATGTCAAAGTAGGTCTCTTTTGTAAGAAATTATATGGTTTCAAGTATTTCTATCTAATACCAATAATTTACAGTTACATTATTACAAAAATTTTTATGGAGTTATATGGTTTCATTTAATTAATGAAAATAATCCTTTCTAAATAATTATGGGTTAAAGAGACTATTATTAATAAAAAATAATTTGCACATAGTCATATGGTTTCAAGTAAAAATAATAATACACATTTTGAAACAGATCTATTTGACCCCAACATCAGACCCTGGTCGGTAGAAGCATTCTGAGTCGGAATAAAACTTGGAGAAATGGTAACGAAGGAATGGGTCCATCTCCCCAGATCTATAGAACTGGAGCTCCACCAGGGAAAAGACTTTAGAGGGGGATCTTATTCCTGTTCTGGGATATGGAATATTCTTGCCTCACCGGTTGAGTATAATATATCTGGGTTATAGTAAATGATCCCATGTACAAAAAAATATGTGCACATTTTCTAAAACAATCGCTAAAATGTTTTTTCCTATTTTACTGATTTTTCCCATTGGTCTATTGGATAGAGTGTTTACCAATGGCTCGGTAGACTGGGGTTCAATCTCTGGTTGAATCAAATAATGGTACTTGATATCTCCTTGCTTAACACTCAGCATTATAAGGTACGTATGAAGGGTAAAGTAGAGCAATCCAAGGAAATGAGTAACGCTCTTCCCTAGACCTTGGTGTAGTAGCTATTGAAAAGGGAACCTTCGAGTCGCCTTCGACTTCGGTTGCCAACTTGACTGATTTTTAATATAGATTTAATAATGAATGATATTAAAAATTGCAGAGGGTGTCTGCGTGGTGTAATAGTTAAAGCGATGGACTGCGGAATCGTAGTAAGCGAGTTCGTATTCCAGTCGCACTATTTGGTTCACTTTCGGGTAAATACCCTTGGGAAAGGGATGATTCCACCTTATCCACCCAGCTATAGGTTAAATAGTACCACTACTGTTCTTCTAGGAGAATGGCTTTGGCATTAAATAACCTGCAAAGGTTGATATGCCATTAAACAAAGAAAACAAACCAAACCAAACCTAAGAATTGCACAATTTCCTCTACCACAAAAAATACTTCATTTGCTTGAACAATAAAGTATTGTTTATAGCTAAAAATAAAAATTTTGGAATGCTGTTAAAAGCATTTGCGGGGGAATCCTCGAGCCGTAGCAGTTAAAGTGCAAGATCGCAACCTCAAAGTGAGTTCAAACTCCAGTCACACTGTTATGTTCAATTTCGGACTAATACCTCTGGGAAAAAATATTAATCCGATTTATCTCCCAGCTATGGGTTAAATAGTATTACTGCAGTTATACAAGGATGGCATTGGCATTAAATAACCCACGAAGTTTGATATGCTATTAAACAAAGTAACCAAACCAGACGAAAAGCGTTTGCCCACAAATATCGAGTTTAGATATCGGCATTAAAATATAACGGTGGATAAAGTATTGGTTAAGCAGTGCTTCTGAGTGAAATCATCTGGACGTTGTAGGTTCAATTCCAACTAAGGGTAAGAATAAAGAATACTTACCATAGATTAACACTTGTGTCCGGTTATGGTTAACGGAGTTAGAACAATCTACACCCGTGGATTAAATAAAGTGTTCAGTTTGAGGTTCTGTGTAGGCTTCCGAGTTCGACATGATACACTTGAAGAAGGTCAGAGGATATTTCGGCCGAAACGTTGTGAGTATAGCAATGAAGATGAAGACAATATTGTGAATATTCTAAGAGATAAAAAATCTAAATATAACTGTAAATGTAGGAGTTTGCGTTTCAACCGGTATAGTTTTTTAGATTGAACTTTGCCTCCCGCACCGGTCGCTTCCGGGTGGAAGGTGCGAGAAGAACTTCCGGCCTGAACACCGGCTGGCGCGAATTCGATCTTTTTCAAATTGACCGGCATGCGAGACTGGCATTTTTCTTTGTGGGTCACTAGCAAGGCAAAAATAGTTTTCACGCTGGAGAATGTATGCTTGTTTTTACGCTGAACATGTGTGCAAATGAAGATATACATCTTCATCAGTACGAGACTCGTGTCTATGATTTTTGGCCCCAGTTGCTGCTGTTAAAAATAACCTTAAATCTGTCCTTGATATGACTCAGAAATGAATCTGAGAGTGAGGCTCTACTTATAGATGTTTGGGATATTCAGAATCAGCCCCTTATTTACATTAGTACCTATTCTACTCTCACACAAATGAAGTCTCTGTGGCGCAGTAGCTAAGATGTTGGACCGTGACGTCATCATGAACGAGTTGAGTTCCAGTCGCGCTGACATAGGAAAGGCATGAACCCGTTATCCTTCAGCTGTTAGATGTTAGGCCTATTTTTCTTCTTCAATGACGGTTTTGGCATTAGATAACCATTGGAGGTTGCTATGTCATCAAACAACGAAACAAATATCACACGCCATGATATAACCTTGAGGTTCACATGCAGCCCACATTGTTTTCTGAATGGCCTGCTTAAGACTTCAACTTTTTCTGTAGAAAAGAACTTTATAGCGAAAAAAAAATGTTTCCCAATTTCCAAGTCAGATGCTTACTTGTAAATTCTTCTGCTATCGTCAGCGTAAAATTACCTTGAATGATTTCTGTGGTGTAACCCACCTGATGATGTGCCATGTCCTATGTAGTGCGCTTCTCGAAAAAGGTTAAAGTTGGTTGGTTTTTATGGCATTTAAACTCTTGCAGGTTGTTTAATGCCAAATACTGTTTATATATAAATAATTTGTAAATGCATAATTCGTTGAAAACATTTTTGAAATGAGCTAGAGCTGATTTGTTTGCACACAGTTAAACGATTTCAAGTATTCCTACAAACAGGAATAATTCTATTGATAACATTTTTAAACGAGCCAGAGCTAATTTGTTTGAACACAGTTAAAGGGTTTCAAGTATTGCTATATAATACTAACAATTTGATTTTACATCAATCATTTGTTTACGTACAATCAAATGGTTGTAATCTAAGACTAATAATTCTATTTACCATTATCCATTTATTTGCACACAGTGAAGTGGTTTCAAGTATTTCCCTGACGAGTGTCCTATGGTCCCGTCGGCTGGGGCTGTAGAATATACCGACTCTTTCTCTGCAGAGGGTTAAGACTCCTCTGATGAGTGTCCTGTAGCCCAGTCGGCTGGGGTTGTAGAATTTACAGACTGCCTCTCTGCACAGGGGTAAGACTCCCCGAAACGACTTTCCTTGATATGATCCTATTTACCCAACCCCTCCGCTCGGGCAGGATATGACACAAGGTCAATTTTTAAAGCGGAGTTTAGCAGGTTTGAATTCAGAATTTTCCTTCTCCTAGACTAGCTGCCTCACCAAGACTGAAGAACCTAGTCTGCCCTACTATTTACCGATAGCTGGAGGGAGAATAATTGGACTCATACCTTTCCCAAGGGAATTAGTGCTATGTGAAATGCAATCAGTCTTGTCCAGAAATTGAACTCGTATCGCCGTGTCCATATCCTATGACGATAACCATTACACCTTGATATGATACCAAATAATCTGACGGTGAGGTTTCAGTAATGCTGGAGCTTTGGGGAATGCGAATTACCCCTTCCTTGCCTTCACTCCCAAGTCAATTCTGTAATGGTAGCACTTAATAGTATCCTATCTATGGATCCAACAGAACTGTTTGACTTTTAATCTGTGTATTTATGTTAAGCTGAGTTGTTTGGAAGAGAACTGTTTTTACATTTAACTGTGTGTAAAAAAAAACAACTGTATACTTATGCTAAACTAAATTGTTTGAAAAAGAACTGTTTTTACAAAAGATAGAAATGAGTGAAACCATTTAACTGTGTGAAAAAATGTGCCAAGGCTTATTTAAAAAAATCAATCATATATTCAATATATATGTATCAAAAGGATTTGGCATTAAATGACCTACAATGGTTGATAAAACCAAACCAAACCAAAGTTACGATACCTCAACACTTGTATCGGATTATGTTTAACAGAAATAAAACAATCAACCACAGTGGATTAAATAAAGGGTTCGGTTCGACGTGCTATGTTGGCTCCCGAGTTCGACAGAATAGACCTGAAGAAGGCTAAGAGACGTATCAGCCGAAACGTTGTGAATATAACAATGAAAAATGGTTTGGTTTGGTTTTATGGCATATCAACCATTGTAGGTTATTCAGCGCAAAATCCTCTTTATACATATATATCAAATATATGATTTGGTTTGGTTTGGTTTTATGGCATATCAACCATTGTAGGTTATTCAGCGCAAAATCCTCTTTATACATATATATCAAATATATGATTTGGTTTGGTTTGGTTTTATGGCATATCAACCATTGTAGGTTATTCAGCGCAAAATCCTCTTTATACATATATATCAAATATATGATTTGGTTTGGTTTGGTTTTATGGCATATCAACCATTGTAGGTTATTCAGCGCAAAATCCTCTTTATACATATATATTAAATATATGATTTGGTTTGGTTTGGTTTTATGGCATATCAACCATTGTAGGTTATTCAGCGCAAAATCCTCTTTATACATATATATCAAATATATATATGATTTGTAAACACATTTTGTACATAACATTCCGAAATAGAGCCTGAGATCTTTTTTGCTCTACAACAGTCCCAATTTAACATCAATCATTTGTTTGCACTCATAGTTTGTTCTATTTGATGCATAGATAGTATCCTATTTGGTGCTACCCCTCCAGGCCTGAGTGGACCTGTGAACAATGATAATGAAGGGCTACACCATATTCCCCAAATCTCCAAGTCTGGAGCCACGCCATCAGATCATTTAATGTCATATCTAGGACACTCGTTTGTGGGCGTCTTACTCCTGAGCAGAGATTAGATTTATCAAATTGACTTTGAAATAAAATGACTCTAGTGGGGTTGAAATATCATAAACCAACATCTAAGTGACCAAGTTAATAAAAGGTGATAGCCAAATTTAGTATTAGAAAAAATTGCCATGAGTATAAAAATGAAAACTTTAAGAGTTGCCGTGGTCTAAAACAAAGCAAGCTTTCACAATCACAACAATTTATTTTTTCTATAAATAAATATTTTAACTATAAAACGAAACAAGAATAAAAGGGATGAAGGACGTGAGGAATACTGGCTTATCTGAGAGTTTGTTGTATTGTAGAGAAAAACAATGCTGAGATATAAAAATATTATATGCTTCATTTTTTTTCTTTTATTACCCGAAATGTACGTAAGAGAGAGAGAGAGAGAGAGAGAGAGAGAGAGAGAGAGAGAGAGAGAGAATTGGAAACGGGCGAGATGCACACACACAGTGGCAACGGTGTGGTTTTTCAGTGAAACCTCTCTGCCTTTCTGCTTCGTTCTACTCGGGTTGAAATCTCGCTCGTTTATATGATAATATATAAGGTGTACTTCTTGTTATGCCATCGACACAACTTACGCGGCATTTCCGTTAGGAAACAACCTGCGTCTTGTTTACTTTAGGAGACCAGAACACTTCCCGTTGTGACACCCATACAATTTGTGCGGTAATTCAAAGGGATCTTCCAGTCAATATTCAACTTACTGCCAACGTGAAACTCAGAGTCGTGATATTGCATCCCGATTTTACTGTTATCCTATTCTATAGTTGTAAATATATATATATATATATATATATATATAATTTATCTTATATCTGGACTCGCGTCACTCTAAAAAACAGTTTGAATATTATCTCCACTCTTCAGGCGAGCAAAATAATCTATTCAACGCATTGAATTTAAAGGCCTGAAGAGATGAGATAACGGTTTTTCGAATTGTCACGAGTTCTATTTTACTTTAAAATATTGAATACTCTCTTTTCTCGCTCGTCTGTCTTTCACACACACACACGCGCGCATATATATATATATATATAGAGAGAGAGAGAGGTTATAGAACTAATGTGAGAAAAGTGAAAATGGATAGGACTACACATGATTTTAAATTTGGTTTTTAGGCTTTAATCATTATTTTACTCCTTGCGAGCCCACCCCTAGTTTTTAGTTGATAGTCTTTCAATGGAGTCTGAGTAACAGCAAGTCTTTTCAAATTTCCAGGATTCTTCTCAGTATTCTGGGCAATCGCAACAATGCTGTATTTTGGATGGTATCGGCTCAACCTCTGATTTCCAATTCTTTCAGTCCTCTATCCAAGCCTTTGGTGGGGCCGTTCCAAGTGCACCAATTATGATTGGTATCACCACCACCTTCATATTCCCTAGCTTATTTAGTTCTGTGGCAAGGTTTAAGCACATGTCTCTCTTTTCGTTTTCTTGATTTTCATTAAGTTGGCTGCCGGAATGGCAAAGTCTACAATTTGGCAGGTTTTCATTTTTTTTTGTTAACTATCACTAGATTTGTTGTTCTCACTTAGATTAGATGTCCTATTTGAATCTCAAAATCCCAGAGAATTTTGCACGTTTCATTCTCCAGGATGCATATACAAGTTCTTCGTTAGGTGAAGTTTTAATTTTTTGTACAATTCCCAGTCGATCACCTTTCTCATTCAGTCGTTTCAAGTCTTGTTGTCGTTTTGCACTAGTTTGCTCCATTCACTTTTTGAGGGAGGGGGTGGCCTTGTGGCGTAATGGTTAAAGCGCTGGATTGCGAGTTCGAACTCCAGACGTTCTAGAACGTTCACTTTCAGACAAATACTCTTAGGGAAAGGGATGGAGCCACTTATCCTCCCAGCTAGGGGTTAGATAGTACAACTACTTTTCTTCTGAACGGATGGATGTGGCTTTAAATAACCCAAGACGGTTGATATTCCATTAAACGACAAACAACATCAACATTCGCTAATTATGAGATTAATCGTTATCATTGTTATTTCACTCCTTTGAGAGTATTTTGAACCAGCTTTAGTTGAAGGTTTTTCACTGGAGTTTGTTTATTTTATTTTATATTTCTCTTTATATAGGTTTTATTTGATTTTCATTTGAAATTATAATCTAGTCTTTATTTAATTTCATAATATTTCTAAATTGTATTTCTGAATACTGTCATTCTAATTACGGTTACTATTATTAATATTAATATAATTATTAATCATAAATAATTCTATTATTAATAATTTAAAGTGACTATTATTACATGTACTCCTATGGACCCCCACATATGGCCGAGCAAAAGCAGGACGACCAGCTTGAACATACATACAGCAGCTATGTGAGGATACGGGATGTAGCCCTGAAGACCTGCCAGAGGCGATGAACGATAGGGAGAAGTGGCGAGAGAGGGTCAGAGATATCTGTGCTGGCGGCACGACATGATGATTATTACAATTATTGCTTATTTATTCTTCTTCTTATTATTTTACTCATTTGAGAGTTTTTCACACCAGTGTTAGCTGATGTTTTCCATAGGAGTCTGAGTGACAGCAAGTCTCTTCATATCTCTTCAATTCTCCAGGACTCTTCTTTGTATTCTGGCCGATCTCAATAATTCTACAGATTGAATGGTCCCCATTCGTCCTCTTATTTCCAAGTCCTGCAGTCCCTCTACCAATCCTTTTGTGACTGTATCAAGCGCACCAATTAGAATTGCGTCACTTTCGTGTTCCCTAGTTTTTTCTGTCCCCTGGCAAGGTCTTGGTACTTATCTCTCTATTCACTTCCTTTCAGTTTTACCATGGAGTTAACCGAAACGGCAAAAACCACTATTTGACAGGTTTTCTTTCTTTTCTTGACTTTCACTTCGTCAAGTCGTCTGGTCTAGGTTGGTTGGTCGGTAGTTTTGGCTTTATGGCATATCCACCTTTGTAAGTTATTGAAGGCCAAATCCATTTTTATACAAATAATCAGTTTCAAATAATTCAGATTAAAATAAGTACACAGTTTGATTGTCAAAAACATTTCTGTTTCAAGCTATTCAGTTTAGTCAAGCAGTTCTAATTCTACTAATTCAGTTTAGTATAAGTATAGATTCTGTTTACACACATTTAAATGTCAAAACAGTTCTATTTTAAACAATTAAGTTTAGCATAAGTACGCAGTTTAAATATCAAAACAGTTCTATTTCACGTAATTCAGTTTAGCATTAATACGCTGCTAAGTTCTATTCAACATATAGATATGGCCCTATCAGGTGCTACTACACCGAGCCCGAGTGGACATGGGAGCGATGGCAATGAAGGGTGATCCACATTTCCCAAACCTCCAGCATCACAGGAACTTCACCATCAGATTGTTTAGTGTCATTACCAGGGTACTCATTAGGGGTTCTTACCCCTCTGCATAGGTGCAGTCGGGATATTCTACTGCCTTAGCCGACTCGGCAATACACAGAGTTAAATGTAAAAACAATTTTATTTCAGATAATTCAGATTAACATATTTACGCAGTTTAAATATCAAAACATTTCTTTTTTTAAACAATTCAGTTTAGAATAAATACGAAGTTTTAATGCAAAAACAGTAAACTCTCGAAACTACGGTTCAGTTCTATTTGACCCATTGATAAGACCCTTATCAGGTTCTAGCACTCCGATCCAGAGTGTACCTGGGAGCGATGGCAATGAAGGATTACTCCGCATTCCCTAAAGCTCCAGTATTACTGTTGCCTCACCATCAGATTATTTAGTGTCATATCCAGGATCGTCGTTGGTTGTGTCTTACCCCTCTGAAACTAGATTAGGTGATCCGTTGTTATAATTCTGTATACACACACACACACACACACATATATATATATTTGTGAGAAACGTGTTTTGAACATTCCTGTTCTATTAGGTGATTGGCTCATTGATTGTTATGGTCAATTTTAGTTGACTCAGTCTTTGGCTCTCTCATAGGACTTAAGTGTCCGTGACAATTTTAGGTTGTCTCGTTTATAATAATTTTGTTTTGTTCCTTTTGGCCTAATTTAACCTACTTTTATGTCTAGTATAAGTTTGTGAGTGTGTTTTTTATTATTAATATTTTTGTGTGTATATGTGTTTGTATTCTACATGTGTGTGTGTGTGTGTGTGTGTGTGCAGACGTACTTTGGAAGTGAGCATTATTTGTTTCAGTATGTGTTTCGGTAACTCGTGTACGTGGGTGTTCGAGTGTACACGTACATATATATATATATATATATATATAAATTTGCCGGTTGCCACATACGCTGAAATGTAATAGTTCTTCTCATGAATTGAGCATTTAAGGTAGCCGATAACGTATATGTAAATGGTTTTATGAAAAAAATACTTCACTTATGCCGAGAATGACGATTGTCCGCGGGTAAGATTTCTAATTGACGTAAAGTCAGCCGTATTTCGATCTCGACTTGAAGAATCTCGTGAGTCTACCCAAAGTAAAGAGTTGTGGTACAACGAAACAGTCTGTCTGTGGATGACTATATAAGAATTTCGGAAACTAGTGTGTGTGAGTGTGTGTAAACGTATATTTAACGTGTGAGAGAACATATTTGTCTTTTACATAGATGCGTTTTTAAGCTTGTCAGTGTGTGTGTATGTGTGTGTGTATTGGTTTGGTTTTATGGCATATTAACCATTGTAGGTTATTCAATGAAAATCCATTTTATGCGTATAAACAGTTCTATTTCAAACAATTCAGTTTAGCATGAGTACAGTTTTTTGTTTACACACAGTTAAATGTAAAAACAGATCTATTTCAAACAATTTAGTTTAGCATAAGTACGCAGTTTAAATGTTAAAAACAGTTTTATTTCAAACAATTCAGTTTAGCATAAACAGACTGTATAGTTCTATTTAACCCATAGAGAGGATTCTATCAGGTGCTACCACTGCTGGCCAGAGTGGACCTGGGAACGATGGCAGTAAATGTGTATTCTGCAGCCCTAGCCGACGGGACCACTGTGTCTGTATGTGTGTGTACAGTTAGGTCCTGTTTACATAAACCCATTGAAGAGATCCAGATTCAGGTGACCTCACAGTACACAGGGCTCACTTGTCTATTGGTGCGGGTTAAAAAGGTCTTTCAGCTTGAACTATACCGAAAGTTGACTCAGCTATGGGCTGAATAGTACCAATGTTGTTCTTCAAAGATGGCTTTGGCATTAAATAGCCCACAAAAATTGATCTGCCGTTAACCAAAGAGTGTAAAACCAATAGAACGTTGTCTCAATTTTCAGCTGAATATGACACTCATCTAGCGATTTAACTCAAATCAACACAAGTAAATTAACGACTCAAACTTGAGATCTAGCACACTGGCTTCGAACGTGATTTTCGCAGAAATTCTATTCTCCATCAGTGTACTGACATGTCATCTAGTCAGATTATTCAACTATTTCATGATTGAATTTTAATTTACATTTTGTTACAGGAAAGGTGAGAATGCAACAAATGGTTGTTCATAGAGGTAACAACTTGATCTGCCGCTCCTTCAATGGGACTGAAACCCAATAAAGTCTGGCGATAATATACAATTATTATCATCATCATTATCAAGTTCTGCTGTCTCTCTTTCGCTATCCATCCCAGTCATTCATCACACCTCGTAGTTCCTCTAGACTGCATCCAGTGTCTGCACAGAGCAGATGTGGTTGCTGAATGTGCAACATTGACGCATCCAAGTGTAAAGTTCCATAAGAGAACGATGAGTTAGTCTTCGTCTCTCCAGCAGCGCCACGCATATCTTGTTCGACTAAATTGAATGGTTTGTGAGATGGGAGGCAAGTGACTGCACAGTTGTTGTTTTGTGAGGTGTTGCTCCCCGGATATGTTCAAAATAGCACGTAGTGTAGATTCCATGTAGCTTTTTCTCCATGCTTTTATTTTGCATCCAGAATGTGTATCCATATAGTAGTATGGACACAGTCACAGCTTGGAAAAAATCCCGTTTTATTTTATTAGGGTGATTAGATTTCTATATGATCGATAGCCGTCCACTCAATAGCAGTCCACTCTTTCGTTATTCGTCTTTTGACAATACTTTCAGTAGATGTGATATTGCTATCGAAGTATGTGAACTAGTCTAATAATTTCAGAGGTTTACAGCTTAAAGTGGGGATAGCATCTTCTTTAAAATCTATGAAATTTATTTAATTTGCATTCATATAGAGGCCAACGTCTCCTGTTACTTGCACACAGCAAAGCAGCTGGGGTTTGCCTTAAGTTGATGTATTTGCAAGAAGCGTCTGTTATAGTTTCTGTGGGACTTCTGGGTCAGTTGCAATGATGCTTTAGACAAGAACCTATATTTGAATCTTGATGCATCATATAATGAAAGATTTGTTGGTCATGCAGGTCTTAAAAAAGATTTCGCTCCCGCATATGTATGCCATATTTTAATGATATTATTACGATTCTTTTTGTTTGCTTATGAGATTGATATCAACGGTCTCAAAAGATAAAAAGTTAATTTTGATGAAACTTGAATTTATTTAAACTTTGGAAAGTGTTTTGATGGTGTTTGTGGGTGGAAAAATGAAAAAGATCATCTGTTTATAGGGAAGGTTTAATTTGTCCCCTAGGCAAACAAAATGGGAAAAGAAAAATGACTTAGATAGGAGTTATACACGTCATCAGATCACTTGGCCTCAAGGAATACTGTTAAAAACAACTGAAGTGGGAAGAACGTAGGAGAAGGACACATTCTCTGTGTTATC
This sequence comes from Sepioteuthis lessoniana, assembly GCA_963585895.1. NCBI lineage: Eukaryota > Metazoa > Mollusca > Cephalopoda > Myopsida > Loliginidae > Sepioteuthis > Sepioteuthis lessoniana. The sequence continues at coordinate 26,593,812 of OY757910.1, read as the reverse complement.
GGAGGCACTGAAAACAACTAAGCTTAAACTTGTAAACAATTTCGAGTATTTTCAGTTCCTCGATTAATTCAAGAAAAAAGTAAAGTAATCAAAGTTGGCTACTGTAGTCGTGTAATATAATGGCCGAGGGATTTCGGTTAATGCCTTTGGGTTTAGTTAGGCTGAGAACCTTTCGTCCCAGCTCATGGGTTAGTTAGATGCATCATTAACACAGGTGTTCACGCGCACGCGGGCGGGGGGAGCGGACGTGTCACTCAGAGATGTCACAATAGCCCGAGATGAGAAACGGGGCTAGCAAGTGCGAATGACGTCAAGCACCAGAAGCGCACGGAGGATTTTGGGAATATGAAGAAAGTTAGTGAAGTTGAGACTGGACACCGAACGAGACGGATGACTTTCGCTTGCTCGCGGAGACCTTTGTGGTGGGTGCCACACGAGATGGTGGGGGAGGCAGATGAAAAAGCCAGAATAGAAAGATTGTGACTCTCTCTCCTTATGTCGAAGAACCTTTAAACTCAAAGGTAATAAAAAAAAGATTTCGTACCTGAACTGAGAAGTCGTTACGTGTTTTTCGAATTTCGAGATTCCTATGTTATATATATGTTACGAACATTATATGTACGTTTCACGCATATCGATATCGGGCTATGGTACAGTCGAAGGTGACCTGAAGGCTCTATTTTCGATAGCTACTACACTAAGGTGTTGGGGAGGGCGCTACCCCTTTCCCTGGATTGCTCCACTTTACCCTTGATCCTTATCTTATAATGCTGAGTGTTAAGCAAAGAGGCACCAAGTACCATTTTTTGAGTCTTTGGTATGACTCGACCTGGGATTGAACCCCGGTCTCCCGGCAAACACTAACCATTATTCCAATGTCCGGTTAAAGTAAAGTTGGTGACCTTAGACGAGGGTGACCCGAAGGCTCCGTTTTCAAAAGCTACTACACTGAAGTATGACTCGACCTAGGATTGAACTCCAGTCTCCCGGACCATTAGTGAACACTATACTCATTAGGCCAATGGCCTGGTTTTTTTTATCAATTTAAGAAAAACGTAAACCTTATTAGATCATATTCAGTCTAGGGAAGACCACGAATATCTTACACACACACACACACACACACACACACACACACACACACATATATATATGTATATATTGTTTCGACAGTTGTTGTTAGTATATATATATGGAAGTAAAATATGGAAAATAATCCGACTCTGTGGAGAAAATATGGAAAACAAAGTAATCTAAAGTGAATAAATTAATATAAAAGGAAGTCGACGTTATAACGTTTCGGTTTCAATAAACCATCATCAGGACATAGAAAAGTTGTCTTGAAGTGTCTTTAAAACACCAGCTCTGTGCTGATACTGGTTGTAGTCCTGAAAACCTGCCGGAAGCAATGGGCAATAGAGAAGGGTGGCAAAAGAGGGTCCTGGATATCCGTGCTGATGGCGCGATGTGATGACATATCACTAGAAGCCATGGGAAACAGCATGGCGGATATGAATTTAGGTTTGATAAATTTAATGTTGGGTCAATGGTGAGCTTCACCAGATACAGGGTGGAATAAGTTTATAGTTCAACGGCTAGGGTCAAATTGTTCAGTCAGGAAACTACAGCTACTCATCGATTAGGGTGACGTCTATTGATGAGGAAAAAACAGCCAAACTCTTTTTCTGAGTCCCGCTAATGACTTCTCTTCTTAAAGTGTATTTGTTCACATCTGTGACTGGTGCACAGATTTTAAACAACCTCTTGGTCTGGTATGGCATAATATACTACTAATGATAAAAATGAAAAATTGAAAAATAATACAACATGGAACCCAGACAACAGGTCTGGGTGTCATGATCGCAAGGTACTCCTCTGATAGCCAAAATAGGAAAACTGCTCGTCATCCTGCAAATATTGGCTCCTCTTTTTTTTAGGTACACGAACGACGAACGATAACCTAAGTAACCAAACAAACCAGAAACACTAAAATAGAAAATGGACTTGGGAAGTTTTATGGTTTTTAATGTCGGGGTTCTGTGAATATTCCCGTAAAAATGACACAAGAACCAAGTGGAACGTTTCACTGATTTATTTAATAAGTTACGTTTAGAGATAATAATGAATGAACCACTGGATGCGCGATGATAAGTCTCCCGTTCTACCACTCCGTGGTCTTCGTCAAAATGTGTGATGGCCGACCTCCTGAACCCAAGGGCGATCACTCCCTCCCTAGTCAGTCAAAAGGGAAGTAATAATTTTCTTAGGATTGATCCTAACAGGAAGACAACAAACTTGCAATTCATTGTTATTTTTGGAGCAGCCCTACTCAAAGAGGTCATAGAAAAGGAATAAAAGAAGTCTGGGAAGAATACCTAAGATTTCAAACAACAAACCAAAGACTTGCTGACCAAGTTAGGACCACAATAAAGAAAGGTTGTTTTTCTGAACTTGAAATATTAGAAATAAACCAACAAATGAATACGGAATCCAGGCAAACAAGACCATAATACAATAATCGACACACTAAATACTGTAAAAACGTGAACCCTTTAACAGAAATGAACCATAAAGTAATATCAAAAGAAACTCCATACACGCAAACCACACAGAACAAACAATAGCACAAGAAAAAATGAATATAGAAAAGTTAAAGAGAACTATGTCTGAAAAGTAGGTAAAGTTGTCTAACTAATCACTAAATCTCGGCTAGATGACTAGACCTGGTGATAGTTAACGAAAAAAAAAAAAAAAGAAAAAAAGAGAACCTACCAAATAGTGGACATTGATGTTCCGGATGGCCACAGGGTAAAACTGAAGGAAAGCAAAAAGAGAGATAAGTAGCAAGACCTTGTTAGAGAACTGAAAAATATGGAACATGAAAGTGACGGTGATACCAATTGTAATTAGCGCACTCGGTACAGTCACGAAAGTATTGGTTCAGGGACTGGAGTACTTGGAAATAACAGGACGAGTAGAGACCATTCAAATGACAGCTTTGTTGAGATCGGCCAGAATACAAAGAAGAGCTCCGGAGACTTAAGGACACTTGCTGTCACTTAGGCTCCTATGGAAAACCATCAGCTAAAGCTGATGAGAAAAACTCTCAAACGAGTGAAATAATAATAAGAAGAATGATAAATAAGCAATAATTATAATAATAGTTACTTTAAATTATTAATAATAGAATTATCTATAATTAATAATTATAATAATATTAATGATAGTAACGGTAATTAGAATAGCCATATTCAGAAATACAATATAAAAATATTATGGAATTAGATTAAGACTAGATTATAATCTTAAATGAAAATCAAATAAAACATATATATATATATATATATATATATATATATATATAAGATAAACTAAGGAAGATAATTTTGACATTGTTAATAGTGTTTATCGCCACGTTTTCCTTAATAAATAGCGATTTTTTCTTAAAATGAAATAGGTGAATTTATTGACAAATTTTTAGTTGCTGAAGGTTTTGTGAGTTGTGTTAAAGTTATTTTTAGATACATAAAGATATTTGACACTACACAACGACATTAAATCCGTTTTTGTCACAAACCTCTAGCCCATGTTTTTCTTTTTTTTTTTTTTTTTTTAAATAAGAGTCTATTGAAAAAACATAATTTTTTTTTTCTCCATTGTGTGATGGTTATTTGAAGAAGCTAGTTTCTGTTATATAGGTGCCAGATGAAATAATTTTGTAATAGACTAAAAAAAAAAAAAAAAAAAAAAAAAAAATAAAAAGTAAAAAACTAAAAAGCACCCCCAAACCGTTTTTTCAGTTATATGGAAATTTGCTCTGGAAGAAATTTAAGTATTAATTATCGTACATTGAGCACTCCTGGAGATTTATAAGAACCGTCTTATAAATTCTCAAATAGAATCATTCCTAACTCATCTTTTGTGGATATATATATATATATATATATATATATATATATATATATATATATATATATCATCATCATCATGTCGTGCTGGTAGCACGGATATCTCTGACCCTCTCTCGCCACTTTCCCCTAACGTTCATCGCCTCCGGCAGGTCTTCTGGACAACATCTCGTTTCCTCACATAGTTGTTGAATGTATGTTCGTGCTGGTCGTCCTGCTTTTGCACGGCCATGTGTGGGGGTCCATAAGAGTACATCACTTATGAGTTCGTCCCTGCTTCTCCAGCAGTGTCCTGCATGTCTGGTTCGTCTAACTTGAATAGTTTTCGTGAAAGGAGGCAGGTGACCGTACAGCTGGTGTCTGGTGGGGTGTTGCCGCCAGGACTTGTTCAAGATTGCTCGCAGCATTCTTGTGTAATTGTCGTCAAGCTTCTTCTCCAGCCGTTTTGTTAGAGTCCATGTAGTGCATCCATATAGCAGTATCGATGCGACTGCTGCCTGGAAGAAACTGCGTTTCATTTAATCGGTTAGGTCTGATTTCCATATAATCGATAGCCTATTGATAGCTGTCCATGCTTTCGTTAACCTCATATATATATAATTTTTTCTTACGAACGCGTTACAATTTTGTCTTAGTACCGATTTTCAATTCGGTAGTTTTTGGCAAAGCCCATTCGTATCATTGTTCGCTGACGGTTCGGGAGACCGGAGTTCAACCCCAGGTCGAGTCATAGCAAAGACCCAACAATTATACTTGATGCCTCCCACTTTCACACACAGAAATATATGTTATGGATTAAGTTTAAGTGGAGCAAATAGGAGTAGCACCTTCCATGGTGTAGTAGGTTTGAAAAGGAATCCTTCGGGTCCCCCTCAGTAATGGTCGGTCAACTTATATATATATATATATATATAAGTTATGTTAGTATAGACACTGAGTCAACGGCGCTTGGTGACTGTCATTTTCTCGTGCATGCGTTAATCCCACCAAGAACATGTGGCCTATCACCAATATTGAGTACTCTTAATTTATACATGCAACAAACGACATCTCTCTCTTTCTCTCTCTCTCTCTATATATATAGCTATATAAACTAAACTATATATATATATATATATATATATATATATAGTTTAGTTTGTGTTTCCAAATCTGTTGTTATTTTTTTTCTTGATTACAGATTTTCGGTGGTGCAGTGTTTGATAATAAATCATCCCTTATAATAAGTAAGTAAAGTTAGCGACCATAGTCGAGGGTGACCCGAAGGCTCCCTTTTCGATAGCTACTACACCGAGGTGTAGGGGAGGGCGCTACTCCATTCCCAGGATTGCTCCACTTTACCCTTGAACCGTACCTTATATTGCTGAGTGTTAAGCAAGGTGGTATCAAGTACCATTTTTAAAGTCTTTGGTATGACTCGACCTGGGATTGAACCCAGGTCTCCCGGGCCATTGGAGAACACTCTAACCGCTGGGCCAATGTCCCGCTCCACTAGCATTGTTTCCGAAAATATTCCTTGTTATTTCAAAATTTTGTTTACACCTTTTCCTTTCATTAGACAGCTCAGTCGACTGGGGCCGTAGAATACACCGACAGCATCACTGTAAAGGGGTAAAACACTCCTTAGAGAGTGACCTGGATATGATAACTATACGATTATGAGGCTCCAGTAATGCTGGAGATTTGGGGAATGAGGAGTATTCCTTCATTGCCATAGCTCCAAAGCCCACTCTGACCCGAAGAGGTAGCACCTGATAGGGTTCTCTCTATAGGTCAAATAGAACTGTTTAACTATTTAAACGGTGTGAAAACAAATGACTTATTCTAAATTGGATTGTTTGGAATACATCTTTTGATCATTCAACCATGTGTAAATAAATGATTTATGATTAATTGAATTGTTAATGATACGATATGCATATGATAAGTTTCCAGACTTTTTTTTCGTATGGGAACTTTTATTGATAGTACACACATGAAACTCTTGTCCGTTCGAAGTAATCTTCTCTGGCAGCAGTGCACTTGTTGTATCGTTCCAACAACTTCTGGAAAGCCTCATGGAAGTCCTCTTGTGTGAGCATATTAATGACCTTCGTCACAGCCTTTTTCATCTCCTCACTTGTCTCATAACGACGGCCTCTGAGCTTAGGGAATAACCAAAAGTCACAGGGAGCAAGGCCTGGATGATAGGGATGGTGAGGAAGTGTCTTGATTCCTATCTTGGTAAAATAGTCTGTGACAAGGATGGAGTTGTGCACTGGAGTATTGTCCTGGTGGAAATGCCACTGACCCGATTTGAAGAGTGCTGGTCTCTTCCGACGGAATCTCTGCCTTAACTCCCTTAAAACCTCAACATAGTAACTCTAACCCTAACCTTAACCTTTTGGCCAACCAACTTTGGTGTATTGACGTCCTTACTCCTCCCACACCTCTCATCATCCCTCATAGACTCCCTGCCTTCCTTGAATCTCTTATGCTACTCCAAAACTGATACTTGATTCATGCAAGATTGTCCAAAAGCAGTCCGAAGCATTCCATACGTTTCTGTGGCATTTTTTCCAAGTTGAAAACAGAATTTTATTGCATATCGTTCTTCTAAAGTGTCAGATTGCATTTTTGAAATTCACCAGCTGTGACAATCAGAATTTAGTAGGGTGTATTCCAATTGCTGTCGTAGTTGTTCGTTTAAACCTGAAATCTTAAAAATTGGTCAATCATCTCATAAGATGTATAGCAATAAGATACTGAATTTTCAAGAGTATACGACAATTTTAAATGCCCATACAAAAAAAAAGTCTGGAAACTTGTCGTATGCACCTCGTACATAGCAATACTTGGAATCATTTAAGTGTCTGCAAATGAACGAGTTTGGTTTGGTTTTATGGCACATCGATTATTGTAGGTAATTAATGCCACAGAAACGTATGGAATGCTTCAGACTGCTTTTCGACCATCTAGCATGAATCGAGCATCAGTTTTTGAGTGGCATAAGAGATTCAAGGAAGGCTGGGAGTCTATGAGGGATGATGAGAGGTGTGGGAGGAGTAAGGAAGTCAATACACCAGAGTTGATTGGCCAAACGGTTAGGGTTAGGGTTACTATGTTGAGGTTTTAAGGGAGTTCAGGAAGAGATTCCGTCGGAAGAGACCAGCACTTTTCAAATTGGGTCAGTGGCATTTCCACCAGGAAAATACTCCAGTGCACAACTCCATCCTAGTCACAGACTATTTTACCAATATGGGCATCTAGACAGTTCCTCTGCCTCCCTATAGACCAGACCTTGCTTTCTATGACTTTTGGTTATTCCCTAAGCTCATAGGCTGTCTTTATGAGACAATGAAGGAGATGAAAGAGACTGTGACGAAGGTCATTAATATGCTCACACAAGAGGACTTCCATGGGGCTTTCCAGAAGCTGTTGGAACGGTACGACAAGTGCATTGGAGTCGGAGGAGATTATTTCGAAGAAGACTAGAGTTTCATGTGTATACTATCAATAAAAGAGCCCATACGAAAAAAGTCTGGAAACTTATTTAATGATTCTCGTATATAGCAAAAATTGAAACCATTTAACTATATAGAAAGCATAGCAATATTAGTGCGCAAACAAATCAAGTCTAACTCATTTACAGACGATCTAATGTCTTTCATATCATGTAAATCTATTTAAATGAGTGCAAACAAATGATAAATTGTGACTCTTATATAGCAATAGTTAAAACCATTTAATAGTGTGCAAAACAAATGAGCTCAGTCTCGTTTAAAAATCTCATCAACAAAAAGTCTTAACATATCTAATATATATATATATAAAGAGGATTTGGCATTAAATATCTTACAATGGTTGATATGCCATAAAACAACCATTTCAAATCATATATATTTAATATATATGTATAAATATGATTTGGCATTAAATAACCTACAATGGTTGATATGCAATAAAACCAGACCAAATCAAATCATTTATATTTATTGGGTATTTAGTGGGTAGAGTGTTCGCCAATAGTTCGGGTGACCTAGGTTCAATCCCAGGTAGAGTCATACCAAAGACTTTTAAAATGGTACTTGGTACTTCCTTGCTTAACACTCAGCATTTAAGGTACGTATCAAGGGTAAAGTGGAGCAATCCAGGGAATAGAGTAGCGCCCTCCCCTACACCTCGGGGTAGCAGCTATTGAAAAGGGAACCTTCTGGTCACCCTCGACTCCGGTCGCCAACTTTACTTTTTATTTCATATATGTATTAATAGAATTTGGCATTAAGTAACCTTCAATGGTTGATATGCCATAAAACCTGACCAATCCAAATCATATATATTTGATATATATGCATAAATAGAATTTGGCATTAAATAACCTACAACGGTTGACATGCCATAAAACCAAAGCAAACCTTCATATTTCTTTGTTTAATAAACTGTTCTTTTTCCTTTTCTTGAGTTTTTTTGTTGTTGCTTTTCTTTTATTTTTCTTTCTTTTACCTGCCATATTTTTTCCCATTTCTTTTTTGTTTGTTCCTATCCTGTCCACTTCTTTTGCGCTTCCTTCTTTCACTTCTCTTCCGTTCATTGGCACAGTAATAATTATTTTCTCTGTAAAACTCATCCACTTCTTCCTTTGTAATTCCTGTGCAGTTCAACACTGAGAACCGAAACAGAGAAATTGGCGGTAATGGCGAGGGTTGCAGAGAAGCACATTCTTGATAAATGTCCGATTTAAGTGTACGGATTTTAGGTGATGTCCTTCACTTGAAAAATAAAATAAAATAAAATAAAATAAAAAGAAAAAAAAGAGAAAAGAAATGGTCGACATTTTTAAGATCAATAAAATATGAAAGATAAAAAAAAAAAAAAAAAAGAAGCAAACTTTGGTTTAGAAAAAGAATATTGAAATAAAAAGTGACAATAGCCCTATTTTCTTCATTTGTTTCAAAAATATGAACGGAATCTTTGAATAAATGAAATACAAAAGAAAAATATCCGAGGAGAGAATTGAGAAACGAGAATAGCTGACAGAATAAAAGACAATAATAAATGTCGAAGGAAATTACACTTGAATGAAAAGGACAATGCAAATAAAGAAGAAGAAAAAAAGAAGAAAACGAGAAAGATGAAATACGTGATAGAATTTGACAAAGGATTTAGAGAAATAAATAAATTAGCGAATGAAAGATATGAAATGTTAGTGAATGAAAACGAAAGTGAAGGAAATAAAGAAAGAATGAATGGAACAAAAGAGAAAGAAAATGATCGGAAAAAAGAAACGAAATAAAACAACAACAATAAAAAACGAAGATAAAATAGACAAAAAAAGTTGTATAATATTATGAGGTTCAAAAAGCGCGCCCCCTCCCACAAAAAAGACAACAAAAAAAAACATAGAACTAAAAGTGAAGAATAAAATATATAAAACGAAAAATACGAAAAAATGGATTGTGAAAATAAACAAACAAAAAAAAATAATAATGGAATAATGAATACATTTCCATCCAGAAAAACGTTAAAAATACCGAAAAAAAAGAGATCTGAAAAAAAAGAGGAAAAAAAAGAAGAAATTAATTACAGAGAGAGAGAGAGAGAGAGAGAGAGAGAGAGAGAGAGAGAGAGAGAGAGAGAGAGAGAGAGAGAGATTAAGGAGGGTGAGAGAAGAGAAAACCCAATTAAAGATGCTGGGAGAAAAAATTGATAAAGAAAGAAAAAGTGTTGTAAGAATTCATCTAATTGTGACAGAATAAATAAATGACGTAAAAAGAAAAAAAAAATCGGGCTCATTACTAAGCACCAGTTGCGACTACATTGTCAAAGTTAAGCAATTATGCACTTGCTCGGTCTTTAGATGGGTGACCAGTTACTTAAAGCAGATACGGTAAGTAAATGGAAGCATATATATATGAGTCAGCAAAGTTTTGTAGATAAATTTACAGGGAAGTAACTCTGAAAGCATCGGTCCCCATTATGTCATTGAAGGTAAGCAGCCAGTTTAGTGCTTAGGTGACCACATTTGAACGGTTGCGACTTTAAGCAATCCGAGACATATGTATCTGCCTAAGCAACAAAAACACGTCAGATCACGAAAGATAAGCAGCCATTAAACTTTTTAGATCTTAGATAGGTGACCACATTTGAACGGTTGTGACTTTAAGCAATCCGAGACATATACATCTTCCCAAGCAACAAAAACACGTCAGATCACTAAAGATAAGCAGCCATTAAACTGTTTACAACTTAGATAGGTGACCACATTTGAACGGTTATGACTTTAAGCAATCCGAGACATATGTATCAGCCTAAACAACAAAAATCACTGAAGATAAGCAGCCATTAGCCTGTTTAGACAAGTTCACCTACCTAGGAAGCAGTGGTAATTTACTAAGCTTTTTGCTTAGATGTAGCACAAGGCCGCATGAATTGGGCACATAATGAGAATCGAACTCACTCGGGTAGGTTTGCTAGTCTACCTTGCTAACCATTACACCACCCGAGCAGTGTCTCATCAACCGAGACAGACATTAAAACGAGACTTGCAAAGTCATGGACAGCTAACGATAGACGAGCGGTCATATGGAAGTTAGACCTGACTGATAAAATGAAACGCAGTTTTTTCCAAGTAGCGGTCGTGTCGATACTGCTGTATGGATGCATTTCATGGACGCTAACTAAACGTATTGAGAAAAAGTTTGGCTGCAACTACTCAAGAATGCTACGAGCAATATTGAACAATTCTTGAAGGCAGCACCCCATAAAACCGCAGGTGTACGGCCACTTACCACCCATCACGAAAACTGTCCAAGTTAGACGAACCAGACATGCGGGATACTGTTGGAGAAGATGGGACGAACTCATAAGTGACGTACTCCAAATGGACCCCTTGATATGGACGAGCAAAGATAGGACGACCAGCTAGAACCTACATACAGCAGCTCTGAGTCGATACGGGATGTAACCCCGAAGACCTACCGGAAGCAATGGACGATAGAGGAGGGTGGCGAGAAAGGATCGGGGATATCCGTGTTGATGGCGTAATATGATGATGATGATGGGTACTTTGATAGGTGACCACATTTGAATAGTTGTGACCCTAAGCAATCCTTGACCTATGTGTCAGCCTAAACAATGAGAGTAGGTTAGATTACGGACGTTAAGCAACGATGACATTGTTCAGAAATTAGATGGAAAACCATTTAGTAACAGCGACAGAAACAACGTGAGACTTTTGTGCCAGATTAAGTAAAGGTTTGGAATTTAAAAAGAAAAAAATTAGAAATAATTCCATCTAGGAGCAGAATTAAATAAAACAGTTAATAAAGGAAGTTTAATTTGTTTGGTTGGTTGTATTTTATGGCACATCAGCCTTTGTAATTTATTCAATGCCAAATCCTACTTCTACTTTGGTGTATCGTGGTAAGGAAAAGATATACAGTGAAATAGAGTTAATTTTTTAATTAACTCAAGTGGTACAGTTCGACTAGTATAAGTCTCAGGCTGTTGGTGTTACGTCCGAAGTTGGTCTTACTTCTGACTGACATCCTTTCAGAGCAGTCTTTCTTTCTGCTTTTGCTTCTCCCATGCTTAAGAGATACGGGGTGTTTTATACTTCCGCGATTCCGGAAGTCAGGTGGTACGAGCCACTATACAACATACTTATATATTAAATACGTGATGCCTTCAATAAGTTTCCTGACTTTTTTGTATAGGCATTTAAAATTGTCTTAGACTCTTGAAAATTCAGTATCTTATTGCTATACATCTTATGAGATGATTGACCAATTTTTATGATTTCTGGTTTAAATGAACAGCTACAACAGCAAATGGAATACACCCTACTAAAGCCTGATTGTCACAGCTGGTGAAGTTCAAAAATGCAATCTGGACGTGAGGACACTTTACAAGAACGATATACAATAAAATTGTGTTTTAAACTTGGAAAAAATGCCACAGAAACGTATGGAATGCTTCAGACTGCTTTTGGAGCATCTTGCATGAATCGAGCATGAGTTTTTGAGTGGCATAAGAGATTCAAGGAAGGCAGGGAGTCTGTGAGAGATGATGAGGTGTGGGAGGAGTAAGGAAGTCAACACACCTGAGTTGATTGCCCAAAGGGCTAGGGTTAGGGTTACTATGTTGATGTTTTAAGGGAGTTCAGGCAGGGATTCCGTCGGAAGAGGCCAGCACTCTTCAAATCGGGTCAGTGGTATTTCCACCAGGACAATGCACTAGTAAACAACTCCATCCTTGTCACAGACTATTTGACCAAGATGGGAATCAAGACACTTTCTCACCGACCCTATAGCCCAGACCTTGCTTCCTGTGACTTTTGGTAATTCCTTAAGCTCAGAGGCTGTCGTTATGAGACAAATGAGGAGATGAAAGAGGCTGTGACGAAGGTCATTGAAACGCTCACACAAGACGCCTTTCATGGGGCTTTCCAGAAGTTGTTGGAACGGTACAACAAGTGCATTGCAGCCGGGGGAGATTACTTCGAAGGGGACTAGAATTTCATGTGTGTACTATCGATAAAAGAGCCCATACAAAAAAAGTCTGGTAACTTATTTAATGATCCTCGTATATATCATATGTAAACGAACTGATTTCTCTAGTTTGCTGCATTAGCTAATTATGTGATTGATCGTTTCGTTTCTATTACTATACAACCGACATTTGCTATTTTCTTGCGTTTTATGTTCTTTGCTTTAACATAGTTGATCCATATAGCTTTGTTTTGTGCTGCTATTAGAAGAGATTCAGTTTCTCTTTTAAGGTTTCACTTTCTTAGCCATGTCTAAGTCTTCTGGTGTGAGATTTCGCTTATTTGTCTCTTGAAATATCCATACATCTGTTTTTATTCCGACTTTTGTTTCCTCGTAAGTGTTACTCTGTTGATTCTTGTGCTGTTTTTGTAGTTTCTAGTCACTTTAATTAGTTTTTCTTTGCTCTTTTTTATGCTTTCTTCGTGTCGTCGTATTGATGTATCGACGCTTTCTTCAATGCTGGTCGTCCGCTTCCTTTTTCTTCTCTTGACATGTATACATGTCATCTGTCGGATGTAAGGCCTTGTCCATCGTCGTTAGTTTTCATATTCTTTGGTCTATTTATTGAGGTTTTTCCATCGTTCACTTCAACAATAGTCACCAGTATCTCACAAGGGTGACTGCCCTGGTGCTTATCCTTTAGATGAGATTTCTGCAATGTAGTTTGGTTTCGAGTAGTTTTCTCGTTCTCTTGAGATTTTAATGTTTTCTTTCATTTCAACTTGTTTGATGGTGTCTGCCTTTAATATTCTCAAGTACTTGCAAGTTTCCTTTCTTCTGAGCTTTCCGATTTTTTCTTGATTTGGTAGTTCTATTCTTTCCGTCATGTGTCGTTTTCGGTTTCTCTTTATCATCATAGCATATTTTTCTATGCCAAGTTCCATCTTTATATCGTCACTTTATGTTACCACTGCCTGTATTAGGTTTGGTTAGGTTTCTTTGTTTAATGGCATGTCAACCTTTATAGGTTAATTAATGCCAAAGCCATTCTCCTAGAAGAACAGTAGTGGTACTATTTAACCCATAGCTGGGAGGATAAGGGGGTTCATACCTTTCCCAAGGGTATTTGCCCTAAAGTGAACTTAATAGCACAACTGGAGTACGAACTCGCTTACTACGATTCCGCAGTCCACCGCTTTAACCCTTACATCACGATGACACCCTCTGTATTAGGGTATCCAATTCTTTTTCATTTTTAGCAAATTGTTTGATATCTCCCATATATATTAGAAGGTTAATCTTGTAGGTTATTATTATTTTGATTCTATTTTGAGCATTTTTCACCAACGTTAGCTGATGGTTTCTCACTGGAGTTTGAGTGACAGCAAGTCTCTTCAAGTCTCCAAGACTCTTTTCAGTATGTGGCCATCTTAATAATCCTGTAGTCTGGATTGTCACTACTTGTTCTCTTATTTCAAAGTCTTTTAGTCCTTTCAAAATTCTTTTGGGATTGTTACAAGCGCACTACATTTGGTATCACCGTCACTTTTGTGTTCCATTGTTCTTTTAATTTTACTCAGTAGTCTCCTGGGACGGCAAAATCCTCTATTTGGCGGGTTTTCTCTTTTTTTGTTGACTATCTTTAGATCTGGTCGTCTGGTCAAGATTAGGTGATCTGTTTTTATCTCAAAATCCCAGAGAAGTTTGTGCGTCTCACTCTCCACTCTTAATAGCAAGTTAGTAAGTAAAGTTGGCGACCATAGTCGAGGGCGACCAGAAGGCTCCCCTTTCGACAGCTTCTACAACGAGGTGTAGGGGAGGGCGCTACTCCTTTCCCTGGATTACTCCACTTTACCCTTGATACGTACCTTATATTGCTGAGTGTTAAGCAGAGAGGTATCAAGTACCATTTTTAAAGTCTTTGGTATGACGGGACCTGAGATTGAACCCAGGTCTCCCGGACCATTGGCGAACACTCTACCCACTGAGCCATGCATAAATGAGAAACTGACAACCACCTAGTCCCGTTGACTATGTGTCAACGATATTCATACTAAGAACTCCCTACGCTCTATGACAAATATCGAACTCTCTTTATTTATATTTATAGCAAGTAATATAACAATAATGAATTTATTTCCCCCTCTATATATGTCAATATTTATATATTTATATCTACATCTATACATATATCTCTCTATATATTGTCGCTTACTTCCATCTATGGATACGCCAATATCGAGTAAAATTTGATATTAAATATATTTACATATCTTATGCATGCGAATATATTTGAGATATTGCAAATATTTTTATGCTATATATATATATATATTTATACTTTAGCTTACTCAGAATTTAGAACTTTGTTATATATTAAAATATATTCATTTCCCTTCATGCCTGCGTGGACGCAGATATGCATAAGAGAAAATGAATTGGTAAAAAATTGAACAAAAGTAATATGACGAATTATGTTTTAGCCCAATTAGGAAAATCTCCGGGAACTTGTCATGTCTATAAAAAAAAAGAAGAAAAAAAGGTAAAAGTAAAAAAAAGGTGTGTCTCATCTAACACGAAGTTAGTTTGAATTAAAAAGAAAGTAAGAGGGCGAAAGAGGTGCTTGGCAGGAAGGTGGGGAATGTCATAAATGACAGGCGTACGCATGCGTCACCATTTGCCTTATTCCAGTCGACGGCCAATTAGACGTCGACATGTCAAACCACGTGACACTCATTGCTCTCTCCAGAAATACTACAGCCATTAAAGTTATAACGACAAGCAAAGCTTATTAGCAAGTCGTTCAATTTACCGCGGAAACACAATTGACTTACTGACGGGCGTTTCATTCAGTTCATTTTCTTTCGATAGATAGGAGGTAAAAGTAATGCGAAAAAAATTTAAATTGAAAAAATAATTCTCTTCAATTCATTTACTTACTGCAGTGACTTTTTTTCTGGGGAAAAAAATTAGCATATATATAAAAACATTGAAAGTGTAAGAACTGCGAGTAAAATATTTTCAAATACTCCTTTTTCTACTGCCAAATGACAGTTTTCACACACACACACACACACACACACACACACACACACACACACACACACACATATATATATATATATATATATATATATATATATATATATATGTATAATGTAGTTTGCTAAATTTATAAATTAATTGTGTGCAATATCAGTTATAGAACATATATATCTCACTTTATTTGATAATCGCATTTTCGGGAAAGTAGCAGTCACCAAGCGCCGTTGACTCAGTGTCTATATTATCCTAATATATATATATTGTCATCCACAGACAGACTGTTTGGTTGTATCACAACTCTTCGGTGTGGCTAGACACACGAGATACTTCAAGCAGAGATCGAAACCCAGCTGACTTTACGCCAGTCGGATATTTTACCCCAGTATATATATATATATATAATGAGTGAATGAGTATGTGCTTGTGAGACTGATAGATAAATAAATAGATAGATAGATAGATAGAGAGCGAGAGAGAGAGAGGGGGAGAGACACTGTTAACAAGTTTTATATAAGAAATTAATTTTCTTTTAAACCAAAGATACCCAGATTTTGTAATTGCCGGTGGAACATTATACACACAAAAGATTCTATTAGTTATTATTCATTACAAAACTCAACAACCTTGAAACCCTGTAATAAAATATGCATAAATTGCTGCAAATAAATAAATACACTCACATGACAAATTTTATGTAGTAACTATATTTTCAAATCAAAATTGATTTTTTTCTTGCTAGTAAGATAATTATTTTCCATCTCCAATTCAAAGAATTACTTTTAAATCTCACTGATAATGTTTAATAAGCAGTACCTCGCAAAACACCAACTGTATGGCCTCTTACCTTCCATCTCACAAAGGAAGACGAACAGTACCAATTGGGCTCCCTTGGAGAAGTAAGGATGAACTCGTAAGCGATATTCTCCCAGATTGGCTGTCATACCAAGTGGGGGTCTTACCCCTCTGCAGAGACGCAGTTAGTTTATCCTACACCTCCAGCAGACTTGGCTGAGTTTCGAGTATAGTAAATGATTAAACAGTTCTATTTGACTTATAGTTTGGAACCCAACAGGTAATACTACTCCGGGTTAGAGTGGGCATGAGAGTAATATCAGTGAAGAGGTACTCCACATCCACCGAAGCTACAGGACTCGAGACTCACAATCAGATGGTTTAGTGTTATATCCAGGACATTCTTTGGGGTGTGGTTTTCCACACAGCAAAGGTGAAGTCGGCGTACTCTACAACACCAGCCGTGCGGATTGATGATAAGATGAGTAAACATTTGTGTTTTTAAGGTTTTATCCTGCTCTACTGACCAGTAAATATCACCGACTGCACCTCTGCAGAGGGGTAAGACCCCCCAAATGAGTGTCCTGATATAATACTAAACCCACTCGGCACAGTTGGGGCTCTAGAATACCCCGACTGCACCTCTGCTGTGAGGTAAGACCCACCCCAACGAGTTTTCTGGATATATGACGTTAAACATTCTGATGGTGAGGCTCCAGCCCTGGAGATATGGAGAATGCAGAGTATCCCTTCATTGCCATTGCTGCTTGGCCCACCCTGTTCCGGGGTGGTAGCACCTAATAGACTCCTATCTATGTGTCAAATAGACCTGTTTGACATTTATACTGTGTGCAAACAAATGACTTCTAAATCAAATTGTTTGTAATAGAACTGTTAGATCATTTAAGTGTGTGTAAACAAACGACTGTTTAATTGATTTGTTAGTGACACAGATCAGTATTTAGAACCATTTAACTGTGTGCAAAAAATAGGTTCGTTGAATAGAATAATTAGGGTTAAAAAGCAATAGAATTATAGAAATACTTGAGACGATTTAAATAAATTTGTTTAAAATTTCTAGGTGTTTCCATTACTTTGTCCACACCATTATATATATATATATATATATATATATATATATATATATATATGAACCAGACATGCGGGACACTGCTGGAGAAGCAGGGACGAACTCATAAGAGATATACTCTTATGGACCCCCACACATGGCCGTGCAAAAGCAGGACGACCAGCACGAACATACATTCAGCAGCTATGTGAGGATACGGGATGTTGTCCTGAAGACCTACCTAGGGCGATGAACGACAGGGAGGAGTGGCGAGAGAGGGTCAGGGATATCCGTGCTACCAGTGCGAGATGATGATGATTATATATATATATATATATATATATATATATATATATATATATATATATATATATTTTAAACAAATTTATTTTATTATGGTTTTCTGATTACAACCCTTTCTTGAAATCTGGCTTTGTGCAGCTCCTTTTTTTTTCAGTTTTTGAGGAAACTGGGTCCTCGAGATTGTCATTAAGTTCCGCTGTAATTTTCGGGGCTGTATTCTTGTGATCCTTCCAGACAATCAGACAGCTTTCGCTTTTTTCCAAAGTTTTGCTTCAGTGAGGAGGTTTGTCCTTTCTCAAACGCTGGCATTACTTTCGAGACTGTTCTCCTTGCTCCACCAAATAATTCAGCGGGTTTTGTTACACTATTCGAGCACCATCAATTTGTCCTCTTTTAATAGATCTGCCATCTTAATTAAATATGATTAATTTCTTCTGATGATATCTGTAAAAAATAATTTTAGTAACAAAAAAAAGACGGGAAAAATTACTAGTAAATAAAAAAACATAAGAATAACAAACGTTTGATGGTTTCATCATTATCATCATCATCATGATGTCGTGCCGCCAGCACGGATATCCCTGACCCTCTCTCGCCACTTTTCCCTCTCGTTCATCGCCTCTGGCTGGTCTTCTGGCTACATCCCGTATCCTCACACAGCTGCTGTATGTATGTTCTAGCTGATCGTCCTGCTTTAGCTCGGCCATACGTGGGGGTCCATAGGAGTACATCACTTATGAGCTCGTCTCTGTTCCTCCAGCAGTGTCCTGCGTACCTGGTTCGTCTAACTTGGATAGTTTTCGTGATGCATCACTTGGACGCTAACAAAACGGCTCGAGCAGCTAGACGGCAACAACACAAGAATGTTGCGAGCAATATTAAACAAGTCCTGGCGGCAACACCCAACAAAGCACCAACTATACGGATGGTTTTATAAAAGTTTCAAAATTATAATATCTATAGATTCTAGGTGTTTCCATTATGTTGTCCAATCCCTGAATATATATATATATATGGAATTTTATTTTTGGTAACAGTATTTCAATTAGGGGTGAGTGTTGACGAAACGCAAGTGGAATCACTGACTCGAGTTCAAATCCTGGATGATGCCATTTGCCTTTCACTTCTCTCTAAACCCCCGTGGAAAAATATGAATCCATCTCTTCTCCCTTCAGTTATAGGCTGAATAATAGGACTGACTCAGTTATTTTGCCTTGGTATGGCAGCCAGTCTAGGAGAAGGAAAACTCTCAATTTCAACCTCGCTATATTCCGCTTAAAAATTGACTTTGTGTTGCATTCTGTCCGTAGGGAGGAGAGGGGACGAGATAAATACAGACACCGGTTAATTCTTTAGAGTTTTGTGATAGATATCACCTAATGATTGACTTATT